>CM028132.1:801570357-802781071 GCA_016271365.2 Neoceratodus forsteri | reverse complement strand
AAATCACCAAATCGCTCTCCCTATGTGACTCCTCGAATGATGCATCTGTGTCAGACCACAACAGTAACCGCTCCGTCATCCTGAAATTACGGGGGAAATAGGAAAAGGACAAGGGAATGGACAGAAATGGATGAAATAGCAGGGAGGCAATGTACGTAATATGCATATATTTTTTCAATGCGGCCCTTGAAATTGCAAATGCTTTTCGGTTTCCGACTGTAAAAATGGCTGCCCATGGTAGCGCAGACACAATAAGTGGTGGCTACTGTAACTGGATTCAATTCTGCAATAACTGGCGGTTTTATGGTGTGTGTGTCAGTCAGTCAAATGGAAAGTGAAGGCTGCCGACCTTTCATGCACACATAAACAAACTCTCACAAAAAGAATGCGTTTTTTTTTTAACCACACTGCACTAACCGCACTAACAAGTATATAAAATAAAGAAATAGGATGTTCTTTGTTTTTTTTTTTTACACCCTCCATGCATAATACCATCACAAAGTTGGTTTCGGAGCTACCTCTCCGAGTGACAGCAACAGGTAAAAACTGGTACCACGCTTTCCGAAAGCCTAAGCGTCAATAGAGGAGTTCCCCAAGGTTCTATTTTGGGCCCCTTGTTATTTAGCCTCTTCTTAAACCACCTTCCACTAACGTGCCAAGACAACATCCTTCTCTATATGGACAACACCGTCCTACACCCTAGTCACCCTGACCCAACTGCTCTAGAACAACAAATGCAGAATAATTTCAAGGCTGTGGAAAACTGGTTCATCAATGCTCAGTTACTGCTAAACTATAAAAAAAAAAAAAAAAAAAAGTGTTGTTTGCCAGTTCACACAACAGAAACAAGTCATCTAAACTAGCTATACGTACCAAACAAAATGTTATTCTTGAGCAAGTCCAAATTTCAAATACCTGAGCGTCACCCTAGACAGCTCCCTCACGTATTCACTTCACATCGACCAGACTGCTAAATCAACAAACAGGAAAATAGGGCAGCTACACAGACACTGTCTCACTGAAGCAGCCGTAAAACTCACTCTAAACAGCTTGGTCCTTTCTGTCACTGAGTACCATTTAGTCATCTACACTGCCACCTCTGACACATCCCTAAAAAGGATCGCCCTTACCCTGAATAAAGCCTGCAGGCTACTCCTAGGTGCCACATTGACGTACCCACACCTGTGACCTTTACTTGCTCTTGGGCTGGCTAGACCTGGAAGAAAAAATTACTCACTTTAGTAATGTTGTTTCTTCTAATGGAGTCTTGCTATATTACGACATATGCAGTTTGTCCCAACCTTAGAACTGCTCCGAAGGTGAAAGAGTTAAAGTCCATGCCAGGCATGGAACTAAGAGCTCGAGCTCGGTTGAAAATTCTATCTGTTGTTCTTCAAACTTAAACTGTCAGATATTTACGAGCAAAAACTCACTAAGACTCTGTGTGGAAGCTGTAAACCTACACTAGCTGACTGACTACTTAATTAAATAAACACATTTTTTGGTGCCACAATGAAGACTCAAGTCAGGAGACCCAAAAAATGACAAACACAACAAAGATCACCCCAAAAAGAGGGGTGAAAACAAGGTGGGCATCTAAAAAGTGCCAACGCTGCCCTGCCCACCCACATCCCCAAGAGTAAGGTTCTGAGAGGGGCAGGGGAGGTCATAATATAGCAACACTCCATTAGAAGAAACAACATTACTAAGGTGAGTAATTTTTCTTCAAACAACATGAAGTCTTGCTATATTATGACATATCGAATACACAGCAGTACCTCCATGGAGGAGGACAGAACCTACTTAGGAAATAGGCTCTGAAGCACAGCTGTGCCAAAACGATCATCACTCCTAGCCTGGATGTCCAGGGCGTAATGCTTAGTAAAAGTGTGCACCGTTTTCCAGGTAGCTGCTTGACATATCTCTAGGATAGGGATGTCCCTGGCAGCAGCCAGAGACACAGCTGTACCTCTGGTGGAGTGAGCCCTCAGGCCTGAGGGAGGAACTTTACCCAGTTTTTGATAGCAGAATTGGATACAAGAGACTATCCACCTGGCAATGGATCTTTTAGTGGCAGGTTTCCCTTTGCCAACCTCACCATAAGTGAGGAACAGTTGGAGGGAGTTAAACCTGTGACCTTTGGTACGATCTATGTAGTAGCTAAGTGATCTTTTGACATCTAAATTGTGCAACCTCCTCTCACCAGAAGAGGAATGGTCAGTGAAGTACACAGGGAGAGATATAGATTGATTAAGGTGGAAATCTGAAACCACCTTAGGCAAGAACTTTCGGTTAGTCCTGAGGACTACTTATCTCTGTGAAAGGAGATAAAATCAGGCTCCACTGACAATGCTTGTAACTCACTTATCGCCTGGCAGAAGTGATGGCTACCAAAACACAGTTTTCCAAGTCAAGTACTTGAGCTTTGCTGAAGACAAGGGCTCAAAGGGGTTGCATAAGCTGGGCAATGCAAATATTAAGATCCCAGGCAGGGAAGGATCCTGAATGGGGTTGGTGTGAAGCAACCCTTTGAAAAACTTGGAGAATACAGGATGAGCTGAAAGAGAAGAGGGCTTACCTGCTGACAAGAAAGCAGACACGGCTGCCAAGTGCACTTTTAGGGTAGCTGGTCTCAGCCCTAAAGTATTTAAATGAACCATATAATCCAGGACTGTGGGTAAGTCAGCAGATTCTGGGGAAATATGCTTCCCAGAGCACCATATGGAAAATCTCTTCCATTTGGAATTATAAGTAGCCCTGGTGGAAGGCTTCCTGGAAGCCTTCAGAATATCCAATACACCTTGGGAAAGGTGTAGGTCAGCAAACTCTAACTCTTCAAGAGCCAGGCCTTGAGATTGAGAGATCTGAGGTTCAGGTACCAAACCCTCCCCTGAGCACAGGATAACAGATTGTGATTCCTGGGAAGACACAGGGGAAGGTGGACTGCTAAGGACATAAGAAGTGGGTACCAGGGCTGTCTGGGCCAGTCTGGAGCAATCAGAATCATCTTGCAGGATTGAGACCTGATTTTTACTAGCACTTTGAACAGGAGAGGGAAGGGTGGAAAGGCATAGAGAAACTTCCCTTCCCAACTGAGAAGGAAGGCATCCAGGGGGACTGAGCCCAACACTGGGGGCCTGCAACAAAAAAGGGGAAGTTGGTGATTGTCTGGGGCTGCAAAAAGATCTATCTGGGGTGTGCCCCATCTGGCAAATACCACTTCAGAACTAGGGATCCAGAGCCCATTAAGTGATGGCCTTGGGAAATCCTGCTGAGAAGCATCTGCCAGGACATTGTCCTTGCCTGGGAGGTGAACTGCTACAAGGGAGGTGTTCAGGGAGTAAGCCAGAGACCACAACTTCATTGCTTCGGTGCACAAGGCCGTAGACCGAGTGCCCCCTTGCTTGTTGATGTACCACATTGTGGTGGTATTGTCTGTTCTGACTTGAATAACCTTGTTCTGAACAGATTTGGAAAAAGCTCTTAGTTCCAACAGATTGATGTGGAGCAGAGATTCCTGAGGGGACCACAATCCCTGGATGGTGAGGTCGCCATGTGAGCTCCCCACCCCAATAGGGATGCATCTGTAGTAAGGATTAAGGAGTGAGACTGAGGGTAAAGGGCCCCCTGTCTCAAATTGCCCTGGTCCTGCCACCACTGAAGGGCCTGGATCAGGGTTCGAGTCACTGGAATTAATTTGGTTAGAGGGTCCTTTCTTTGAGACCAAAAGGCTCTCAAATGGAACTGGATGTCCCTCATCTGAAATCTGGCTCCCTGCACTACTGCTGTCGAAGCAGCCATGTGTCCCAGGAGCTGTAGAAAGTGCCTTGCTGGTCGAGAGACCTGCAGGGTGAAGGAGGAAGCCAGAGAAATCAGGGTATTTGCCCTTTCCAGAGGAAGGAAGGCTCTGGCTTCTTTTGTGTTCAGTTCTGCACCTATGAAGGTGAGAAACTGGACAGGCTCTAGGACTGACTTTGGAAGACTGAGAAGGAAACCTAGAGAAGTTAGCAGTTGCTGAGTTACTTTAAGGTGTAACCTGACTTGGTCTGGGGACACGGCTACTATGAGCCAGTCGTCCAAGTAAGGAAAGATGGTAATTTTTGCCTTCTTAAGTGGGCAACTGCTACTGCCAGGCATTTTGTGAATACCCTTAGGGCAGATGTAAGGCGAAGGGCATTGCTCTGAACTGGTAATGACCTGAGGGCAGTTAGAATCTGAGGTACTTTCGATGGGAGCTTCTGATGAGAACATGAAAATAGGCATCCTTGAGGTCCAGGGACACTAGCCAGTCCCTGGCCTTAGGGAGGGTAAAATAATTCCCAGAGTCACCATTTTGAATTTTGGTTTTAAAAGGTGCTTGTTTAGATACCTGAGATCCAGGATGGGCCGCCATTCTCCTGTCTTTTGGGGTGAGAGTACCTGGAGTACAACCCTTTGCCTTGGTGTAGGGGTGGAACCCTTTCCACAGCTCTGAGAGCCAGGAGGGTAGAGACTTCTGCCTCCAGGGCAAGAGCCTCTGAAGGATTTGCAGGTGGAAAGGATCTGATTCTCATCTTTGGAAATTTTTTGAAGCTGAGAACCAGTCCCTGGCTTACTACTTCCAGGACCCACTTGTCTGACGTTAGAGACTCCCAGTCCTGGACAAAGTAAGCCAGCTTGCCCCCTACAGGTAGTGAAGAATTAGCCATGGGCACCCAATCAGGGTGCCTGTTTGGCAGTGGCTTTAGGCTGAGGGGTGGAAGCAGGCCTGCCTGCACCCCGTCTGCTTCTCCCTCTAAAGAACCCCTTCTGTGCAAAAGCTGAAGAGGAAGCCTGGGCTTGGTAAAAAGGCCTATGAAAAGGCCTACCCCTGCCCCTGGGAGGCTGCCTTTGGGGAGTGACTTGCCTTTCCTTGGCCTGTGCACTCCTATAGGTGGTCATATATTCATCCATTTCTTTATGTAATTCTCTGTTTGCTCCCAAACAGAAAGTTGCCCTAACAGAAATCCATGGCCTTAGTCTGGGTATCTTGTGACAGGCTAGTACATCTGAGCCAAGCCATTCTCCGGAGAGCCACAGATGTAGCCATGACTCTGGATGATACATCATTAGAGTCTACTGCAGCATGGAATTGCACCTTGGATGCCTCCATACCATCAGCGGCCACCTGCTCCAGCTCTTTTGCTAGCTGGCCAGGAACCTGCTTTGCTAGAGCTAAAACCGTATCCCATCTGGATTTTTGATATCTAGCAACATAAGCCATATAATTAGCCTGTCTGAGTCCTAAGGAAGCTGCCATGTACTGTTTCTTGCTACAGCATCTATCTTTCTGGAGTCCTTGTCAGGGGGTGAGAGGCTAAGGGAACATTTGCCTTGTCACACTGCAGCCTGCACCACCCCACGTGGCTGCATTGTTGTGAAAGGAACTCGCATCAGAGCCTGATAATGCATACCTTTGTCCATTTTTATCAACAGGAGGTATGGTGTGAGGAGCTTTTAAAATCTTACTGTCTGTTTCCAAAAAGATTTATGCAGAGGAATAGACAATCTCCTAGACTCTGGGATATCCATCATTTCTACAAAATCAGGCTCTTCCTGATCATCCACAGCTTCCTCCATAGGGAGCTGGAGGGTTTCAGCCACTTTTTTTATAAAACATGAAATGAGAAGGGGACTCAGAAAGCCTAGGGGGAGACACTCCTGAAGGTCTGTCTGGAGAGATGGGCACAACCAAACTTTCAAAACCACATTCACTCTCCTCATACTCCTCTTCCCCCTCCTCTGGTTCATAAAATTCCTCTAAATAATACTCTTGAACCAGAGGAACCGACCGAACCGAGCGCTTACCTGATGATGCCAGTTTGGTCGGAACCGGGGAGAGTGACTGAACAATTTTTATTGCTTTAGCTATTTCTTCAGCGGTTGGAGAGGGAAGTTTTGACTCCACACCAGCTGATTTTCTAGATTTCTTTGTTGGAACTGACTCCTCAGAGTCGGCTCTCCTTTTGCCCAAGGAAGTATCGCCCTGGTCAGAGGGCACTCCCTCCAGTTCGGTTGAAACCGAACCAGGCTAACCATTCGGGTCAGCGGACTTTTGGCCTCCGTTCCTGAGTCTACCAACTCTCTTATCCAGGGTAGCTGCAGGAAAACCCTTGCAAATCTGGCAGTCTGAAATGAGGTGGTCAAACCCCAGACAATAAACACATGGTGTGGGGTCCAGCCTTGGCAAGGCTTCCCATACAACCTGATGCTGAGCCCAGTGGGCCGGTTTTCTTTTGGGTTTCTCAGACATAGTGCCAGCCTAACCAAAAACGGTCCCATTTATGGCAACCTGCCAAGCAAGACTCCCTTATCGGTTCCCAACCATGTCACGGGTCGTGGAAAAAAACGTAATTAAATCCGTTTTTTTTAGAACTGATAAGAACCGGGAACTGCACTTCTAAAAGACTGTAATATAATAGAAGTAACTTGATCGGTTCAAACCGAACCGATGAAAATGTTTACAAGTTCCACACAGAAATAAAATGTAAAACCTATCTAGTACTTACAATACCACAGATAGAGCTTGAACTGACCAGTTGCGGTTTAATTTCGGTTAAAAAAACGAAAACATTTATACTTTAACCGACAAAATGAACCGGCAGAAGGAGGAATCTCCGAGCGACTGTTCAGTGAGGAGGAGTAAAGAATCTGACAGTTTAAGTTTGAAGAACAACAGATAGAATTTTCAACCGAGTCGAGCTCTAAGTGCCATGCCTGGCATAGACTTTTAACTCTTTCTCTCTGGAGCAGTTCTAAGGTTGGGACAAACTGCATATGTCATAATATAGCAAGACTTCATGTTGTTTGAAAACAGAATTCAGTACCAGTCATGTCTTCTAGCCAAAAAGGCCATTCCTGGGCAAGCCCCAGTTGGGGTTCAGTCCATACTCAGCACAGCTGTAGCTTCCAGACTGACCAGAGGGACAAATAACAATCCATTTAAGGTCCCTTTCTGCCGTACCTTGCAAGGTCAACGATCCTTTGGATTCCATGCTCCAAACTGGCTCAGTTCCTGACCAAGTGACCTTCTTGCTGAACCCAAAATTGGAGTAGCCTGAATGGTTGAAAAACTGGTGTGAAGCACAGGGATTTGGCTTCATTGGGGACTGGGGGTCCATGTGGAGAGATACAGGACTATACTTGCGTGATGATCTGCATCTATCCGGGAGGGGAACCAGGATCATAGGTGATAGGTTTATATGCTTCAATGGCAAGCTTTTAAACTAGCCAAGGGGGGAGGCATTGAAAGGGAGCAGAGAATTCCCAGCCTCCCCCAACAAAACAGGGTAGTTAGCAAGGTTAACACAAAGGTTGAGAGGTCAATAGGGGGAAGGGCAGGGGTAAATGGAGAAAAAGGCAAAAGCAGTAAGTACAGGGATAGGGCTAAAAGGGTAAGGATATCAAAAAATGGAGGGCAATGTATACCAATGCTCGTAGTCTGGGTAACAAGCTTCCTGAACTAGTGGCCTTAATGGATGAGGGATGCCTGGATATCGTGGCACTCACAGAAACTTGGTTCACAGAGAACTATGACTGGGATGTCAACATTCTGGGGTACACAATCTACAGGAGGGACAGGGAGGGTAAAATGAGGAAGAGGAGTAGCTCTCTACATAAGGGAAGGGATCAAAGCAATGGAACTAATGGGTAAACAGGGAGGAGAGGAGGCACTGTGCGTCACCATGGAGACAGGAAATGGAGTTACAATCCACACAGGGGTTGTATACAGACCCCCCTCCCGTCTCTTGGTGAGGAAATGGACATGGAAATGATAGAAGGCATCCTTAGAATGGCAGAAAAAGGGGAGATATTGTTGATGGGGGACCTGCATATACCAGATGTTAACTGAAGCACACTTGCTGCAGCCACATCCAAGAGCAGAGTCATTCTCAATGCCCTACAGGGGGCATGCCTCAAGCAGCTAGTGTTGGAACCCACTCGAGAGGGAGCAGTCTTAAACCTGGTAGTCTCAAATGGGGACAGTGAGAGGAACTCAGTTTAGAAGTGGGTAGCCATGCCTGAATCTATCCTATATACAACCATTAAATGTATTCCCCAAAAACTTAAAAATACGGTTATAGGCACTTCCTTGAGGATACATAATGTGTTGCTGTAAGGAATATTCAAAAATGTTAATTTCAGAAGGTATTTATAAAAAGGTTAACAATAGGGTGAACTTTGTTGATAGCAGAAACCAATATCAGAAATGTTATTGGGTTCATTAATGAGGTGTGAAGATTGGTTATAATGGGATTGTAATAATAACTTTAAAATATTAAAGGTGAAAATATACTTTTTAGCCCAGTTAAATTCCTTGGAATAATATGAAAAAGACCAAAATTCCCCTTTGTCCATTGAAGAGTTTACTCAAATGTTAGTAGAGCCAGGCAAAAACTTTGGTGTTAATGTTTTACCATGGAAGCAAACATTGCGGTTGTATATAATTGGTTGGTGTATACTTTGAACCAAGTTTAGTTTGAAAAGATGACAAAACTGATTCTGGAATAGTAATACTCCTTGCTATACTTTAAGACAGTCTAACATGTGAATTAATATTTATAAATGAATCCCTTTGGATAACCTAAAACTTATCTGATATAAAACTCTTCATAATGCTTATTTAACTCCTTTAAGACTACACAAAATGGGCCTTACACAATCCAACCTATGTTATAAATGCAGAAACTCTCTAGGCTCTTTAGAGCATATGCTTTGGTTTTGACCATTTAGTTATGAGTTATGGCAGGAAAGAAAAAATTACTCACCTTAGTAATGTTGTTTCTTCTAATGGAGTCTTGCTATATTATGACAATTGCAGTTTGTCCCACCATTAGAACTGCTCCGGAGGTGAAAGAGTTAACTTCCATGCCAGGCATGGAACTTGGAGCGCGATCTCGGTTAGAAAAGCTCTGTCTGGATCATTTCAAACTGAAACTGTCAGATCTTTGCGAGCAAAACTCACTAAGGTTCTGTGTGGAAGCTGTAACCTACACTAGCCAAATGGCTACTTAAATATTAACACATTTTCCTGGTCCCAACACCAAGACTCAAGTCAGGGGACCAGAAAATAAGATAAGATAAGATAAAACATAACACCCAAACACCCCAAAAAGAAGGGGGTGGAAAACATAAAATGGGCATCAACAAGTGCCAACACTGGACTGCCCACCCCATACCCAAAGTAGAAGTTCTGAGAGGGGCAGGTGGAGAGGTCATAATATAGGAAGACTCATTAGAAAAAACAACATTACTAAGGTGAGTAATTTTTCTTCAAACAACATGAAGTCTTGCTATTATGACAATTGCAGATTACATTGCAGTACGTCCATGGAGGAGGGACAGAACCTACGAATAGGGTTTGGAAGTAATTTGGTTGTGCCAAACCGAGCATCCCTCCTGGCCTGGATATCCAGGGGTAATGCTTGGTAGTGTGTACTGTTTTCCCAAGTAGCTGCTTGACATATCTCAAGATAGGGATGTCTCTGGCAGCAGCTAGAGACGTAGCTGTACCTCTAGTAGAGTGAGCCCTCATGCCTGAAGGGGAACCTTACCCAGTTTTTGATAGCAAAATGGATACAAGAGACAATCCACCTGGCAATGGATCTCTTAGTGGCAGGTTTCCTTTCCCAACCTCACCATAAGTGAGAAATAGTTGGAGGAGTCAAACCTGTGACCCTTGTGCACGCTTCTATGGTAACTTAGGGCCCTCTTAACATCTAAGTTGTGCAACCTCCTCTCACCAGAGGAGGAATGGTCAGTGAAGAACACTGGAAGAGAACAGATTGATTAAGGTGGAAATCTGAAACCACCTTAGGCAAAACTTCCTGTTAGTCCTGAGGACTACCTTATCCCTGTGAAAGGAAATAAAGTCAGTCTCCACTGACAAAGCTTGTAACTCACTTATGCGCCTGGCAGAAGTGATGGCCACTAGAAACACAGTTTCCAAGTCAAGTACTTAAGCTCTGCCAAGACAGAGGGTCAAAGGGGGTTGCATCAGCTGAGCAATGCAAACATTAAGATCCCAGGCAGGGGCAGGGTCCCTGAATGGTGGATTAGTATGAAGCAATCCCTTGAAAAACTTGGAAAATACAGGGTGAGCGGAAAGAGAAGAGGGCTTCCCTGCTGAAATAAAAGCAGAGACAGCTGCCAAATGCACTTTTAGGGTAGCTGGTCTCAGTCCCAAAGAATTAAGATGGACCATATAGTCCAAAACAGTGGGCAAATCAGCAGATTCCGGGGAAATATGCTTCCAAGAACACCATATGGAAAACCTTTTCCATTTAGAGTTATAAGTAGCCCTAGTGGAAGGCTTCCTAGAAGCTTTCAAGATTTCGAGAACACCTCGAGAAAGGTGTAGGTCAGCAAACTCTAACTCCTCAAGAGCCAGGCCTGAGGTTGAGGTTTGAGATTCAGATACCAAACTCTCCCCTGGGCACAAGTTAACAGGTTGTGGTTCCTGGGGAGACACGGGAAGATGGACTGCTAAGGACAGAAGGAGTGGTACCCATGGCATAGGAGAGGCTAGGGTGTTCCGTACCATGGGATTCAATCAGTGGTTGAAAAACTGGTGTGGAGCTCAGGGATTTGGCTTCATTGGGGACTGGGGGTCCACCTGGAGTGATGCAAGCCTATACTGGCATGATGGGCTGCATCTGTCCGGGAGGAGAACCAGGATCCTAGGTGATAGGTTTAAATGCTTCATTGGCAAGCTTTTAAACTAGCCAAGGGGGGAGGCACTGGAAAGGAGCAGGAAAATCCTAGCCCCCCCAAACAATCACGGTAGTAAGTGTGGCAAACACCAACATGGAGGTGTCGATAGGGAGAAGGGCAGGGTAAATGGAGAAAGTGACAAAGGCAAGAAGGACAAGGATGGGGCAAAAGGGGTAAGACCATCAGGAAATGGAGGGTAATGAGTACCAATGCTCGTAGTCTGGGCAACAAGCTCCCTGAACTGGTGGCCTTAATGGAAGAGGATGCCTGGATATCGCAGCAGTCACAGAAACATGGTACACAGAGAACCATGACTGGGATGTTAACATACCAGGGTATATAACTTACAGGAGAGACAGGCAGGGAGGAGTAGCTCTATGTAAAGGAAGGGATAAAAGCAACTGAACAAAAGAGTAAACAGGGAGGAGAGGAGGCACTGTGGGTCACCTTGGAGACTGCAAAGGCACCACAATCCGCACAGGGTTGTGACAGACCCCATGTCACGGGAAGGAATGGACAAGGATATGATGGAAGGCATTCTTGGAATGGCAGAGAAAGAGGAGATACTGTTGATGGAGACCTGAATATGCCGGATGTTAACTGGAGCACATTTTCTGCAGCCACATCCAAGAGCAGGGCCATTCTTGACGCCTCACAGGTGGCAGGCATTAGACAGCTAGTTTCGAACCCACTGTGAGGGAGCAATCTTAGACCCCGACTCTCAAACGGGGCAGTGAGAGGATCTCAAGATCTAGAAGTGGGTTGCCATCTGGGGACAAGTGACCATCAAACAGTGTGGTTCACATTAAACTCAGCTACAGAGACAAGCCATACAAAAGTGAGGTACTGGACTTTAGGAGGCTGACTTTGGCAAGATGGGAGAGTGCCTCAGAAAAGCACTAGCAAACAGGCTAGAAGGAAGTGTGGAGCAACAATGGGGAATTATCAAAACTGCCATCACAGAGGCAACAAGCCTTTGTGTGAAGCAAATAAACAAATCAAAACGAAAAAAAGCCACTATGGTTCTCAAGAGAGGTGGCTGTGAAAGTCAGGAAGAAAAGATAGCATTCGGAGTATAAGGAAACACAGAAGGAGCAGGACAGAGAGCTGTACCAGTTAAGGCAGAAAGAAGCAGGGAGGGAAGTCAGAATAGCAAAGGCCCAAACTGAGGAAAAGATAGCCAACTCAGTTAAGAAGGGGGATAAAACCTTTATAGGTACATCAGCAAGCGTAGAAAGACAAAGGGAGGGATAGTGAGGCTGAATAGAATGAACGGTGGGTGGGCAGAGGGGGACAGTGAAAAAGCAGGAATACTGAACGAATATTTCAGCTCAGTATTCACAAAAGAGGAGGGGAAAGCCTAATCCAATTAACAGAAGCACATTTGATAGGGGGGTCGATCCCAGTCCTTTCACAGAAGAAAGGGTTCTGCAAGAACTCCTAAAACTGAAGGTGGACAAAGCAATGGGTCCTGATGGAATTCACCCCAGAATTCTAAAAGAATTAAGGAAGGAACTAGTGAAACCACTGGCTACTCTTTTAATAAATCATGGGAGGATGGTGTGGCACCGAGGACTGGAGGAAGGCAGATGTGATTCCCCTTCACAAAAGTGGGACCAAGACAGAGGCAGGAAACTACAGACCTGTCAGTCTGACCTCTGTGGTAGGGAAAGTGATGGAGTCACTTGAAGGAAAGAATAGTTGAGTACCTAGAGGTCAGTGGAGCACAGGATCCAAGGCAGCATGGGTTCACAGTGGGAAGGTCATGTCAGACGAATCATAGATTTCTTTGACTGGGTGACCAAAGTAGTAGACAGGTGGGGCTGTGGACATGGCCTACCTAGACTTTAGCAAGGCATCTGACACAGTCCCACTTAAAGATTATTAGTCAAATTAACCAGCCTGGGAGTGGGTCCCAGGGTGGTAGCCTGGTAAAACATTGGCTGGACAACAGGACACAGAAGGTAATTGTAAATGGAGTCCACTCTGAAGAAAGCGGTTACCAGTGGGTACCACGAGGGTTCAATATTGGGTCCAGTCCTTTTAATGTCAGTGACATTGCAGAGGGACTGGAAGGAAAAAGTATGCCTTTGCAGATGACACAAAGATCTACAACAGGGTTGATACAGAAGGAGGCGTGGAAAGGATGAAAAGGGACTTGGCAAGGTTGGAGAAATGGTCAGACGTATGGCAGCTAGGATTCAATGCAAAAAGTGCAAAATAATGCACCTGGGAAACAAGAACCCAAGGGAAGAATACACAATGGGTGGGGAGGTAGTAACAACAACAAAACAGGAAAGGAACCTGGAGGTAATCATATCAGATGACCTTAAGGTTAGAAGCAATGTGAGAAGGCAGTAGGGAGGGCTGGAGGATACTGGGATGTATAGGAGAGGCATCAGCAGCAGAAAACAGGAAGTTGTTATCCCTCTGTACAGACAGTTGGTGAGACCCCATCTGGAATACTGTGTCCAGTTCTGGAGACCCCATCTCCGCAAGGACATAGACAGGATAGAGGCAGTCCAGAGGAGGGCAACTAAAATGGTGCAGGGTCTACAAGAGAAGCCATGAGGAGAGACTAAAGGAGCTTAATATGTATACCCTTGAGGAAAGAAGGAGAGGGGACATGATAGAAACTTTCAAGTACCTCAAAGGAATCAACAAAATCCAAGAGGGTAGCATCTTTCAGAAAAGAGACTTGCAAGAACAAGGGACACAATTTAAAGATAGAAGGAGGGCGGTTCAGGGCAATGTGAGGAAGCATTATTTCACAGAGAGGGTAGTGGATGCATGGAACAGCCTTCCTGAGGAAGTTGTGGGGCCTAAAACTGTGGAGAATTCAAGAATGCATGGGACAGACATAAGGCAATTCTTGGGGGGGCAGGAAGATATAGGCTGTTGGTTAACTAGGATCTCAGGCTCATCCTGTAGGTAGGAAATGGGCAGATTAGATGGGCCTAGCAGTCCCATTCTGTCAAAGTCTATGTTTCTGTGTTTCTGTACTCAGGGCTGCCTGGCCCAGTCTGGAGCAATCAGAATCATCTTGCAGGCTGAGATCTGATTTTGACTGGCACCTTGAACAGGAGAGGGAAGGGGGGAAAGGCATAGAGAAACTTCCCTTCCCAATCGAGGAGAAAGACATCCAGGGGGACTGAGCCCAACACTCCAACACTGGGGACCTGCAACAAAACACCAGAAGTTGATGATTGTCTGGGGCTGCAAAAAGATCTATCTGAGGGGTGCCCCATTTGGCAAAAACTATCCCCAGTACTCGGGGATCCAGTGATCATTCGTGATGGCCCTGGGAAATCCTGCTGAGAGCATCTGCCAGGACATTGTCCTTGCCTGGGAGGTGAACTGCTATGAGGGAAGTGTTCAGAGAATAAGCCAGAGACCACAACTTCATTGCCTCGGTGCACAAGGTCAAGACTGAGCGCCCTTGTTTGTTGATGTACCACATTGTAGTGATGTTGTCTGTTCTGACCTGTACCACTTTGTTCTGAACAGATGCAGAAAAACCTGAAGTGCTAGAAAACAGCACTGAGTTTCAACAGATTGATGTGGAGCAGAGATTCCTGAGGGGACCACAATCCCTGGGTGGAGAGGTCGCCCATGTGAGCTCCCCCATCCCAAAAGGGACGATCTGCAGTAAGGGTCAAGGAGTGAGATAGAGGGATGAAGGAACCCTTGTCTCAGATTGCTCTGATCCTGCCACCACTGAAGTGCCTGGATCAGGGTTCGAGTCACTGGGATCAACTTGGATAGGGATCTTTTCTTTGAGACGAAAAGGCTCTCAAATGGACCTGAATGTCCCTCATCTGAAATCTTGCTCCTTGCACTACAGCTGTGGAAGCAGCCATGTGTCCTAGGAGCTGTAGGAAATGCCTTGTTGGTCGAGAGACCTGCAGAGTGAAGGAGGAGGCCAGGGCCACCAGGGTCCTTACCCTTTCTGGGGAAGGAAGGCTCTGGCCTGCTTTGTCCAGTTCTGCACCTATAAAGGTGAGTACCTGGACAGGTTCCAGAACTGACTTTGGAAGATTGAGAAGAAAACCCAGAGAGGTAAGCAGCTGCTGGGTACTTGCAGGTGTGATATGACCTGGTCTGGAGACTGACCCTGTGACCAGTCGTCGTGGGAAAGATGGCAATCTTGCCTTCTTAAATGAAACAACTGCTACTGCTGGGCATTTTGTGACTACCCTTGGGGTGGCAGAGAGTGAGCCAAGGCATTGCTCTGACTGGTAATGGCCTGAGGGCAGTTCAATCTGAGGTACTTTTCGTGGGAGCTTCTGATAAGAACATGGAAGTAGGCATCCTTGAGGTCCAGGGAAGCTAGCCAGTCCCCTGGCCTTAGAGAGGGTAAAATCATTCCCAGAGTCACCATTTGAATTTTGGTTTTAAAGGTGCTTGTTCAGATATCTTAGGTCCAGGATGGGCCGCCATTCTCTGTCTTTTTTGGGTAAGGAAGTACCTGAGTACAGACTCTGCCCTGGTGTGGGGAGAAGCCCTTTCACAGCTCTGAGAGCCAGGAGGGTTGAGACTTCTGTTTCCAAAGCAAAAGTCTCTAGAGGATTTGCAGGTGGAAAGATCTGATTCTCATCTTTGGAAATATTTTTAAGCTGAGAATCAGACCCGGGCTTACTACTTCCAGGACCCACTTGTCTGATGTTAAAGACTCCCAGTCCTGGACGAAGTAAGCCAGCCTGCCCTCTACAGGCAATGGAGAACCGGCCCTGGGCATCCCATCAGGATGGCAGGGGCTTTAGGCTGAGGGGAGGGAGCAGGCCTGCTTGCACCCCGTCTGCCTCTCCCTCTGAAGAACCCCCTCTGAGCATAAGCCGAAGAGGAGGCCTGGGTTTGGCAAAAAGGCCTGCCTCTACCCCCTGGGGCTGCCTCTGAGGAGTGGCTCTTGCCGTGCCTTGGCTTGTGCACTCCTATAAAGTGGTTCTATATTCATCCATTTCTTCATATAATTCTCTGTCTGCTCCCAAACAGAGAATTTCCCCCTACAAGGAAAATCCATAGCCTTAGCCTGGGTATCCTGTGACAAACTAGTACACCTGAGCCAAGCCAATCTCACTGAAAAGCCACAGATGTAGCCATGACTTAGAGGATACATCATTAGAATCCACTGCAGCATGAAATTGCACCTTAGATGCCTCAATACCATCAGCAGCCACCTGCTCCAGCTCCTGGCAAGCTGGCCAGGGCCTGTTTGGCTAAAAGCCATGACAGTATCCCATCTAGATTTTGCATCTTGCCACATAAGCCAGAACTTGCTTGTCTGAGTCCCAGGACGCTGCCATGTATTGTTTTTTTAGCCATGGCATCAATCTTCTGGAGTCCTTGTCAGGAGGATGTGAAGCCAGGAATATTAGCATTATCAGTTGCAGCCTGAACTACCCCAACGTATGTGCATTGCTGTGAAAGAAATTCTGTATCAGGATTCGATGAAAGTGTACCTCCCGTCCATCTTTTTGTCCACAGGAGGCACAGAATTAGGAGCTTTTAAAATTTTATTGTTTGTTTCCTAAATGATTTATGGAAGGGAATAGACAATCTCCTGACTCTGGATATCCATCATCTCCACAAAGTCAGGTTCCTCTTGTTCATCCACAGCTTCCTCCAATGGAAGCTGAGGGTTTCAGCAACTTTTATAAAACAGAAAATGAGAAGGAACTCAGAAAGCCTAGGGGAGATTCTCCTAAAGGTCTGTCTGGGGAGATGTCCGGTTCAATGGGCACATCCAGACTTTCAAAGTCACATTCACACTGTTTATAATCATCCTCCCTCTCCTCTGGTTCATAAAACTCCTCTATATCATATTCTTGAACTGGTGGAACCGGCCAAACCGACCTTTTGCCAGATAGTGGCGGTTCGAACGGAACCGGAGAAGTGACTGGACAATTTGGATTGCTTTGGCTATCTCTGCAGCAGTTGGAGAAGGAATTTTTGACTCCACACCTGCTGATTTTCTAGTTCTCTTTGCTGGAACTGGCTCCTCTGAGTCAACTTTTATGTTTGCCCGAGGAAGTCTCGCCCTTGTCAGAAGGCATCCCTCCGTTCAGTTGGCACGAACCGGCTGGCCATCCTGGTCAGCGGACTTTTGGCCTCTCGCTCCTGAGCCTACCAACTCTCTTATCTAGGGTAGCTGCAGGAAATTCTTGCAAATCTGGCAGTCTGCATTGAGGTGGTCAAACTCCAGTAATAAACACATGTGGTGTGGGTCAGCCTTGGCAAAAGGCTTCCCCACAGACACTACAGTGCTGAAACCCAGTGGGCCGGTTTTCTTTTGGTTTCTCAGACATAATGCCAGCCTAACCAAAACTTGTCCTTTTTCCGGCAGTGCCAGGCAAGACACCATTATTGGTTCCCAACCGTGTCCGGTGCGGGAAAACCGAATGAAATCCGCTTTTTAGGAACCGATAAGAACCGGAACCGCACTCTAAAAAGCTTTAAATGCTTCAGAATAAAGTTTTAAAACAACCTGATCGGTTCGAACCGATAAACATTTACAAGTTCCACACAGAAATAAACCTGTCTATTACTTACAATACCACAGACAGAGCTTGAACCGATCGGGTTTGGCGGTTAAAATAATAATAATCGTGGTTGAATTTAACCGAGAAAAACTTCTTGAAACCGAGAAAATGAACCGAGCAGTAGGGAGGAATCTGAGCGATTGTTCAGTGAGGAGGAGTAAAGAATCTGACAGTTTCAGTTTGAAATGATCCAGACAGAGTTTTTCTAACGAAGCTCATGGCCCAAGTTCCATGCCTGGCATGGAGGTTAACTCTTTCACTCGAGAAGTTCTAATGGTGGAACAAACTGCAATTGTCATAATATAGCAAGACTTCATGTTGTTTGAATTAAATCTAAGATTTTGGACAAATTCCTACACACTCATGATTTTAGTATTGATACTTATGTCTTAGGCAATTTACCTATAGATATGCCAGTTGTTGATAAATCTATTTTAACTTTAATCGGAGTTACAACCACATTGTTGGCACTTAAATAGTGGACAGAGAAATCTAAGCCTTCCTTTAAAGAATGGACTGAGCTAATTAGACTAAATTTAACTTTGATCTGTATAATTTCTTACTTTCATAATAAACATCTTTTTTTCAGAAATGCTGGCAGAAGCTCTTAGACTTAATTAACACCCTATGATACAATATTTTTCCCCCAAGGGATGGTTTTCATCTCATGCTTTGTACACATTTTTCCTTTCCATTTATTCAAGATCAATGCATTTGCAATTTTATATTTTTCTCTTTATATACTGTACGAACTGATAGGTATCCTTTCATTTTAACTTTCCTTTATCTGTAATGTCATTTGTAAATTGATTTTTTTCTCTTTTGCTCATTCAAATTAGTTAACTTTCTATTGTTATATCGCTCCCTTAGAAGCAGGATAGATGGGAAGGGTACTGAGGCTTTCATGTTTGTCATGTTAGTTTGTGATTGAATTGTATTTTAGGTGTTTTTATTTGATGGTTATTTGTTATTGGAAATAGTGATAAAAAAATAAATATAAAAAAAAAAAAAGTGAGTAGCCATCTGGGAACAAGCGAGCACCAGACAGTGTGGTTCACAATAAACACAGCCATAGAGTCAAGCCATACAAAAGCAAGGATACAGAACTTTCGGAGGGCTGACTTTGGCAGAATGGGAGAGTGCCTAAGGAATGCACTAGCAAAACGGCAGGAAGGAGGGGTGGAGGAACAATGGGGGAACACTGCCACCACAGAGGCAGCAAGCCTTTTTGTAAAGCAAATAAAACAAAACAAAGGAAAAAACACTATGACCCTCAAAAGAGGTGGCGGTGAAGGTTAGGGAGAAAAAGATAGCATCAGAAAGTATAAGAATCACAGAAGGAGCTGACAGAGAACTGTACCAGTTAAAGCAGAAGGAAGCGAAGGCAGTCAGAATAGCAAAGGCCCAAATCGGGAAAAATAGCCTACTCGGGTTAAGAAGGGGATAAAACCTTCTATAGGTACATTAGTGAGTGAAGAAAGACCAAGGGAAGGATAGTGAGGCTTAATAAAGGGGAGGGCATGGGCAGAGGGTGACAGTGAAAAGGCAGAGATACTGAACAAATACTTTTGTTCAGTATTCACAAAAGAGGAGGAGGGGGACGTACCTAAACCAAACAATAGAAGCACTCTGGATGGGGGGGTCGATACCAGTCCATTCACGGAAGAAAGGGTCCTGAAAGAACTCCTAAAACTCAAGGTGGACAAGGCAATGGGGTCTGACAGGATTCACCCCAGAATTCTAAAAGAACTTAGAGGAGAACTAGTGACACCACTGAGTACCCTTTTTAACAAATCATGGGAGGAGTGCATGGTACCTAAGGATTGAAGGAGGCCACATGTGATTCCCCTTCACAAAAGTGGGAGCAAGGGAGAGGCAGGAAACTACAAACCTGTTAGTTTGACCTCAGTGGTAGGCAAAATGATGGAATCACTTCTGAAAGAAAGAACAGTTGAGTACCTAGAGGCCAGTGGGGCACAGGACCCAAGGTAGCATGGATTCACAGTGGGAAGGTCATGTCAGACGAATCTAATAGATTTCTTTGACCGGGTGACCAAAGTAGTAGACCAAGCAAGGGCTGTGGACATGGCCTACCTAGACTTTAGCAAGGCATCTGACAGTCCCACACAAAAGATTAATAAACAAATTAGCCAGCCTAGGAGTGGGTCCCAAGGTGGTAGCCTGGGCAAAAAACTGGCTGGACAGTAGGACGCAGAGGGTAATAGTAAACTGAGTGCACTCTGAAGAAAGGGGGGTCACTAGCAGGGTGCAGCAGGGTTCAGTACTGGGGCCAGTCCTCTTTAATGTCTTTATAAGTTACACTGTAGAGGAACTGGAAGGAAAAGTATGCCTCTTTGCAGATGACACAAATATCTGCAACAGGGTTGATACACAAGGGGGTGGAAAGGATGAGAAGGGACTTAGCAAGGTTGGAGGAATGGTCAAAAGTATGGCAGCTTAGATTCAATGTAAAGACGTACAAAGTAATGCACCTGGGAAACAAAAACCCAAGGGAAAAGTACACAATTAGGTCATATCAGAAGACCTAAAGATTGGCAGGCAATGTGATAAGGTAGTAAGGAGAGCTGGGGACATACTGGGATGCACAGGGAGAGGCATCACCAGTAGAAAACAAGAAGTTGTTATCCCTCTGTACAGACAGTTAGTGAGACCCCATCTGGAGTACTGTGTGCAGTTCTGGAGACACCATCTTCACAAGGACATAGACAAGATGGAGGCAATCTAGAGGAGGGTAACTAAAATGGTGCAGGGTCTGCACCAGAAACCATATGAAGAAAGACTAAAGAAGTTTAATATGTATACCCTTGAGGAAAGGAGGGAGAGGTGGGGAATATGACAAACTTTCATGTACCTCAAGGGAATCAACAAAGTACAAGAGGGTAGCATCTTTCAGAAAAAGAGATGTGCAGGTACAAGGGGGCACAATTTGAAGATAAGAGGGGAACAACTTGGGGGCAACGTGAGGAAGCATTTTTTCACAGAGAAGGTGGTGGACGCATGGAACAAGATGGAACGTTATGCTAATGATGGAATCATTGGCACGTGACACTTTTTCAAATGCTGCCACCTATCAGCTGCCTACATTCTAACCTTCAGATTTCGTGGACACCTGACAAGACAGGGCCCAAAAAGAATTTAATGATTATCTATACTATTAATAACAAAAACACCAGAAAGAATCTCCAACTGGAGGTAAAAACAGTAACAAAACACACCATAATGTCATAATGATTTGAAGGGGAAAGACCGTTGAAACACAGTTCCAATATAAAAGCCAGAGAGTGGCACACATACCGCTGGTATTACAGCACTGAGTGCAGAGGCCACTAGTTCTAGCAGGGGAGGTAGAATCGGAGAGTTATGAATATTGGAGTATCTCCTGGAAGAAACAAGATTACTGTGGTAAGTAATTTTTTCTCCTCACCCCAGGAATACTCCAATATTCCTAACTGTTATGCAGACTAAGAAGCAGTACCTTTGGATGTGAGCACAGAACCTACTCTGGCAATAGGCTATGCAGGACACCTGTGCCAAACCAAGCATTACAACTAGCCTGTGTATCCAGGCTATAATGTTAGGTAAAGGTGTACACTGTCCTCCAGGTGGCTGCTTTACAAATGGTCACTGAAGGAACATTCCTGGAAGCTGCTATAGTAGCAGCTATACCGCTTGTGGAATGGGCTCTCAGTCCTGCTGGGGCCTCCTTCCCAGCTTCTGAATAGCAAAACTGAATATACTGGACTATGCAGCGAGAAATGGACCTCTTAGATGCTGGATTTCCTTTTCCCACATCCCCATATGTCAGGAAAAATTGCTTCCTGTCCTATCTATGGGCTTTGGTGACTGTCATGTAGTAGCTAAGAGCTCTCTTGACATCAAGACTGTGCAATCTATGCTCACCAGAGCTTGAATGCTCAGTAAAGAAAACAGGTAAGGTGATGGACTGGTTCAAATGAGAGTCCAAGACCACCTTTGGAAGAAATTTTCTGTTAGTTCACAGGACTACCTTGTCCCTGTGAAATGAGCTGTAAGCCTGCTCAACACAGAGAGCTTGGAACTGACTGATCCTTCAAGCAGAAATGAGTGCCACTAGGAAAACTGTTTTCCATATGACGTGTTTCAAAGGAGCTGAAGACATGGGCTCAAATGGGGGACCCATGAGCTTGGCAATACAGATATTTAAATCCCAAGCTGGCACCAGTTCACTGTTAGAGGGGTGCAGATGGGCCATACCTTTAAAGATAGAATTTGATGCCATAGAGGCATTCTTCCCAGCTGAAGTGTAAGCAGACACTGAAGCCAGATGAACGGTTAAAGTAGTGGGCTGCAGGCCCAATGAACGAAAATGAGTAAGGTAGTCCAGCACAAATGGGACCCTTGCCTGAGTTGGCACCATATTCCTGGTGCAGCACCAGATAGAAAACCTTTTCCACTTAGAGGCACAGGTTTTCTTGGTGGATGGTTTCCTGTACCCCCTTAAAATATCCAGGACACTTTCAGACAGATGCAGGCTTGTATACTCTAGGTCCTCAAGAGCCATGCTTTGAGTTTGAGTGACTTGAGGTTTGGGTACAGGAGTCTCCCTTGGTTGGAGGTTAGCAGGTTTTGCCTCCAAGGATGGTAAATTGGTTCAGCCACAGACATGGAGAGCAACAGAGAGTACCATGGCTGCCTAGCCCAGTCTGGGGCTATCAAGATCATTATGGATGACTGGGACCTGAGCTTAATAGCACCCTGTACACCAGAGGGAATGGAGGGAATGCATACAGGTACCTCCCTGACCAGTCCAGAACCACAGCATCCAGGGGGACTGTTCCCCGAGCTGGAGGTCTGCAACAATATTGTGGCAGGTGGCGACTTTCATGGGATGCAAACAGATCTATCTCTGGAGTGCCCCACCTTCTGAAAATCACTTCCACCACCTGTCTGTTTAAGGCCCATTTGTGATGGGCCTGGTTGATCTGACTCGGGGCATCTGCTGGGGTATAGTCCTTGCCGGGCAGATGAATGGCCTGAAGAGAAACTCCTAGGGAGAAGACCAGAGTCCAAATTCACATAGTTTCTGTGCAGAGAGGATCCGATCTTGTTCCTCCCTGATGTTCATGTAATACATAGTGGTGGTATTGTCTGTTCTGACCTAAACCACCTTTCCTTGAACTAGTGGTGTGAAGTCTTGGAGTGTCAGGAACACCGCCATGAGCTCCAGAAGGTTTATGATCTGGAGTGACTCGGCACTGGGCCAAGTGCCGTGAGTATTGTGATCTCCTAGGTGAGCACCTCACCCCACCCTACCCTAGTAGTGTTGTGAGGATCACTGACAGAGGCTCCTTTTGAAAGGGAACCCCATCTCTGAGGTTGGCTTCCTCTTTCCACCACTGAAGAGTCAAGATTAACGTTTTTGTTACTGGGACCAGCTTTGAGAGAGAATTCCTTCTTTGACATCAATGAGCCCTTAGGTGGAATTGGATGTCTCTCATTTGAAGTCTGGAACTGTGCCAATGGCTGCTGCCATGTGGCCCAGTAATTGTAGAAACTGTCTTTCAGTTTTTGGTTTGTTCAGGCTGAAAGAGCCTGCCATCTGAAGAATGCTGTTTACCCTGACCAGAGGTAGGTAAGCCCTGCCCTCCTGGGTATTTAACTCTGCTGAGATTTACCAAGAAATCCAGGGACTCCAAGAGTCCTTGGGTGAGCTGCAGATGCTCCTCTAACTGCTGTGGTGAATTTCCCACCACTAACCAGTTGTCAAGAATAGGGGAACACTGACACCTTGCCTTCACATGTGTGCCACAACCACTGCCAGGCACTTTATGAACACTGTTGGAGCCGAGGTGAGACTGAATGGCAGGGTTGAAAACTGATAATCACCTGGTGGGAGTCTGAACCCGAAGTACTTTCTGTGAAATTCCCTTATGGGGATGTGGAAATAAGCATCTTTTAGGTCCAGTGATGCCAGCCAGTCTCCTTTTTGGAGAGCTGGCAGAATCAGTGACAAGTTTACCACTTTGAACCTTGGCTTTAGTAGGTGCTGGTTTAGCACCCTTAGGTCTAGGATAGGCTGCCATTCCCCATTCCTCTTTGTTGTGAGGAACTATCTTGAATAAAACTCTTTTCCCTTTGCTGTGGAGGGACAGGTTTCCACTGCCTTTGACAGCAACAGGTTTTGAACTTCCTTTTCCAACAGCTTTCTTTCAGCATTGGAAGCTGGTTTGAACACTCTTATTCTTAAAGAGGGAAGGGATTTGAAAGTTAGGGACAGTCCCTGACTCGCTACCTCCAGGACTCACTTGTCTGTGGTGATCTGTTTCCAAGTCTAGAAATAGTGAGTCAGTCTGCTCCCTACTGGAAGTTGGGAGGCAGCCTGGGAGGACAAGTCAGGGGTCCTGCTTTGCCTGGGGCTAAGACTGGGAACCACGTCTGGAACCCTTTCTGCCCCTGAAGTACCCTTGCTGAGGGTACTGCTGCACCTGGGGTATGGCCACGGCCTGATAAAAAGACCTGGAATGAAACTGTTTGCCCCTGCCTCCCCTTCCATATGGTATTGTGGATGGGGATGCCTTCTCTTTGGCAGAGCTACTTCAATAAGTGACCTTATACTCATCCACTGTTTTCATGTAGGCTTCTGTGCGAGTTCCAAAGAGGGAGTTGCCCTTCACTGGGAAATCCAGAGCCTTGTTTTGGGTGTCCTGAGTAAGGTTTGTGGCTCTTAACCAGGCAAACCTTCTCTGGGCAATTGTATTTGCCATCCACCTAGCAGCAGTGTCACTAGTGTCTGCTGCCATTTGAAATCGATGTTTGGCAGCTTCCAAGCCAAATCTGGCAGTCTCAGCAAGGTCTTCTGAAAGACTGGAAGGAGCCTTGTCTGCCATACCCATGACAGACTGCCAGAGGGATTTTTGATACTGGGCCACATAGGCCTGAAAATTAGTCTGTCTTATGGCCAAATAAGCTGATAAATAGCCCTTTTTAGCCATACTGTCAATCTTTCTTGAATCTTTCTCTGGAGGGTGAGAAGCAAGAGGTACTTTTGCCTTGTCACAGGCTGCAGCTTGTACCACACCCTGGTGGTCAGGGTAGGAAATAAAAATTCAGCCCCATCCCTGTCAAGCTGGTACTTCTTGTCCAGCCTTTTATCCAAAGGTGGGCCAGACCCAGGTGTTTGGAGGAGCTTTATTGAGTCCCTTTTTAAAAACTTGTTTTTTGGGAGCAATAACTTTTTGGAGGGTGTTAATACCATCATTTCTAAGTACTCTGCCTCCTCCTCATCCTCTGTCATCTCAGTGGTAGAGATATCCAGAGCGTCTACCATTTTCCTGACAAGGGAAAAATGGGACGAATAATCCTCTGATGACTTGAGAGGAGAGCACAACTCTTGTTCAGGGGAGACTTCAGGTTCTATAGGTTCTCCTTTATAATCCCCATAATCTTCCCTCTTGGGCAGGGAGGAATGGGTTGGTTCAGCAGGAGTCTGAACTGTAAGACTGCTGTCCAGCAGGCAGCAGGCCTGTAAGACCTTAAATGCCTGTGCAATCTCCAAAGGAGTAGGCATGTTTACAGACACAGCAGAAGTCCCCAGAGGCTGACCAGCAGGGCGTTCAGTGTGTTTTGTTTTCTTAGTTTTTTTCATGAGAACCAGCGAGCTAGCTGGTTCAGCAGGCCTTTTTGTACCCGTAACAGGGGTAGAAATTGTGACTTCTGTGGTTTCACCCACAGCCATTGAGGGTGTCGGCTGGTCAGAGCCAGAGGGACCCTTAGGTGGAGGCAATTTCTTTTTAAACCTCTCCAAACGTTTTTCATGCATTTTTCAGGAAAGGTCTTACAGATTTCACAGTCCATTTTAAATGCTCATAACCAGGCAAACATGAGAAGTGTGTTTATCTGCCTTGGCAAACACTTCTCCACACTCTGTGCAATTTTTGAGACCGGTTCACCAGTCTTTTCTCAGGTTTTCAGACATTTAAAAAAAAGAAAAATCACAACCGTGTTTAAATTTAAGACTTTTTAAAGAAATCAATCAGTTACTGGTTGGTTCAGGAACCTGATTGGAACCGAGAACGAGAGAAAAGAAAATACAGTTCGTAGAACTTACCGTAACAGTAGATCTTCGAGAGGGCTCTTGCAGTAGGTAATTACATATAGGACTGGCCGCCAGGCAGGACCCCACAGAAAAATTTCTAGCCAGCAGTCCCTGGCAGGGACCACCCCCACGTCAGGTGACCAGCGCCATACACATTGGTATAAAGGAAGTCCCGGACGCCCGCCCAGTTCTTTCCCGCCACAGGCCCGAAGGCCTGGATGAGAGAGAAGTGAATATTTCCCTCAATGGAAAAGGAGCTGAAAAAGCCTGGGGAATGGGCGGTATTACCTACTGCAGCAGCCTCTCTCGAAGATCTACTGTTACGGTAAGTTCCACGTAACTGTACTATCTTACTTCAGAGGGCTCTTGCAGTAGGTACATATAGGACAGAATTCCAAGCAGTCTGGAACAAGTGAAAAGGCACCGGGAGGAGGAACTACTCCAATAAGTAGTAAGAAAACTTGCAAACCTCAAGAAAGGAGGCCCTGCAAGACCGCTAACCCGAAGCCTGCTCTACGGTGAGAGGCAATGTCCAAACTGTAATGTTTAGTAAATGTATGGACAGAAGTCCAAGTGGCGGCAGCACAGATGTCTGCCACAGACACGTTCTTAAAACAAGCCGCAGAGGTGGCAACTCCACGAGTGGAGTGACCTCTGACTTGACCCGGGAGGGTCTTGTTGTACTTGTCATAACAGAAAGTGATGCAATGGGCCAACCATTTTGATAGGCATTGCTTAGAGACAGCATTGCCTTCTCTTTTGTGAGTGAAAGAGACGAACAACTGATCAGTCCTTCTGAGATCCTTCGTCCTATCGGTGTAGTATCTCAGAATCCTGTAAACATCCATGGTATGGAGCAGGTATTCTCCTTGATTGGAGTACTGCGTGAAGAAAGCAGGTAATTCAATAGACTGATTCAAGGTAGATTCGCATACCACCTTGGAAGAAACTTAGGATTCGCAGCGAAGAGCTACTAGCTCCTTGTGAAAAATCAAATAAGGGATTTTGCACATGAGGGCCTGGAACTCAGAAATTCTGCAAGCAGAAGTAATGGCCACCAAGAAGAGCATCTTCCACGATAAAAACTTCAAGTCTGCGGAAGTCGCAGGCTCAAAGAAAGGAAGGGTAAGTTTCTCGAGGACAAAGTTTAAGTCCCAAGGCGGAGCCGGAGTCTGGACAGGGGGCCTGAGATGAAGGACCCCTCTGAGGAAAGTTTTGGATACCTCCAGCTGGGCAAATGCCTTATCAGTGAAAGGGACATGGTAGGCTGAAATAGCTGCCATATGGACTTTCAAAGAGGAGTGACTGAGACCCAGGTCGAAAAGATGATGCATGTACTCAAGCAGAATGGTCAGGGCAGAAAAGGGCTCCACGTTCCTGGACGCAGCCCAGATAGAAAATCTTTTCCATTTCTTGGCATAGGTGGACCTAGTGGAGGCTTTCTAGCCTCCACCAGAATCTCGGCCACCTTAGGAGAAATGCAAAACGAGCTTGAGCTAGGTCTGCAGGAGCCATGTGTGAAGTTGAAGGGACTTGAGTCCCGGATGGACCAGGGTACCCTAATCCTGGGTCAGCAATCCCGGAGATAAAGGAAGAGGAGGAACCTCTGTGTATTGTTGTAGAAGAGAGAACCAGATTTGCCTGGGCCAGAAAGGAGTGATCAGAATCATTCTCACTCCTTCTAAAGCAAGCTTCTGTAGCACACGAGGGACCAGAGGAATTGGGGGAAAAGCATAGACGAATTTGTCCTTCCAGCTTAGAGACAGAGTGTCGCTCCAGAAAGCGCCTCACTCTGAAGGAAGCGAGCAAAAGATTGGAAGCTTTGCATTTTGGGAGGAAGCGAACAGGTCTATCTGAGGAGTCCCCCAAATCTGGAAGATGCTTTTTAGAACTTTTTCATCCAATTCCCACTCGTGGAAGAGCCGACGAGCGGCTTAGTCTGTCTGCCAGGACATTGTCGACTCCCGGAACATGGATCACTGTGAGGTGAAAGTTGTGGAGTGTTGCCCAATCCCAAACCCTCATCGCTTCCCTGCACGGCGGGTAGGAGCGAGTTCCTCCCTGCTTGTTGATGTACCACACCACGCACATGTTGTCCGTTTGGACAGCTAGATGACCAGGAAGGATGTATTGGTGAAGGGCCTGGAGCATACAGCACTGCTCGAAGCTCGAGCACGTTGATGTGGAGAACTATCTCCAACTTTGACCAAAGGCCTTGGGTTCGGTGAGGACCCAGATGGGCTCCCCAACCTTCGCCTGAAGCGTCCGTGGTCAGAGTCTGATCGGGGGGAGGATGAAAAAAGGGGACCCCCAGAAGAGGTTCTCTCAAACCATCCACCATTGCAAGTCTCTTACCATCGGCGAGGAGATCAGAACCAGATGATCTAGGTCATCTACTCGTTGATCCCACTGAGATCGAAGAGTCCACTGAGAGATTCTCATGTGGAGGCGTGCGTGGAACCGTCGGGATGGCTGCCGCCATAAGCCCCAGCAGACGGAGCACTGACCTCACCGGGACCCTCCTGTGTTCCGATAGGAGGGAAATCTGTGACTGGAGGGAGGCCCCCCTGTCCAGAGGCAGAAAGGCCTTGCATAAAGTTGTGTCGAGAATTGCCCCGATGAACTGGAGCCTCTGTGAAGGATCCAGGTGAAACTTGGAATGGTTGATGGTAATACCCAGGCCAGTGAAAACCTGCTGGGTGAGGGAGAGAAAATGTAGGAGTTCCTCCCTGGACAGGGCCGCCAGGAGCCAGTCGTCCAGGTAGGGAAAAACCTGAGCTCCCAAAGAACGAGAGGGGCCGCTACTCACTGCCAGGCATTTGGTAAAGACTCAAATGCAGGAAAGACCAAATGGGAGCGCTGAATTGGTAGTGGACCCCTGGAACGCAAACCTGAGGTACTTTCGGTGCGAAGGGTGAATGGGGATGTGCAGGTATGCATCCTGCATAACTAGTGCACAAAGCCATTGGCCCGGCCGAAGCAGGGGCCAAAGGGATTGAAGGGGGAGCATCCTGAACCTCTTGTATTCCACATACAGGTTCAGGGAGCTGAGATCGAGAATAGGTCTGAGATCTCCAGTCTTCTTTAGTACAAGGAAGAGTGGGAGTAGATCCCTGTTCGTGGAGGTGAGGAGGATGGGCTCTATAGCCTGTTTCGCAAGGAGCGCCGAGATTTCTTCCCTGACCAAAGGAAGATGGTCCCTTGAGTAAGCGGAGTTCACAGGGGGTGACGTGGAGGTTTCTGTAGAAACTCTATGGAGTGCCCCTCTGCTATGATCTGAAGCACCCATGAATCCGAAGTTATCCTCTCCCAACCTGGAAGGTGGAGGGAGAATCTACCTCCTACTGGTTCCTCCGGGGCGTCTGGAGGTGGTGGGAGAGGAAAGGAGTCAGGTGGTGTGAGGCAGCGCCGCAGCTGGGGCACCCGTTGCTTTTTTGAGCGGCGGGGGCCTGGCAGCTGTGGGGGCCCTACGTTTAGTGGCCCACCTTCCCTGAAGTCTCGCTTGAGGCCGTCTGTGTCTGCGAAAGGGACGGCGCTGTGGGGGATGGGGACGGTACTCTGAATCAATGTATTTAAGGGCCGTCCCCTTCTCCTGCAAATCAGTGATGCTGTCCTTGACATCACCACTGAACAGCACAGAACCCCTGAAAGGTGCTTCTTGGACGGCTGACTGCACCTCCGGTACCAGACCTGACACACGGAGCCATGCGTGATGCCGAAGACTTACGGCGAATGCAGAGCTCCATCCTGCGGTGTCCACTGCATCGTAGGTCGTCCTCAGAATGTGACGACTGGCCGAACGAGCAGAACGGACCAGGTTGGCCAACTCCTGCTTGACTTGGAGAGTCAGGCAAAGAGTCAATCTTGGATTCTGCCTGGTAAGGACGGCCTGTAACCCCCATATGTGCTAACATAGTTCAGGGCCCTAATCCCCAGTGTGGAAGAAGCGTAGATCTTCCTTCCATACTGATCCAGAAGGCGATATTCTTTATCCAGGGGAGACGAGCTCAAGTGTTTTGGGTGTGCTGACCGACCGTGAGCGGCGCTAATCACAACCGAGTCTGCACGGGGGTGAGAGTCTAAAAAGTCTACACCCTCCGGAGCCTGGTATAGCCTGTTCGACTTCCTGGGAAGTGGGGCTAAAGCCGATGGTTGCTTCCAAATAGTGGAAACAAGGTGGGCGTGAGGCTCGATCCAGGGTGGCACTAAGGTAGGAGCCGTAAGGGGCAAGTCCAGATGTTCGGCGAGTTTTACCCGTTGAGGATCTGGTTCTAAGGAATGCCACTGATGGACTTCCTGGATCTTCCTGAACAACTCCGTGAAAGAAGGATCCTCCGGAGGAGACTTCGGAGGAGTCCTCGGCCGGGGCTTGGACGGAGAGCGGGTTCATCGCCTTTCTCGAACATCCATCGGAAGCGCCCAAGGAGTCCAAGAGAGAAGGGAGGAAGAATCTGAAGCAGAGTAAGACTCCTAACTCTGATCTGTTTGCTGATGACACAAAGCTCTGTAACAGAGTAGACACACCAGAGGGTGTAGACAGAATGAGCGACCTGCAGAAACTTGAAGAATGGTCAGGGGTTTGGCAGTTGAAATTCAATGCAAAGAAGTGCAAGATAATGCATATGGGGCACAAAAACCCTGGCACAATATATCAGTTGGGGGTGAGGATATAGCATGCACCAAGCAGGAAAGGGATCTTGGGGTTATCATCTCTGATGACCTCAAGGTAGGGAAACAGTGTGACAAGGCAGCAGGTAAAGCAAATAGGATGCTCGGATGTATAGGCAGGGGCATTACCAGCAGGAAAAGGGAGGTCATAATTCCGCTATACAAGACACTAGCGAGGCCCCACCTGGAGTACAGTGTACAGTTCTGGAGACCATACCTACGTAAGGACATAGACAGGGTAGAGAAGGTTCAGATGAGGGCAACAAAGATGGTGCATGGATTGCATCACAAGTCCTATGAAGACAGGTTGAAGGAACTGAACATGTACTCCCTGGAGGAGAGGAGGGAGAGAGGGGATATGATAGAGACATACAAGTATCTTACAGGGAGGAACAGGGTGCAGGAAAACACTATTTTAAGTGAAAAGATGTTCCAGGACTACAGGGCATGGGATGAAGTTGGAGGGAGGACGATTCAGAGGAAACATGAGAAAGAATTTCTTCACAGAATGGGTGGTGGACAAGTGGAACACCCTGCCAGAGGAAGTGGTGGGGCTGAAACAATCACGGGATTTAAGAATGCATGGGATAGACATAAAGGAATTCTGGAGGTCAGGGTAAGGTGCAACAGACTTCTAGGAAAACAAACTGAACTTACAAGCTCAAATGGGCAGACTGAGGGCCATAGGCCCTCATCTGCCGGCTAACTGTCTATGTATCTACGTATGTAACTCATCTAGGGGAGAACGTCTTGGTGATCCAGAACGCGTGTCCTGCCCCTCTCTGATCCCGAGGGTAAAACCCGGGAATCTGGAGGAGGAGCAGGAGAGTGCCGTCTGGGGCGTACAGGAGCCGGGGGTGTCACCATCTCCGTAAGACGGCTCTCGACTTCCTTGGTGAGCTGAGCCTTGGCATCAGCCCACCAGGAGCCAAGAGTCTCCTGAAGATCCACCGGTGGCCTAGGGGGCGGTGGAGGAGGAGGAGGAGGAGGAGGGGGATAGTTGTATGGAGGAAATCCGTAGGGGGAGTATCCGTAACCCAGCTGCGGGTATACTGGAGTCGGGTACTGTGGCGTTGGGTACTGCGGCGTCGAAGGAGTCGGCACCGGGTACGACGGCGCAGGATACTGCGGACCTGGGAAGACTGGCGTCGGATAAGATGGCGGATACCCAGGCACTGGAGGAGCTGCCGGAGCAGATGGCCCAGCCGGGTACTCCACGGGTGGATCCGCCAGGATAGACCCGTGGGGTGGACGCCCAAGGAAGAGGAAAAATCCCTCGCCGGTGTCGGAGGGGCCGTATCGAACCGGCATCGGGCGGGCCGTTCCTTCAGGGAAGAGGATCGGACGGTAGCCCAGGGTCCGAGCCTCGTCCGGGGATGGAGGAAAAATCCCGGGGTCAGGCAGGAAACTGGGGCTACCCTGATGGCAGCAAAGGCTGCGAGAGCCTGGCTGACAAATACGGCAGGGTCCGCTGTGAGGGCCCGAGGTCTCGCGCACGCCGGAGAAGCCGACGGTGGCTTATGGGGTCAACTCCGCGGACACCAGAGGGAGCCGGGCGTCCGGGTTTTGGGGTCCTCGTCGAGGCGGGCTGAGGATGAGATGAGGCCTGGTCCGAGGGAGACACTGCTGTGCGCCCGCCCGGCAAGGGTCGGAGCATATTAGCGCCTTCTCCGGCGCGATGTCGGAGGAGCCGACGTCCGCTTAAGGGAGGTGCCTGCACCAGTAGGCTGCAGGCCTGCAGCGGTACTGGGGCTGGAGTCTCTTTGCTCGAGACGCCCGGGCGGCTCGAATGCGAACCCGTCTGGCGGGCCGACGCCTCCTCCAAAGCCTTGGAGGCTGCCATCGGGCGATCCCCCGGAGGGGATGTTACCTTGCCCACGACTCTGGCCGGAGTCATGGAGGAGGAGGCCTTCTCCCGGTGCCTTTCCTTGTCCCGCTTCTTATGCCCTTCAGGGGAGGTCGACGCCTGCCGAAGTTTTCTCAACTCTTTCTCCATCACAGACATCTTCTTTTTGAGGAGATGGGCTTCGAGGGACTGCTGGCATTGTCTGCGGGTGGCCGCATTGAATCGGAGGCAGTGTGGACACTTGTCGACCGCGGTCAGCCTAGGCAGAAAAGGCAGAGGAGTGGACCGTTTTGTGAGGCAGTTACCGCATGAGTCGTGACTTATTCTTTGAAGGGGCGACATATACTGATGTTCACCTGATGAAAGAAGAATAAAATTCTATACTGAAAACTATTGCGAAAAAACAGCGAAGTAACAGGACTGGCGATATGAACTCACCCTGCGGCGCTGCATATGAGCTAATGGTAGGGAAAGAACTGGAAGGTGGGGCGTGGGACCACCCTTTATACCGACGTCGTGATGGCGCTGGTCACCTGATGTGGGGTTGCCTCGCCAGGACCGTTAGCTAGAAATTTTTTTCAGGGCCCCTGCTACTGGCTTGCCAGTCCTATATGTAATTACCTATTGCAAGAGCCCTCTCGAAGTAAGATCTGGGATTAGCGGTTCAGTAACAGATATTAGCGGTTACCAAAAATATAGTTTAAATAAATAATTTACCACAAATAAAAGAGCTTTAGTCAGGAAAAACTCCACTAAGGCTAAAAAAGCCCAGGTTCTCCACCGGTTATACCGAACCAGGAGAAACCAAGAAAATAAGCAATTTAACTAAAATAAAGCTAATGGTTTTACTACAAACAAAAAATAAGGGCAGCAAATTAAAATAAAATAATACTTTTATGTATTTTTTAAAGCTTCACAGCGAGATGATGAAGAGAGATCTCTGAGCACCTAGTCTTGAAGGGTGGAGAGAGAAAACTGAAGGTTAGAATGCAGGCAGTCGATAGGTGGCAGCACTTCAAAAAGTGGCATGTGCCAATGATCCCATCATTAGCACAACGTTTCATCTCCGGGCACATCTGGCTTAAAGGCACAGTGCATAAGAGTTAGGAACATTGGAGTATTCCTGGGGTGAGAAATAAGGCAAATATAGTGGTGGGTAGAAAGAAGTAGGCTGTCGGTTAACTAGGATCTGCAGCTTATTCAACAGGTAGGGAAATGGGCAGACTAGGTGGGCCAAGCAGTCCTTATCTGCCATCAAAGTCTATGTTTCTAAGGTCCTTTCAAAGCTAAACTCCCCTCACACCTCACTAGCCAATTGAAATGTACTGTACCTGTTTTCACTAATTCATTAAAACCTTCCCGCTTTCCTTAGCTGACCTTTTCTAGCACTTCTCCCCCCATATTATCTTCAGCACTTAATCTCGCTGCTAGTTTATACTGCTCTGCCACCTTCTCCATCCTTCCCTGTAACCAAACACTGCTCTGCCACTTTCCCTACTCTCTATTTTTCCACTCCCCATAATCTCCTAAAATGCTCTACTCCTACCTTTATGACTTTTTTTTTTCAATTGTTTAACCAGGAGTGGCACACTAAGCAGAAAGCTTGTTTACAGGTGCGACCTGGGAGCACAGGGAAGTTAAGTGACTTGCTCAGGGTCACACAGTATGCAAGTGGGGGCTATGGGATTCAAACCCAGGTCTCCAGATTTGCAGTTCAGAGCCTTAAACCACTGTGCTATACTGCCTCCCAACTTCCTACCACCTCCTCCTACCACCACTTCCTTCCCCCCCCCTTTTCTGGACAAAGGTATTCAAGCTGTCTGGTATTTCCTGCATATCTCACTATAAAACACCCCTTCCCTTGAGCACATGTATGAATCTTTTTAATTAACCTTCTGCCCTAGCCATACAGTAGTGATGTACTTCATATTTTAATTTTGTTGGAGTTCTGTATTATGCTTCCAGTGTATCTTAGGTTTAGTCTATTTGTTAGTCCTACGTTTATCTCTTGAACAATTTACCTTACATGTTAAATTGTCTTTATGTTCATGACATGGAACCTCTGTAAATGAGCTTCTAGCTCAAAGGTCGTAATCTGAAAATGAAATAAATCAGTAAAACCACTCCAGCTTCACACTCGTGGTGTATGTGATATTACACATCTCAGGTGTGTATAAAACTAACTAATGCACAACACCCCATCCATTATTCTCTACATACAAACCACATTTTGAAACATCCTTATATTTACATATTCAGTTTAGGAGCAAAGTGTATTCCAAATTCATCTGAACTCCAACATTCTGTTTTGTCCCATGTACTCATATGCTCTAGCCATTGTGTCAACATCAAAATACAGAACAAAATTATAAACTTTAGAAAATGGGAGAAGAGGTACTAACCTCAGCAGTTGCTATGTCAGTAAAAGCATTCAAGGCTCGTTCAACATTTGCCTTCTGTTTGGTTGCCATGAGACAGTAATTTTGCATGATACGCACAGAATGTGTCCCTGAATTGTCTGCGGTTTGAGCTCCTTGAGAAGTTTTTCTGCTGTTCTTACAGCAAGCTGCTCTGACTCCTGTTTCTCTGTGGAGTTTCTAATTGCAACAAAAACATAAAACTAAATTAAAATGGCTAAACAAGACAGTTAATTACTAATAAGCTTAATACTGTCTATGGGCTGAGGCACAAGCACGCCATTAACTATTTCAACATTAAAGAATATTTAGATGGGAGGTTAAATAAATGGAAATTACATACCTACCATAATTCTGATATTTCTGTGCATCTTCACCATTCATCACCTTTGGGTACTTGGCCAGAGGTCATGACCCTGCGAAGCTTTATTTGGGGTGGATGGGCGGAGTCAAAGCACCATTGGTGCCACCCTCAATGTCCTGCGTGGCGTTCACAGGTTGGCCGTTAGGTGTTGTTGACTCCACCCTCCTGCCAGTTCTGAGTCGCCGTAGACGTGAGAAAAAGGATTGGGAGGGTGGGACAAGCAAGTCCAAGGGATAGACAAAGGAAAATATATATAAACTAAAAGTAGAAATAAACGACTGAGAGGACAGTATAAGTTTGAAGACTAAGGGGATTGGGTAGGGGCCCCAATCTCTGGAAGCAGAATAGGAAGAGGGAGGGAGGGTTAAGGATTTTTAGAAGTAAGGATAAGAGTGAGAGGGGGGTGGAAAAACAGGAGAAACATACCCTGTAACCTTGACCTGTCTCCAGTTTGTATAGGAACTGCGAAGGAGTAGCCAAGAGGCTAATTGCCAGAATTCAAGGCACAGAATCACTGGCAATAACTCCCACAAGCAAAATCGGCTATTCTGGAAGAAAAGACAGGATACAGGTATATCTATCCCCCTCTCAAAACGAGATTTTGGTGTAAGAAACCTAGTTTCTAAAATTAATTGAGGTTATGTCCAAAGGACAAGAAAATCAAAGGATTGACAGGAGAAGGGGAGAAGGAAAGAAAGGAGGGCAACTGCCACCCCCACAGGGGTGGAGCCAAAGCACTGAAGAAGGAGTGACCCCATCCTGATCACCCTGCCCCTAAAGAAAATTATCCCCCCCCATGTGCCCCAGCTCACCCTATTCCTGACTAACAGAAAGGAGGGGGGGCAAGGATGGGCACAGAGAGGGAGGGGGACCCAGAGACTGAGGCCCCAGGGGGATGGAGGGTGGGATTGTGATGAATGGTGAAGATACACAGAAAGATCAGAATTACAGTAGGTACATAATTTCCGTATCTTATCTGTGTCAGTCTTCACCATTCATCTGCTAATTAATGCGAGCCCCCGTGAAAGCTGCAACCCCTAAGGGGCTGAGTCCTTAGCTCTCAGTGGGCGACACACTAAGAGGCAGAATCTTCACTGGTCTGGAGGCCTGGGAGTGGGAGAGTGAGATGGAAACCCCAGAGGGGTAGGAAGTTGCCCGACAGATGCCGTCTCATTCTACAGGAGAAAAGATAGGTTCTCTGTAGAGCAGAGTTAATCACCCCATGCCGGGCTAAGGGTGACAACCAGGAGAGAGGCAGCCATGCCGTCCGCCTAGTTCAGATCGCTGTCCCCATGACCCTGGTAGCTACCTCACTGGCATCTTATGATGCCTTTGCTTGGTGCCTTGCTAGCTCCAGGCCGAGTGCAGAGAGTGCAATGGCTTATCTGGTTTGCTCCGTGTCAGGCATCGCAGCTACGGAGTTGACCTAGCCTGGACCACAAGAACCTGTCATAGGGTGCATAGTGGGCCTGATGTGCTGCAGTAGAAAGCAGCAACCATGCTGGGTAGAATGTCCTCCTCCCCCAGAAGTCAAAATCCAAGGAATCTTGATCTGGGGGCCAGTCACGGTGCAGGGCGCAAAGCCCATCTGGAGTATCCAAATGCGTCAATCCTGACTGGGGATGAGGCATGGAACCTGGAGACTCTGGGGGGGGGGGGACAATACTGCTCGCAGAGATCCCTAGGGGCTGGGACTTCGGAAAAGGGTCTCTGCCAGGAGCGCAGTGACACCTCCCGAAAGGGAGCAGGCCAGGGTGGCACCACAAGGGTGTCCGCACTGAAATCACCCAGAAAGGCACGTGCTGAGTGCTCCGGATTGTGTTGGGTGGGTGGGGTGATACACAGGTCCTCCAACATCCTCACGAGGAATCGCTGATACTCAGCGAGATCAGCAGCTGGAGAGATGTGGACAGACGGCTCCTCTCCCCCAGAAGAGGGGGATGAGGAGTTAGAGGACCTCAGAAGTTCAGTAGCTGACTGCTCAGTGGGAGGTTGAAAAACCTGTCTGTCTATAGCCCTGACATAAGCGGGAAATTGAGCAGCCACTGTTCTGAACTGCTCCCAAGAGAGAGGACTGCTAGCACCAAAAATACCCGGGAGTGCAGGAGAATGTGGCAGAGGAGTGGGGGCAGAGCAGAGAACAGAAATTGGCTGACCTCCACCTGGGCTAGGGAGTGCACCAGGAGCCCTAGGGAAAGAAGGAGCTCGGTGGAAAAAAGCTCCCGCGAGGTCATGACCTCCGGCCAAGTACCCAGAGGTGATAAATGGTGAAGACTGACACAGATAAGATCCATTATAATTGTTCACATTTTTTGAATAACACAATAGAGAATACAAAACTGAATGCAGGCAGAAACATCTCCGTACAATCACTGTCACCAAAAAAATGACAGTTGTGTACTTAACATAAGTGTTGATCTTCCAGAATATTTTCCCTATTGATTACCACTTACGTGTCAGGTCTGCGGACACTAGGACCCCATAGGAGTAAATCTCTGGCCAGTTGGTCAGGAGCGGCTACTAGGCACAAACTTGCACACCCTCACATGGTGCAGTGTGCTAGCCAATAATCATTGCTGGCTCCCTCATCAACTTCAGTTCTGTTTGTCAGGTGACAGAAACGATGTGGGGAAAAATAAGAGGGCTTGAGAAACTCACCAGCCCAAAGAGATATGGAAAAGGATATAGGAAGAACAAAATAAAACACCAACTACCAACTTCAGACAGAGAAAAGTGGCAAAGTGTTTTGTTTTCTTCTCCCATCCCCATCGGCCCACGTCAGTGTTATCCTCCTAGCCCCAGCTCCCAATCACAGGACTTACCTCTCTCTTACCCCATGGTTTATCCTCCCTGGCAGGGCGGTGGGGAGTCCCCCAACCTGCCGAGACAGAATTCAGTTTAGGAAGGTGCCTTCTATTGGGAGCGGAGCCCAGGAGGTCGGCAGTCATCTGATGCACCTGGGACATTTTCCTTATTCACCCTGGAGGGGAAGCGTGCAATGCCCACAATGGCTGAGCGTGCTTCCACACACAGCATGCTGGTTGGCTGCTCCGCCTCTGCTCCACGTTGCACGGGACCTAGTGTGCCAAAACCTAGCCACCACTTGGTGTCAGGCAGGTGCCGGTCTCCGTTCCTCACTCTCCCAGGGAGAAGAGAACTGTTCCCTGGATGCTCGATCCTCTTCCTCCCCGGCCAACCCCTGGTGACCCGCTCACACTGCGAACACAGGTTGCTGGTGCGGCAGCAGGTAAGGTATGATACCTCAGCCCTAAACGCCACTGGGCTGGCCAAGAAAGGGCATACTAAGGTGGCGCAGACAGGTAGTTTGGTATGAAGCCAGAGCCTCAAGATAGCACTAGCTAGACAGCAAAACATTCTGACAAGGGATACTTATTGGTACTAAGGCAACAGCTCTGTAAACATGTGGCTCTAGCAAAAAAAAAAAACAAATGGGGGAACTCAAGGAATGTGACCCCTTTGTAACTGTGATGGCACAAGTGTGTCAAGCAGCAGAAAACTGCCAAATAACTCCTAAGAAAAATGTACTCACCTGCAGTAATGTTTCTTCCAAGGCATCCCTCACTATGTTTAACAACAGCATCTTCAGTCCTATGGATGGAGCTTGCCCCCATAGCTTTAGAACTTTATGCAAATTAAGGAATGTAGAATGAAATTCAAAACTCTGCTATGTGGTCATGCTCAACTCTGCCCTGTAAGGGCAGATTTATTTCTCAAGCTGAGGTGAGCAGTGACCACTAAATCTAGCTAAATGACTAATAAGAAGAACCTATAAAGCGTAAAAGTTTTGGAAATAAACTTGCACTATGGCAGATAAAATAATAAACTGTAAAATCATAGACAATCAGTTGCAAAACAATGTGATGAGTAATGCTCAAGCAATCAAAAGAAACTGATTACTTTGAGAACCTTTTTCCAGGTTTTGGAAGGGAAAGAAGGGATGGGATTGTTAAACCTAATGAGGGATCCCTTGGAAGAAAGAAAATTACAATAGGTGAGTAACATTTTCTTCAAATCCCAGGAATCCCTCGCTAGCTGTTTAACAGCAGCAGATTCCATAGCAGTAGCTTGGGAGGCTGGGTACAGAACCCATTTTGTGAAAAGGCTCTGCAAGACAGCAGTGCTAAAACTGGCATCTCTTCTTGACCGAATGTCGAAACAGTAGCACACTGTAAATGTGTGTACTGTCTGTGACGCTTGGACTGCTGGTTCTGATTACTGTATGATTTTTGTAATATAAAAATGTGTTATTGAGTGTCTCTCATGAGACATGCTGAGACAGCCAGTGGGATGACCCCCCTGTTCAACCACAAGCTGTTAACTTAAAAGCCAGGAGATAATTACAGGCTAGAAGAGACACAAATTAAGGATCTCCTGTTTATCTGGCTTAATTGGAGCTGCCAGCTGCTGGGATGAAAATCATAAACTTTTATGATGTTTAGAGGAAGAAACCAGGTTATGTCACGAAGGCCCTGTCCACACTATGCCTCTGTAATGTTACAGGGGGCCCAAACTGTTACCAAAATGGTTTGCATTTACACCTGTAACGTTACAGAAGACGTTTCCGTAACCATTGTTGAAACCACAAATGAGGTGGTTTCAACAATGGTTATGAAACCGGTTATGCCTCAGTAATGCTACCGGCCATAGAGTGGATGTGTGGTACTGGTCCCCTAGTGCAGCGCGAGCTGCATTGTGGGATTGGGTGCCACCGTAATGGTCGCCTGGCTCCTGCAGTGTGGACCGGTGGTACCGGTCCCATAATGGACACCACCGCAGTGTGGACACACTGCATCGTTCCTCAGCTGTAACGGTTTGCATCCGTTACTGGGCCTGAGCGTGTACTGTGGACGGGCCTCAGGTGCTAAGTCATAAATGCTCCTTTGATGTCTCTGAAGGCAAAAGACACACTAGATCAAAGGGTTATAGGAAGTGAGTTTTGCTGATGTCACCTATTTAATTTACCTTCTGAACGATAAGACATCCTGTTTTGTATATTTTTTATATTCTTATAGGGAGGAGCAAGGTGACCTCATGCAAAGAGGTTGGCAAGCCAGTTTTAAACAGTATTCTGTTTTCCACATTCATGTTTGGACTCTGGAGAAGAAACATCTACTTTAGATAAGTCTAATTCTCTGGTGGTAGGAATTATTTGCACATTTTAAACCTTGTTCTTTTTAAGTGATTGTATGTTTTTGTCATATATTGTTCCGTATTTACATTTTACATATTTTTATCTATTTTAAAGTAAACCTCTACTTTAAGAGACTACTTGGTGTGCCTTTGAAATTCCTTCTTTAAGAAGTGAAGCATATATGGTTAAAGCTAAAATTGTGCATAGCTTACTGGTAATACCAAACTGGGAAAAGGTAAGAATTTATCTGAGGTCTTTTCACAGAGTTTTAAGGGTTCATTTTGTACAGCTGGTTAGGTGCCTGTAGGTGAAAGATATCTGGCATTTCCCCGAAGAGCAGAATTATCTGAGCCTGTACATTGGGTACGCTAGCAAGAGGTTCACAGTTTGAATCCCTCCAGAACTTGAGACCAAAGGTTGATTCGAACCCACAAAACAGACAGGAGGGTTACCCTGTTCCTGTTCACAAGACTTCGCTTGGAGGTTGACACTGTGGGAGCAGAGGGCCTGACCTGCTGAGTGGGTTTGTGACACTGTCTTCCAGGCAGCTGCTTTATATAACTCCTCAATGAAGACACCTCTGGATGCTGCCACATAGGTAGAGGAGAGAAAAGCGTGGAGTTTGGAGTCTCTAGCTGCCTCAGGGGAGAGTGGAGGGTCTCGCTGAGCTTAGGCGGTTGAGTGGTGGGGGTAACTGGGTGGCAAGAGGTGGGACCTCTACTGCCCCTCAGGAAAATCCCTCCTGTCTCCCGCTTGGGCTGACCCTGGGCCCTAGTGAGGCAGCTTGTTTTTGGCTCTAGCAATCGGTGAGGGGGGGCGAGGAATCATTTTCCCCCCAGGCCCCTTTTGCAAACTGACTGGATTGCACCTTGCCCTTTTCATGATTATTCATTCGTAATGCACCTGGGAAACAAAAACCCAGGGGAAGAGTACACAATGGGGGATGGGATACGAACAACAACAAAAATGGAAAGGGACCTGGGGGTAGTCATATCAGATGACTTAAAGGTGGGCAAGCAATGTGAGACGGCAGCAAGGAGGGCTGGGGGGATGCACAGGGAGAGGCATCACCAGTAGAAAACAGAAAGTTGGTATCCCTCTGTACAGACAGCTGGGGAGACCCCATCTGGACTACTGTGTGCAGTTCTGGAGACCCAATCTCTGCAAGGACATAGACAAGATGGAAGCTGTCCAGAGGAGGGCAACTAAAATGGTGCAGGGTCTGCACTGGAAGACATATGAAGAGAGACTAAAGGAGCTTAATATGTATAGCCTCGAGGAAAGGAGGGAGAAGGGGGACATGACAGAAACGTTCAAGTACCTCAAGGGAATCAACAAAGTCCAAGAGGGTAGCATCTTTCAAAAAGAGGTGTGCAAGAACAAGGGGCACAATTTGAAGATAGAGGGGGCGTCAGAGGTAATATAAGAAGTATTTTTTACAGAGAGGGTTGTGGATGCATGGACGGCCTTCCGAGAAGTTGTGGAGTCAAAAACAGTGGTTGAATTCAAGCATGCATGGGACAGCCATAAGGCAATTCTAGGGGTGGGGTAGAAAGAAGTAGGCTGCTGGTTAACTAGGATCTGCAGCTTATCCATTTAGGTAGGGAAATGGGCAGACTGGGTGGGCCAAGCGGTCCTTATCTGCTGTCAAATTCTATGTTTCTTACCGGTGGGGAAATATTGCTGGTGGGAGTGGAGTCTGCCTGGAAGACTTGGAGAGAGAGTTTGTTTTTCTAGTACTTTTGGACTTTGCTCCTTGGGGTGAGTACCTGTGAGACTTTAATAAGATCGCTTGAGACTGGTGTCTGGGTGACTTGGTGAGAGCATGTTTTTCCCCAGACAGCATGCTCTTGAAGGCTCCATGATATTTGGAAATCCATAAACTGTTTGGTGCATTGCTTCATCCATTGGAACTTTGGTGGTGTGAGCACCTTAGCTTCCTTTACACACTGGAAGTATTATCAAGCTGAAATCTGGCTTGGAATGTTGTTTGTACAGTAGATTATTTTATGGGCTCATTTTGGAATTTGCTGTAGTGCATGCTCCTTGTCTTTTCTCCCTTGCTGCCATTTTAATTGTTATTTGACTTGTTGGGATTTTGGGTGAGGGGAGGGGGGGCCTAATTTAAGGAGGGGTATAAATGGGGTGTGTGGTGGTGTCATTTGGAGTTTGTATAATTAGAATGAGTGGGTAATGTGCATGTGTATGTTAGTTTGCCATTTAATATAATTAAGATTATATTTATTAGTTATAATTTGTTTTGTGTTCTTCTAGTCTGGGTTAGTACACCAGGCTGCGATGTGTTGTGGCATTTGCCTAGCATGAATCACCTATGCTGCCTCTCTGCTTCACGACCTCTGACCCTTTACTAGCCTCCTGGTTTCATCTACTGCTGCTAGACGATGTAGGGAGGTCAGAATTATAAGGAGCTGGGTGGGTCGTTGTTGGCAGGGGGCAACTGAGGAGGGGGTGGTGAGGAGCACTGAGGTTGAAAGGTCCAGGAGACGCTCTGGGTTTAAACAGGGCCAAAGAAGATGCCAGACGTGTTTAGTTCCCGCTGGACCGAGTGGGCAGGTAGCTAGAGAGCCATCTGCCTCCTCTAATCCTCTTCGGGTGGTGCTGTGCAATGCCAGGTCAAAAAGGAACAAGACCGCTATTTTTGTGACTTGATTTCCTCTGTCAACCTGGCTTGCATTACAGAGACCTGACTGGGTGATGATGCTGGTCCTGTTTTAGATGTCGCCGGGTACTCCGTGGAGCACTGCCCAAGGAAGGATCTCTGCCATCGCTTTTATAGTCAATCTTGGCTTCACGGCGTATCTGGTTGGTCACACCAGGTCTTTTGAGTGTGTCACCATAGAGGGGGTCCAGGTGCAGCTTGTAGGATTCTCCTCATTTACCATCCTCCGGGGTCGGGAGGAGAATTTCTGCAGCAGTTAGTGAACTTCGTCATTGACCAGGTGTTGGGGTCCCCCAAGTGTTTAATCCTGGGGGATTTCTTCAATGCTTGGGTCAACGACGAATCCTCACAATTCGGTTACAACCTCCTCCAGTTGATGTCTTCAATGGGCCTGGCACAAGCAGTTGCTTCTGCAACCCATCGGCATGGCCACACACACTCTCGATCTGGTGTTCCAGCTGGGTCTTGGGATTGATAACCTCAAGACTGATCAGGTCTCTTGGTCCGATTGCTGCACCATGGGGTTCACGTTTGGGGAACCCCCTGATAGTTCTTCCCATGTGGAGAAGGTCAGCTACGTCCCTTTAAGGGATCTGCACCCAGAAGGACTTCTGGCGCTGGCTGACCTATCTAGAGTTGAGGCAGCTTGTGCGATTGGCACCGGTGAGACAGTGGCCACCTATAATAAGGTGGTGGCAGAGGCACTGGATGCCACTTTACCAGCTGTATATGACCCAGATCCTCTCACTTGAGATCTCCCTGGTTTGATGGGGATCTCAAAGCAATGAAGATCGAGGGTTGGAAGCTTGAGCATAACTGGCGGAAGACCCGGCTGGTGGCCGACAGACTAGTTCTGCATGCCATGCTCACTACGGTGAGTACCAGGAGGCAAACTCCCGTAAAAAGGTAGAATTCCTGTCTAGGGAGATTGTGGCAGGGAGGAACAGACCTTCTCAGCTTTTTCGGACTGCGGATAGACTTCTCCATCCTGCCTGTCTACAGCCGAAGATGACTTTTTCATCCACCTTGTGTGAAAGGTTTGCTCTGTTCTTCTCTGACAGAGTGTCATCTATCTGGTTGGGGATTCCGTTAAGGAGGCCTTTGCCTCGCAGTCGTCAGACTAGTAGGAGCAGAGGCACTCTGCCTGTCTGGGAGGAGTTTAGGTCAGTCAAGTTGTCTGAGGTGACTGAGGTGATCTTAGAGCTGAAGCACACATTTTGCAAACTGGACCCAGACCTGATGCCTTTCTTAATGGAATACGCCGATGCTGTTGGCCCAGTGTTCACCAGGATTGCCAGGTGCTTGATGGTGGAGGGGTATTCCAGCTGGCTTTGAAAGAAGTGTTGGTGAGACCCTTCTTAAGAAGTCTTCCTCGACCCAGACGCCTGGCAAATTACTGTCCAATCTCCAACCTGCCTTTTCTGGAGCAAGGTAGTGGAGAAATTAATGGCACAATAGCTCGAGGATCACCTGTCCTTCAACTTCTATGAGCCATTTCAGTCAGGTTTTTGGGCCAGACACAGTGCAGAAACAGCTCTCGTTACAATGCATAATGATCTGCTCAGGGGTAGAGACAGAGGAGGCAGGTCAGTTCTTGTGCTTCTCGATCACTCATCAGCATTTGACACCATGGACCACGTCGTGCTTCTTGATCGGCTCTCTGAGGTTTGTGGACTCACCAGGGTTGTCATTAGATGGTTTGAATCCTATCTCTCTCTGATAGGGTGCAGCGGGTAGTGTTGGGGAATTTCTCCTCTTCCCCAATGCCCCTGTCATGAGGAGTTCCACAGGGCTCGAGCTTGTCGCCGATGCTGTTCATGGTATACATGCTCCCCCTGGGTGAGATCGTTCAACAATACAGCGTGGCATTTCACTGCTATGCAGATAACACCCAGCTATATTTGTCATTTGCACCTGGAACATCTGATGTTGCTGACGTGCTTAACATATGTCTGGCTAAAATCAATGACTGGATGGCTTCCAGCTGGCTGAGACTAAACCTGGATAAGACAGAGAACCTAGTGATCGAGCCAGGTTGCGGGTGTGATAGGTTGCAACCTGGAGTGTATACAGTCTTTTCCTGGGGTCTGCTCTCCTGGTTGCTTCCCTGAGGGTGTGTAATCTAGGTGTGATCCTGGATAGCAGGCTGACCTTTGATGATCAGGTGTCATCTGTGGTTAAGAGTGTTTTTTACCACTTGAGAACATCGCCAGGATCAAGCCCATGTTCTGCCCAAGGATCTGCTGACTCTGGTACATGCCTTTGTTACCTCTAGGCTCAACTACTGTAATGCTCTTTACTTTGGTGTCATGGGAGGGACCCTCCGCAGCTTGCAGCTGGTGCAGAACGCAGCGGCCCAATTGCTGATGGGCCTGTCCAGGTCCTGTCATGTGACCCCGGTCCTGTGTGCTCTGCACTGGTTGCCAGTAAGGTGGAGGATCCTTTTCAAGGTGGGCTTGATCACCTACAAGGCCCTATGTGGGCTAGGTCCTGGCTACTTGTTGTAGCTCCTGACACCGGTGACCTCTGGTCACTCGTTCTGCTCCTCTTTCAGGGGCCTCCTAGACGTTCCCAGGGTTCGGCTCAAGACATCTGGTGATCGAGCCTTCAGTGTCTCTGGGCCGACCTTGTGGAACGTGCTTCTAGCTGCAGTCTGGGAGGCCCATTCGATTGGTGTTTTCAAGCAGAGGCTAAAGGCCCATCTCTTCAGTCTGGTCTTCACAGAGTAATCAGTACTATATAGTCAATTTTATTATTTGAAGTCTGATTTTATCTGTCTGGTATTTCTGGATTTGAATTAGTTATTTTATTTTAATATTTTGTTAGGTGCCCGAGCCTCCGGGATATGGCGCCATAAAAACAAAATTTGCCTTGCCTTGCCTAGAGGTGCTTCTCATAGAATGGGCCCTCAGCCCTTCTGGAGGAAGCTTGCCAGCTTTGTCATAACAGAACTAAATACAGGCTACTTATCCGGTGAAACATGGTTCTCCTGGATTCTGGTTTACCTTTGTCTTACCTCACCGTGGGTGGCAAATAACTGAGAATTTGTGGACCTGACATCCTTTGTGTGGTCCAAGTAGTACTTCAGAGCTCTTTTAACAAACAGACTGTGGAGCTTCTGCTCCTCTGGAATAAAGTGCTCCGTAAAAAACACTGGAAGAGTGATCGACTGATTCAGGTGAAATTCAGACATCACCTTGGGGAGGAATTTTCTATTAGTCCTCAGTTCTACTTTGTCCCTGTGGAATACGATGTAGTTGGGATCTGTTCAAAGAACTTGAAGTTCACTTACCCTCCCAGCCGAGATAAGTGCCACCAGGAAAACTGTTTTCATGGCGACATATTTCAGAGCAGCAGTTGCCACAGGCTCCAATGGAGCATCCATCAGCTGCGCAATACAAAGATTCAGGTCCAATGGAGGGACTGGGTCTCTAAAAAGAGGGTTCAGTGAATCAAACCTTTAATGAACCTCTTATAAATAGCCTGTGAGGCTGGAGATCTGTCTTTGCCAGCTGAAACGTATACTGACATTGCTGCCAAATGCACCTTCAGGGTTGAAGGGCAGAGGCCCAGGGACTGCAGATGAATCAAATAGTCCAAAACAGTGCACAAACTCACCTCAAAGGGGCTCAGCTGCCTGGACACCACAGGGAAAATCTTTTCTACTTGGAACTGTAGGTTGTTCTAGTTGCTGGCATCCTGGAAATCTGAAGTAAATGTAAAACCTCTTCTGAGAGGTTCAGTCCAGAGACCTCTAACTCAAGTACCATGCTTTGAGATGCAGGGTTCTTGGTTCTGGTATTGTGACCCTGCCCTGAGGCAGAGCCAGCAAATTGTGACTCCAGGGTAGGAGGATTAGAAGTCTGAATGAGAGGGACATGAGCAGGGAGTACTATGCCTGCCTGGCCCAGTCTGTGTGATCAAAATCATTGTCGGCTACCTCTTCAGTTTCAGTAACACTCTCAGCAGAAGTGGAAAGGAGGGAATGCATAAAGAAATTTCCTGTCCATGAGAGAACTAGAGCATCCTCTGGGATAGTTCCCACTGAAGGAGACCTGCAACAAAAATTGGGATCTGATAGTTTTCCTAGGATGCAAACAGATCTACTTCTGGTCTGCCCCACCTTCTGAACACTGTGGAGATCACCTGCCTGTTCAGAACCCATTCATGATTTCCTTGACTGATTCTGTTTAGAGAGTCTGCTAGGTCGTTGACCTTGCCTGGCAGATGGACTGCAGATAACTGTACTTGCAGAGAATAAGCCAGACTCCAGATTTTCATTGTTTCTGTGCGCAGTTTGGAAGATCTTGTTCTTCCTGTTTGTTGATGCAGTACATAGTGGACCAAAGGTGGTCCATCATTACGGAAGGAATACTGGTTGCCACAGATGAGTGTGTTAGGCTCAGGGGGAAGAACACAAGGGACAAAGCGCCCAGCTGGTTTAGTTCTGGGGTTGCCCAGGCAGTATGAGAAAAGAGGCTGGCCTATAGAAAATTCAGGAAGACCGAGAGAGGTGGATAGGAAAAATTACCTAAGGTTGGCTAGTGAGTCAAGTAAGGAAGTCCGGACAGCAAAGGCACAGGAGGAGCTGCAGATAGCTGAGGGAAATTAAGATGGAGGGGAAGGCTTTCTTTTGATATACAAGTGAGAAAAGGGACAAGAAGAAAGGGAATGTTGGGCTTAAGAAAGGGATATAGTGAGTGGAGGATAATGGGGAAAAGCAGAGATACTAAATGAATACTTCTGTTCCATTTTCACCAGGGAGAAGGATGGACCAGTGCCTTCACGAGGGAAAAGAGGAGCAGCGGAACACAGATGTAGTGATAGAGGAGGATAGAGTGAGGGAGGGGCTGCTGGCATTGAAGGTAGACAAATGACTGGCCCAGACAGAGTACATCCAAGGGTACTAAAGGAAATGGCTGAGGAGCTGGCAGGGACACTGGCAGACCTATTTAATTGTTCACTAGAGTCAGGAGTGGTACCGCAGGACTGGAGAACAGCACATGCAGTGCTCCTCCCCAAAAGCGGTCCCAAGGATGACCCAGGGAATTACAGACCAGTCAGTCTGACCTCCATTGTGGGCAAGCTCATGGAGACCATACTAAAGGAAAGGTTGGTGGAATATCTAGAGGAGCATGGTATTCAGGATGTGAGGCAGCATGGGTTCATGGGGGAGATCATGTCAAAGCGAATCTGATTGACTTCTTGACTATGTCACTAAGATAGTAGACGAGGCCAAGCGGTGAGACATCCTCTATCTTGATTTCAGCAAGATCTTTGACTCTGTGCCCACAAAGGTTGATCAGGAAGTTGGTGGATCTCGGGTTGGAGAAAAGGATGGCCAGATGGGTGGAAAACTGGCTGAGGGACAGAACCCAGAGGGTGGTTGTGGGGAGAATTATCTGACACTAGAGAGGTAACCAGTGGTGTCCCACAGGGCTTGGTGCTGAGGCCAGTGTTGTTCAATGTCCTCATCGATAACACTGGAGATGGCATTGAGGGCAAAATGTGCCTATTCGCCAAGCTCTGTGGAAGAGTGGACACAGCTGAAGGGATACAGAACCTACAGAAAGATCTGGAAAAGTTAGGGAAGTGATCCAGGATATGGCAACTTGGCTTCAATGCCAAGAAAGGTAAAGTTATGTATATTGGAGCCAAGAATCCCAGGACAGAGTACTACCTGGGTGGAGTCTGAGTATCTGCATCAGAGGAGGAGGAGGAAGAGACGGACCTGGGAGTGATGATCACTAGTGACCTGAAGCACTCCATGCAGTGCAAGAAAGCAGCAGCAAAGGCAAACAAGATGCTGGGATGCACATCTAGGGGGATCAGTAGTAGGAGAGAGAGGTTATACTGCCCTTGTACAGGTCACTGGTAAGGCCGCATCTAGAGTATGGAGTTCAGTACTGGTGCCCACAAAAAAGACATTAATCTGCTAGAGAATGTCCAGAGGAGGGCTACAAAGATGATAGTAGGTCAGCAGGGTAAGACATACGAGGAGAGACTAAGGTCACTGAACATGTACTCCCTGGAAGACAGGAGAGAGAGAGAGAGAGAGAAGGGACATGACTGGAACCTTCAAGTACTTGAAAGGAATAAATAAGGTTGATAAGGAGAGTCTCTTTAAGCTGAGTGGCAACCATAACACGAGGGGGCCCAGTCTTAAGCTGGAGGGTGGGAGGTTTAGGAGAGAGGTCAGGAAGTACTTCTTCACAGAGAGAGTGGTGGACGCTTGGAATGCACTGCTGGAAGAGGTCATCTCATTAAAGACAATGGCAGCTTTAACAGAGGCAGGGACAGGCATAAGGGAAGGAAAGGATCATGGGTGGAGAGGATGGGAGGAGTGGGGAAGGGAGGGCAGGGACATTAGCTCAAGCTGTGGACCCTGCAATACGATCAGACTTGATAGACCAAATGGCCTTTTTCTGCTGGCTTCATCGTATGTTCGTATAGTGCTGGTATTGTCTGTCCTGATCTGGACTGTCTGGCCTCTGATGTGAGAGGAAAAGGCTTTCATTGCCAAGTACACTGTCCTGAGTTCCAGGAGGTTTATGTGTTCAAAAGACATCAGTGGGGTCCATACCCCACTTACAGTGAGAACCCCAGATGGCCTCCCAGGAGGAGGCATCTATGGTGAGTTTGGTGACTGCTGGAAGATGCAAACTCCTTCCCAAAGGTTTTCCTCCCTCGTTCCACCACTCCAGTGCCCTTAACAGGCACTTTGATACAGGCAGTAACTTTGACATAGGGTCCCACCTTTGGGACCACTGGTTCCCTAAGTGGTAATGGACATCTCACATCTGGAATCTAGCACCTGTTATCACTGCTGTGGAGCAGACCATGTGTCCCAGCAACTGCTGGAAGACCCTGGCAGGTCTTCGCTGCCCTATTTTGAAGGACGTTGCCAGTTCTATCAGACTGGCCACCCTCTCCCGATGGAGGAATGCCTTTCCCTGAACAGTATCTAGTTCTTTCCCTATAAAGTCCAACACCTGTACTGGTGTAGTGGAGACTTTTGGAGGTTTACCAAGAAACCCTACTTCTCCAGGGTGTGTGTGGAGAGATAGGTTTTGGCCTCCTGGTAGGACTGTCCTGAAACCAATCAGTCATCTAGGTAGGGAAGACTACCACCCTTGCCTCCTTAAATGTGCCACTACCCCGCTAGGCACTTTGTGAAAATTCTGGGAGATGATGAAAAGCTGAAGGAAGGGCTATGAAGTGTCCCGCCCCACTCTGGACCTGAGGTATTTAATTCAATTAATTTATTGGAAGGCAAATTGAGAGTACATTCTCATTTACAATTGTATCCAATATATATCATTAAACAATAAAATACATGTTATACAAAATAGACATAACTTGTATAATCAAACAGGTCATACAATATTCATAAATATGAAAATTCATTTATAGCAATCACACTTCTGAGTCACAAAACTTTTGACACAGGTTTTAAAACAGGAGATAGATAAAAGTGATACCATTGTAAGTTTCTTCTGGACAGCAACCAAATCTGAGGCACAGTAACTGCTAAAGTACTGTCTCCATATTTAGTTCTATATCTAGGCACCAGAAACTGGGGACTTCAGTTGGTCTTAGTGCATTCTTATTAGGTTGTTGGGATGCAATAGTTCCAGCAAATAAAAGGGGAACATTTTTAAAACAAATCTATAAACAAAAATTAGTCAGTGGTTTTGTCTCCAGGCTGCCAAGGACTGCCAACCCACCGCAGTATACAAACCGCAGTGGTGGGCTCCATGGCAGGCCAGAAACAAATCATAGGGCACTATGGTATAATGGATCAAGCACGCCCAGAACCAAGTCAGAGGTCTTCATATATATACAGTCCCCAAAATCAATCTGCGACATGAATAGAGTTAATCAACTGTTTCCGAATTGCAAGACTAAAACTAGCCCTGTTTCAATAGAAGAAAGATAACAATTTCTTAAGCACCAGACAAATTTTGAATATGCAAACTGAATTTCATGGACTCATCCAGATAAATGACCAGGTACTTATATGAGGATGTTTTGCATATTTTTGTGCCATCTAGAGATGTTATACTAAGTTTAGCATAATCCTCCCTTGCCCTACCAGAAAACAGGATCTTGGGTTTTACAAATATTCAGCAATAGGCATAATTTAATAAGCGCATGCTGAACACTAGCAAAATCATTCTGTAAAGTATTTATTGCCACAGTGAGATACTTACTCTGGGTATACAAAATAGCATCGTCAGCGTAAAGAAATGTGTTTGTATTAATTGAGCTGCATTTAGGGAACTCATTGATATAAATAAGAAGCAAAAGGGGCCCCAGGACAGACCCCTGGGGAACCCCTTTGTTTACAGATACAAAATCAGAACAATGTTCCCTAATTTTAACACACTGTAATCCGGATGATAAATAAGAGTACCAAAACAATGAACCCATTCCCAGGCCTGAGGCTTTTAATCTATTTAATAATACACTATGGTCCGCTGAATCAAATGCTTTAGAGAGATCCAGAAAAATTGCAGGAACTGAAATACCTCAGTCAAAAGTAGGTAAAATGTCATCAGTAACTCTAGAGGTGACAAAAGTTGTGTTATAACCTTTACAAAACCCCGATTGGTAATGAGTTAATGCCTTATGTATTTTCTGTGAGATGGTCTTACTGGAATATGGAAGTAGTCATCTTTCAGATCCAGTGACCTTGTTGCAAGGATGGCATTACTGTTCTTAGTGTTACCATCTTGAACTTTTCCTTCTATAAAAGTTTGTTCAGATATCTGAGATCTAAAATGGGCTGCCACTCCCCATTTTTATTGTGAGCCAGGAAATATCTGGAGTATAATCCCCTTCCGATTTGGGGAGGGGGGGATGTTTCTACTGCATTTGCTAGTAGCATCTTTTTTACCTTCAACTCCAGCAGTTTTTCCACTGGGGTATGAAGAGGAAAGGCTCTGTGAGTCTGCAGCTTTGGAAACCTTTTGAACTGCAGAGAGAGACCCTGACCCACTATTTCCAGAACCCACCTGTCTGTGGTTATATTTTCCCAAGCCTGTAAATAGTGGCTTAGATTTCCTCCCACTGATAATGGTAGGGCAACCTGGGCACATATATGTTAGGGGTTTGTTTCATCTGGGCCTTGGGAGCTGGAGTGGTACCTCCACATTTGGGGCCCCTTCTGCCCTTACCTCTGATTAAGCCCATGTGGGAGACGCAGCCATAGGTCACATAAGCACAGAGAGTAGTAACCCCTGCCCCTACCTCCCCTTCCATAATCCCTCTGGGGAATGGAGTCATTTTCCTGCTCAGGGTTGCTTTTGTAAATGGTTTTGCATTCATCTACTTTTTTCATGTAAGTATCTCTCTTGTCACCAAACATGGAAATTCCCTCACAGGAAAAATCCAAAGCTTTTGTCTGACTGTCATGGGAAGGTTTGTAGTTCTGAGTCAAGTAGACCTTCTGAGGAGACATTGCATGCACTATGACCCTAGGCGGTGCCGTTGGTGGCCATATATGAAATTGGTACTTGGTGGCATCCAAGGCAGTTTTGCTGTGTCTGCCAGATCCTAAGCCAAATCCTAGGTGCCTTTCTCGCTCACGGCCAATACAGAACTCCAAAGCACCTTTTTGGTACTAAGCTAAGTAGGCAATACATGTTGCCCAGTCTTGCAACAAAAGACTGACACATAAAAGTTTTGTCCATGTTCTCAGTTGTCTAGAATTTTTCTCTGAGGCTAAGAAGAATGGGGTACCTCAGCCCTGTCACAGGCAGCTGTTTGAACCACTCTTTCATGGTCAGGGCGATTGTATAAGCACTCAGCTCCTTGTTTGTCCACCTGGTACTTTTTCTCAATTTTTTGTCAATGCCAGCAGCTGAAGTGGGGGCTGACAAGACCTTGAAGGTGACTTTCTTTAGAGACTTGTGGACAGGCAAATACAATCTTTTTGTTGGGGCTTGGCCCATCATGTCGAAAAATTCAGCCTCATCCTCATCCTCTGCTTTCTCCTGAAGTGAGAGATTAAGGATATTTGTCATCTGCCTCACGAATATAAAATGACAGATATAGTCCTCTGAAGATCGAGGAGGGCAACCAAACTCCTGCTCAGGGGAGCCATCTGGTTCTATAGGATCCCTTTCCTCCTCCTGCTCCTTGTCATAATATATTTCTGCCTCCTCTCTCACAGGCATCAACAGAGGTACCAGAGCTGGTGGTGGGGCGCTGGTATCATCATACAGGCACACATAACTTGGAATGCCTGGAAAAATTGCCATGCTTTAGTCATATGTTCAAATGAGGGAAAGCTACCTTTTCAGCAGAAGGGGCAGTGACATGCTTTTCCTTATGAGTTTTCTTAGCGGGCACAGTATCTGATGCCTGCCTACTGTCCCCTGGAGTCTCCTTTGCCTTTTCAGCAGGAGGGGCAGTGGCATACTTTTCTTTATCCATTTCTTAGCAGGCGTCATTTCAAATACCTGCCTACTGTCCACTGGCATCTCCTTTGCCCTTTCAGCAGAAGGGGCAGTAACATGCTTTTGTGTTTTTTCTTAGCAGGCACCATCTCTGATGCTTGCTCCATGTTTTTTGTTTTAACTTTTGTGATATCAAGGCTCTCCCTTTCAGGTGCTCTTACTTTGAGAGGCTGGACCCTCACCTGAGCCTTGCTGTGACAAGGAGTCATAATGTGAGGCATTAATTGCTTTAAGTTTTTTTTTAACCCCTTGAAGCAGAATATTAGGGCAAAACTTAAAGCACAGTACAACTGTAAAAAGTGGTCAGGACCCAGGCATCTAAGCACAAATTATGGCAATCTGCCTTCGCGCAAAAATAAATACAGGTTACTCACCTGTAACAGGAGTTCTAGGAATGGTATATGTTGTTCATCCACACTCATTGGCAGGTATCCTTGCCGCTTTAAATCTTGCCGGAAGGTCTTCAAGCTTGCTCCTCCCACCCAACCGGGTGGTATAACTCTCGGCTCCGGCCCATGACGCCAGATCTGGCTCATTGGAAGCCCAGGTTGTGCTGGCCGGCCGGAGGTCGAGATCGGTGGATGAAATTAAACATATACCATTCCTAGAACTCCTGTTACAGGTGAGTAACCTGTATTTCTAGGACATGGATATGTTGTTCATCCACACTCATTGGCAGACTCCTAGCAGTTCTCCGGGAGGAGGGAGGCAAGACGACACCCCAATACTTACTTGGGAAAGAGAGACTGGAGAACCGAGGCCCCAAAACCAGCATCCCGGCGTGACTCAAGGTCGATGTGGTAATGGGTAATGAAGGTGTTTGCTGACTTCCAGGTAGCAGCCCTGCAGATTTCCTGGATAGGGACGCCCCTGGAAGCAGCCACCTGCAGCAGTATGGCGGGTAGAATGAACTCTTATCCTCTGGGAGGCTCCATGCCCGCCAACTTATAGCAGAGATCATGCAGGAGGTTACCCACCTGCTTATCGTCCGCTTGGCTGCAGGTCTGCCAGATGCGGCTTCAGCGTAGGTGACAAAAGCTGGCGAACCTCTCCCGAATTCAGCCGACGCCTTATAATAAGCGAGCCTTCTAGGGTCCAGAGTATGGAGCCTATATTCGGCCTTCGAGGTGTGATTGGGGTAGAACACCGGCAGAGTCAACACCTGGTTAAGGTGAAACTCCGACACCACCTTCGGAAGGAATTTCGGGTGGGGGCGCAGGACAACCTTGTCCCTGTGGAAGACCAGGTAAGGAGACTCGAAGGAAAGCGCCTGGAGCTCTCCCATCCTTCTGGCTGACGTGATAGCCACCAAGAAGGCGGTCTTCCACGACAGGTGAGAGAGAGCACACCTGTGCATAGGTTCGAATGGCTTGCCCATGAGCTTTGCCAGTACCAGCAGTAGATCCCACGGAGGTGGGGGTTCCCGCACTGGAGGGGAAATGTGATCAAGGCCTTTGAAAAAGCGCCAGACCACCTTCTCCTGCGCCACCGACTGCCTCCCGGCCCGCGCCCGGTAAGCAGAGATGGCTGCCAGGTGCACCCTGAGGGTCGTCGACCTAAGCCCTTGACTAGAAAGGGACCATAAATAGTCCAAGATGCTTGCCAAGGAACAGGAGGAAGGGTCCAAGCCCTTGCCCTGACACCAAATGGAAAACCTTTTCCATTTGAAGGCATAGCATTTTCTGGTCGACTCCTTACGGGACGCCTCAACTACATTGAGGACCTCGTCGGAAAGACCCAAGGCCTGGAACTCTAGCCGCCAGGAACCAGGCCGTCAGGTGCAGGGATTGAAGGTCCGGATGGAACACCTTCCCTGATTGACTGAGAGCAGGTCGGGCGAGCTGGAAGCTGCCCAGGAGTCCTGGAGCTGAGACTGAGGAGATCTGGTACCAGAACTGGCGAGGCCAGTCTGGGGCTATCAGAATCACCCGCGCCTTGTCCCTCCTCGCCTTGAGAAGCACCTGTGGATCAAGGGAAATGGGGAAAGGCGTAAAAGAGGCCGGGGTCCACTGCCTCGAGAAGGCATCCTCCTGCAGCGAGCCCTGCTGAGGGGCGGGCATGGAACAGACTCAGCTCTCGCTCTCCCTGAGGCAAACAGGTCCACCTGAGGTGTGCCCCAATGGGAGAACAGATGCTGTACTACTCCGGCAGGAGAGACCACTGTGGGATGCAGCCCCTATCCGGCTCAGGGCATCGGCCAGGGTGTTGGAGGCTCCTGCCACGTGAATGGCTAGGAGATCTGCCTCCAGGCTGCGCACGAGTGACCAAATCGCGAGAGCTTCCTTGCATAGAAGCATGGAGCGCCCCGCCCTGGCGGTTTAGATAGTACATGGTCGTGGTATTGTCCGCCTGGACTCGACCACTTGACCCCGGAGGAACGGAGCAAAGGCGGTGAGAGCTAGGCGGACCGCCGGAGCTCCAGCAGGTTGATGTGGCATCGACTCCCCTGGGACCAGAGGCCATGAGCCCGTGTTCCCCAGATGGGCACCCCAACCCATCAGAGAGGCATCGGTCGACAGAGAGACCGCTGGCTCGGGCGGACGAACGGGATGCCCTCCTGCAAATGATCTGGAACGGTCCACCACTGGGGCGCCCACATCCCCTGTGTCACCGAACAAGCTGGTCCAAAGGATCGCAGCCAGGACCACTGGCTGGCCAGTCCCCACTGAAGGGGACGATGTTCCAGCGGGCCCAACGGACCACGCTGGTGCAGGCCGCCATGAGACCCAGGAGGCGCAGGAAGTCCCGGCAGGCGAATTGCCCAACCAGAAATGATCGGGCAAAGGAGGAAAGAACCTCGCCCTGTCCGCCGAGCCGCGCTCTGCTCGAAGAGAGTCGAGCTGCGCCCGATGAATAGAATCACCTGCTTCGCTCGAAGTCCACTTGGCCTCTTGATAAGGGAGGCCCAGTTGAGAGCAGACCTGGAGGGCCAGATCTCTGGACCACTCCGCCTCCTTCCTGGAGGGAGCTGCTATCAGCCAGTCGTCCAGGTAAGGGTACACCCGGACCCCTCGGCGCCGCAGGAATGCTGTCACCACTGCCATGCATTTGGTGAAGACCCTGGGAGCTGGAGACAAGCTGAAGGGCATGGCTTGGAACTCGAAGAGGGATCCTTCCGCTCGGAAGCGAAGGAATCTCTGGTGAGACGGACGGATAGGGACGTGAAAAAACGCGTCCTGCAAGTCCAGAGAGCAGAACCACACTGCGTTCCAAGGATGGTATTATCTGAGCCAGAGTGACCATCCTGAAGGTTCAGACCTTAGGAACTTGTTTAGGTCAGTAGGTCGAGAATGGGCGCCAGCCCCGTCCGCTTCGGAACCAGGAAATACCTGACACAAACCCTGGGTCTGAAGGAGGGTCCACCACCTCTTTATCACCTCCTTCTGGAGGAGGAAGCGATCGGCTCGACGAGCCGCCAGTGAGGCTGGGATCCCGAAGCCCCGAGCGGCGGCTCCTGAAGGGTGGTGCCTGCTCGATTCCAGAGGCAGGCCTCTTCCCACCACCTCCAAGACCCACCTGTCCGTGGTAGCAGCGGACCAGGCGGAACGAAGTGCCGGAGCCGCCCCACTGGGGGACCCAGGCAGGTACGGGAATGGGGCGACACACCTCAGCCCGTCACTGGGCAGGCTTGGAGGAGGGACCGGCCCAGGGACCTCCTGGGCCTTTTCCTCCCTGCCTCCTGTTAGAGGAAGCCGGCGGCTTGGGTTTGGGATGCCAAGGCCGAGCCTGCTGGCCCTGACGTTGCTGGGCCGGGCGCGCCGGGGGCACAGAAGGACGAAAGGGCTTAGGCTGTGGTTTGCGGCCTTTGTCCTTCTGAGCGGAAGAGACCGAGTCCAAGGTAGCATTGGACTTCTCGATCCTCTGCAGGTGACCTTCCACCCCAGGGCCGAAGAGGTCAGTCCCCAAAAAGGGAACATCCGCCAACTTGTGCTGGGTATCCGAAGTAAAGGTGGATATCCTCAGCCAAGCCCGCCGATGCATAGCCACTGCGGCCGCCACCGATCTGGCACATGAGTCCCTATATCCAAAGCAGTCTGAGCTGTTGTTTGGCCACTGTTCCTGTCCTGGTCCCGCACCTGCTTAACCGTAGTCTGCAGATCGGCGGGAAGATGAGGGATGACCTCATCCAGGGAGCCCAACAGGGCATGAGAAAAATGTGCCATGAGGACGGCCGAACTGGCCTGACGAAGGCCGAGAGAGGACGCAGCGTAGACTTTTCGCCCGACATAGTCCAATTTCTTGGACTCCTTGTCAGGAGGTTTGTCCACATCCCTGGCGTTGCCGGCGCGCCGGAAAACGCTGTCGGTAACCAACCCCTCAGCAGAGGGGTGTTCCGAAAAACCGGACAAGGAACCGGTAGGGACCGCATACTTCCTGGCCATCCTGGCCGAAGGCGCAGGGTAGGAAGCAGGGCGCTGCCAAAGCTCCAGTGCCGGACCCACTATGGCCTCGGCCACCGGAAAGGCCTCCGTCGGAGAATCCCCTCGGTCCAGAATCTCCGTGAGGGGATACCTGGCCCGTTTGGAAACGGGTTCGAGCTCCATCCCGGTGGACTCCGAGATGAGCCGAAGCAGTCCTAGGAAGGACGACGGGCTATCGTCCATTGACTGACCTCCTGAAGACTCCAAGTCCAGTCGCTTGGAGAAAAGGAGGAATCATCTTCGGACTGGAAGAGTCCTCGAAGAGCTGCCTCTGGCCTGAGCCACCTTCACCTGCCGAGGTCGGTCGGGAGGAGGGTAACTGACAGCCGCTGGGTAGACCCTTAGCCGATCGAGAATCCTTGGTCGGAGCCCCAGTTGGTGGCTGTGGAGGCGGAGGTTCCACCGAATCGTGGAGCAGCTGTTTTGGCCGAACAACCGCCTGGGTATAGGCCTCGGATAAGTCGAGGGTTGTGTCGCGCCCGGTGACAGCCACTTAATGGCCGGGAAGGCGACGGGTCGGCTTACTCCTGGCCAGGAGGAGCTGTTGCAACAAAGTACTCGTCACCGCCGACGTTACGACCAAGCCTCCCTCGTCTCGAGGACGAGCGGGCGACGCTCCATCAAGGTGCCGGACCGCCATGACGGTGGGATCGGCTGGACCGCCAAGAGGTCCGAGACCGAGACCGAGAGTCCCGGAATTTCCAAGGTCGGGTGGGAGGTGTCGGCGGAACCGGCTCCTCCTTGCTCGATGGTCCATCCGAGGGCTCCGGAACCAGAGGCACAGGCGAGCCCAGGGATCCTCAACTCCTCCCGGGGAACCGGGAGAGGAATCTCGCTGCTAAAGGCGACAGCCTCGTCCAACGGGTCGAGAAAATCTCGACTTCATCGGTGGAGTCTCGGTCAACTGACCTGACGGGGACACCGTGAGGCCAGGTGGCGGCCGAGCGGTCGATCGAGCCGACGGCTCGACGACCGGGAGAGGGACCTTTCCCACTCCCAAGAGCGCCGACGGAGGGACTTACCCTGTCCCTCTTTTGGACCGAGAATAAGGTCCCATGAGACGTAGGCCCTTCTCCTTTAGTGGAGGGACAGACAAAGCTCTTAAAGGAAGCCGTGTAAGAAGAGCCCAGAGAGGCGGGATAAATGCTGCGGCGAGGAAGATCACGGCCCCGCGCCGCCTCCTCTTTGAGGCGACCATCCGCTCGAGCTGATCCACCCGAGCCCGCCGCCGCTGACACCGCCAACCGGCCTCCTTGACTTCACCGAGGGAACGCTTCGGACGCGCCCAGCTGCAATCGGGCAGCACGTCTTCGAGGACGAGGTCGAGAAAAAGATGAGCACAGGTCGCAAGCCCGCGGGTCGCGGCTCAAGGCCTAAACAGTAGACACACGGGAGTGTGGATCCATCCGAGACATCTTCGCCCGCATGGGCATCTCCAAACCGGAGTCGATTTGTCCATCGAGCGCGAGGAATCAAGACTAAAGTCTTTTCACGAAATTTATTTTTAAATCCGCAAACGGAGAAATAGGAACCAGTCTCAAACGCAGAGCGTTAAGGAGGGAACCTGAGCTTCCAAGCGGTAAGGAAGATCTGGCGTCATGGGGCGGAGCCGAGAGTTATACCACCCGGGTGGGTGGGAGGAGCAAGCTTGAAGACCTTCCGGCAAGATTTAAAGCGGCAAGGATACCTGCCAATGAGTGTGGATGAACAACATATCCATGTCCCTAGAAACATTTTTTTTTTTGCCTGCAGGTCTTAAGATCCTGAGGCCAAATGCCTAAGATGCTGTTCCTAAAAGAAAGAAACGAACTGTGGTTTGGTTCCTAAAATAATGGGAAAAGATCCAAATAAAGAAAGGTTAAATTGAAAAATACAAGCCCAAACAGGAAAAAAACATCCTAGTTCCCAAGCCAAAATGGAACTAGAACTACACCAATCCTAAAGAAAACCCAAAGAGTTTTTTTTTCCCCCTCTAAAATTGCAAAGTGGGTCCCGGAAAGGGGAAACCGCTTTTCAGCTGCTGCCTCAGATTTCCCGGAACCGTAAAAGAAAAGGCACACATTCAAGCTTAACAAACTGAGTAAGCTAAAACCCCAGCTAATGCAGAGTTAATTGAACACTAACTGAATAAACAAAAAAAAATAAAGAAAAGCAAATCACAAAGCTTAAGCAGGAGCAAATGGAAATTATGTACCTACCGTAATTCTTGATCTTCTTGGATGACGTCTCCACCACTCATTCACACTGATGAGATCTATGCCAGAGGTGCTAGGATCCAGTGGGAGCAAACTTTTTGCAAGAGGGCCGGCGACAGAGATGGAGCCGCGAGGAGCGGCGCCACGAGCCTCGGCTCGTGCGGCAATGACTATCTCAGCCTTGACTCTCCAACCGCCTCAGTACCTTTTTTTCCCCGAGGAGGTGCAGCGTAATTAACCTAGAAGGATAGCCTAACAAAAACCGGACATAAGATAGTCCGAGCAACCCGTATAAAAAGGGGCAACAAAGAAGTCTTCACAGCCTAAGATTGAGGGAGTGAAGACCTACAACAGAGGTGAGCTCGGGGGATGGTGGGTGGGTGTATGAATGAGTGGTGCAGACTCTGTCCAAGAAGATCAAGAATTACGGTAGGTACGTAATTTCCATATCTTCCTGGACATAAAGTCTCCACCACTCATTCACACTGATGGGAGAGTACTGAGCTAATAATCCCCCAAGAGGGCGGCAGAAGAGACCAAGAACTCACAAATTTAGGACAGAAGTCCGTTAAGGATAGTCCTGCCAAACGAAAGATGTCGCTTGGCAAGGACATCCAGGGCATAGTGCTTGATGAAAGTATGCACTGAGCTCCAGGTAGCTGCATTGCAAATGTCTGCAATGGGCACGTTGCGGATTTCTGCCAGGGATGCTGCAACTGCTCTAGTAGAGTAAGCGTACACTCTGCCCTCTAGCTTAACCTGCGCCATGGAATAACAGTGATGAAGGCATGCCACAAGCCATGCCAAAATGCATCTGATAGCGACAGGTTGACCCAGCTGGGTCTTGCTGAAGGAAACAAACAGCTGTTGAGCCTTGCAAATTCCTTTTGTTCTATCCAAATAGAAACGTAGAGCTCTTTTGACATCTAAAGAATGAAGGGTATGCTCTCCTTCATTTTGGAAGTTTGCAAAGTAAGTAGGTAGGACCAAAGGTTGGTTTAGATGGAATTCTGAAACAACTTTAGGGAGAAACTTAGGATGGGTCCTAAGAACTACTTTGTCCTTACGAAACACAGTATACAGAGGGTCTGTGACCAAGGCATGTATTTCAGAGACCCTGCGGGTCGAAGTAATAGCCACAAGGAAGGCCGTTTTCCAAGGGAGAAATTTCAGCTCACAGGTAGCTGGAGGCTCAAAAGACTTTCGAGTGAGCATGTCTAGCACAAGATTAAAGTCCTAGGCTGTGGCTGGATGTCTGATAGGAGGTCTGGTATGTAGAATACCCTTAAGAAACCTCTTAGTAACTGAGCCAGTGATAAGGAAAGTACTGGCTCATGATAAGCTGAAATGGCAGAAAGGTGAACTTTGTCTGTAGAGTATTGTAGACCTGAATTTGAGAGGTATAAAAGGTACTCTAGAACTTTATTTGGTGGGCAGGAAGAAGGATTCAAAGAGGATTTTGCACACCAGAGAGAATAACGCTTCCATTTGGCTGTGAAGTTTTTCTAGTGGCTGGCTTGAGCACAGCCAAAAGAATATCTGAAACTCTCCTAGAGACATTAAACCTGTTCACTTCTATCTCTTCAGGAGCCAAGCGTGAAGGTGAAGCGACCCCAGATTGGGATGGACCACAGGCCCCTGGGTCAGAAGGTTCGTCTCAAGAGGAAGCGGTTTCAGAGGGGTTTCCAACATACTGTTGAGTAACAGAAACCATATCTGTCGAGGCCAGAAGGGAGCAATGAAGATAACTTTTGTCCCCCTGGGACTCGAATTTGAGAAGTACCCTCTGAATTAGTGGAAGAGGAGGAAAGTCCTATGGAAAGCATTTTGTCCACTGCAGCCTGAATGCATCCTGACAGAAAATGCCAGGCCCTGGATTTCTGGAGCAGAAGAGAGGAATTTTGTGTTGAGTGAGGATGTACAAGGTCCAGGCCTGGAATTCCTCACTCTGTGAATAGTGACTGAACTACGGTTGAGTCAAGAGACCACTCATGAGGATCAGTCTCTGTTCTGCTGAGACGGTCTGCCAGTTTGTTCTGCACTCCCGGCAGGTAGACCGCCTGAATTAGAGCCTTGTGCTCTAGGCACCATTCCCACACTCTCATCGCTTCCCTGCATACAGGGTAAGAGTGTGCACCGCCCTGCTTGTTGATGTAATACATCACTGCTTTGTTGTCCATTTGAAGGAGAATGTTCTTGTGACAGAGAATGTCCTTCAAAGCCAGGACTGCATAAAGGACAGCTCTCATTTCTAAGACATTTATGTGAAGCTGGGACTCATCCTGAGTCCGCGTACCTTGGGTGTGGAGATTCTGACAGTGAGCTCCCCACCCCATCAGGGACGCGTCCATGGTAATGGAAATCTGATGATCCAGAGAAGCAAGGGATATCCTTCCAAAGGTTGTCCTCTTGCGACCACAGGGTGAGTGACCTCTTCAGAAGTTCTGTCACCTTGATGAGAAAGGACTGAGTGTGAGTGGTTGGGGACCACTGAGTACTGAGCATCCATTGAGAGGTTCTCATGTGGAGGCATGCTAGGGGTGCAGTGAACACCGAGGATGCCATGAGACCCAGCATCCGTTGCATAGAGATAGCTCAAACCGAGCTGTTCTCTCTGATGTATCGGGCCATATGTAGGATATCGCTCCTTCTGTCCTCTGGTAGAAAAGCTTTCACACAGGAGGTGTCCAAAAGAGTTCTTATAAAAAGGAGCTTCTAGGAGGGCTGCAACTGCGATTTCTTGAGATTTAGCAGGACTCCCATGGACGTGAGAAAGTCTGAGGCCGTAGCTATGGCGTCGGGAGTTCCTTGCCTGGAAGGGCTTGCTAGAAGCCAGACGTCCAGATATGGGTACACTTGTATTCTGATCTTTCTGAGATGAGCTGCGAGAACTGCACAGCACTTTGTAAAAACTCATGGCACCGAGGATAGCCCAAAGGACAGGACTCTGAACTGATAATGTTGGCCCAGTGCTACAGACTGTTGGTATTTGTGATGCTTTGAGTGTATAGGAATATGTTGGTAAGCATCCTGCATGTCCAGGAAGCTAGTCAATCGTGTTGATGAAGCAAGGGTAACAGGGTCCCAGCGATATCATCTTGACTTTTCCTGAAAACAAACTTGTTTAACTTTCTGAGTTCCAGAATGGGGCACATGTCACCAGTCTTTTTCGGGAACAGGAAGTAATGGGAGTAGAAACCTGTGTTTCGTTGATCCAACGGAACTATTTCTACTGCCCTGTTGTTCAGAAGGCCTTGTATCTCTGAGGCAAGAAGGTCTGACTGTACTGTTGACAGCCTGGGCTACTGTTTGGGGAGACGATCCGGAGGGACTTCTGAAAGGTTGAGGGAGTACCCCTCGAGGATTATCCAGAGGACCCATTTGTCTGATGTTACAGACTTCCACTGGTTGTAGAACTGAGTCAGAAGTCCTCCCACCGCTGAGGAAGAGTCCCCCTCGGGCCCTTGTACCTTCTGTTGTGTTTTCTTTTGAGGCTGAGAGGCTTAGTTTTTGTTAAAACCTCCCCTGCCCTTGCCCCGAAAGGACTGATGGTTGTGAAATTGATGCTTATTACCCCCCCCCGAGAAGGGGTGGGAGTGGGTCGAGCAGTTTTAATGGCTGACCTAGTCTTCTGTGTGACCTCCAGATCTTGCTCTACTTGAGGTCTGAACAGATACATACCGTCAAAGGGTAACGCCATGACCTGCTGTTGGGCATCATTCGTGAAGCCCGAAGTGCGTAGCCAGGAGTGACGGTGGGTACAAATGCCCGCCGCCACTGCTTGGGAAGCAGTATCCAAAGTGTCCATAGCTGCTTTAAAGGATACCTAAACAACATTTTGACAACAAACTATTCAAAAATCTGACTCCGTAGGCGACTAAAGGAAAGGCTGCTGTATTCATTAATGCTAAGACTTCATTTACATAATTTACCTAAATGTGGTTCCAGAGCATTTAAAAATTGTAAAATCAGCCTTCCAATTTCAAAAAAACTGTCTTACCTGATTCCTAAAATGGCCACCAGATGTGTTGTGTGGTGACATCATTGGAGCTCAAGTCAGAGAGATATATGGCTCTCTATGGTGGTAACTAGTTCTTTTTTCCCTTTGTATAGCATTGTTTCACCCAAATTATCAAAACCACGTGCATTATTTTGTATAATACACATGTCAGGCTATGGTGTTGTTCATTTTGTTTACTTTAACATGCTGAAAATGTGTTTTAATCCAACTGACTCTCTGTGGCAAACCACAGTGCAGTACAACTCATTAATAACCTGGTGGTCTAGTGGTTATGGTGGATCCAGGATGCTACAATGGGGGTGCTGGGCTGGTGTGCATACTTAATATGCACTTTTTAACATTTTTATTAAACCTTTATATGTTCTGCTATTATTCTTTTCTAGTACGATTTTGACAGAACCTACAAATGTAATCCATAGTTTGAATGTAAACATTTGTACAATCAATAAATCAGACTTCTTCAACAAAGTGAAATGGAGCAGCAGCAAGCAAGTACCTTACTATGTGTGTGTGTGGGGGGGGTTGCAGCCACACCCTTCACCACCCACTATAGCCACCACTTTTTGTAGCAAAGTTCTTGTGCAGTCCAATGTTAGAGTTCATACTTTCTTGAAACTCAAATAGATGCTTGTCTTGTTTTCTTTTTCCACGGGAAATAATAATGAGAAGAAGAATCAGCACTTACATAGTGGTTTTCATACACATTGTATCCCAAAGTGCTTTACAAGCAATACTAGACTAGTAGTGAAATGACTGAACGTAGTGGCAGCCATTTCATGCATTAATATCCACACACAGCCTTGGACAATTGCATAAACTGGTTTTATAGGAAGGGAATGTTGGCCAGGACAGCAGGTCAGGTAGTGATCAAAGTGCTGGCAGCCCCACATCTTATTTCTCATAGTAATCTGCTCATATTTCTCTCCTTCTGTCTTCCCCCTTCCTTGAATATAGCAGTACCTTACAAAAGTGGTCTTCTCAGTCCCCCTCTGGTATTCATTCTTCACTATTCCTCCTCACACTGAAAACTGGTGAGCTCATCACCCTTCTGCATCATGACTGCAAGTAGTACAGTCCCCAATTTATTTTGACATATCAAATATAAACATATATTTCCAGTAGTCAGGCTCATAGCAGCAGAGAACAAGGGTAATGATGGGCTTTCCTATCCCTAAAAGATGTAGGCTATCTTGGATTAGGCACTATTAAATGATGGGTTTGCACATCATTATGCATGCCATTTAATAGTGCCTAATCATAGGTGGCTTTATCTTATATGGATAGCAAAGCCTATTTTTCCACTTGTGCCTTGCTGCTATCAATCTGGCTTACCTGAAGATCATGTTTATTATTAATATGTAAATATAGCATGGGAGACTGCACTAACCACATTCATGATGCAGAAGTGCTGTGAACTCACCAGTTTTTTGTGTGGGAGCAGGTAGAAGGATGAATGCCAGAGAGGACTGAAGAGCCATTCCAGCAGGGTACAGCTATATTCAGGTTAGATGAAGACATGAAGGAGGATGTTGAGCAGATCACTGTGAGATCTGAAATGTGGGGTTGCTAGCATCATGATCACTACCTGACTGTGGATGAGAGCCCTATGACAACAAATACTGGAGTGGCAGGGATGCACCTAAACTGTTACTTGAATTCAGTGTGGGAGAGATTACTCTCAGGTTTGGGAGGGATGTTGATGTTTGTTAGGACAGTATTGAGGGGTGTGTACAGCTCATTCAAGATTTGGAAGGTGGTAGCCAGCTAACTCACATTGTGGAGTAGAGCACAGAAAGAACTGGAGAAAAATTGCTGGGAACTGTCCTGCGGGGTTCTGCAGATCATAGGTAAAGAGTAGACTGACACTGGAAGTCAGGTGGATTCGCTCAAGGTATTAGTATGCCTCTCCTGCTAATAATGTTGTTATCCATTGTAAGTGCAGTCCTTATGAGGACATGAACAGCAGCTTTTCTGATGGGTCATGATGCTTATTGCTTGGCCTCCAGGAAGACCTAGTTGTTGGTTAAAGAGGTGGGAAAACACAACAGGGAACAGTACCTTCACTGTGCAGAAGGGTGGTGATCCACTCAATGTTTACTGTGGGTGTAGAGTCAAACATTGAAAATGTGGACTGGAGAGTGATTTGGGAGGCATTTTAACAGTGCCAGCTGATGATGCGTATCAGTATAGATGTGCACAACTCTTTGAGATACAAGATTACAATCTGAGGTGAGATCATCTCTTCATGAGACCCAAAGCTCATATGCAGCCTCAGGCAGTACTAAGGACAGGGTATGGATGGTGGGGTGTTCAACAGAAGGCAGGCTAGGTGCAGGGGTTCATATGGAAAAAGAAAGCGTTATTTGTGGATTAACAAGAGAGCATGAGCTTTGGAACTAAACAAGGCCGGTGCTTTGCTGTATGTTACTCTGAGCAAGTCACTAAACTTCCTTGTGCTCTCAGGCCACACCTGTAAACAAGCTTGCAGCAGTGTGTTCTCTCCTGGTTAACAAAAACAAAATTTGGTGCATTATATAACCAGTAGACCATCAGGTATTTGAAGTGTTGTACTGTAATGCAGTTTGTCAAAGAAAAAGTCAGCTGGATTGCAAAACATTTTCTGCCAGTGGTAAGCAAAATGAACAAAATCATAGCCTAACATGTACTGATCAAAATAATCCATAAGGTAATATGTGGTGTTGATCATTCTGGTACAACGATTCAAATTAAAGAGGGAAAGAACTAGTTAGCACTATAGAAATATATGTGGATCTCTGTCTCTAGCTCCGGTGATGTCATCATGACTCATGACTTAACATACTTGGCAGACATCTAAGGGAGAAACCAAGGCTGTTTTTTTGAAAGGGAATGGCTGATGTTTACATTCGTCAAAAGCTATGAAACTGCATTTATGTTATTTACATAAATGCAGTGTTAGCATAAATGTAAACAGCAGCCTTCACTTTACCTCGCTATAAAGTCAGATTTTGGAGTTTGCAGTTTTAAAAACTGCTTGTTTTATTTTTTTTTATTTTAGCTTTTGTTGACCGGGTAAGTGCACTAGACAAATCCTGCCTATTTTCAGGCACGACCGGGGAGAAACAGATGAATGCCAACTGACCTTGAACCAGATTAAGCTGTTGGTGGTATTTTTAGTGAATGAGGAAATTTGGCCAGGACACGGAAATTCCCTACTCTTTTCAATAAGTGCCATGGGATTTTTAACATCACCTGAACTACCACCAATCCAGGCAGATGGGACCTCGGTTTAACGTCTCATCCGAAGCGGCACCTCGAAATGCAGCACCCTCTCGTGCTGCATTACAGTGTCAGTACTGGGATATTAACCCAAGTGCCAGATGTGGGAACTGAACCCACAGCCCTCTGATCTCCCGGCATCAGGCGAGTGTGCCTACTGAGCCACTGACACTGCTAGAAGTGTTTAGGTACCCTTTGCTGGTTGTTGGACTCGATATCCGGTTACGGTCTGAAGTAGCTCTGAACTAGAGTCTGACTCAGGCAGAGCTTCCACCATTTCTTTGAGCGCATGCCAAAGAACATACTCATATTGAGAGAAATAGCCCTGGTAGCTGGCAATACACATACACAGGGTAGAGGCAGCAAAGACTCTCTTACCTAAGGTGTCTATCTTGCGAGATTCTTTGTTTATAGGTTGGGCTGTAGATGCCTGAGGAAAAACGAACTTATCATTCTCTTCCAGGACTACAATAGGGTCCACAAAGGCCTGGGAGGCCAAAATGGGTCGATCCTTGGAAGCAGCATACTTCCTGTCTATGGACTTAGCCACAGAAGGAATGCAAGTGGGATTATTCCATACCATCTGAGAGAGAGTCTCAAAAGATGGTTGTACCGGTGGAGTTAAATCCATAGGGATCTCCAGGACATGAAGATATTGGGAGTCTTAAGAGCTTCCCAGGATCGATATCAGTAGTCTGGAGAGAAAGAGTAGTACTTAAATTTTTCAGCAGAGACTTAAATGACAGGTCTTCAACCACAGGCTCTGCAGCAGGATTGATCCCGGCTCCTTCAACATCACCACACAGTCGAAAATCTGGGTCAGGCTTAGTATCATCTCCTGACAGTCCAGGAGGGACTGTATGGACAGGAGAGGAGTGAAAATCAGTATGAAATGAAGAAGAGAAATGATTCAGAATTGAGATGGTGCCGAAAGCAAGGGAGACAGCGCCGTCGGAAACAAACCAGCACATGGCACCAACAGGCGCATCGGTGCCAAGGATGGCACCGACAACCCCAGTAGTGCCGAGGACAGCACCGACAGGTGCATTGGTGCCGAGGATAGTGCTGACAGGCGCGTCGGCACCGAGGACAACACCGAGAGACCCATCGACACCGAGAGAGTTCCTGACAGTGCTGAAAGCAATCCAGGGCCCCGAAGACCTCGATTTGAAGAAAAAGAAGGAAGAAAACCAGGAGACAAAGGCATTGGTGTGGCCCGCTGTGCTGCAGCCATGTGAGGGGGGAAAACACCTGAGCACGGAGTTGACAGCACCAAAGATGGCGCCGCGTGACTAGGAAGGTCCAACTGCTCTACCTGTTCCCCTGAAGGTCTCGGAGTGACTGGGCCAAGCAGCTGGACCAACTTCCGAGCCCATTGCTCCATAAAAGTAGCCCACTGATGAAACTGCTCATCGGTAGCCCTTTTAATAGGTGGGGATGGGCTCCGATCGAAGGTCGGTCACTGGAGACAGAAACCGGTGACTCCGGGGGAGGAGACCGGCATCTGACCCCAACGACCGACTGTCAACGTGCAGACATACCAGAAGGTGACCTCCAGTGATGCCTTCTCTTTTTTGAGCTTTGGGCCGAAGAAGAGCTCAAAGGCTGAACAGTGCGAGATGCGACGTTTTCTTTTATGCTTCCAGGGACCCATATCCCAGACATCGGACCGTCGTTGTGGATCCTCCCTCCGGAGAGAGGCGGTGGACCGACCCAGCCCGCTGACTGAACAGCTTCATACGAAGTCTCCCTACCATCACCTGAGCTGCTCATGGTCGTACTCAGTCAATGGAGGGCTGAAGACGATGACTTTTTTTTAATAAGTAAAATTTAAAAGTAAGCGGTACTTATTCATTGATAAATTACAAAACAATAAACTGAAAACTATGCTATTAGTTTGAAGTTTGACTCCTAGTAGGCGGCGTACAGTAACTGAATCGCACTCAATGGCGGAAAAAAAAGGAAGTAGAGGCGGTTGGAGGGTCAACGCCTGATAGTCATTACGTAATAAGCAGAGTCGCGGGCGCCGCCTCCCTTGCAGCTCCATCTCCAGCGCCGCCCTCCTGCAAAGTTTGCTCCTGCTGGGTCCTAGCGCCTTTGGTGCAGATTCCATCAGTGTGAATGAGTGGTGGAGACTTTGTGTCCAGGAAGATCTTCAGGACAATGCTTCTTCTCGAGCAGAGAAATAAATATGCCATTACAGGGCAGAGATAAGCATGATCACACGGCAGAGTTCTGAATTTCATTCTATGTTTCTTAATTTGCATAAAATTCTAAAGCTCAGGGGCAAGCTCCATTGATGGGAATGAGGATGCTGTTAAACAACTAGTGAGGGATTCCGGGGGGTTGAATAAGCAATTAGCATGCTGCCAGTAAGGGAACTGTTTGTTTGGTTATGCTTCTCCCTTGGGAGGATGGGGTAGGGAAAAAACACTGGTGCTTGTGGGATTGCAAAGCTACTCAGCCCAAAGGAGTAGAGATGCACCCATGTCCCTGGATCCCCCTGAGTCCTGCTGGACGTGACAGTCAATCATGGCATAGGGAGAAAAAAAAAAATTACTCAACATAGTAATGTTGTTTCTTCCAAAGGAATTGCTCACAGTTCATAACAAACACAATAATTCCAATGTAATTAGCTGCCCTGGAGCTTTTAGAATGTTATTCTAATTATGGAACTCGGAATTAAATTCAGACTGCAGTGAGGTCATGCTCACCCCTGCATTCTAACGTCAGATTTCTTTCTAAAGCTAGGGTGAGCAATAACTACTAAAACTAGCTGAATGACTACCAAAATATACTAAAATAATTTCAAAAATTTGAAAAATAGTGCAAACAAAGCAGAACAGTTTTAATTGTTATGAAAAACCAGATGGTTGAGACCACTGAGCAACAACTATAAAGGCATTGTAAAGGCACTGTAACAAGTAATGCTTAAGAAAATAGAAAGAACTGATTCTTGTTTTAACCTTTTACAAGGTCCTAGAAGGTGAGGTGGGAATTAGGGACTGTTAAGCACAGTGAGGGATCCCCTTGGAAGAAACCACATTACTATGGTGAGTGCTTTTTTCTTCAAACCCTTATGCTTAACAAATGCAGACTTCGTAGCAGCACCTTGGGGGGCTAGGTACAGAACCTATTTAAGGAAAAGGTCCTGGAAGACAGCAATGCCAAAGTTGGCATCCCTTCTGGACGGTATGCCCAGATAGTAGTGCTTTGTGAAAGTGCATACTGTTTTCCAGATAGCTGCTTTACAAAATTCCTGCAGGAAAATACCTTTTGATGCTGCCACAGAGGCAGAAGTGCCTTTTGTGGAGTGGCCTTTAGGTGGTAACTTGCCACCTCTGTCATAACAGAACTGTATACATGAAACTATCCAATGAGAAATGTTTCTCTTGGATGCTGGTTTCCCTTTCTCCACGTCACCAAGGGTGACAAATAACTTGTTGTTAGTGCACTTGACATCCTTTGTGTAGTCCAAGCAGTAGCTGAGTGCCCTGTTTACATCCAGACTGTGGAGTGTCTGTTCTGAGATGGATTTTGTTGTAAAGAAAACTGGAAGTGTAATACATTGATTCAGGTGGAATTTAGACACCAATCTGGGTAGGAGTTTTTTGTTTGTTCTTAGGACTACCTTGCCCCTGGGAAAGATAATGTAGTTGGGATCTGTGCAGAGGGCTTGCATCTCACTCACCCTTCTGATGTATGTCACTGCCACCAGGAAAACTGCTTTCCAGGTGACATACTCTAATTCAGCAGTTGCCACAGGCTTGAAAGGAGTGTCCATCAGCTAAGAAATGCACATATTCAAGTCCCGGAGAGGGATAGAGTCCATTATCGGTGGGTACAGGTGATTAAGGCCTTTGAAACACATTTTGACAATGGGTTGTGAGGCCACTGACCTTTCTCTGCCAGCTGATGCCTAGCATAAGCAGACACTGTTGCCAAATGAACCTTCAGGATCAAGGGCCTGTGGCCCAAGGACTGGAGATGGACTAAGTAGTTCAGGATTATAGAAAAACTTGCTTGTAGTGGGTTGACCTGTCATGGGGAATACCAGAAGGAAAATCTTTTCCATTCCGAAGCACAAGTTTTCCTTGTTGCTGGTCTCCTGGAGACCTTCAGCACTTCCATCACTTCCTCAGAGAGATTTTGTACAGACAACTCTACCTCTTCAAGAATCATGCTCATAGATGCAGAGTTTTCACATGCAGGAATGTTACCCTGCCTTAGGACAGTGTCAGCAGATTGTACTTCAGGGGCAGGATGATAGGATGCCTGTTAGAGAAGGACAGGGGCATGGAGTATCAGACCTGCCTGGCCCAATCTGGAGCTATAAGAATCATTACTGCCGACGCCTTTCTCAGATTGAGCAGTACTCTCAGAAAAAGTGGGAAAGGTGGGAAGGCATATAGAAACTTCTCTGACCATCTAAGGACTACAGCATCCTCTGGGACTGTTTCCACCAATGGGGGTCTGCAACAAAACAGAGAAAAATAAAAATTACATACCTACCGTAATTCTTGATCTTCCTGTGTATCTTCACCATTCATCACTGGTGGATGTATGCCGTGAGCGCAGCACCCCGCAGGAGCTATTTTTTTTTCTAGGGGGAAGGAGCTGATGGCGCCATCCATGAGGTTTATACACTGCGTGGCGCTCGTGGGTTGTTCCATAACAGCCATCGGCTCCTCCTCCGCCTCAGTTCTGCATGCCGGAGAAACGGAGGAAAAAGGAGGATAGAGAAAACGAGGGTAGGGCAAGGGAGCCCGAGGGATAGTAAAAAGAAAAGATATAAACTAAAAAAGGAATAGGCCAGCCAGAGGACAGAGGAGAAGGAGGATCTGGAGGACATGGGCTAAAAGGCCCCAGTCCCTGGACATCTAAAAAACAGGAAAGAAAGAAGAAGAGAAAGAAAGAAAGAGAGAGATAAAGAAGGTTAAAGAGAGAAGGGAAGGGGGGACCCATCTACTGACATGCTTCCGTCTGCTCAGGATACTTAAGAGACTGTGAAGTGCCTCCTGAGGTAGGCAGTCAGCTAACAGATATAGTTGGCGAGAGTTTGTAACCTGAAGTTATAAACTCCCCACCAGGGTTAAAGAGAGCGATTGAGGAGACGGTTCCCCCCCTTTCTCTACCCCCCCCAAACCAGGCAGAACTTTGCCCCACTCCCTCTGGCTATAGCCTCCAGAGGAGAACCCACAGAGTTTGGGTATGGCTGAGGACTCCACCTGTTCAAACACCTCCTTCTCTGAGGAGGAGGGAGACTGAAGGAGAAGAAGGAGACAGAGGAATGGAAAAGGGGAGACCCTGTCGGCCCCGCCCCTGCCCCCAATCCATGACCTCCCCCAAAGGAGCCACAGCACACCAGGAGGTGGACCGCCCCTGCGGCCTCTACAAGGACATAAGGAGGGCCTACTCAGGAGTCCTCCCTAGATGATCTCTTGATTAAGAGACCCTACTGGCCTTCCTCCCAAGGACCCTCTCCCATCTCTTACAGTGAAAAGGGGTCCTAAGGCTGCAGAGGGGAATAAAACCCCCAGCTGGACCTTGGGGAGGAGAGACAGCAAAGAGGAGGACTGCCCAGGGACTAAGGCCTACTGAGGGAAAGGTGGGTGGGATTTAGTGATCAATGGTGAAGATACACAGGAAGATCAAGAATTACAGTAGGCACGTCATTTTCACGTCTTCCCTGTGTCAGTCTTCACCATTCATCACTGGTGGGTGAGTACCGAGCCCCCCAAAGGGGGTACAGCAATTCCCTGAGGGACAGATGTCCCTCAGCCTCCCATAGTGGAAACACGGAAGGAGGAGACCCATTAAGGTCAGTTAGGCCTGAGACTGGTCAGGGCAAGGTGGAGTCCCCTGTTCCTTGGGGGAAGGAAGGCGCCCCTGAAGATCACATCTCACCCTGCGGAAGAAAGGGCGCATCCCCGGAATGTGAAGGCAGTCACTCTACGCCGGGCCATGAGTGCGAGCCTTGAAAGGCGAAGCCACACTGTCCGCTCAATGCAGACTGCAGTCCCCGCTAGCCATGAAGTGGCCTCACTGGCATCATAACATGCCCTTGCTTGGTGCCTTGCTAGCTCCAGGCCTATTGTGAAAAGGGCTGTGGCCTGCCTGACTGCAAATCAGGCAATGATGCAAACACCTGGTCCAACATCACCCACAGGTGCCTGTTATAGGCAGTGTGGTGTGCCTGATGAGATGCGATTAAAAGGACAACCCATGCTGAGGAGAAAACTCTCTGCTCCAGGTGGTCGAACTCGACAGAGTCCGAATCCGGGCCGGTCACGGACCAACTGCTCTATTCCCACAGAGGGATGGAGCAAAGTGCCTGGAGACCCCTGGGTGTGCAATATCAATGCTGGTAGTCTGAAGGGGCTGGAGCAGGGGCGTCTAGAAACTGGCAGGCACTGTACGACACCTCCTGGAAGGGTATAGGCCAGGAGCAAACCACCAAGTGGTCCACGCTGTATTTGCCTAGGAAGGTGCGCGTCATATGCTTAGTATTGCTTCTTGCCACATAGGAGATATGCAGGTCCTCGAGTAGCCTCGCAAGGAAGTGCTGATACTCCATCTGATCAGCATCGGCGGACAGGTGGGACAAGAGTCTCCACTTCCTTGAAGGAGGAAGATGAGGAAGCCAAAGAACCTGAAGATTCAGGTTCTGGCTGCAGAGGGGAGACAGGTGAAAGCCTGCTCGTCCATGGCCCTGACATATCTAGGGAAGTCTGCAGCCTGAGTTTGAACTGTTCCCAGGTCAAAGGCCCTGAAGGACCCACATGGCCTGGGAGAGAAGGGGCTGGATGCACAGGTAAGGGGGGAAAAAGATTTCACCATCAATGAAACACCTCTGCCAGGGATAGGAGACCTAACAGGTAATCCTTGACTGCAAGTGGATCCATAGGTCAGATCAGCCAAGAACCGCTCAACCAGCCCACATCGGTGAGGATTGAGCCCTGTAGGGGAAGCACCACTATGAGGGGACTGGGGCCACATGTGTCCAGAATGGTGGACCCCAACCCCAACCAACAAGGACTGCCCCGGAGAAGAGGGAGACAACTTGGGCTCAGCGCTGTGGCTCCTCCCAGAGCCCTGAAGGACTGCATGGGAGTGCCCCAGACCCTCATCCCTGCCCTCAATCCCGCTGACTCTGAGAAGACCTCATCCTTGCACTCTGTGCCTTGGGGCCCCCATTCCTCAGACTCTCAAGGAGGGCCATAGAAGAGGTCCCAGATCCAGGATCTAGAGAGGTGGCAACACCAGGGCGGCAGCGACCTCCTGACAACAGAACCACAGTTCTTACAGGCGCCATGCTCCTGGTGCCATCCTAAGCATGGGAGCTGGCACTGATCGTAGTCACCGGAGCTGTGGGAAGGAGCACCTGGGAAGGCACAAGGGTCCTGGGCTCCAGAGAGCCCACCAACTCTGAGGAGTCAGGTCGCCAGTCCAGATCGGCCTCTCGATCATCTGGCTCTGGAGAGTCAGAGATCTAAAAGACCTCCAGATGGGTGATCCCGAGGGCTCGCCCACCCTCAGTGCTGTAAATGGTCCCACAGGCAGACCCAGTGTCCCTTGCAGCACCGCCATGATCACCAGAGCCACAAACGCCCCAGGATCAGAGACTGCACCAGTAGTGGCGCCAAGGAACGTCCCATGCTGGATGTAGCAACTGTGGGTTCTGACACTGGGAAGCCTGCACCTCCAAGGAGGTGACTGCCGAGTGGTGCTCCTGGCCCAGAGTGGAACCAGACTGGCCCTCCAGCACCGCTGCCTCCTCTGTGGCAAGGCTAGATGTTGAGAAGCCCCTCCTCACTGGACCATATAGGCTTGGGAGGGACCTGGAGGAAGGTGAAGAGACCTGTGTTTGAACTGATGAGAGCGGCGATGCCCCAAAAGTCGGTGGAGCCCTGCCAACTTTAAATGTGTGGTACTTAGAACGCAGCAGTCAATCAAGAAGCAGTGTGGCAATGATCCATATCATGCTGAGATCTAAGGCAGGTGAGGCAAACATCATGTCAGTCCATCATGGAAATCTGCTGGCTACAGGAACATTGACACATGGGAGGCTGGCCCACTTTGGAAGTTCACTTTTGTCCCCTGAACATGGCATGATGCTACGAAAGACTAAAACAATAATCAGACAAGACTCGTGCGCCATTTAAAATATAAAATGGAAAGATCTTACTGTATTTCCAAGAAACAGCGTAAGTAACTGGAATGGCAGAACCAAGCTGTTGAAGTCTGGCTGAGGTGACGTCGACAGCATCGAACAATGGCCCTATAAACTGAAGGTGTGGTGCCGGGCTGATGCAGTAACTTTCTCTGAGCTATAGCAAGGTGCTGTCTTGAATGGCAGGAGAAGCAGAACTGAGACGGAGGAGGAGTTGACAGCAGTTATTGGCCAACCCACGAGCGCCATGCAGTGTCGGCCTTGTAGGGGCCAGCTCCTCTCCCTAGAAGGAAAAAAAAAAAGCTCCCATGGGGTGCTGCACTCATGGCATACACCCACCAGTGATGAATGGTGAAGACTGACACAGGGAAGATCTGGTTGTTGTTCTAGGAAGCAAACAGGTCTGTTTGGGGTGTACCCCACCGCCTGAACACTACATCCAGCATATCCTGGTTCAGGGTCTAGTCATGGTTTCCCTGGCTGATTCTCCTCAGGGAATCTGCTAGCACATTGTCTTTCCCTGGCAGATGTACTGCTGAGAGTTGAACTTCCTGAGAGTATGCTAGGTTATAGATCTTCACTGCTTTTGTGTACAACTTTGAAGATCTTGTTCCTCTCTGCTTGTTTATGTAACACATTGTTGTGGTGTTGTCTGTTCTGACCTGAACAGACAGATCCCTGATCTAGAAGGGAAAAGTCTGCATTGCCAGATAAACTACCCTGAGCTCCAGGAGATTTATGTGCTCCTGAGTGTTCTCTTACTCAAGTACCACTTACAATGAGGCCATCCAGGTGGACGTCCCAGCCTAGGAGGGAGGAGGCATCCGTTGTGAGTATAGCTGTAGGTGACTGCTGAAGGAAGGGAATTCCCTCTCTGAGGATGAATTCTTCCTTCCACCATTCCAGTGCCCTCAATAAATACTTTGTTATAGGCAGCAATTTGGACAGTGGATACCACCTCTCAGACCAATGGTCACCTTGGTGATACTGAACATCTCTCATTTGGAACCTGGGCCCTGGTACCACTGTAGTGGACAAAGCCATGAACCCCAGTAAACACAGAAAATCCCATGCAGGTCTGGGCTGACCTACTTTGAAAGATTCTGCAGCTACAATCAGATTTGCTAACCTTGCTTGAGGGAAGAATGACTTCCCTTGCAGGGTATTCAGTTCTGCACCTATAAAGTCGAAAACTTGAAATGATTCTGTGTGGGACTTTTAAAGATTTATGAGGAAGCCCAGGTCCTCCAATTCACCTTGTGTTAGCAACAGGGAGGACTTTGCTTCCTGCTTTGTTTTTCTTGAGACCAGTCAGTCATCCAGACAGGTAAAAACCACCACCCCTTGCCTTCTCAGGTGTGCTGCTACCACAGCTAATCAGTTTGTAAACACTCCTGAAACTGAAAAGGGAAGGGCTATAAATTGGTAACGACTGTTCCCTATCCTGAACCTGAGGTACCATCTGTGGCTTGGCCTGACTGGTATGTGAAAGTACGCATCCTTCAGATTCGGTGATCCTAGCCAGTTTCCTTTTTGCAGAGATGGAATCACTGAGCACAGTGTTACCATCTTGAATTTTTCTTTAAGTGTTTGCTCAGATATCACAAGTCTAAAATGAGTTGCCACTCCCCATCTTTCTTGTGAGTCACGAAGTACCTGAAATAAAGTCCCTTCCCCCATTGCGAGGGAGGCACTTGTTCCACTGCATTTACTTGCAGCAATTTCTTCACCTCCATCTCCAACAGGATTTTTTCTGTTGGGGTGTGAGTATGGAAAACCTTTTGATTCTGCAGCTTTCGGGATGTTTTAAATTGCAGGGGCAAACCTTGACTCACTACTTCTAGGACCCAGTTGTCTGGGGTTAATTTTGTCCATTCCTGGAAAAAGTGAGTCAGCCTTCCTTCCACTGGCAATGACTAGGTGACCTGTGCAGACTTGTCAGGGTTTTGCTTTGCATGGAGTTTGGGAGCTGGCAATGCAGCTTCATGTCTGGTGCCCCTTCTACCCACAGTAGACCCCACTGTGCAGAGTAGTCATAGGAGACATAAATACGAGTGCCCCCTAACACCTACCTCCTCCTCTTCTATCAGGCCTACAGCAAATGGAGGCTTTTTTCCTCAGTGTTACTCTTGTTGGTGGTTTTATATTCATCCATCTTTTTCATGTAAGCCTGTCTTGTCACCAAACAGTGAATTTCTGTTGCCGGGAAATCTATCACTTTTGTTTGAGTATCCTGCGATAGATTTGTAGTGCTAACCCAGGCAAATCTCCTTAAAAGTACTGCACGGTCCATGGCCCTAGATGCAATGTCATTTGTGTCCCTTGCCATATGGAACTGGTACTTTGTGGCATATATGGCTGATCTTGTTGTGTCAGTCACATCCCGTGCCAAGTGTCCAGAAGCCTTTTCGCTCAGTGCCAGTATGGAATTCCATAGGGCTTTTTAGTACTATGCTGTGTAGGCCAGCTAAGCTGTCTGCCTTATAAACCTATTTGCCCATGTTATCCAGTATGGAATCTTTCTCAGGAGGCTGGGAGGAAAGAAGCACTAGGGCCTTGTCACAGGTGGCAGTCTGGACCACTCCCTCTTGCTCAGGGTGGGAATACAGGTACTCAGAACCCTGTTTGTCCATCTGGTATTTTGCTCAATTTTTTACCTAAGCCAGCATCTGAAGTGCGTGCTGGCGTGATTTTACAAGCGGCTTTTGTTAGGGATTTATGAATGGCATAATCAACCTTTTGAGGAGCTAAGTCCATCATATCCATGAATTCAACCTCATCCTCATCCTCCTCAGTTTCCTGTAAGGAGATGTTGAAAGCATTAACAATTTTCCTTACAAATGTAAAGTAGAGGTACAATCATCTGAAGGTCTAGGAGGAGAGCCACATTCTTGTTCATGAGAACCATCTGGTTCTATGGGTTCTCCTTTCTTCCTCTTCATAGTACATTTCAACCTCCTCCTCCACAGGTACTGGAAATGGAACTGGAGCCTGGGGGGCAGGAATATTCATTAAATTCCCAATTAGTAAAATCAAGTAACACACATGATTGCATCTGTACGTTTGTATCGTACTTGTTCTTGTATGTCTGCAAATATAAAAAAGGTTTTTAATAAACAGATCATTCAAAAAAAAAATTCCCAATTGCCTGGAATACCTGGAGGAATTGCCATGCCTTTCTCATATCCTCTAGTGAGGACATTTTACTTGTGTTCACTGACAGGTGGAAACATGGCAGTCAGGAACATGAGGCCGATAAGCCGTAGAAGGCATCCAGCCACGCCAGAGTTGCTGGAGGAGATCAACTGAGGCAGGGCTACCAGTGTCACAGCATGGGCTGAGGACAGAAACGCCTGATCCAACCCAGCGTCAAGACAAACCGTAGTGGAGGACTGACTTCCATTCATTTGCCAGAATACCCAACTGGTAGAGCAACTGTCAGGCTCGAAACAGGATATCGACTTTAGCCTCTCATGACAGAGCCTTTAGAAGCCAGTCACCGATATATAGGAAGACATACAGACCCTCCCAGCGGAAGGTGGCTGCAACAGCTGCAAAACACTTCATAAAGACACATGGCACAGAAGACAAACCAAAGGACAAGACACAAATTTGAGCCCTGGAACATGAAAAACAAGTACTTTCTGTGAGATCTTGATATAAAGGTATCGTCCTACATATCCAGAGCAGCCATCCAATCCCTTTTTAGTAATGGGGAGGATGGACTACAGTGAAATAATTCAAAACTTTTTGTATTCTATGAATAGACTCAGTCCTCGAAGGTCTAAGATGGGCCTTAACTCATTACCTCCAATAGTTTCGTATGAAGTCCGAACTATCCACTGTTTACCTGATAGCTTTGTATGAAGTCTGAACTATCCACTGTTTACCTGACACAAAACGGCCGCCCAGTTAATAATGAGTTAAATTCTTCATCCATTTTGGTACCAGGAAGTAGTGGGAATAACAGCCCAAGTTCTGTTCGGGAACCGGGATGGGTTCTATGGCCTGTCTGCTGAGGAGTTTGAACCTTCTCCAGCAAGGGGGCAAGATGTCCTGGAGGATATCAATTTGGCAAAGGAAGCAGTCACTAGAGGAACAGAAAGGTGCTCTATGGCTCTTCCTAGCTGATCTACTTCCAGAATCCAAGCACTGGTTGTGCTCTCCCTCCACTTTGATAGGAAGAGCGAGATGTGGCCTCCCATCAGAACTTCGTAAGGCAGTGAGGTGGACCTCTGGAGTAGCCATGGCCTGTGCAAGCATAGGGCAGACGAACAGTGCCTCTGCCCCAGGCTTGGAGCTTCAGGTTCAAGATGTGAAGGAACCTGAGGGGGAATTTGGGGAGTGGCTTAGGCAGAAGGAAGCCAGGTGTTTGCGTCTAAAAACTGACCTAGATAGCATTTGGCAGAGAACAGCAAGAGGAAGGAGCTGCTGTTAGAACTTTACTACTCTACTGGACTAAAGAACTAGAACTCTACTACTGGGAACTTCAATTTAGGGTAAAAACAAAAAAAAAGTGTCAGTGTGTTTGTCTGAGTTGGGTGAAGGAATTGTTATCTGTGCAGTTAGCTAGGTGAAGAAACAAACTGTGAATTAGGGGGAGTGGCTTAGGCAGAAGGAAGCCAGGTTTGCATTTAAAACCTGACCTAGATAGCTTCTGGCAGAGAACAGCAAGAGGAAGGAGCTGCTGTTAGAACTTTACTACTCTACTGGGACTATATTGCCCTCCATCCCTCCCCTCTACCCCCAACCGGTTCTACTTTTATAGGCACAGGATATGACTGACAACAGGAACTTCCTGTTTGGGAGCAGGAAGGGAGTGATCACAGAAGTACAAAAGACTCACCATCCTAGAAGGAAAACAGTAGCAGTCCATCCCCCCCCAACTGCTGGAGGTCTGACTCTGAGCAAGTAAGGAGGAGACTACTGAGAAATATAAGAACTTCCTGTCCCATAACAGGAAGATCAGGGCGTTAAGGACACGGAGGCAGTAGGAAACTGTGGGAGAAAAAAATATATAAAAATAAATAGAGAGAGAAAGAGTAAGCATACAAAACAACAGTTAAGGGGCCACAAATAAGACATGATGGGAGTGGTGCAGTGAGTGGACATGAGTAGCAGTCTTCTGGGAGCGTTCTGGAGGATGCTGTATTGTCCCACCTGCAGGCACCTCCCTGGGCTGAGGGAGGGAGGTTGCTCATCTCCAGGCTGAGTTGGCCAGGATTTGGGGACCTCCTTTGCCACCCAGAGACCACCAGGGCCACCGCCGCTGCCTCAGAGGTTACCAAGAAAGAGGAGCGGCTGGACCACAGTGGGCTCAGAGAGAGGAAGAGTGGTGGAAGAAAGGGCACATCCTCCAGTTGTATTTCTCCACAATTCATATGCTGTTCTGGCAGGGTGTGGTTCCTCTATGGAGGCACCTGCAGTGGAGACAAAGGATGCTGGGAACCTCCACAAGGGAGACCCACAGGAGGGTGGCATGGGACCCCACAGGGAAGAAACAATTCCTGGTGGGGGACTCCATTGTTAGGAGGGTAGAACTGGGGATGGGAGGTAAGGTGCCTGCCTGGCGCCATGGCTTGGAGGACAGGAACAAATCTTCAGGATCGCGGAGACAGCTGCACGAGGGAGGTGCTGGATGTCATTGTCCACCTAGGGACAAATGACCTAGCTGAAAAGGATCAAAGCAGTGCAGGAGGAGTTTGTGGAGTTGGGAGGGCCTTAGACAAGTAGCACTACAGTAACCTTCTCAGAGGTGCTGACTGTCTATGGCATGGATGAAGATAGGGTGCTCCGCACCATGGGATTCAATCAGTGGTTGAAAATCTGCTGCAGAGCTCAGGGTTTTGGCTTTATTGAGGACTGGGGGTCCACCTGGAGGGATGCAGACCTATACTGGTTCGATGGTCTGCATCTGTCCAGAAGGGGAACCAGGATCCTAGGTGATAGGTTTAAATGCTTCATTGGCAAGCATTAAAACTACGAGCGGAGGCACTGAAAAGGAGAAGGGAAATCCTAGCCTCCCCCCCCAAAAAAAATCAGGGTAGTTAGTGAGGCAAACACCAAGACAGAGAAGCCGATAGGGAGAAGGGTAGGGGTAAATGGAGAAAAAGACAAAGGCAGTAAGGACAGGGATGGGACAAAAAGGGGTAAGGCCATCAAAAAATGGAGGGTAATGAGTACCAATGCCCATAGTCTAGGTAACAAGCTCCCTGAACTGGTGGCCTTGATGGAAGAGGGATACCTGGATATTGTGGCAGTCATAGAAACATGGTACACAGAGAACCATGACTAGGATGTCAACATACCAGGGTACACAATCTACAGGAGGGACAGGGAGGATAGAAGAGGAGGAGGAGTAGCTCTCTATGTAAGGGAAGGGATCAAAGCAACAGAACTAAAGGGTAAACAGGGAGGAGAGGAGGCACTGTGGGTCACTCTGGAGACTGGAAATGGTACCACAATCCGCACAGGGGTTGTATACAGACCTCTGTCTCAGGGGGAGGAAATGGACAAGGAAATGATAGAAGGCATTCTTAGGATGACAGAGAAAAGGGAGATATTGCTGAAGAGGGAACTGAATATGCCAGATGTTAACTGGAGCACCTTTGCTGCAGCCACATCCAAGAGCCGAGCCATACTCGATGCCCTACAGGGGGCATGCCTCAGACAGCTAGTGTTGGAACCCACTCGGGAGGGAGCAATCTTAGACCTGGTACTCTCAAATGGGGACGGAGAGAGGATCTCAGATCTAGACGTGGGTAACCATCTGGGAACAAGTGACCACCAAACAGTGTAGTTCACGATAAACTCAGCTATAGAGTCAAGCCATACAAATGTGAAGGTACTGGACTTCAGGAGGCTGATTCTGTCAAAATGGAGAGTGCCTCAGAAACCCACTAGCAAACAGGCAAGAAGGAGGGGTGGAGCAACAATGGGTAAACAAAACTGCCATCACAGAGGCAACAAGCCTTCATGTGAAGCAAATAAATCAAAATGAAAGAAAAAAACACTATGGTTCTCAAAAGAGGTGGCAGATAAGGTTAGGGAGAAAAAGACAGAATTCCGGAAGTATGAGGAAACACAGAAGGAGCAGGACAAAGAACTGTACCAGTTAAAGCAGAAGGAAGTGGGGAAGGCAGTCAAAATAGTAAAGGCCCAAACCAAGGAAAAGATAGCCAACTCAGTTAAGAAGGGGGATAAAACCTTTTATAGGTACATTAGGGAGCGAAGAAAGACAAAGGGAGGGATACTGAGGCTAAATAAAGAGAAGGGTGGGTGGGCAGAGAGGGACAGTGAAAAAGCAGGGATACTGAATGAATACTTCGCTCCAGTATTCACAAAAGAAAGAAGGAGGGAGTTACCTAATCTAGTCAATAGAAGCACTCTGGATAGGAGTGGGCATCAGTCCTTTCACAGGAAAACCGGGTTCTGAAAGAACTCCTAAATCTGAAGGTGGACAAAGCAATGGGGCCTGATAGCATTCACCCAGAATTCTAAAAAGAATAAAAGAACTATGGGAGAACTAGTAACACCACTGACTACCCTTTAACAAATCATGGGAGGATGTTGTGGTACCTGAGAAATGGAGAAGGGCAGATATAATTCCCCTTCACGAAAGTGGGAGCAAGACAGATGCAAGAAACTACAGACCTGTTAGTTTGACCTCACTGGTAGGGAAAATGATGGAATCACTTCTGAAGGAAAGAATTGTTGAGTACCTAGAGGCCAGTGGGGCACAGGACCTAAGGCAGCATGGATTCATGGTGGGAAGGTCATGTCAGATGAATCTTATCGACTTCTTTGACTGGTTGACCAAAGTAGTAGACCAAGGAGGGTCTGTGAACGTGGCCTACCTAGACTTTAGCAAGGCATCTGACAGTCCACACAAAAGATTAATAAACAAATTAGCCAGCCTGGGAGTGGGTTCCAGGGTGGCAGCCTGGGTAAAACATTGGCTGAACAACAGGGACGCTGAGGTAATAGTAACAGAGTCCACAATGAAGAAAGGGGGGTTACTAGTGGGGTACCACAGGGTTCAGTACTGGGATCAGTCCTTTTTAATGTCTTTATAAGTGACATTGCAGAGGGACTGGAAGGAAAAGTATGTCTTTTTGCAGATGACACAAAGATCTGCAACAGGGCTGATATGCAAGGTGGGGTGGAAAGGATGAGAAGGGACTTGGCAAGTTTTGAGGAATGGTGAAATGTATGGCAGCTTAGATTCAACGCAAAGAAGTGCAAAGTAATGCACCTGGGAAACAAAAACCCAGGGGAAGAGTACACAATATGGGGTGAGATACTGACAACAAAAATGGAAAGGGACCTGGGGGTAGTTATATCTGATGACCTAAAGGTGGCCAAGCAATGTGAGAAGGCAGTAAGGAGGGCTAGGGAATACTGGGATGCAGAGGGAGAGGCATCACCAGTAGAAAACAGGAAGTTATTATCCCTCTGTACAGACAGTTGGTGAGACCCACATCTGGAGTACTGCGTGCAGTTCTGGAGACCCCATCTCAGCAAAGACACAGACAGGGTGGAGGCTGGCCAAAGGAAGGCAACCAAAATGGTGCAGGGTCTGCACCAGAAGACATACAGAGAGAGACTAAAGGAGCTCAATATGTATACCCTTGAGGAAAGGGAGGCAGTATAGCGCAGTGGTTTAAGGTTCTGAGCTGCAAATCTGGAGACCTGGGTTTGAATCCCTGCACTCTCCTTGCATACTGTGTGACCTTGAGCAAGTCACTTAACTTACCTGTGCTCCCAGGTTGCACCTGTAAACAAGCTTTCAGCTTAGTGTGTCTCACCTGGTTAAACAATTGGAAAAAAAAAAAGAGGAGGAGGGGGATATGATAGAAACTTTCAAGTACCTCATGGGAATTAATAAAGTCCAAGAGGGTAGCATCTTTCAGAAAACGTGAAGCACAAGAACAAGGGGGCACAATTTGAAGATAGAGGAGGGACGGCTCAAAGGTAATGTGAGGAAGTATTTTTTTCATGGAGAGGGTAGTGGATGCATGGAACAGCCTTCCTGAGGAGGTTGTGGAGTCAAAAATAGTGGGGGAATTCAAAAACGCATGGGACAGACATAAGGCAATTCTAATGGGGGTAGGAGGAAGTAGGCTGTTGGCTAACTAGAATCTGCAGCTTATCCATTAGGTAGGAAAATGGGCAGACTTGGTGGGCCAAGTGACCCTTATCTGCCATCAAATTCTATGTTTCTAGTTTTCTATCTTCAACATCTGTAGGTCACGCAGAGCATTCTCCACGTCGGAGCGAAATAAAGGTTACTCACCTGTAACTGTAGTTCTAGGAGTGGTATGCAGTTCACGTCCACACTTTGGCAGTTCTCTGAAACAGGTTGATACATTGGACATCTTCAAGCTCAAGTTCCTTCCATCACCTGGGTAGTATATCCTCTGCTCTGCCCCATGACGTCAGATAATTGCATACTGAAAGCAGATATCTGTAAGTCACATTGCCAGAGGAGGCCAGGTGGGTTGTGCAGATGCGAACTGAATACTATTCTTAGAACTATGGTTATAGGTGAGCAAATGAAAATTACATTCTTACCATGATTCTTGATCTTATAGGAAAATCTCCACCACTGATTCACACTAGTGAGTCTGAGCTAGAAGCACAAGGAGCCATAACTTTTCAGAGGGCTGGTGCCGAGGCAAGCAGCATGCATTGTGGTGTCGTGAAGGATAACAAGCAGTCGCTTGCTTAAGTCAGCACTAGACCCCAACTGGCTCAGTACCGTTTTTTTTTACCAAGGAGGTGCAGAATAACCTAACAAGTACCTATGCCCTTAAATAAAGGGCGTAAGATAGCTCTGGTGGCCTGAGAAGAAGAACCACCAGTCCAGTAGCACAGTATCTTCGCAGCCAAAACATATAGGGGTAAAGACCAACACAACCATACTGGAGCGAGCCCGGAAGATGGTGGGCAGGTGTGTGAATCAATGGTGAAGATATTCCTAGAAGATCAAGACTTATGATGAGAATGTAATTTTCTTATCGTCCAGGAATCAATATTCACCACTGATTCACTACTGAGTCAGAGTAACAAGCTCAGAAAAGTCCTCCCCCAATTGGGAGGCTGGAGCTGAGGGCTCACTCAACAAGCAATCTATCAGGACTGTCCTGCCAGGGTGCATGCTGCGACATGGACATCAAGACATAATGCTATTAAAATGGGCACTCTGCGCTGCAACTTGCAGCTCTGCAAATTTTCCAACCGCACACAGCATAAGATAGCTACAGATGTGGTAAGCAATCTGGTGGAGAGGGCATGAATGTTCCCCTCCAGTTTAACCCTTGCCATGGATAGCAGTGGCAAAGGTAATTCACAATCCAGGCAGAATGCACCTGATTGCAATAGAATGTCCCATCTGATTAGCATCAATGGAGACAAAAGCTGCGGAGTGAAGTCCTTAGTTATATCAAGGAAAAACTGAAATTACATACCTACCACAATTCTTGATCTTCTTGGACAAAGTCTTAACCATTCATTCACCCTAATGGGACTACGCCGGAGGTGCTAGGACCCAGAGGGAGCCAAACATCTTCAGGAGGGCTGGCGCCAAGGTAGGATCACGCATGCACGGCACCGTGTGGCTGACTCGCGATGGTATGGGCTATCTCGGTGTCGACTCTCCAACCGCCTCAGTTCCTTTTCAACTCAGGAGGTGCAGTGTAATCTAACAAAGGAAACACCTAATCTTATCCGGGCATAAGATAGCCCGGATGACCCATGTAAGAAGGGTTTACTCAACAGCGTCTTCACAGACCAAGCTAACAAGGGAGTGAAGACCAGAAGCAGGATGAGTGAGCTCAGGGGATGGTGGGTGGGTGGGTGTGTGAATGAATGGTGAAGACTTCTTCCAAGATCAAGAATTATGGTAAGTGTGTAATTTTCATATCTTCTTGGACTAAAAGTCTTTGCCATTCATTCACACTAATGGGAGAGTACTGAGCTAAAAACCAATCCCCTGAGTATGGGGGCAGGAGACAGAGCTCACTCAGGATAGAAGTCCATTAAGGATTGTCCTGCTGAAGGCAGTATTCTGTCTGGCATGGGCATCCAGAGCATAGTGCTTCACAAGGGTGTGCACTGAGCTCCAAGTAGCCACTTTGGAAATATCTATGATGGGTACATTGTGAATTTCTGCCAGGGATGCTGCAACTGCTCTGGTAGAGTGGGAATAAACTCAGCCTTCCAACTTGACCTCCACCATCGTGTAGTAGTGACAAAGACATGCCACCAACCATGCAGAAATGCATCTAATGACAACAGGCTGACCCAGCCAGGCCAAGCTGAAATTACAAAAAGATGCTTGGATTTGCGAAATTCTTTAGTTCTGTCAGCGTGGAATTGTAGAACCCATTTGCCATCCAGATACCCTTCATTCTGGAAGTTTGCAAAATAAGTGGGAAGAACCAGAGGTTGGTTAAGGTGAAATTCCAAACTACACTGGGTAGAAAATGAGGGTGAGTATGAAGTACCACCCTGTCTTTGTGAAAGACAGTATATGGAGGGTCTGTGACCAAGGAATGAATTTCAGAAACTCTGCAAATGGAAGTAACGGTCACTAAGAAGGCAGTCTTCCAGGTCAGAAACTTCAAGTCACAGGTGGCTAGAGGCTCAAAGGTTTACGGGTGAGCATATCTGGCATGAGGTTGATATCCTACACAGCCACCAGTTTCCTGACCTGGGGTCTAGTGTGTAGGATACCTCTGAGGAATCTCTTGACTAGCAGTAACTGAGCCAGCGACATGTTCTACACTGGCTCATGGTAGACAGAATTTGCGTAGAGGTGTATCTTCACTGCAAAGTATTGCAGTCCTGCATTTGGCAGGTCTAAGAGGTACTCCAACACTTTATTTGATGGCAACAAAATGTATCCAGCGTGGAATTTTTTTTGTATACCAATGGAAAATCACTTCCACTTAGTCATGGAAGTTTCCAAGTGGAAAGCTTGCATTAAGAGGATTTCCGAGATCCTTTGAGAGATCGCAGACCTACCCACTTCTATCTCCTCACAAGCCAGGCATGGAGATGAAGGGAGCGCAGGTTGGGATGGACCGGGGTCCCTGTGTCAGGAGGTCCATCTGAAGAGAAGCTTCCTCAGAGGAACTTCTGACAATCTGTTGATTAGTGGAAACCATCTCTGACAAGGCCAATGAGGGCAATGAGGATTATCCTGCCCCTGTGCTTTCAGCTTGAGCAGCACCTCTGAACTAAGGAAGGGAGGAAATGCGTACAGAAAGCATATTGTCCACCGCAGTCTGAATGCATCCTGACAGAAAATATCAGATTCTGGATTTCTGGAGCAGAATAGAAGCAGTTTTGCATTGAGTGGAGATACAAAAAGGTCCAGGTCTGGACTGTTTTTTTATTTATTTTATTTTAGTCTTGGTAACTGGGTTAGGCCCACTAGGCACAAGTGCCTGTTTTCAGGGGCGACCTGGGAGCACTGGGTGGTTAAGGGACTTGCTCAGAGTCACAAAGTATGCAAGTGGAGGTTGAGAGAATCAAACCAAGGTCTGGCCTGCTGGATGTACCACGCTCGTTATTCTAACCTCTATCCCGCTCGTTGAATAGCGATTGCACATCGCTGGGGCGAGCGACCATTCATGAGAACCCATCTCCGGCTTGCTGATGACATCTGCTAGGTCATTCTGAATTCCAGGCAGGTAGACTGCCTAAATTAGAGTAACGTGCTTGAGACATCACTCCCGCCTTCATGGGCTCCTGCACAGAGGGTAGGAGCACGTTCTACCCTGTTCATTGATGTAATATATCACAACCTTATTGTCTGTTTGAAAGAGAATAGCTCATGGTATAGGACCATCCTTCAGGACTCAAGCATTATAGGACAGCTCTCATCTCTATGACATTTATGTGAAGATGAGACTCCTCCTGGCTCTATACTCTCCGAGTGCGGCAGTCTTGACAGTGAGATGCATCCATGGTGATGGTGATCCGAGATGCCAGTGGGGCAAAGAGTAGACCCTGTAGAAGCCTGTCTTCGAGGCACAGCATCTTCTACATGGATCGGGCTCATATAAGGTTACTCTCTGTGAAGAAAACAGCCATCCAGATAAAGAGAAGGCCCTTGCTAGGAGATGGCGGGGGGAGAGGACCCCTATGGACAGAGGCTGAGAGGCTTGAAGTTGTGACTTTTGCAGGGACAACAGTACCTTCATGGAAGCATCCTGTATGTCTGTGGATGCAAACCAGCTGTGCTGCTGGAGAGATGGTAGGATAGTCCCTGTGGAGACCATCCTGCCCCAAACAAAGATCTTTTTTGTTTCTCAGGTCAAGAACAGGGCACATGCCACCTGTTCCTTTAAGGACCAGAAGACTACGAAGAAGGCCCTGAGTCTCTGAGGAGAGACGGTCTGACTGTGAAGTGGGGATACTATGCCGCCACTTGGGGGGACAGTCAGAGGAGTGTCAGGTTGAGGGAGTACCCCTTCCAGAAAAACTGGGGGACCCACTGTAATGGTGTCCCCCCCCACCCTGCATTTTTCAGAACCAGTCCAGGACCTGAAGTCTTTATTTTTCTCTTTTTCTATAACTCTTTTATTTACATTTCTAAGTCTGTTTTGCAACAGCATTTTAAATGTATTTTTGCTTATTCTTTACTTCCTTGCTAAGCTACTATCATTCTTACTATAAAAGCGTGTTGGCCACTTGCTATTCAGTTTTCATTTCATTTCTGCCTTCAGGAACCCTTGGCATGGATATCTGATACAGCTCAGGAAGGGGATGGGTTAAATACTATTATGGACTGGCAGTCTGTTCTAAAGCCACTCACTTGTTGGATAATTATTTTCCCCCATTCGTAACTTTGCCAGCTAAGTAAAAAGGTTCTGTTAATTTTTTGTAAGTTTGGGTCCTTTCACACATTGCAAAGGTTTGCAAAACCGCAGTTGCAAACAGGGAACTTTAACTCTGCCCTGAGTGGAAAAGTAGCCCTTTTAAGCCTCATATTCTTTAAAGTATAGAATTTAAATGGTAGACTTGCCTTCCTGTCTTTGCCCTCAGCAGTCAGCAAATTAAACTCTGTCCTGAATCCTGACAAAGCTCAGCCAAACACTTGACTTAAATGAAATAACTTAGCTGGGTGCTGAGCACTGTTGGTTTTTCCAGCTGAACTGCACACTGAGAAGGGTCTGCTTGTCTTTGAACTACACAGCAGCTTTTCTGAGTGGCTGTTCATTTTTTGTTCATTTTTCTTTAATGTACTAACTCAGGCTTATGTACAGGTATTACACAATGTAAAATAAAGATATCTAAATACCTGAGTTTCCTTAACACAAGTCTTTATAGAGATCACTCTTTAGTCATGCGTCTGCTCAGAAGCTGGCATTCTTCTGAGCCTGTATAGAGATGGGCAGCCCTAGGTATTCTCCTTTTATCTTGTTGGAAATCTCCTCCCTTGCTCCTTTGGGCGGAGTTTCAGTAATATAGCCCACATGAGTATATTAAGGGCAAAATTAAGTTTCTCAAATTGTTTGTGTTCTCTAAGAATAGAATGTTCTTGATTACTTGTAAAAACAAATCCGTGTAAGATGATTTTGTAATAACATATTGATGTTATTTGGGAATAATACATTTTTTTTTTAAATAACTGATGGGAGTATTTCTAGATTATAGGAGGAGCTACAAGCATATAAAAGGATTTAGCTGAGACTCCCACATCAGATGTTTGTGGGGAGAGGCTCTGTGTGAGGTCAGGCACAGATAGATGTTGGCAAGATAGCTCTCTATTTTCTAGCCAAGCTGTGCTTTATGACTTTCTTTTGATTTATTTACTCTGTTTGAACAAAAAGCCATTTGTTTGTATTTTTCTTGATTTATTTTTTTTTAAATAAAAATCATACCTGTAAGGTATGTTGTACCCAATTTGCTGTTTCTGGTAAAAGTCATTTCTACACATTTCTACACAACACCCACTTGTCTATTGTTATAGGCTGCTATAGGCTGAAAGTTAGTCAGACAATCTCTCACTGCAGGGTGAAGTTCTACATCAGGCAGTGGAGATGGAACCCAGACTAATGTCTCAGAGAGTGAAACCTGACGCTTTTGGGCCCTGTGCCATGAGCTGCATTTTCTTTGTGGCTGATGGGGTTGAACTCCATAAAGACCCTTAGGTCCTCACCTCACAGAACTGCTTGTTGTAAAACTGACGATGGTTCCAGCCCCCTTGAGGGGGCGGAAGGAGCCGGTCCAGCTGTTTTGAAGGTAGCTACTTGAGTGCCGAACAGGTGGGAATCATTGGAAAGTCCTGATGTTCTAAGTCAGGAGAGTCACCTGACACAGATCCCAGTAGCAGCTGCCCTGGAGGCAGAGACATAGGCCTCCACAGAGCTTTTGCAGCAGCGACTGCTAGTTTCCCCAAGGTGTCAATCATGCAAGATTCTCTATTGCTAGAACGAACTGTGGACCCCTAGGGGAGAACAGCCTCATCATTCTGTACTCTGACAATCACAGTATCTGCAGGGGGGTGTGAGCTAAAAAGTATCTCTCCCTGGGAGAGGCACCACAGGAATCAGAGTTGGCCTTTCTCACACCGTGTGTGACAAGATGTCAAGGAGGGTGGGCAGAGGGTGCAATATTCTTGAACATGGGGAACTCGAGATGCAACTCCCCTCTTGGGTCAACATAGGAAGTCTGCAGAGCCAAGTCAGAACCCATGTCCTAAGGAGAGACTGAAAAGATGGCTTCAACCAGGGTTCAGTTGGGATAAGGAGTTCACGTCTAGGCTGTAAAACAAGTCATCTTACTATTGTCAGAATGATGAGGTCCAGATCAGACTCATCATGCTCTACATCACCCAACTGAAACGGGTTATGCCCCAGCAAGGCCAACCTTGGTAAGGGATAGACTGGAGAGCACCTGGGTCTAGAAACGAGCCTGGCCGCCAAGACCCTGACATTGCCCACAAAACCAAAGTCAACGGCACCGCCTGTAGTACCGAAGTTGACGCCACCGCACACAGCACCAAAGTCGACGCTGCCGCCCGCGACACCAAAGTAGACGTTGACGCCCGCAGCATTGAAGTCAATGTCGCCACCCGCAGCACCAAAGTCAGCGGCTCTGCAAGCGGCACCGAAGTCAATGGCACCGCACGTGGCACTGAAGTTGACGACATTGCACATGGCACCAAAGCCAAGGGGCCCAGAGAATGGCTATCCCTGGAAGAAGGTGGAGGAGTGGTACCTGTGCAGGCCCCTGCGGAGAAAGTGAGGGGGGTAGGCGCACGGGATCAGCATAGATCTCGGACCAAAAACCCCCGGCCATGGCCCAGTGGTGCCAAAGCGTGAAGGCCTTGACACCAGAACCACCAGCAAGGGTAAACGAGCCAACACTGAACCCACTGCTCTAAAGAGCAACCTAAGATGAAACTGTCCATCAGAACCTCCCACAAGGGGCAGAGAAGGGCCCTGGTGACGAGAGTCCAGGTTGTCGAGAGCAGAAGCCACTGGGAAACCCAGAGGGCTCTCGACTACCAGTGACTCCTTGACAGACACACCAGAGGGCAACCTCGAGGGGTACCGTTTCTTCCTCTTCTGACGGGAAGAGGTTGAGGTAAAGTGGTGCTGGGTACCCAACCTGGATCAAGAACAGGCCTGCTTCTTCATGTCTACGTGAGGACTGTCCTCCCGGTCACTGGACTGCCCATGGTTGGACCCCCCTCTGGAGAGGGTGGCAGCCCGGACACAGCCCTGCTGCTGGAGCAGCTTTCCCAAGAAGAATCCCTACAGTCACCGAGACCGTCCAAAGCCAACTCTGTTGATAAGCAGGGCTGAGAAATATCATTCTTCTTCTTCATTTTTATTTTAAGCAAGAAAAGCATTTAAAATTAAACGATCTGAATGACTAAAAGCTGCTGTCGTATAGACAAGAAGTTTGACTCCTGGAGAGCGAGCAATGTTGTCACTGCAGCGCACATGATGGCAGGAGAAAAGGAACTGAGACGGTTGGAGGGTCGACACCAAGATAGCCCATATAGGCCAAAGCCAGCCTCGTGGTGCCGTGCATGCGTGGTCCTACCTTGGCGCCGGGCCTCCTGAAGATTTTTGGCTCCTGCTGGGTCCTTGCGCCTCCAGCGTAGTCCCATTAGTGTGAATGAATGGTGAAGATTTTTAGTCCAGGAAGATCCTAAGGAGCCTCTTTAACATCCAGGTAGTGGAGACACCTCTCTCCTGGATTCTGGATGTTGGTAATATCGGTAGGCAGGACTAAGCCTGGTCAAGATGCAACTCTGACATCACTTCTGCAGAAACTGGGGAGGGGGTGCGGAGAACTACCTTATTTAATGGGAAACAGGAGACAAAAGATCTGTGACAAAAGCATGGATTTCAGATACTCTGACAGCAGAGGTGATGACCACCTGAATGTTTCCCAAGTTAAAAACTTCAAGTCACATGTCACAAGGCTTGAGAGCTTGTGAATGAATATATTAGTACAATGCTGATAACCCAGGCAGCCACTGGCTTCCTGCTGGGAGACCTGTGTGTAAAAAGCCCAGAGGAACCTCTTGAACAGTGGCAGTTGTGCCATGCAGAGGGTAACGATGGGCTCATGATATGCTGAACAACACACAGATAGACCTTTACTGGGGAATATTGTAGACCATCAGCAGCAAGGTCCAATAGGTACCCCAGAACCTTGTTAGGTGGCACTAAAAGAGGTCCATGCAAGGTTTGGAACACAAGTTGGAAAATCTTTTCCACTCATAGCACACAGACACAAAGAAACATAGAAACTGACAGTAGATAAGGGCCGTTTGGCCCATTCAGTCTGCCCTTTGTTGTGCTGCTTTCACTGCAGACCCATTCAGGCCTATGATACTTTCCCCCCTTCCCCTTCACAGTATCATAGTAGAACAGAAATGTGTCAGCAGAAAAGGACCATCCTGGTCCATCTAGTCTGCCCATTTCCCACCCGCCCCTACTTGTCTCCACTTCCCAGGGATATTTTCCTCTGCCCACTAGCCAGCCCCTTGTGTCTGTCCCATGCCCTCTTGAATTCCTCTACTGTTTCTGCACATACCACCTCATTAGGTAATCTGTTCCAGGGTTCCACCACACTCTCAGTGAAATAACATCTCCTTACATTGCTCTTAAATCGTCCCCCTTCCAATCTTAAATTATGACCCCTTGTTTTAACTCTGCTTTCCTTTTGAATATGCTACCTTCATTCACTTTATTTATTCCCTTCATATACTTAAAAGTCTCTATCATGTCACCTCTATCTCTTCTAATCTCCAGTGGGTATAGATTTACTTCTCTCCATCTAATCTCGTATGGCTACTCTTGCATACCTTGCACCGTCTTTGTTGCCCTTCTCTGAACCCACTCCAACCCATCTATATCCTTTCTTAAATGAGGCCTTTAGAACTGTACCCTGTACTCCAGGTGCAGTCTGACCATGGTCTTACATAAAGGCATCAACACCTCCCTCTTCCTATGTGTTATACCCCTTCCTATGAACACCATTATTCTATTAGCTTTACCTACTGCCTTACTACATTGGTCTCCTACATTAAGGTTGTTTGAGATTATAATCCGCAGGTCCCTCTCCTGTTCTGTTTGCTTTATCAGTTCTCCCCCCAGTGAGTACTCAGCCAGTGGATTTTTACACCCCACATGCATCACTGTAAACTTCTTAGCATTGAACTTCAGCTGCCAAATGTCTGACCACTTCTCTAGGGTGCTCAGATCTCTCCACAAGGCCTCAATCCCTCCTGCTACGTCAATCCTATTATATAACTTTGCATCATCTGCAAAAAGACACACTTTCCCTTCAAGTCCCACTGATGTATCACTGATACATATGTTAAAAAGGACTGGTCCCAGAACTGACCCCTGAGGAACACCGCTCGTCACCCTCATTATCCTCATTTACCACCACCCTCTTGACTTCTATCCTTCAGCCAGTATTCCACCCATCTAGTTATTTTCTGTCCCACCCTCAGGCTCTCTGTCTTATTTACTAACCTACACTGCTCTTATTTATTATGGCAGTCTAATTTCCCATACCTTATGACTCCCTTGTGCCTATCCCATGCATATTTTAATCTCACCACTGTTTTCACCCCCCTCTACCTCCACTGGAAGACTGTTCCAGGCATTAACCATCCTTTCTGTGAAGAAATACTTCCTCACATCTCTCTTGAACCTACGCCGCCAGCTCCATATCGTGACCCCTTGTTCTAGAGCACCCTTTAGTCGGAAAAACCTCCCACCTGTACTTTATGTACCCCAGTAAAGTACTTCAAGATCTCAATCATATCCCTGCTCTCCTCCAGGGTGTACATGTTTAGTTCCTTTAGCCTCTCCTCAGAGAACTTTTGATGCAGACCATGTACCATCTTGGTAGCCCTCCTATGGACATCCTCTACTCTATGTCTTTTCTGAGATGTGGCTTCCAAAACTGGAGACAGTACTCCAGGTGGGGTCTTACCAATGACCTATATAGTGGCAACACCACTTTGGACTTGCTGCTGATAATACCCCTACCTATACAACTCAGCATCCCATCAGCTGTACTGACTGCTTTGCCACATTGTCTGGCCACCTTCAGGTCATCTGATATGATTACCCCCAGGTCCCTTCCCTGCTTGGTCATTGCAAGTATCTCTCCTCCCATTTTGTACTGCATCCCCAGGTTTCTGTGACCCAATTGCATTATTTTGTGCTTTTTTGCATTAAACCTTACCTGCCAAACTTTTGGACCACTCCTCCAGTCGTTTTAAATCTCCTGCCATCCTTTGCACCTCCCCGGAGCGTCTACTCTGTTGCAAATCTTGGAGCCATCCGCAAAGAGGCAGACCTTCCCCTCCAGTTCCTCTGCTGTATTGCATGAAGACATTAAAGAGGACATGCCCCAGTACTGACTCCTGTGGTACCCCGCTGGTCACTCTCCCTTCCTCAGAGTGAACTCCATTTACCACCACCTTCTGCCTCCTATCCCCTAACCAGTTTCTTACCCAGGTTACCACCTTATTGCCCACCCCATGCTACACAACTTGTTTACCAGCCTCTTACGTGGAACTGTGTCAAAGGCCTTGCTGAAGTCCAGGTAGGTCATGTCTACCGCCCCTCCCTGATCCAAGACCTTGATTACCCAGTCAAAAAAATAGATTAGATTTGTTTGGCACAACCTCTCCTCTGTAAAGTCATGCTGCCTTGGGTCCTGCAGTCCGTTGGATTCCTGGTGTTCCATGATTCTTTCCTTTAATAGTGTTTCCATCAGTTTCCTTACTACAGATGTCAGACTGACAGGCCTATAGCTTCCCGCCTCCTCCTTTCTATCATTTCTGTGAAGTGGGACCATGTCCGCTCTTCTCCAATAATCCAGATCCAGTCTCCAGTGAACTGTTAAACAAGTCTGCCAGGAGTGCAGCTACCACTTCCCTGAGCTCCTTGAGCACTCTTGGATGCACCCGTCTGGCCCCATGTGCATTCCTCTTCATTTAGGAAGTTAGAAAAATAAGTGGGAAGAACCAAAGACTGGTTGGGGTGGAAATCCAAACCCACTTTGGCCAGGAACTTAGGGTGAGTACCGAGGACCACCTTGTCTTTATTTTTTTTTCCATTCAAATTTTATTAAAGTTTTTCACAACAAAGAATACATCCAACTATAAAAGTACATAACAATAATTACATCAATACTCGAGAATGACATTGCCAGGATGTATTCACCCCTTACCAAATCCACCCCACCCCTCCCCCATCCTCCTCCTCCCAAAATCCCAGCACAGCACACATTTCCTCGACCTATACTATTAAAATAGGGAAAAATCACTCCTTGGATGGTAAAGAATACAAGGTATATAGGGGGCCCCAAATCAGATTAAACTTTGGTAGCTTGTTCTGGAGACTAGCAATGACTCTTTCCGTTCTAAGATTAGCAAGTAACTCTTGTAGCCACTCGTCATAGGTAATTTCTGAGGTATCCTTCCAGTGCCTCAGGACCATCTTCTTAACTGAAGCGGAAATCACGCTAATATGGTACTTCTTATTCTGTACAGAAATAGTGGAAACGTCCCCTAACAAACATATCTCCACAATAAACAGATCATTCAGACCCAATAAAGGATCAATCTCTTGTCTAATCCTAGTCCAGAGTGGAGCTACCTTGGAACATTTCCAAAAAATGTGAAGAAGATCCCCACTACCCTGCTGACATCGGTAACAAGTGGAGGAGGACACAATGACTAACTTTGCCAGCTTGAGAGGGGAATAATAAATATTATGCAATAACTTGGATTGCATCAGTCTAAGCCTGCCTTGCGACATATATTTATGGCAGCTATGCCAAATAATCGTCCAATCGGGCCCCGTATCTGGAAAAAGTGAGGACCAGTAACTCACCGGTGCCAAGTTTTGAGAATTAACCCAGCTACAGAGCGTGCTATATATGCTGGAAACAGCATGAGCCATTCCTGCCAATGGTCCTATCTCTATATGGAAGCCCGGTGATGGAGTGATCGAGGAAATTATGACCAGTACTTTAACCAAGAGATGCCGAAGTTGGAAAACTTTGAATATATCAGTTTGTGGGATTTTAAATTTATTCAGAATTTCAGCTGACGAGAGCCAGTGCCCTTCTGCCAAAATAAGATCACCGACTAGGCCACCCTCCAATTGTGGGAACCAACTACCCCTAATGGGTTTACCATCCAATTGGAGGTTGAGATTACCCTTTAATGGTTGAGATGGATCTTTAATGTGACTATATTTCAAAAAGGCACATAATTGCAACTGAACTCTAATGGATATCTCAATAGGAGAATTTCGGAGGGCCACAGGTAGAGAGCTTGGATTGCAATGCAACAAGGACCTGGGAGATAGGCCTAGCTCGAGTATATGGGATATCTCCACCTTTAACCAAAATGGAACATAAGTACCTTGCTCCAGGAGATCAACTGCCTTCATCCATCTGAGGTGCTTATTTGCATGGCTAGCCCAATAATACAACCCTATATGAGGCAATCTCAACCCCCCAATCGACTTGGAAGCAGCTAATTTATGATAAGCCATTCTGGGCTTCTTATAATTCCAGATAAATCCGGCAATTATACCACGAATTTTCCTGAACCATTTTAAAGGGAGCCAAGCATTTAACATATTTATTGGGTAAAACAAACGGGGAAATACATTCATTTTAACTAAGCTGATTTTCCCCCACATCGAGAGTGGAAGCAAAGCCCATCTTTTAAGGTCTGTTTCAATCACATGAACCAGAGAATCTAGGTTTAACTGTTGTGTACGGGCCGGTGATCTTGTAAGGGTAAGCCCTAAATATTTTATTGCATCTGTACTCCAAGCTAACCCAAATGCAGCAATCTCTTGTTTAAAAGTTTTATGATTCAGGGGGAATACGAGTGTTTTTCCAATACTGAGTTTATAATTAGCAACTTCACTAAATCCCTGAATAATATCTAATAAGGCAGGAATGGAAGAGACTGGATAGGAAATTTGGAGCAATAGGTCATCTGCGTACGCAGATAGTTTAGTAGTGTACCCATACACCTGAATACCCTGAACCTCCTGGGCTTGCATGATCCGCCTAATAATAGGCTCTAAATATAAATTGAAAAGAAGTAGGGACAGTGGACAACCTTGCCTAGTACCCACAAACAGCTTAAAGGGGTCTGAGATAGTGCCGTTATAGGAAATTCTAGCAGAGGGGAATTTATAAATGGAACCAATCCATGACCGGAATTCCCGGGGAAGCCAAATGTTTCCAAAGCAGTTAGAAGATATCCCCAGTGGACCCTATCAAATGCCTTCTCGGCGGCCAGAGAAACCAAAACCATGGGATGGTCAGCCTCCCTGGAGACCGAGAAAACACGTGCCAGAGTCTGCAAGTGGTCCACTGAAGATCTCCCCTTCATAAATCCCACTTGCTCTGCCCCAATTAACTCGGTAAGAGCTTCACTTACATGATCTGCCAATAATTTCGTAAGAATTTTAATATCATGATTAAGGAGTGAAATGGGTCTATAGCTTGACACAGAGTCTGGGGGTCTATCTGGTTTGGGTAAAAGTACTATTAATGCCTCAAGCAATGAGACATCCGTTGCCAGCCCACTTAGAATATATTGAAATAAGCTCAACAAAAAAGGGATTAATTCTTTAGAAAAAACTTAATAGAAATTAGCGGAAAACCCAACTGGGCCTGGGGTTTTATCAGAGGGGAGGGACTTAATGACACGTTCTATTTCCCCTTGTGTTATAGCAGCTGTAAGCCTAGTTTGAAAGTACTCCGATAGAGAGGGCAACTTCAACCCTCCTAAATAATGTTGCAGTTTCTCCTCAGATGGGGGATCATTCATTGCCCCATATAACTTCTCAAAGTATTTTTTGAATTCGCCCACAATTTCCTTTGGTGATGTTTTAATAGAGCCATCATCAATTGAGTGAACCTCAGCAATTAATCTAGCAGATTCCAATTGTTTTACTCATCTAGCCAGCATGCGGCCTGCTTTCTCCCCTTGATCGGAATACACCACCCTTGTTTTAATAATAGCCCACTCAGACTGCTCCCCTAGCAAACTGAGATATGAATCCTGCAATCTGGTTAAGTCCTGCCTATATTCTTCAGACGAGAAGGAAGAGAGCCTAGCCTCCTTTTCTCGGATCTGAGAAAGTGTTTCAGAAATCCGCTTCTCTCTCTCTCTTGCTTTCTCCGAGAGGCCAACCCTATAAAGATCCCCCTCAAATATACCTTGAGTGCACCCCACGCCATGTCAGGTTGTCTGGTGGAGTTGTAATTGAGAGAAATAAACTCCGTTATCTGGGAGGAGATAAATTTAACAACTTCCGGGTCTTTTAGCAACTGATTATTAAGCTTCCATCTGCCCCCTTTTTTACGGAGAGGAGAAAATGATATTAAGCAAGTAACAACTGAATGATCGGAGGGTAACTCAGCCGCTATGCCCGCATCCAGTACACCTGATATGAGAGTGTTCAAAATCAGGATGTAGTCAATCCAGGACCCAGTGCCATGCACCTGGAAGGCGAAAGTGAATTCCCGGTCTTTCGGGTGAAGAATTCTCCACACATCGAAGAGACCAATTTGGTCTAACAATTCCCTGACCGCTCTTTGGGCAGGAGAGACCCTTCTAGAAGACCTGATCTGTCTATTGGCGGATCCATTACTAAATTCGTCCCTCCTATAATAATGGAATATTTAGGAATGGTGTAGTACTTCCATTATCTGCAAAAAAGCCTGGGGTGTCAACATTAGGGCCATAAATAGACCCCAACATTATTTTTCAGAGTGTGTAAGTTGCCTCTTATAAAAACATATCTCCCTAATGTATCTTGGATTATTTGAAGTGGTTTAAATGGGACAGACCTATGAATCATCACCATCACTCCTCTACTCTGAGTATTACCTTCCGACGCAAATACCTGGCCCACCTATAACCTCCTCATATGGTTGACTTCACTATTAAGTAAATGGGTCTCTTGAATATACATTATATCCACTTTCACATAAACTAAGTGTTTTAAAATCCTATATTGCTTAGACTTATGATGAGCTCCCTTTACATTCCAGCTAATAAATCTAATATCTCTGGCCATTACTTAATCATTCATAAACACTATATCCATATTACTTTCTATAACCGGACCCTCCTTCCCTTTCCCAAGCCTTATGTGTGCTGTGCTTCCCTCCCCATTACCTTCCCACCCACCATACCAAATACCCTTAACCAAAGCCCTCCCCACACCATACCAACAAATCACCCAAAAAAACCCTTTCCCCTCCACCCAAACCCCTCCCGATCTGCCATGGTCCATGACAACAGTCCACACAGTATTGCCACCTCCTCTCCTTCCGCCCGTTCTCCCACACCACCTATGAACTATAAAGCCCATGCCAAGTTATTAACTTTGATGTTCTTCTAACACTTAAGAAAGAAAAAGGCTGTCTTAACGGTCAGCAATTATCTGGAACTTACCAAAAAGGTGTATGAACAAGTAACAGTAATAGCTAACAAGTAACTTACCTAAATATCTATCTAACCCCCATCCCTTGAGATTACCAAAACAAATTCTAGCAACATCGCCCCATCAGCAGCTTCTCCCTATCTATTACAGTAATATTTACTCTCCACGTTTTATGATTTTTACCATAGACCCCTTATAAAGCACCCACTAAGCCAGTCCCATAGTCAAAATGACAAGTGCTTGCCGCTAGGAAAAAAGAAAAGACAACCTATTCCTCCCAAATGAACAAATAAGTGCAAATGGCCCTCTGGGTTACCCACCCCTTAACCAAGATTCTGACACATCCCGCTTAAGAAAGATAAAAAACAAGCCTGAAAGTCCCCTTCGTGCTGCATATAAACGCTCAAGTATCTTTGTACAGGATGGGCTTATGCCGAGGCATTCGTTAAAGGCAACAACACGTTCTCTGGCTCCATCTAATGATCGCAAGATGCAATAGCTGCTGACAGCAGATCGTTGATGTTTCCTTAGCACAGGGACCTTCCTCTACTGGACACATGACCAAATTCCTGGGATTCTTTTAATTTGGCAAATCATCAGACCCAAGAATCAGAGCCCGTCAACACCAGGAGCCAGCTGCAACCACAAACAGAACAGCAGGTACCAACCAGGGAGACAGTGTCAGATAAAATGAGGGGGCCCGAATTATAAGCAGGGAGGAGAAGAAAAAAATTACTCACCTTAGTAATGTTGTTTCTTCTAATGGAGTCTTGCTATATTATGACAATTGCAGTTTGTCCCACCATTAGAACTGCTCCGGAGGTGAAAGAGTTAACTACCATTCTAAGAATGGAGTTTAGAGCGTGAGCTCGGTTAGAGAAGCTCTGTCTGGATAATTTCAAACCTAAACTGTCAGATCTTTACGAGCAAAAACTCACTAAGGTTCTGTGTGGAAGCTGTAACCTACACTAGCCAACTGGCTACCTAAATATAAACACATATTCCTGGTCCCAACACAAAGACTCAAGTCAAGGAAATAAAAAATAATAAAGTAAGGTCAAATAAAACACCACACCCCAAAACCCCAAGAAGGGGTTAAAAACATAAAATGGGCATAACCGGTGCCCACACTGGACTGCCCACCCCATACCCAAGTAGAAGTTCTGAGAGGGGCAGGCTGGGGGGGAGGTCATAATATAGCAAGACTCCATTAGAAGAAACAACATTACTAAGGTGAGTAATTTTTTCTTCAAACATGAAGTCTTGCTATATTATACAATTGCAGAATACACAGCAGTACCTCCATGGAGGAGGGACAGAACCTACTTAGGGAATAGGCTCTGAAGCACTGCTGTGCCAAATCTAGCATCCCTCCTGGCCTGGATATCCAAGGACTAATGCTTGGTGAAAGTGTGTACCGTTTTCCAGGTAGCTGCTTGACATATCTCTAAAATAGGGATGTCTCTGGCAGCAGCTATAGACGCAGCTGTACCTCTGGTAGAGTGAGCCCTCAGGCCTGAAGGGGGAATCTTCCCCAGTTTTTGATAACAAAATTGGATACAAGAGACAATCCACCTGGCAATGGATCTCTCAGTGGCAGGTTTACCTTTTCCAACCTCACCATAAGTGACAAAAAGTTGGAGGGATTCGAACCTATGACCCTTGGTACGCTCTATATAGATACTAAGGGCCCTCTTAACATCTAAGCTGTGCAGCCTCCTCTCACCAGAGGAGGAATGGTCAGTGAAGAACACTGGAAGGGAGATAGATTGGTTAAGATGGAAGTCTGAAACCACCTTAGGCAAAAACTTCCTGTTAGTCCTAAGGACTACTTTATTCCTGTGAAAGGAAATAAAGTCCGCCTCCACTGACAAAGCTTGTAACTCACTTATGCGCCTGGCAGAAGTGATGGCTACTAGAAAACAGTTTTCCAAGTCAAATACTTGAGCTCTGCAGAAGACAGAGGTTCAAAGGGGTTGCATCAACTGAGCAATGCAAACATTAAGATCCCAGGCAGGGGCCGGCCCCCTGAAAGGTGGATTAGTGTGAAGTAATCCCTTGAAAAACTTGGAAAATACAGGGTGAGTGGAAAGGGAAGAGGGCTTTCCTGCTGAAATAAAAGCAGAGACAGCTGCCAAATGTACTTTCAGGGTAGCTGGTCTCAGGCCCAAAGAATTAAGATGGACCATATAGTCCAAAACAATGGGCAAATCAGCAGATACCGGGGAAATATGTTTCCCCGAGCACCAGATGGAAAACCTTTTCCATTTAGAATTATAAGTAGCCCTAGTGGAAGGCTTCCTAGAAGCCTTCAGGATGTCGAGAACACCTTGAGAAAGGTGTAGGTCAGCAAACTCTAACTCCTCAAGAGCCAGGCCTTGAGGTTGAGGGATTTGAGATTCGGATACCAAACTCTCCCCTGGGCACAAGATAACAGATTGTGCCTCCTGGGGAGGCACAGGGGAAGATGGACTGCTAAGGACAGAAGGAGTGGGTACCAGGGCTGCCTGGCCCAATCTGGAGCAATCAGAATCATCCTGCAAGGCTGGGATCTGATTTTGACCAGCACCTTGAATAGGAGATGGAAGGGAGGAAAAGCACATAGAAACTTCCCTTCCCAATCTAGGAGAAAGGCATCGAGAGGGACTGAGCCCATCACTGGGGGCCTGCAACAAAACAGTGGAAGTTGGTGATTGTCTGGGGCTGCGAAAAGGTCTATCTGAGGGGTGCCCCATCTGGCAAAAACTATCCCCAGTACTTGGGGATCCAGTGACCATTCGTGATGGCCCTGGGAAATCCTGCAGAGAGCATCTGCCAGGACATTGTCCTTTCCTGGGAGGTGAACTGCTATGAGGGAAGTGTTCAGGGAATAAGCCAGAGACCACAACTTCATTGCTTCGGTGCACAAGGCCGAAGACCAAGTGCCCCCTGTTTGTTGATGTACCACATTGTGGTGGTGTTGTCTGTTCTGACTTGTACCACTTTGTTCTGAACAGATGCAGAAAACACTTGAAGTGCTAGAAAGACAGCTCTGAGTTCCAGCAAATTGATGAGCAGCAGAGATTCCTGGGGGACCACTCCCTGGGTGAAGGTAAGCCCATGTGAGCTCCCCATCCCAGAAAGGACGATCCGTAGTGAGGTCAAGGAATGAGATAGAGGGATGAAGGGACCCCAATCTTAAATTGCTCTGATCCTGCCACCACTGAAGGGCCTGGATCAGGGTTCGAAGTCATTGGGATCAACTTGGAAAGGGATCTTTCTCTGAGACCAAAAGGATCTCAAGTGAAACTGAATGTCCCTCATCTGAAATCTTGCTCCTTGCACTACAGCTGTGAGGCAGCCATGTGTCCTAGAAGCTGTAAGATGTTGCTGTGTCGAGAGACCTGCAGAGTGAAGGATGAGGCCAGGGCCACCAGGTTCCTTACCCTCTCTAAGGGTAGGAAGGCTCTGGCCTGCTTTGTGTCCAATCTGCACCTATGAAGGTGAGTACCTGAACAGGTTCCAGAACTGACTTTGGAAGATTGAGCAGGAAGCCCAGAGGGTGAGCAGCTGCTGGGTAACTTGCAGGTGTGATTTGATCTGTTCGGAGACTGGCCTACAATGAGCCAGTCATCTAGATAGAGAAAGCAACAATCCTTTGCCTTCTTAAATGAGCAACTGCTACTGCCAGACATTTTGTGAATACCCTTGGGGCAGAGGTGAGGCCGAAGGGCATTGCTCTGAACTGGTAATGACCTGAGGGCAGTTTGAATCTGAGGTACTTAGGTGGGAGCTTCTGATTAGAACATGGAAATAGGCATCCTTGAGGTCCAGGGAAGCTAGCCAGTCCCTGGCCTTAGGGAAGGTAAAATCATTGCCAAGTCACCATTTTGAACTTTGGTTTCAAAAGGTGCTTGTTCAGATATCTTAGGTCTAAAATGGGCGCCATTCTCCTGTCTTTTTGGGGTAAAGTACCTGGAGTATAGACCCTCGCCTGGTGGGGGAAACCCTTTCTACAGCTCTGAGGGCTAGGAGGGTTGAGACTTCTGATTCTAAGGCAAAGGTCTCTAGAGGGTTTGCAGGTGGAAAAAATCTGGCTCTCATCTTTGGAAATGTTTTGAAGCTCAGAACCAGACCCTGGCTTACTACTTCCAGGACCCATTTGTCTGATGTTAGAGACTCCCAGTCCTGAACGAAGTAAGCCAGCCTGCCCCCTACAGGTAGTGGAGAACCGGCCCTGGGCACCCCATCAGGGTGCCTGTTTGGCAGGAACTTTGGGCTGAGGGGTGGAAGCAGACCTAGTTGCACCCCGTCTGCCTCTGCCTCTGAAGAACCCCCTCTGAGCATAAGCAGAAGAAGCCTGGGTTTGGTAAAAAGGCCTGTGAAGGGGCCTACCTCTACCCCTGGGGGTCTGCTTCTGAGGAGTGGCTTGCCGCTCCTTGGCTTGTGCACTCCTATAAGTTGTTCTGTATTCATCCATCTTCTTCATGTAATTCTCTGTCTGCTCCCCAAACAAAGAATTCCCCACCACAGGAAAATCCATAGCCTAAGTCTGGGTATCCTGTGACAAATTAGTACACCTGAGCCAGACTAACCTACGAAAAGCCACAGATGTAGCCATGATTCTAGAGGATACATCATTAGAATCCACAGCAGCATGAAATTGCACTTTGGATGCCTCAATACCATCAGCAGCCACCTGCTCCAGCTCCTTGGCAAGCTGGCCAGGGGCCTGTTTGGCCAAAGCCATGACAGTGTCCCATCTAGATTTTTGGTATCTTGCCACATAAGGCATGTAATTTTGCTTGTCTGAGTCCCAAGGACACTGCCATGTATTGTTTTTTAGCCATGGCATCAATCTTCCTGGAGTCCTTGTCAGGAGGATGTGAAGCCAGGGGAATGTTAGCTTTGTCACAGGCTGCAGCCTGAACTACCCCAACATGACTGCATTGCTGTGAAAGAAAGTCTGTATCAGGACCTGACAAAGTGTACCTCCTGTCCATCTTTTTGTCAACAGGAGGAACAGAATTAGGGGCCTTTAGAATCTTTATTGTTTGCTTCCTAAAAGATTTATGTAAGGGGATAGATAATCTCCTAGACTCTGGGATATCCATCTTTTTCCACAAAATCAGGTTCCTCTTGTTCATCCACAGCTTCCTCTAATGGGAGCTGGAGGGTTTCAGCAACCTTTTTATAAAACAAAAAATGAGAAGGGGACTCAGAAAGCATAGGGGGGGATTCTAAAGGTCTGTCTGGGAGATGTCCGTTCAATGGGCACATCCAGACTCTCAAAGTCACATTCACACTGTCTCAAATCCTCCTCCCCTCTCTGGTTCATAAAAATCTCCAATATCATATTCCTGAACCGTGGAACCGCCGAACCGACCTTTTACCAGACAGAAAGGCGGTTCGACGGAACCGGAGAAAGTGACTGTACAATTTGTATAGCTTTTGTTATTTCTGCAGCAGTTGGAGAAGGAATTTTGGACTCCATACCTGCTGATTTTCTAGTTTCTTTTGTTGGAACTGGCTCTCAGAGCCAGCTTTCACGCTTGCCCGAGGAAGTCCGCCTGGTCAGAGGGCACTCCTCCGTTCGTTAGCACCAACCGGGCTGGCCATCCGGATCAGCGGACTTTTGGCCTCGTCCCCAGAGCCTGCCCACTCTCTTATCCAGGGTGGCTGCAGGGGAAATTTTTACAAATCTGGCAGTCTGAATTGGAGGTGGTCAAACCCCAGACACAAAACATGTAGTGTGTGGGTAGCCTTGACAAAGGCTTCCCACAGACACTACAGTGTTGAAACCCAGTGGCCCGATTTTTCTTTTGGGTTTCTCAGACATGATGCCAGCCTAACCAAGAAACTTGCCCTTTAACGGCAGTGCCAGGCAAAGACACCCTTATCGGTTCCCAACCGTGTCACAGGTCGTGGAAAAACCATAATGAAATCCGCTTTTTAGAACCGATAAGAACCGGGAACCGTGACTTCTAAAGCTTTAAATGCTTATTTCTTTAAAGTTTTAACAACCTGATCGGTTGAACAGCCGATAAACATTTACAAGTTCCACACAGAAATAAAACCTGTCTATTACTTACAATACCACAGACAGAGCTTGAACCGATCGGTTTGCAGTTAAAATAATAATCACAAGTTGAATTTAACTCTAGAAAAATACTGTTTAAACCGAGAAATGAACCGAGCAGAAGGAGAAATCTCCGGAGCGACTGTTCAGTGAGTGAGAAAGAATCTGACAGTTTAGGTTTGAAATTATCCAGACAGAGTTTAACTGAGCTCGCTCTAAACTCCATTCTTAGAATGGTAGTTAACTCTTTCACTCGGAGCAGTTCTAATGGTGGGACAAACTGCAATTGTCATAAATATAGCAAGATCATGTTGTTTGGGAACACAGTTTTCAAGTCAAGTACTCTAAGCTCTGCTGAAGACAAAGGTTCAAAGAGGTTGCATAAGCTGAGCAATGCAAACATTAAGGTCCCAAGCAGGGCAGGGTCCCTGGATGGAGGGTGGTGTGAAGCAATCCCTTGAAAAACTTGGAGAATACAGGGTGAGCTGAAAGAGAAGAGGGCTTACCTGCTGAAATAAAGGCAGACACAGCTGCCAGATGCACTTTTAGGGTAGCTGGCCTCAGCCCTAAGGTATTTAGATGGACCATGTAATCCAGGACTGTGGGTAAATCAGCAGATTCTGGGGAAATATGTTTTCCAGAGCACCATATGAAAAATCTCTTCCATTTGGAATTATAAGTAGCCCTGGTAGAAGGTTTTCTAGAAGCTTTCAGGATGTTCATTACACCCTGGGAAAGGTGTAAATCAGCAAACTCTAATTCTTCAAGAGCCAGGCCTTGAGATTGGGAGACTTGAGGTTTGGGTACCAAACCCTCCCCTGAGCACAGGTTAACAGGTTGTGATTCCTGGGAAGACAGAGGGGAAGATGGACTGCTAAGGACAGCAGGAGTGGATACCAGGGTTGTCTGGGCCAATCTGGGGCAATCAGGATCATCTTGCAGGGTTGAGACCTGATTTTGACTAGCACTTTGAACAGCAGAGGGAAGGGGGGAAAAGCATAGAGAAACTTCCCTTCCAATTGAGGACTAAGGCATCCAGAGGGACTGAGCCCAGCACTGGGGCCTGCACAAAAGGGAAGTTGGTGATTGTCTGGGCTGCAAAAAGATCTATCTGTGGGGTGCCCCATCTGGCAAATACCACCTCCAGGACCAGGGGGTCCAGTGACCATTCGTGATGGCCCTGGGAAATCCTGCTGAGAGCATCTGCCAGGACATTGTCCTTGCCTGGGAGGTGAACTGCTGTAAGGGAGGTGTTCAGGGAGTAAGCCAGAGACCACAACTTCATTGTTTCGGTGCACAAGGCCGTAGACCAAGTGCCTCCTTGCTTGTTGATGTACCACATTGTGGAGGTGTTGTCTGTTCTGACCTGTACCACTTTGTTCTGAACAGACTTGGAAAAAGCTTAAAGTGCTAGAAAAACTGCTCTGAGTTCCAACAGATTGATGTGGAGCAGGGATTCCTGAGGGGACCACAAACCCTGAGTAGTGAGATCGCCCATGTGAGCTCCCCATCCCAAGAGGGATGCATCTGTAGTAAGGATTAAGGAGTGAGACTGGATGACAAAAGGAACCCCTTGTCTGAGATTGCTCTGATCCTGCCACCATTGTAGGGCATGGATCAGGGTTCGAGTCACTGGGATCAATTTGGTTAGAGGGTCTTTCCTTTGAGACCAAAAAGCTCTCAAATGGAACTGAATGTCCCTCATCTGAAATCTTGCTCCCTGTACCACTGCTGTAGAAGCAGCCATGTGCCCCAGGAGCTGTAGAAAATGCCTTGCTGGTCGAGACACCTGCAGGGTGAATGAGGAGGCCAGGTAGACCAGGGTCCTTGCCCTGTCCAAAGGGAGGAAGGCTCTGGCTTTCTCTGTGTTCAGCTCTGCGCCTATGAAGGTGAGGAGCTGAACAGGCTCTAGAACTGACTTTGAAAGATTCAGAAGGAAACCTAGAGAGAGTGAGCAGTTGCTGAGTTATCTGTAGGTGTAACCTGACTTGGTCTGGGACTGGCTCACTCGAGCCAGTCGTCCAGGTAAGGGAAGATGGCAATTTTTTGCCTTCTTAGAGAAGCAACTGCTACTGCCAGGCATTTTGTGAACACCCTTGGAGCAGAGGTGAGGCCAAAGGGCATTACTCTGAACTGGTAACAGCCTGAGGGCAGCTCGAACCTGAGGTACTTTCGATGGGAGCTTCCGATAAGAATATGGAAGTAGGCATCCTTGAGGTCCAGGGACGCTAGCCAGTGCCCTGGCCTTAAAGAGGGTAGAATAATTCCCAGAGTCACCATTTTGAATTTTGGTAAGTATCTGAGATCCAGGATGGGCCACCATTCTGCTGTCTTTTTTGGGGTAAGGAAGTACCTGGAGTACAATCCTTTGCCCTGGTGTAGGGGTGGAACCCTTTCCACGGCTCTGAGAGCCAGGAGGGAAGAGACCTCTGCCTCTAGGTCAAGTGCCTCTGGAGGATTTGCAGGTGGAAAGGATCTGGTTCTCATCTTTGGAAACTTTTTGAAGCTGAGAACCAGTCCCTGGCTTACTACTTCCAGGACCCACTTGTCTGATGTCTGAGACTCCCAGTCCTGGACAAAGTAAGCCAGCCTACCCCCTATAGGTAGTTGAGAATCGGCCCTGGCAACCCCATCAGGGTGCCTGCTTGGCAGGGGCTTTGGGCTGAGGGTGGAAGCAGGCCTGCTTGCACCCCGTCTGCCTCTCCCTCTAAAAAAACCCTTCTGGGCAAAAGCTGAAGAGGAGGCCTGGGCTTGGTAAAAAGGCCTATGAAAAGGCTTGCCCCTGCCCCTGGGAAGCTGCCTTTGAGGAGGGCCTGCCTTTCCTTGGCCTGTAGCACTCCTACAGGTGGTTCTATACTCATCCATTTTTCTTCATGTAATTCTCTGTCTGCTCCCAAACAGAGAATTACCCAAACAGGAAAATCCATGGCCTTAGTCTGGGTATCCTGCGACAGGCTAGTACATCTCAGCAAGCCATCCTGCGAAGAGCCACAGATGTAGCCATGACTCTTGATGACACATAATTTGAGTCCACTGCAGCATGGAATTGCACCTTGGATGCCTCATACCATCAGCAGCCACCTGCTCCAGCTCATGGCAAGCTGGCTAGGACCTGTTTTGCAAGAGCCATCAACAGTATCCCATCTGGATTTCTGCATCTAGCAACGCCATATAATTTGCCTGTCTGAGTCCCAAGGATGCTGCCATGTACTGTTTCTTTGCCATGGCATCAACCTTCCTGGAGTCCTTGTCCGGGGGGTGTGAGGCCAAGGGAATATTTGCCTTGTCACAGGCTGCAGCCTGCACTACCCCAACATTGCTGCATTGTTGTATAAGGAACTCCATATCACAGCCTGACAATGTGTACCTCTTGTCCATTCTCTTATCCACAGGAGGTATAGTGTGAGGAGTTTTTAGAATTTTAAAAGTCTGTTTCCCAAAAGATTTATGCAAGGGAATAGACAATCTCCTAGACTCTGGGATATCCATCATTTCCACATAGTCAGGCTCTTCTTGATCATCCACAGCTTCCTCCATAGGGAGCTGGAGGGTTTCAGCCACTTTTTTTTATAGAAAATAAAATGAGAAGGGGACTCAGAAAGCCTAGGAGGGGACACTCCTGAAGGTCTGTCTGGGGAGATGTCCGGGTCGATAGGCACATCCAGACTTTCAAATCCACATTCACTCTCCTCATACTCCTCTTCCCCCTCCTCCGGTTCATAATATTCCTCTAAATCGTAGTCTTGAACCGGTGGAACCGGCCGAAGCGGGCACTTACCTGATGGCACCGGTTTGGTCGGAACCAGAGAAAGCGACTGGACAATCTGAATCGCTTTGGCTATCTCTTCAGCAGTTGGAGAAGAAAGTTTTGGCTCCACATCAGCTGATTTTCTAGTCCTTTTTGCTGGAACCGACCCCTCAGAGTCAGCTCTCCTTTTGCCTGAGGGAGTCTCGCCCTGGTCAGAGGGCACTCCCTCTGGTTCGGTTGGAACCGAACCGGGCTGGCCATCCGTGTCAGCGGACTTCTTGGCCTCCCTTTCCCTGAGCCTACCAACTCTCTTATCCAGGGTAGAGCAGGAAAATTTTGACAAATCTGGCAGTCTACATTGAGGTGGTCAAACCCCAGACAATAAACACAGGAGTTGTTGGGGTCAGCCTTGGCAAAGGCTTACCCACACACACACTGCAGTGTTGAAACCCAGTGGGCCCGGTTTTTCTTTTGGGTTTCTCAGACAAAGTGCCAGTCCTAACCAAACTTGCCCGTTTATGGCAATCCGCCAGGCAAGACCCTCTTATCGGTTCCCAACCGTGTCACGGGTCATGGAAAAAAACTTAAGAAATTCTGTTTTTTTAGAACTGAGAAGAACCGGTAACCACACTCTAAATGATGGAATAAAATATTTTTAAGCAACCTGATCGGTTCAAGAGTGAACCGATAACAGTTTACAAGTTCCACACAGAAGAGAAATAATGTAAACCTATCTAGTACTCACAATACCACAGACAGAGCTTGAACCGACCGGTTGCGGTTTAAATTTGGTCAAAAAAACGAGAAATTAATACCTTAACCGACAAAATGAACTGAGCAGAAGGAGAAATCTCCGAAGCGACTGTTCAGTGAGGTGGAGTAAAGAATCTGACGGTTTGAGTTTGAAGAACAACAGACAGAGTTTTCAACCGAGCTCGAGCTCAGCGTTCCATGCCTGGCATTTTTTTATTTATTTAGTTAAACATCAGTTTAGAAACCTTTGAGCCAGAGGCTCATTTACAAAGGTACCTCGTCACAAAGAGGACATCAGAACAGTAGTACAAGGGACACAGTACTTACAAACAAAAAGTTACAGTTCAATTACAATTTTGTTACAATAGAATACAATCTCCAACGAAGCAAAAGATAACAAAAGGTGCAAAACTTATGGTGGGGTAGAGCTGGTGGGGGTAGAAGGGAGGAGATAGGGAGGAGGAATTAGTAGGAAAGGAAAGGGGGGGAGCTCAGTGAGCATTGTCAAACAGAGTATATATATATATATATATATTTTTTTTACACTAGGCTAGCGGCAGTTGCATTTCAGAGCTAAGCAGGAAGTTTCTGAGCCTGGGCTTAAAGCAAGCTAAGGTTAGTGAGTTTGGGACACTGGCAGGAGGGAGGGAGTTATACCAGTGGGGCGCAGGCAGGAATGCCCTCTGACCTTGAGAGGTCCTGGCCTCGAATAACTAGGGTAGTTTTGACCCAGGCTGCGCGTGATCAGGGTCGGTGCAGTATGGCGAATGGAGTTGATAGGCCTATGGGGATAGGTCACGAGGGCTTTAAAGGTGAGCTGGCATGTCTGATACATGAGTCGCTTCTTCCAGGTTGAGTAGGGTAGCCAGGGTGTACAGCTCACATGTGTGAGTGAGTCTGGGAGCACCAGTGATAAGTCTGCAGGCCTTATTAACTGTGAGGCGAACCTTGTTGAGGGCAGTCTGATCTGCTGAGCCATAGACCGGAAGGCCATAGTCAATGAGAGTCATGACAGAGGAGGTGACAGCCAGGCGGAGGGCATCAGTAGGGAGGCATTTCTTGTGCCGGTAAAGAATGCCTAGCGGTGAGTTGGCGACAGAATTTAGGGCAGATATATGTCCATGGAATGAAAGTGCAGGGTCAAAGGTTATACCAAGATATTTATAGGACTGCACCTGGTCAATGACGAGATTGGGTGTGGAGTGGACAGCTAAGGAAACTTGCTGTACTTATTTTGGGGTGGGAGAAGAGCATCGTTTTGTTTTCTTAAGGTTGATAACAAGTGGGTGCTCAGTGAACCAGGTAGCTGCAGAGTCAAAGACTAGTTGGAGGGAGTTCTGTAGCAGCATGGGGTCATTGTGGGAGGCAACGAGAACAGCATCATCAGCATAGAGAAGCATCTTACCTATACGACTGCTGGGTAGGGAGTTAAGAAAGAGTGAGAATAGTAGGGGTCCAAGAATTGAGCCCTGTGACACCCCAGAGCGAATGGGGCATGTTTCAGAGAGAGTACCGTTGACTTTCACACATTGGGAGCGGGCGGAGAGATAGCTGGTGCACCAGGAAACAGGTCCTGAGGCAAAGCCTATTAGGTCGAGGGTGGAGAGCAAAAGAGGATGTAAACAGTATCGAATGCTTTAGACAGGTCAATGAATATAGCACCAGCCAGGGCACCAGAGTCCAAGGAGGCATGGAGGAAGTTGGAAAATTCCAGGAGTGCTGTATTGGTACTATGACCTGCTCTGAACCCGTTGTTCAGGGCAGAGAACATTGTACTTACAGAGGTAGTCAGAGACTTGGGACACCACAATTTTCTCTAACGCCTTAGAGAGGGGGGAGAGGATTGAGATGGGTTGGTAGTTACCCGGAAGAGTCCTGTCACCACCTTTATGGACAGGGGTAACTGTGGCAATCTTCCAGGCAGTGGGGAATTGTCCGAGACAGAGTGATTTGTTGAAAATGCACGTAATAGGTGAGAGGACCTGATCCAGGACCTGACGTAAAAGGCAGGGATCAAGTGAGTCATTACCGATGGTGTTACCTTTTAGGCTTTTAGCAAGGCAAGGCCTAGCTTCTTGCATGGTGACACGATGCAGGTGGAAAGAGCGGCGGCAATGGGTGGTGGTACAGATGGAGGAGGTGGACTGAAAAAGTTACCAGGAAGTACTGAGCTAAGGTCGGTAAAGGAGTTATTGAGGTGGGTGGCAATGAGGGCAGGGTCAGAGGAGACGGTACCATTGATGTTGAGAAGAGAAGGAGAGGGGACTGGGAGTGACCATTCAGTTGCTTGATGTTGTCCCAGAAGCACCTGGGGTTCCCCAGGAGGAGGTAAGAGAGGCTTGGTAGTATTCCGCTTTGCTTCTGGATGGCCCAGGTGCACTGGTTATGGGCGGCAGTATAGGACTGCCTGTCAGCTGAACGGCCAGTAGCAACAGCAAGGTGCCAAAGATTGTCACGTTGTTTAAGTTGCCACAGCAATGGCAGGGTGATCCAAGGGGCGTGTTTCACTTTGGACCTCCTAGCAGTTATGGGAGCAAAGATATCACAGGCAAAGTTGAAAGTGTTTACAAAGAAGGCCAGGGCCAAGTCAATGTTGGTTGCCCTCGTCAGAGGGGACCAATCAGTGTGGGCAAGGAAGCACTTAAGGCCTATGAGTCCCCCAGGCCTAAGCCACCTTCGAGAGGTGGTTTTGACCAGGGATGAGAGCCGAGGGGTTTCCCAATTGAAAAGCACAGGGGAGTGGTCACTGAGGCAGTCAGGGAGGATTTGGATGTTGTGGATGCGGATTGGCCTGTTGGTGAGGACCACATCCAGGAGGGTGCTTGTCCCCCCCAGGGTTTTTTCTAGTAGGCTGTGAGACCAGTTGAGTTAGGTCAATTGAATCGAAAGCCTCACGGTGGGAGGAGGATGAGGGGCAGAGCCAGTTTATATTCAAGTCGCCCACCAAGATTTGGTCCGAGGAGTTGGGTAGGGAGGTGAGGTAGTCAATTAGTGGGTCCAGGTCCTGGGATTGGTTCTTGGGAGGTATGTAGGCTACGGTTAGGAATAATGGGTCTCTAGCTGGGTCAGGGGACAGCTTTAGAGTAAGTGCCTGGGCCTTATGGTCGAGGTCAGGCGGGGGGGAGTGGTAGCCCCATGAGAGAATCCTTCAAATAGAAGACACAGCCCCCACCTCTCCTGCCGACACGGTCCAACCGGTGGAGAGTGTAGCCGGGGAGAGAGACATGAGAGTTAGGAGTGGAGGGAGACAGCCAGGTTTCAACCAGGGCAACAACATCAGGTTTATGAAGCGTCACCCAGCAGTGTAGAGAGTCCAGTTTTTTCAGGAGGCTACAGATGTTCATAGAAGCAATGCGCAGCCCAGGAGATTTCAGGGGGAGGACCAGTGCTGCCAGGCCCGGGATTGGGGTGGACATTGCCTGACAGGAGCAGGAGGAGGAGGGCTGATCTGGGGAGTGCACAATGGCGGGATAGCTTTCGACGATTGGAGAGGGGGTGATGAGGGAGTGATGAGGGGGTGATCACCAAGTGAAAACAGCTACTAGAGAGCAGTAAAAATGTGACAAGTGAGGTATTGGGAGCAAATTGTTCAAACTTAATCAGGCTCCCTCTAGTGGCAAAACAATATAAGGAGCTAATGGAGAAGTTGGGTGTTGGGTGGAAAGTTAACTCTTTTACCTCCGGAGCAGTTCGAAGGTTGAGACTCACTGCATATGTCATAATATAGCAAGACTTCACATTGTTTGAAAACGTCCATGCATCCCTTAACTCTCTGCAAAAGCACTTGTCCAAGTCACTGGGAAGACCAATTAGGGGCTCATCCAACAACTCGTTGCTGAAGCAGGCATAAGTTAGCTACCCGGGACCATTATTTAACCAACAGAAGCCCCCATGTCAGACTCAGGGATTTTTAAATAGGTCCGGTGGCGCTGCCTTGAGGGCAACTGACGCTGCTTCTACATTCTCGTAGACACTCCAGGCACCCGCCAGCAAAACTTGGAACTTAGCAGGATAGCCCATTTTAAATTTAATGCCCGCTGCAATTAGCTTTTTAACAACTGGATGGAACGATGCCCTCTTTTGCCGGACTGTTAAGGGCAGGTCTTGAACAACTCTTAGCTTCACCCCTTCCCATTGCAGCTCCTTTATATCTTTGACTCTCATAAGTACTGGCGCTCCTGATAATTAAGAAAACGGAGGATGAAGGTGCGTGGGGGGGGGGGCTCCTTGAGGAGGTAACGGTTGCAAGGCTCGGTGAGCCCTCTCTATTGTGTAGGCATGCCCAAACGGAGAGGGCCAGCAATTCTCTCTACGAACATTTGCACAAACTTGATCGGGTCCGCTCCCTCTTCCTTCTCCGGTAAACCAATAATGACCGCGTTACTGCGGGGGCTACGACCCTCTACATCTTCAACTTTTATTTCTAGCTTGGAAATATGCTGCCTCATAGCCGCTAGATCAGGTTCCAATCTCTCACTCCTTCCTTCTAGGGAACGAATGCGGGTTTCGTTGTTGGACGTCTACTGTGAAAGGTCTTCCAGGGCATGAGTTAAACTTTTTGATTTCCCAGCGAACTCCTTCATTTCAACCTTAAAAGGTTGAAATTCTTCTAAGAATCTGGCTAAGGTGAGCGGTTCGACTTCCATGCCATCTGCTGCCGAGGTCTGGGTCTGGTGGGCAGATGAGGCCTTGGATTTTTTTGAGGCCTTCTCTGGGGAAGCCGGTGGGGTATGTCTCGGCATGGCTTTCTTCATCTCCACTTCCATCACAGTCAGCCAAATGAATGTACCTCCTCTCCCGTGAATAAAACAGATGAGCCAAGTTATTCAAATGTAGATAACGTTTTTTATTTGCTATTTAGGAGGTCGGGCGGTCGGAGCTCTAGGGAAAGACAGCTACCTAGTGCTCTGCATTGCATGACCATGCCACCTTGTCTTTATGAAAGACAGTATATGGAGGGTTTGTGACCAAGGCATGTATTTCACAGACCCTGCGAGTAGAAGTTTTGGCCACGAGAAAGGCGGTCTTCCAGGTCAGAAATTTCAAATCACACGTGGCTAGAGGCTCAAAAGGTTTATGAGTGAGACTGTCTAGCATAGGATTAATATCCCAGGGGGGCAACTGACTTACTAACAAGGGGCACTGTGTGAAGAATGCCTTTGAGGAATCTTTTAAACAATAGTATCTGAGCCCGAGTCATATTCTGGACAGAGCTCATGATAGGCAGAGAGCGCACAGAGGTGTACTTTAACAGACAAGTACTGCAACCCTGCATCTGAAAAATCTAGTAGGTACTCCAACATTTTGTCTGGCGCACACTAAAATGGATCTAAGCAGATCTTAGTACACCATTCTTAGAAACACTTCCATTTAGTGGTGTAAGTCTTCCTGGTGGAGGGCTTACGCACAGCCAAGAGGATCTGTGAGATTCTCTGAGAAACCTTAAACCTGCCTACTTCTATCTCTTCAGGAGCCAGGTGTGGAGATGAAGGGAGTGCAGTTTGGGATGGATCAGGGTCCCTGTGTCAGGAGGTCCATTCGTAAGGGCAGTTGCTTCGGAGGAGCATCTGACAACTTGTTGATCAATGGAAACCAGATCTGCTGAGGCCAGTATGGCCCAATGAGAATCATTTTGCCTCTGTGCACCTCCAATCTGAGAAGCACCCACTGAATTAGCAGGAGTGGGGGAAATGTGTACAGAAAACATCTTGTCCACCGCAGCCTGAATGCATCCTTACAGAAAATGCCAGGTTCTGGATTTCTGGAGGAGAATAGAGGCAGTTTTACATTGAGTGGGGATGCAAAAAGGCCCAGTTCTGGACTTCCCTCTTCACTGAAGAGCGATGGCACGATGTCTGATGCAAGCGACCACTCATAAGGATCTCCTTCTGTCCTGCTGAGGTGGTCTGCCAGATTGTTCTGAGTCCCTGGCAGACAGACTGCCTGAATCAGAGCACTGTGTTCGAGGCAGCACTTCCATACCCTCATTGCTTCCCTGCATAGAGGGTAGGAATGCGCCCCACCTTGATTTTTTAATTTTTGAAATTAGATATATTTTATTGAAGTTAGAAAAAGGCACAACAACAATGCACAAAACTGAACAGCCAAATAAACCAAACAATCCACCCCCCCAATTGCCTCCCACCGGCACAGCGGAAAAGATGGGGTGACCAGAAGGGAAAGTTAAGGGTAATCCTGTTCCGGAGGTATAATGTCGCAACTAGGACATAAGGCGTCATCATCAAGATCCCTGGGGAGCAAAGAAGGGAAGTCTCTAAACCACAGGTCACCAGCTAAAAGTAAGCTAGACATATTCAATTAACCCGCATATGAGGTGTGCAGCCTACCCTACTTTTTGTCAAAGGATAGGAGCTTATTACGTAAACTAGCCATCATCTGCTCAACTCTGAGATTAAAAAGGAGTTCCTGCAGCCATTCGTGATAGGACAAAGGGGTGGGGTCAAGCCAGTGACAGAGAACTACCTTCTTAACAGATAGAGAGATTAAAGCCACAGAATATTTCCATTCCTTCACATCTATCTTACTAAAATCCACAACTATACAAATTTCAGGGGTGAAGAGGTCCTCAATACCCAGAAAGGGGTCAGCCCTTGCTTTTATCAGAGTCCACAGCAGGGACACTTTAGGGCACTCCCAGAAAATGTGAAGAAGTGTCTCTTCAGATTGTCCACACCTTGAACACAGAGGGGACTGAACCCTCCCTATCTTAAACAGTTTGGGAGGTGTAAAGTACATATTATTCAAGATATGAAATTGAGTTAGCCGCAACCTGTCTTGGGTGATAAAAATAAAGAGGTTGTTCCATATTTTGCAGCATGAAAAGGCGTGTTGTGAGAGTTAGGTGTCCCAACAGTGAGAACTTCTGTCAAGCTCTGTGAAAATACGTGTGAAAAGAAGAGCGTATATAATGGAGACCACATAAGGACGAGGAACCAATTCCATCAACGCTTGGAGTCGCTCCGAGCAACTGGTATCTCCGAAACTGGTGCCAACCGCCTTGCTTGTTGATGTAGTACAGCACGGCCTTGTTGTCCATCTGAAGAAGAATTACTTTGTAACTGACAACTTCTTCTAGGGTTTGGATGGAGTACAGGACTGCTCATCTCCAGAACATTGATATGGAGCTGAGACTCCTTCTGAGTCCACACTCCTTGAGCATGGAGATCCCAGCCAAGAGCTCCCCAGCTGAACAGAGATGCATCCATGGTGAAGGTAATCTGAGATTCCGATGGGGCGAAAGGCAGACCTTGGAGAAGGTTGTCCTTTTGTATCCACCATGCAAGTCACCACCGCAGAGGCTCTGTCACCTTGATGAGGTAAGACTGCGGGTGTGTTGTTGGGGACTACTGTGTGCTGAGCATCCAGTGAGTGGTCCTCATGTGCAATCAAGCTAGAGGCACTGTGAAAATGGAAGAGGCCATGAGGCCTAACATCGGTTGCATTGAGCGAGCTCGTATCAGGTTGTTCTCTCTGATGAAGCGAGCCATCTGGTGAATGTCATTCCTCCTGTCCTCTGGAAGAAAAGCTCTCACTTTTGTAGTGTCCAGGAGGGCTCCTATGAAGAGAAGCCGCTGAGAGGGTTACAGCAGTAACTTCTCTAGGTTCAGCAGGACCCCCATGGACATGAGGAACTGAGATGATGTGGTGCTGTTTTCTGTGTCTCCTGCCTTGACAGGCTTGCCAATAGCCAATCATCTAGGTAGGGAAAGACTTGTATACCAAGCTTTTAAAGGTCTGCAGCAAGGACTGTGAAACACTTGGCAAAGACTCGAAGCACCGAGGAGAGCCCAAAGGTCAGGACTCTGAACTGGTAATGCTGTCCCAAGGTCACAAAGTGAAGGTACTTGTGGTGATTTGGGTGTACTAGAATGTGCTGGTAGGTGCCTTGCATGCCCAGGGATGCCAGCCAGTCATGCTGTCGCAGAAGTAGCAGGAGCATCCCTAAGGAGACCATATTGAACTTCTCCCGGAACAAGAACTTGTTTAGCTTTCTGAGGTCACGAATGGGGTGCATGCCGCCTGTCTTCTTTGGAACCAGAAAGTAATGGGAGTAAAAACCTGTGTTCTGTTCTGTGCAGGGAACTACTTCCACTGCCCTGTTTTTGAGAAGGCCCTGTATTTCTGAAGTAAGAAGGTCTACCTGGACGGCTGACAAATTGTGTTGCTGTTTGGGCAGAAGGTCTGTGGGAATCTCTGAAAAGTTGAGAGTACTCCTCCCGGATAATCCGAAGGACCCACTTGTCCATTGTGGTAGACTTCCACTGACTATAAAACTGAGTCAGATGACCTACCACTACCTTGGAAAAGTCCACCTCGGGTAGCTGAGGTGAGACCGGGGCCGGACTTTCAGTAGGCAGCACTGGGTGCTTTTGGGCCTTGTGCCTTCTACTGCGTTTTCTTTTGTGGCTGAGGAGGCTGGTGCCTGCTTGGGGCTCCCTGGCCTCTCCTCTTTGCTAGAAATAATTTTCTATGAATGGCTGTCCAAGGGACAGGTACAATATTCATTTTGACTATCCCACAGAATTTGTACCTGTTCTGTTAATTTTTATTTACTAAGTTTACATTTCTGGTTCCAAATACAAGCTAATGGTAACTAGTGTGCCTCCTAGCTGGTACAGTCCCCTTAAAAGGGCTTAATTACTAATGGTGCCCATTGTATGGTGCCCTAAAAAGGGCTACTAAATATTATCCATTGGCTGCTACAGTATGTGGCTCTGAAAAGGACTTAACAAGTGTGCCCCTAAGTTCATGGCCCTAATAGGGGTCAAGGAGCCTTAATTAACTCCCTTCTGTTCTGCCTTGACAAATGGACCAACTTCATCTGCTCCTGTATATAACACCAACACTAAATGTCTCTCCCTACTTAGTAACCCAGACAAGGGCTTTTAACCAGTCTCCTCATCTGTCTGTGAAGCCCTTTCTACCCTGACAGGGTATTTTATGTGGTTGTCACAGCCCTTTGTGTTCTCTTCCTAATCTCTAGATACCGAGTCTCCCCCGTTTCTGCTGTGATAGTCTGCCCTGAAAAGGGTTTTCAAATACAGTTTTCTAGCCCTTTGTTAGTAGACAGCCCTGAAAAGGGTTTTTAATTTGTTCCCCAAAACTCTGTTGCCTGTGAACAAAAGTTAGTTCTGGGCTGGTACTGCAGGTGCAGCACACAGAGAGATGAGGTATGCTGTGCAGAAAGCAAAGGACTGCATGATGACATGGAACACATGCATATTCTAGTCTTACTGTGGCACTGTTTTCATTTCTGCTACTTGACAAAACTGCTGACCACACAGTAGAGCCTATCACTGGCTGATGGCTTGAATGGACATCTCTCATCATGTGGCAATGAGATGTCAGGACGTCCATAGCCCAGCCTTACAGGTGGCAACATCTCTTGAATCCTTGTATCTGCTAATGTTTTTTCACTTGGTGCCTGTCCCAGGGACAGGCAGAGAAATGAAACCAGCTGCCATGGAGAAAACTGTGTGTCTGGGACAGGCAGACAGGTAGTTATTTAGACCCTTCTTCTGCAAAAGGGCTGCCTGTTATGAAAAAAATTATGGTTCCTGCCCCTCTGAGGGGGAGAAGGAGCCGGTCTGTCTGTTTTAATGGCAGTCCTGGTTTTCTGAGAGGCCTCTAAGGCTTGTTCTACCCGTTGGCCAGACAGATGTGTGCCATCGAAGGGGACATTCATTACCTGCTTCTGAGCATCAGTGGGAAAATCTGATGTCCTAAGCCAGAAAAGTCTCCTAATACAGATTCCAGCAGCGGCAGCCCTGGAAGCCGTATCATATTCGTCCACGGAAGCTTTCAGCTGATGGCGATTACATTCTAAACTCCAGGTAACAATCTGTAAGATTTCCATTTTAGAGTCAGACTCTGGGAGACCCTCCAGTAGGGACTTAAGGGAAGTCCAGAGGCCATATTCGTATTGGGAGAAATGCCCTTAATAGCTGTCAATGCGCATGCCCACAGTTGTGGCTGCGAATGCTCTTTTTCCCATGGTATCTATCTGGTGAGACTCCTTGTTGATAAGACGCGTTGACACTTCCTGAGGAAGAACAGCATTGTCATTTTCAGCGAGGACAACCAGCATATCTGTGATGTGCAGCAAGGCTAAAATGGGTCTCTCCTTGGGAGGGACGTACTTCCTATCTATGGACTAGCAGATGGAGGGAATAAGAGCCAGCCTCAACCAAAAAGCCCCAAAGTTTTAAAAGGTGGGGGAACAGGAGGCGTAAGGTTCATTGGGATATTCAGAACATGAAGCCACTCCAGGCATAAAAGCCTACCTGGGTCAACAGATGAGGGCTGTAGAGCCAGAGTTGCCCTCACATTTTTAAGGAGAGACTGGAACGAAAGGTCCTCTATTGGAATTTCAGCTGGAAGTGAGGGCTTACCATCCAAACTGTAGAAAGAGTCTTCATCATCTTCTTCATAGATTAAAAGGTTGCGATCTGCCTCATTCTCCTCCATGTCCCCTTCACAGGGAGTGGGAGCTGCCCCCAACAAGTATCTGCCAGGTCTAGGCAAAGGATAAACAGGAGACACCGGAACCGACACCAGACCCAGCACTGTAGATCCCGATGCCAGAATTGGCACCGAGGACCTTCGATGCCAAATCCAGCACCGTAGATCCAGGTGCCTGATTCAGCACAGCTGGACCCAGTGCCAGATGTGGCACTTCAAGCCCCGGGCACTGCACACGCCGCCTCCCATGGGGAATGGACATCGGATGTGGCACCAAAGATTATGCCGAGCGGGATGGCACCGCCCAAAGATCCACACCAGACCTAGAAGAAAAAAAAGGTGAGGGGGATGGTACCTATGCTGGCCCCTGTCAAAAACAGAGTGAGAGGGGGCACATGGAACCTGCATTGGTGGCGTGGGCACAGGCAAGGGAGAAATTTATATTGCTGACACCGAATGCTCAACCTGCCCCGAAGCCCCCAACCAGGGTCCCGAAATTCCTAGGCCTGAGAGCCCTGGAACCAGATCTGCTGAAAGGGGAAAATGTGACAGATGCTGTACCCACTGCTCCATAAGAGCAGTCCAGTGGTAAAACTGCCCACTGGAAACCCCACAAGAGGATAGAGAAGGGCTCCAGTGTCGAGAATCAAGGCGATTGTGAACAGAAGCCGCTGGAGAACCGGTCGGCACCGGAGACAGCCTACCACTTCTTACCACAGAAGACCTCTTAGCAAATGTATCAGAGGGTGACCTTGAGTGGTACCACGTCTTCCTTTTCCAAAGGGAAAAAGAAGAACTTGAGACAGACTGGTGCCGGGTTCCCAATCTGGACTGGGAACGGGCTCACGTCTTTTGTGTTTACGGGAGGAATGTCCTCCTGTTGACTGCCCCCGCTGGAGACGGCGTGTGGATCGGATACAGCCCAGCTGCCAGAGCAGCCTTCCAATGGAGAGACCCTACCATCACAGCCTCCATCCACAGTCGACTCCATTGATCAGCAGGGCTGAGTGAAAAAATAACTATGCATTTTTTTTTTTCAGAAAATAATAAATCAAATTAAAAACTGAACAACTAGATGCTGTTGTCGTATAGACGTGAAGATTTGACTCCTTGTGGGTGAGCGATGTTACCACTGAAGTGCATTCAACAGCAGGGAAAAAGGAACTGAGGCAGTTGGAGTGTTCGCCGAGGTAGCCTACATAGGCGCGAGACAGTCTCGCGGTGCCATGCATGTGTGGTCCTACATCAGCGCTGGCTCGCCTGAAGATTTTTGGCTCCCACAGGGTCCACGCGCCTCTGGCTTGTAACCCAGAAGTATGAATAAATGGTGAAGACTTTAAGTCTAGGAAGATAGGCAACCTTCAAGGATTCGTCCCTAGCCAGGATTCAGTTTAGGAGTATTCAGCCCTCTTCTGAACTGGCTCCAAGGGCACATTCATGGACTCTGAAATGAGGCAGAGTAAAGCCCCAAATGCCACCAGCCCATGGTTGTTGGACACTTTCTCAACCATGCCACGGTTGAAAGTGTGAGTCCTCGAGGAAAGCAAGGATTACCCCTCAGAGTCATCTGAGGACTCCTCAAAAATGGGCCTTGACCATTTACTACTGTAGACCAATATAGTATCCTCGAACTGGGTGATCTTCACTGACAACTGGCCTTGCAAGCCAGCAACAGCACGGGATTCCTTAGTGGGAGCATCCACCAAAAGCTGCTGTGGTGGCAGCTACACCTTCAGTGGTGGGGAAGCAAACACCAGGGATATCTGCTTTGAGTGGACCAACATGGGTATGACTGGCAATTGCCAGGCGACTGAAGAACCAGAGTATAGAGTCTTACCCTGCTCCACAATGGTCTACTGCAGCCAGGGGAGCTCTTTACAGTGCCAAAGATCTCATGGCAGTGCTTCTCCTTGCCTGAGAGTGAGGAAATCAAGAAGCATCGACAGAGGTACCTACTGGTCGAGCAAGATTGAAAATGTGAACAGCACTGGAGGGTCATTGTTGAGATTGGTCCTCAGGAGGGTCATGGTAGACCACATGTCATGTTACATTCAGCAACATAAGCTTTGGAGGCACAACCATTGGCTAAAGCTGGTTCTGTGGTGACCCAGTCAGGGACACTGACTAAGCCATGTCCTCCTGTGTGAGGACGGAGATTACTGGGGTCTGGGAGACTGACCCTTTGTTGAGCTCCTCTGATAACCAGTTAACATGCTCAAGGAAGATCTTGACTGTCTGTTTGACTGGAGTCAAGGTCAATATGTCCGACGGGAATACTGAGGAGCTCTCAGCCTGTCCCTTGATCGAATGGAGCTTGACCAAAGTCAAGTTGTCGAGGGAGTGGGAAGAACATGTCTGCTACCAATCCCATGACCTCGAATGGTGGCGCTTGTGCTTTTTGCCTTGGTAAGAAGGGCTCTTCTCAAAGGTCTTGAAGGCCTGAAAGCTTTCCTGAAAGTCTTCAAAAAAGGACCCTCCGATGCTGACCCCAGCCAGGAGTAGCACCAAGACTGACAAGGAACTCACCATGGCAGCAGCCACCTCCTCCTCAAGGGCTGCAAGCTGAGAAGCCAACTTGGCGGCTGCCGAGGACTTCTTGCGGCCCTTGGAATGAACCCACTTGAGGGTCAACTGAGGTCAAGCCTTGCCTTCCAGTCCTCCAGCAATGAAGGGAGTATCATCTGGCATTGGCTGAAACCTGCCAAAACAACAGAGGCAAATAACGTGGGTGTCAGTGACCAACATTTTCTGGCAGCACTGTACACAAAACTTAAAACCAGGCTGCACCCATTCTTCTATCTTTGAACATTGTCGACAGTCAGAGCCAGAGATGAGGATTTTGGTGAATAGACTAGAATTTGGTCAAAGAAGTTCACCAAAAAGCACTTATGAAAATCAGTATTCCTCAGACACTGCAAAGCTATGAAGGAGGAGACTCGTCCTTTCCAGTGAAAAAAATCTGATGACATGGGGTGGAGCTGGAGGATATACCATCCGGGTGGTGGGAGTAGCTTAAGCTTGAAGATGCCAGACGAATCAGCCTGCTCCTGGCAACTGCCAAAGTGTGGCTAGTGAACTGTATCCATGGCCATAGAACATCTGTTTCCCTCTGAAGGGTGCACTGAGGATAGATTATTACACTTCAGAGGCAAAGCCTGAGAAAGGCAGCAAGGAATGGTGGTGCAGGCATATACCAAAAGTAGCTGCTGGAGGCATCACATGCAGATCTAAGAAGATGCTTACTGGCTTCCAAGCAATCTGGAATTATCTGCTGAGGCATAATTTTGTCAGGGCCATATGGTTGCTTTTCAGCCAAGGTGGCCAAGGACTTCCATAGGCAATTTTGATACTCGATCGTGTATGCCTGATGGTTTGCAGTTCTCTGTTCTGGGGTAGAAGAAGCAAGTGTTCTTTTCCCCATTACATCAAACTTCCTCAACTCCCTGTCAGGAGGAAGAGAACTCGTGTGTTTTTGGACTTCTGACCTATCATGAGCAACAATAATCACTACTGAGTCTGTTTCAGGCTGAGAGGAATAATAAGGTTTGCTAATAGGGCAGGATATTATTTATCCACCTTCCTAGGAACTGCAGGAAGAGCACAGGGATGGTGCCAAGCATCCAAACTGGTATCCTCCAGGGCTGAGTGAACTGGAGATATTAAGACAGCTCCAAAGACAGACAACTCTAAGAACTTACATATGTTCTTCATAGGGCTCTTAAGGTTCTTTTTAGAGGAATCCTCCTCTTACTTGTACATAGAAAGCAGACTTTGAAAAGTCAGAACTGGGGGGGGTGGTGGCGTTGTGGAGCAGCAAGATGGCGACAGCATTTTAAAGCAGCTCTAATACTGCACTGAAATAAAACTCTGAAAACCTGAGATTTCATCTAAATAACCCTCTAAAAAGCTATTGAGTCTCTGCCGGAAGCCCTTTGCTACAGTATGGGGCCAAAGAAAGATTCTAAGAAGGCAACACACAGCCTAGAACCATTCCTGTCCAACGAGAGCCATGCTGTGAGTTCTGGGCATGCTAAACCTAGCAGAATGTCTACGCATGAACTCCTGACCACACAGACCCTGGCTACGCTTTCCAGGATCCAGTTAAATGGTGAAGAGACAAACAGCTTGCGGCAGTCGAGGCTAAGCTCACAGTCAACGATCGCCTTATTCAGGAGAATAAAGCAGCAATAAAAACACTCCAGGACTTGCAGGATAGACTGGCTGACTGCAATGCAGCCTATGTCAGGGACTTCTCCCATCTGAAGGCTAAAATTGAAACCATTGAAAACATGCAAAGGCAAGCAAATATACGAATAGTGGGCTTCCCTCCTCGTTATGCTGGAGCAAAAGAGATCCTACCTGCGGTAACCAGTCTTATTTTTGGGGACCTGCAACTCTTGCCACAGGACTCGGGTCTGAAAATTGTGCGGGTTTTTACCATCCCACAAGGATCCAGGCAGAGAGGTGACTCTCAACAGAGACCGCTTACGGCGATAGCCACATTGTCAGCACCAGAGGCAAGGATCTCACTTCAACAGGCGGTAAGATAGAGAGAAGAGATCATTTGGGAGGGCGGCTGCCTGGGGTTTTCCCCAACCTAGCTGCTCATACTCAGGCGTGGAAAAAGGAGCTTCAAGTAGTTAAAAAAGATCTACTGTTCCACGGCATTGAAGCCAGATTAAATTATCCTGCACAACTCCAAATCGGGCACGAGTCAAAATCCTACCTCTCTGTGGATCCTACTGCAGCAGCACAATCCGCTGAGAATCTCTTAGGAAAGTTAAATCCTCTGGACTCCACGTCTGCTGAGGACGGGTGAAGTATTTAAGAAAACTTACACTGCACCCGTTAAAGGTCAGCAGCTATATGTGTGCCTCTCTTATGGACTTTAAGGGTTATAAGCAAGGCCACTGATTTACGGTGATTAAAACAATTAAATTCCATTTTCAAGACTTAAGATTCCGGTATTTTACCGGTGATTGTTACTCTAATTTCCGGATTTTACCGGGATTCTGTTATCATTCTTTTAGTATGTGCATAAATAATCAGAATTAAAGAAGGCTTAATATACAGAGCATGAAATAAAACAAATGAAAATAGTACAGGAAGGAATGAAAAGAACAACACTTTTTTATAGATTTACTGATCTGATAGAAATTGCCAGATTCCATGAAATCTTCATTTTTACCGGTTTTTAGGCAGCCCTAATTCCGGAATTTTACCAGATTTTCCGGTAAAAACCGAAAAACAGTGGCCTTGGTTATAAGCATACCTACTTTATTACACTCAGGCTACTTGCCTTTTTTTTTTTTTTCTCATTGCGATCAGGCTGTAAGCTAAACTGTGTCTATAATTTAACTATAAAAGACTAGCTGTTCTATGTGTGGCTAATTTTTATTTTGATAAGGTCGCCAAATTGCTGTTCCTGTTAATTTCACCAATGTTTAATGTGCCTTTTAACTAGCATTGTAGTCTGATGTTACATTGGCGAGCAAGGTCACCACTCAGTTTATGGACTTTAATTATTCTCTGAACTTAATTCTGTACCCATAGGGCATAATTAGGGGTTTCTCAATCAACTTAACTGAGCCCAGGCTACTGTGTTAAGCTTTTGTCTACTAGTGCTATGCCACCCAGCCCAGCACAATACTTAAGTTCTACAAGAGGACTTCTATACTGGCTATACAGATCTTTGGACTCTTATTTGTGGTGAGAGTGTCATAGCTCTACAGGGTAACTAGTTCATACTATTCTCCAGATAGTAAATATTTACCAGTCTTGATAGTGCTTGGACTTCTAGACCTTGTATAAATACATTCTAACATACTATAACTGTACATGCACTATGGAGGTCTGCGTGCCTCTTTCTGTTCTTTTATGTGTAATACAGCTTGCTGGAAGACCATAAAACTCATAAATAAAAAGTAAAAAAAAAAAAAAAATGAAAAGTCAGAATTTGCCAATGGCAAGCACATTAAACTTTGTAACCTTCTATGCATGCAGAGCTGCGAGGGAGGAGACCTGTCCCTTGCAGTGAGAAAAAGATTTAACGTCACAGGGTGGAGCCGGAGGATATACCACTCAGGTGACGGTACAAAGTTAGCCTGGAGAAATTTCGATGACTCAGCTGTCTCTGAGAAGATGATCACTGTGTGGATAGTGAACTGTATCCAATCCATGCCTTTAGAGTACTGCAGGACAAATAAGCTTAACTGTGACTGAATTACACTGTTCTCTGCAGCATTTTGCCGTAATACTGCTAGGTATTGTGTTGCATCTTGGCTGGCGCCACTGTATATGTCATGAAAATACACGAGGTTGCACATTATCTGTGTTTATGGCATAGAAGACCAAAGGTTTTAATGTTACTATGAGGTCCTAGTGCCAACGGCACCACTCCATGTAGTAGGGCTCTATGAAACAGATATCCTTAAACATCTGTGATCTCCAACTTCACAGTTAAATGCTTTAACCACTACACTGCCCAGCCTTTCTAAAATAAAATTGCAAATTGTAAAGAAATATGAACAATTTATACAGTATATGATTTCATGACAACCATAACTGAATACGTTGCATAGGAAAGTTTAGTTTTTTTTTCTTGTTTTTTTTGACCAGGTAAGTGCACTAGACAAATTCTGCCTATTTTCAGGCATGACCTGGGGTAGGGGGATACAGACTAATGCCAACTGACCTTAAACCAGATTAAGCAGTTGGTGGTATTTGTTTTAGTGAATGGGTGGAAATTTGGCCAGGGCACCGGGGAAATTCCCCTACTCTTCTGCAGGGGGAACCCTTGTTCATTGCTTGGATGGCCAGTTCAGGTAAAGCAGTGGACAGTATGGATGAGGTAGAGAGAGGGGAGAGAGTGTTATCCCCAAAGTTCTTGGACCAAGGAGTCGAAATTATGCCGCTGATTATGGTGGAAGGTTTGGATGGAGAAAGAGGTGAAGATGTGTTCGTGTCTTCCGAGGATCTTACTTTAATTAATGCAGAGGAATCTGAGTTGCCTCTACATAAAGCAGGAAGTGTCCTTGGGTTACAAAAGAAAATGCTTCTTGATCTGGAAGAAGAGGAACAAAGACATGCCCGGAATAAAGTGCTGCTGCACGCAGAAATCGCAAAACTACTGGCAACGACCGCACCTGACGCTGGGTGCGGCAGTTCTAACTCTGGAATCAGTGACAGCTGCGGGAGCTGCAAGCGAGGAGCTGAAACAATGAGACTCATTGCAGGTACACCCTTCTACTATTTTTGTGGGAACCACTGTTGTAAGCAATGCGGCTGGCAGCACAATCGCTCAAAGCGACTGCCAAAAGCCGAAAGAAAAAATTACTCACCTTAGTAATGTTGTTTCTTCTAATGGAGTCTTGCTATATTATAGACATTAGCAGTTTGTTCCAGCTCTAGAACTGCCCCAGAGTGAAATGGTTAAAACCATTCCAAAATAGAATTTTGGCACGAGAGCAGCTCTATCTGTGTCATTTCAAACTTGAACTGTCAGATCTTTACGAGCCGAACTCACTAAGGTCTGTGTGGAAGCTGTAACTACACTAGCCAAATGGCTACCTAAATAATAACAACCACTGATGGTCCCAACACCCAAGACTCAAGTCAGGGGACCAGAAATACTAACACCATTCTAATAATATGAAAATGGAACATAAGTATAATAAAACACACACACGCTGCACACACACACACCCCCAAAGTCCCAAAGGGGACAAAATGCTAACAGGACATAAGTAGTGCTCACACTAAGTTGCCTGCACCCCACCAAGTAGAGGTTCTGAGAGGGCAGGTTGAGAGGTTTAATATAGCAAGACTCATTAGAAGAAACAACATTACTAAGGTGAGTAATTTTTCTTCAAACAACATGAAGTCTTGCTATATTATAGACATTAGCAGAATACACAGCAGTACCTCCATGGAGGAGGGGCAGAACCTACTAGGGAATAGGCTCTGAAGAACAGCTGTGCCAAACCGAGCACTTCTCCTGGCCTGGACATCCAGGGAGTAATGCTTGCAAAGTGTGTACTGTTTTCCAAGTAGCAGCCTGGCAAATCTTTAATAAAGGATATCTCTGGCAGCAGCTAGAGACGCAGCTGTACCCGTGGAATGAGCCCTCAAACCTGGGGGCTCTGCCCACTTTCTGATAACAAAATTGGATACAAGAGACAATCCACCTGGCTATTGATCTCTTTAGTGGGCAGGTTTGCCTTTCCCAACTTCACCATGGGTAATGGAAAGTTGGAGGGATTGAACTCAGGACCTTTGGCACGCCTATATAATAACCAAGAGCTCTCAACATCCAGGTTGTGCAACCTCCTCTCACCCGAGGAGGAGTGATCAGTGAAAATACTGGAAGGGAGATAGATTGATTAAGATGGAAATCTGAAACCACCTTAGGCAAAACTTCCTATTAGTCCTAAGGACTACCTTATCCCTGTGGAAAGAAATAAAGTCAGTCTCCACTGACAAGGCTTGCAATTCACTTATCGCCTGGCAGAAGTGATAGCCACTAGAAAACAGTTTTCCAAGTTAGGTACTTAAGCTCTGCAGAAGACAGAGGTTCAAAAGGGGTTGTATTAACTGGGCAATGCAAACATTAAGGTCCCAAGCAGGGCCGGTTCCCAAAGGGAGGATTAGTATGGAGTAATCCCTTAAAAACTTGGAAAACACAGGATGAGAGGAAAGAGGATGACTTTCCTGTTGACACAAAAGCAGACACAGCTGCCAAATGAACTCTCAGGGTAGCTGGTCTGAGACCCAAGGAATTAAGATGTACCATGTAATCTAACAAAATGGGCAATTCAGCAGATTCTGGGAAATATTTTTCCAGCACACCAAATGGAAAACCTTTTCCATTTAGAACTATAAGTAGCCTCTAGTGGAAGGCTTTCTGAAGCCTTTAGGATCTCAAGAACACCCTGAGAGAGGTGTAAATCAGCAACTCTAACTCCTCAAGAGCCAGGCCTTGAGGTTGAGGGATTTGAGGTCCGGATACCAAACCCTTCCCTGGGCACAAGTCAACAGATTGTGATTCCTGGGGAGGCACAGGGGAAGATGGACTGTCAGAGACAGAAAGAGTGGGTACCAGGGCTGCCTGGCCCAATCCGGGGTAATCAGAATCACCCTGCAAGGCTGAGATCTGATTTTGACTAGTACTTTGAATAGGAGAGGAAAGGGGGGGAAAGCATAGAGGAACTTCCCCTCCCAATCCAGAAGAAGGGCATCCAGGGGAACTGAGCCCAGCACTGGAGGCCTGCAACAGAACAGAGGAAGTTTGTGATTGTCTGGGGCTGCAAAAAGATCTATCTGAGGGATGCCCCACCTGGCAAAAACTATCCCCAGCACTTGAGGATCCAGGGACCATCTGTGATGGCCCTGGGAAATCCTGCTGAGGGCATCCAGGAAGGACATTGTCCTTCCTGGAAGATGAACTGCTATGAGGGAAGTGTTCAGGAATAGGCCAGAGACCACAACTTCATTGCCTCAGTGCACAAGGCCAAGACCGAGTGCCCCCTGTTTGTTGATGTACCACATTGTTGTGGTGTTGTCTGTTCTGACTTGTATCACCTTGTCGTGGACAGATGCAGAAAGCTTGAAGAGCTAAAAGACAGCTCTGAGTTCCAGCAAATTGATGTGGAGCAGAGATTCCTGGGGACCAAACTCCCTGAGTGGAAAGGTCACCCATAGGGCTCCCAACCCAGAAGGGAAGCATCTGTAGTGAGAGTCAAGTCGTGAGAAGGGAAATGAAGGGACCCCGCTCTTAATTGCTCTGATCCTGCCACCACTGAAGAGCTAGGATCAAGGTTGAGTCACTGGGACCAACTTGGAAAGGGGGTTCTTCTCTGAGACCAAAAGGTTCTCAAGTGAAACTGAATGTCTCTCATCTGAAATCTGGCTCCCTGCACAACAGCTGTGGATGCAGCCATGTGCCCCAGGAGCTGCAGAAAGTGTCTTGCTGGTTGAGAGACCTGCAGAGTGAAGAAGAGGCCAGAGCCACTAAATTCCTTACCCTTTCTGGGGAAGAAAGGCTCTGGCTAGCTTTGTGTCCAATTCCTGCCCCTATTAAGGTGAGTACCTGGACTGGTTCCAGAACCGACTTTGGTAGGTTTAGCAGAAAACCCAGGGAGGTGAGAAGCTGCTGGGTGACCTGCAGGTGAGATTTTACTTGTTCTGGGACTGGCCTACAATGAGCCAGTCGTCCAGATAGGGAAAACAGCAATCCTCTGCCTCCCTATGGGCCACTGCCACTGCTAGACACTTTGTGAATACCATTGAGCAGAGGTAAGGCTCAAGGGCATTGCTCTGAACTGGTAATGACCTGAGGGCAGTTCGAATCTGAGGTACTTTCGATGGGATCTTCTGACTAGGACATGGAAATAGGCATCCTTGAGGTCCAGGAGGCTAGCCAGTCCCCTGGCCTTAGGGAAGGTAAAATCATTGCCAGAGTTACCATTTTGAACTTTGGTTTCAAAAGATGCTTGTTCAGATATCTGAGATCTAAAATGGGCCGCCATTCTCCTGTCTTTTGGGGTAAGGAAGTATCTGATACAGACCCTGCCCTGATGCAGGGAGGAACCCTTTCTACTGCTCTGAGAGCTAACAGGGATGAGACCTCTGTTTCCAGAGCGAGGGTCTCTGAAGCACTTGCAGGTAGAAAAATCTGCTTCTCAACTTGGGAAACTTTTAAGCTGAGAACCAGACCCTGGCTTACTACTTCCAGAACCCACTTGTCTGAGGTGTTAAGAAGCCCACCTGACTGAAGTAAGCCAGCCTGCCCCCACTGGTACAGGAGAACAGCCCTGGGCACCCCATCAGGGTGCCTGTTTCGCAGGAGCTTTAGGCTGGGGGGTGGGAGCAGGTCTGCCCACCCCTCATCTGCCCCTGCCTCTGAAGAAGCCCCTCTGAGCATAGGCAGAGGAGGCCTGAGTCTGGTAGAAAGGCCTGTGAAAAGGCCTACCCCTACCCCTGGGGCATGCCTTTGAGGAGTGGCTTGCCGCCTCAGCCTGGGCACTTTTGTAAGTAGTCCCATATTCATCCATCTTCTTCATGTAATTCTCTGTCTGCTCTCCAAACAGAGAATTTCCCACCACAGGAAAATCCACAGCCTTAGTCTGGGTATCCTGTGACAAACTAGTACACCTGAGCCAGGCCAACCTATGAAAAGCTACAGATGTGGCCATGACCCTAGAGGAAATCATTAACATCCACAGCAGCATGAAACTGAACCTAGAGGCTTCAATGCCATCAGCAGCCACCTGTTCTATTTCACCAGCCAGCTGGCCATGGGCCTGCTTTGCCAATTGCATAACAGTATCCCATCTAGATTTCTGACACCTAGCTACATAAGCCATATAATTTGCTTGCCTGAGTCCCAGAGAGGCTGCCATATACTGTTTTTTTGCCATGGTATCAATCTTCCTGGAATCCTTGTCAGGAGGATGTGAAGCCAAGGAATATTAGCTTTATCACAGGCAGCAGCCTGAACTACCCCAACATGACTGCATTGCTGGAGAAAGGAATTTGCATCAGGGCCTGACAATGTATACCTTCTGTCCATCTTTTATCTATAGGAGGCACAGAATTAGGAGCTTTAAAATTTTAATTGTTTGTTTCCTAAAAGACTTATGTAAAGGAATAGACAATCTCCTAGACTCTGGAATATCCATCATTTCTACAAAATCAGGCTCCTCTTGCTCATCCACAGCCTCTTCTAAAGGAAGCTGGAGGGTTTCAGCAACTTTTTATAAAACATAAAATGAGATGGGGACTCAGACAGCATAGGGGGAGATTCTAAAGGTCTGTCTGGGGAGATGTCCGTTCAATGGGCACACCCAGACCTTCCCAGCCACATTCATACTGTTCATAATCCTCCTCCCCCTCCTCTGGTTCATAAAATTCCTCAATATCATAATCCTGAACCACTGGGACCGGACGAACCGACCTTTTACCAGACAGTGGTGGTTCGGACGGACCCTGAGACAGTGACTGGACAATTTGTATGGCTTTTGTTATCTCTGCAGCAGTTGGAGAAGGAATTTGACCCAGACCTGCTGATTTTCTTGTTTTCTTTACTGGAATTGGTCCTCAGAACCAGCTTTTCTTTGCCCGAGGAAGTCTGGCCATGGTCAGAGGGCACTCCTCTGGTTCGGTTGGCACCGAACCGGCTGGCCATCCGGTCAGTGGACTTTGGCTCTGCCCCGGAGCCTGCCCAATCTTTTTCCAGGGTGGCTGCAGGGAAATTCTACATACCTGGCAGTCTGACTGGAGGTGGTCAAACCTCAGACAATAAAACAGTGGTTGTGGGTCAGTCTTGGCAAAGACTTCCCACAAACATCACAGTGTTGAAACCCAGTGGGCCCGGTTTTCTTTTGGGTTTCTCAGACATAATGCCAGCCTAACCAAAAATCCTGCCTTTTGTTAGTAGAAAAGTTAGGAGGACATTCCTTTATCATGTCCTTTAAACTGTAATCGGTTATTGGAAAAAACGTAATAAATCCGCTTTTAGAACCGATAAGAACCGAACCGTACTCTAAAATAGTAACTTTTAGTTTTAAATGAGTTTTAAACCCACTGATCGGTTCAAACCGAACCGATAACTTACAAGTTCCACACAGACAAAACCTTCATTTACTTACGGTTACCACAGACAGAGCTTGAACCGAACGGTTTTGCGGTTAAAATAAAACTATTCTCGGTTAAATCCAACCGAGAAAACACTTTTTAAACCGAGAAATGAACCGAGCAGAAGGAGAAATCTCCGGAGCGACTGTTCACTGAGGCGGAGTAAAGAATCTGACAGTTCAAGTTTGAAATGACACAGATAGAGCTGCTCTCGTGCCAAAATTCTATTTTGGAATGGTTTTAACCATTTCACTCTGGGGCAGTTCTAGAGCTGGAACAAACTGCTAATGTCTATAATATAGCAAGACTTCATGTTGTTTGAAGTCTGTGATCTGAGCCTTGCAATAAGTGAAGGTATTGATGCTGGGAACAATACAGAAGGTGGTTCTAGAACTGAAGAAGGTATGAACCCAGGGATAGAGGCAAAATCTGGACTAGGTATGGGGGTGTCCCGGACTGCACAGTGTGAAGACAGTGAGACTTGTACTGGGCCCATTAAATATGTCAACAAATTCACTCCACATGAGAGTGCTACAGTTTTTTCTTTTTCTGCCAGGCACCATGGGCATCATAAAGCTCAGGAAGACAACAAAATTAAATGAGCTGCACTTCTCATGGCCAAAAGGAATGTGGACAATAAGGAGCCTCTTGGACATGAACAGGGGGAAGAAAGGGGGGAAAGGGATGGCACAAAGGAACAGCAACCCTTAGCTACTACGGCCGCTATTTCACGAGTGTTTGCGATGCAACTAATATCTACTGATCCCTTTCATGCTTGGTCTCCTGAAAAAGGCTTGAGGGAGGCTGGGTGGACTAAGACAAGCAGTGGCCAGTGGTTTCCCGACCCAGACCGGAATGAGCCCCTACCCCCAACCAACCCTGAATGGCAACCTCCGATTCATACAGCTTTAAGTGGATTGGATGTACAAAAAGCCTTGAATCATATTTTGGATGATGAGAAGGGTTTAGCAACGTTGGAAACAATGTTGGTAGCTCTCAAGAGGAGGCGGTGATTGCCAAAGTGATGGGCCCAGAACCTGGGAACAAGGAAATGGAGTCTGTAGGCCCTGATCCTTCTGCTAAAACACTAGTAGAGGATAGGAATGAAGAGACCAATGAGAAAACACCCCTTCCCCCTCAAAAACCCCTATTGTCAGATTTATTTACAAAATCGAAGAAGGAAGCTGCACCATGTCGCAGTGCAGTACGAATATGATATCAAGGTGGTCTGGATATTAGACCGGACATACAATACCTGGGAAAACTCCTCCTTAAAGATTCCCTTCATTTTTCTCCCCAGGAAGTATTCGCTTTCATTAATATATCAGGAGAAGAGAATTATGACATTATCTTTCGTTCTTATTTATTGGACTTATTTTGGCAACGCTATAACTCACTTAAATATTATCCTTTATGGTCTCCGTTTTTGGTCATTCCACTGACAAAACCCCTTATCAAATCTGTAACAATTATGTTCCATAATGAAAGGGTACATGTTGAGGATATTTCATATTGGTTGGCACAAAAATGTGAGGTATTAAGTGCGCCTGAAGCCCTGCTGGATTCAGAACAATTCTGGACAGGAGGGTGTTAATACAAGGTCAAATTGAGGCAGGAAAACAATGAAATTGAACATATTCCTAACTCTTTTTGCTTGGCAGAGACAGAGGGGTTTGTTTTTACTCCGGGCAACCATGTGCCTGTTATAAATGTGGATCTTGTACCCACCTTTCGAGTACCTGTGGTACCCCACGGTGTGAAAATTGTGGGGAGGTGGGTCATGTTAGGATTCAGTACAATAATCTAACATGCTGTGACCTATGTGAGGAATCTGCCCACACCTTCTCCGAGTGTCCATGGGCAGCCAAGAATAAAACCACAGATATTAGTCCGGAGTTACTGATTAAAAAAGCCCAAGAGTCGCTCGATGTAGACCCCCCCCCACACTTAACAGTGATAGGAGAGATAGTGGTGCCACCCCCTACAGTTTTTCCAGATCAAAAGGATAATTCTGCTGCTAAGGCAGAAAGACTGGTTGGTTCTGAATTCAAAGAGAATGGGAAAAGTCAGGATGAGAGTTGGTCCAACCTCTTACCTGTATGTTATTCTGAGGATAAAGGTAACGCTAGCCTGGTGGTGGGTAAACAACAGGTAGTAGTCCCATTATTTTATTTATTGTTTATTCGGAAAGTACCTTAGAGAAAAGTGACAAGGAATTCTGCATTAACTGCCTCACAAGCAGAACAGGGAGGTATTGCTGTGTCAAACACCTTTGATGCACTTGTGAGGATGGAGGAAGATTCAGATATGGAAGTGGTAGATTTCCCAACCCTCCCCCCCAAAAAAATGTGATGGAAGGGCAGGAGTTAACAGAGTACAAAGGGAAGAAGAAAAAGAAATGTGAAAAGGGTCCCTAGATAGTGTGGTCTAAACTTCTCTTGTAATGGTGGTATTTGGACTGTGTAATTGCCACAGCTTATTGAACTCCAAAAAAAAGAGGTGCCTTCTTTCATTTTGTGGCACAAGGCTTTGAGATACGTTTTTTTCCAGGAGACCTGGATGTGGTCTCCTGAGCAAGTCAGATTGTTTAAAGCCGAATGGCACTGGGGTCCACCATACTGGTCCTTCAGAGCAGATAAAGCTGATGGTGTGGCCATTTTGTTTAGTTCTTTCAAATTTAAACTAGCAAAACTAATTGCTCTCATTACTGGCAGGGTATTAATTCTGGATGGGATTTGGGATAATATGGGTTACAGGTTAATCACAGTGTATGGACCTCAATCCAAAGCTGAAAGGGTAGAAGCATTTAAGCAAATTCAACCCTACCTTTACACCACTGCCTTTATAGTTTTGGGGGGTGATTTTAATTGTGGGTTTCCATGGGATGGGACTAAGGTGTGTAATAAGAAAATTTACTGTGATTCCAATGCCTTGTGCAAATATGTGTCCCAAGCGGAATTGGTTGTGTGTGCGGACTTTCCAAGAAAAGTAAATTAACATCTACAATAGATCATTTTTTTATTTCCCAAAACTTTGCAAACCCCTCCCTTATTATTTTACCCTTAGAATTTTCAGATCATCTGTGTCTCAAGCTGATTATTGCCCAACCTTCCGAGTGTCCCATAAACCTAAAAGATGGCGGTTAAACACTAACATGCTATTGGATAAACAGGCCAAGGAGGATTTGGGCTCTCTTTTGTGGGCTAAGACTTTGGTGGCTTTTTTGTAAGACAATTTTACCAGGTGGTGGATGGAGACAAAACACGAGATTGTACAATGGTTAATGAAATATGGGAAGGAAAAAGTGAAATCTGATTATTTTCAATACCTGAAATTAAGAGCAAAACTACAATATTTATTTGGATTATAGTCCAGCTCACGAGTGAACTACGATTTGTAAATTGAGAATTTAAAAGCTGAAATGAGATTAAAACAATACGATGGGGCTAAGTCTTTGAAAGCAGAATTAAAAAATGGGACCCAGAAAACTCCTGACGGTGACCCCTTTGAGGCCTTTAAAAACAGAAAGGATAGAATGGATTTTAAGATTCTGAGAAATGAAAGAGATATGTTAACGACTGAGGTGGATAAAATACAGAGAATGATACAAAAACAGTTTTTTTCCTATTTTACTACACCAGAACCTTCTCAATCTAATATTTCACATTTTTTACAGTCAATAAAACTGGCTTCTTATCTACAAGAGGTAGTGGGTTTAGATTCACCCATTGTATCTTCTGAGATAGAGGCTGTAATATCACAGTTGAAAGGGGGAACATCCCTGGGACCAGATGGTCTGTCCTATGAATTATATAAACTGTTTCCACATGAATTTGTGGTATGTCTTACTGCTGTCTTTAAAGACATATTGGGTAGGAATACTATGCCTGAGGAGTTTTCTTCTGGATTATTGATAATTTTATTCAAAGCTGGAAATAGGAATGATATTAATAATTGGAGGCCCATATCAATATTAAATTCTGATTTACAAATTTTGTCCCAAGTATTACAAAATAGGCTGAGTCAAGTCACAGTGCACTTAATTCACCCTGCGCAATTTTGTGGTCTGCCGGACAGAAAAATTCAATATGCACTTTTTTTAATTAGGGATGTTGTATCTCATTTTGAAAGGAAGAATGGGAAAGGTTGCATTCTATCCCTGGACCAGTGTAAAGCCTATGACCATGTGAGTCACCAGTTTTTATTCCAAGTGCTTGCATATTATGGGATCCCAAAAGAATTTATATGCATACTTAAACTGTTACATGATCATGCTGTGGTATGCTCCATCATAGATGGTGTGATTACTAAAGGGTTGGTAATGAGGACAGGTGTTAGGCAAGGCTGTCCATTAAGCCCATTGTTATACATTTTTTCTTTGGACCCTTTAATTAGGTTATTACATGACTCTTGGGGGTTGGTTGGGGTGGTAGGCCCAGAAAGGGTTATCAAGTCCTGGTACAAGCATATGCAGATGATATTTGTATATTTATGGGTAATACTGATCAAATTCCATCTGTTCTTCATGATTTTAATAAATATTCTGTAGTCTCAAATTCTAAACTTAACATAAGTAAATGTTCGGGTCTCTTTCTAGGAAAAATAGATGGTAGATCTATGCATAAATCAAATTAAAGTGTCATGTGATTGCATAAAAGTTTTAGGGATTTGGTTCTCACCAGTAAATTTACCATGTGAGAACTGGGATTTGGTATTGATGTCAGTAGAAGCAAAAGTTAATAGGTGGAAATCATGGAAACTGTCAAAAACTGTAAGAGTTGTTGGATTGAAACAATTTATAATTCCAATCTTGCTTTATGTTGCAATGATTTTCCCTCTACCTTGTAATTTTGAGGCCAGACTAAATGCTAGTTTTTTCAAATGGTCTGGGGTAACAGACTTAACCCCATAAAAAGGTGTTTTCTGTATTTATCACAGGAAGAGGATGGTCTGGGTATGACTGACCCAGTCACCTTTGTATCAACCCTCTTTTTATCTCAGAATTCTAAAATGGTATTTGAGAACAGATTGAGTGTTCAACGTACCTGGTTTCTTCTAAATATTAATGGGTTCCTGAATGCATGGAGTGGGGTTCTTCCCCCAAGAATATCTAGGATAATGCAGGTTCCTGAATGGATGAAAGGGGCTTTATTGAGACTTTTCAAATGGGAAATCACAAAAACTTAGATCTGTCGGACCTCTGGGAACCAGTTATACACAGAAATCATGGGACAAATACACCCCAAAACAGCTGAATTTAGGAACTGCCTGGATGAGTTAAGAGATGGAGTTTTAAAATAGTTAAAAAATAAAAGGATACTTCATAATATGTGGGTTATTCTGTGGTTAATGATGTATGGAAGAATCAATTTAAGGGGGGATGCGAAACACAAACCTTTGGAAGAAAGAAACTGCCCGTATTTAGGGTGCTGTAATTTGGTTGAGACAATGGAGCACTTCTTATTTGATTGTGCCTATTCTAAAACTCTTTGGCCTTGGTTAGCCACAAAATGGAAGATGGCACAGTTGGCACGAATTTCTCATGAATCCTTGGTTCCAGGTCATTGCCCCCATTTAGTGAGTAAATATCATTCTGGAACCTTAATGGTGTTTTTTTGCTGCATAAAGTATTATGCATGGCAGGCTAGGTGCCAATGGGCCTTACAACAGAAATGGATGGCATACCAGACTTTGAGTTTGTTGGTAGAACAAGCAATGTTCACTGTATATCAAAAAGATGTCGCAAACAACCAGGGAAATGTGGTAAAAAAATGGTGGAATGGTTTATCCTTCTTTATTAAATTCAAATAAATTTATGAGATATGTTATGTGATTCAAGGAGAGTTAGTCATTACTTAGAGCCTGCTAGTTTTTAAACTAAGATTTAAAATGAAAGACATATGCTAAACAGGGTACAAATGGTTGAGTTACCAATGAATTGGACCAGAACACTAGGTTAGAAGACTAATTTAAAAGTTAATATAGAGCATTCATTTGTCGAAGTTTTTGCATTTTAAGTTTATAAGTAGGAAAAGAGTAAGGTCTGAGGTAATATATTTGGTATGCTACATTCTTTTACATGTTGTGTAAAATTTCTGTTATAATTACTTTACGTGTGATGTAACACTGGTTTATGATTTCTTATGAGTTTGTTTTTGATGTTTACTAATAAAAAAAATTCCCTACTGTTTTCGAGAAGTGCCATGGGATCTTTAACATCCACCTGAACTACCACCAGAACAGGCAGAAGAGACCTCGGTTTAACATCTCATCTGAAAGACGGCACCTCAGGTGTGCAGCACCCCCCTCATGCTACACTAGTGTCAATATTGGGATTTAACCCAAGTGCCTGGTGTGAGGATAGAACCCACAGCATTCTGATCTCTCGGCCTCAGTGGCTAGTGTGCTACCTGATGCGCTACTGACACTGACTGCTTTGCCTGAAGAAATTCCTGCACTTCAGTGTTGCTGGCACTAGGGTCTCATAGTAACATTAAAACCTTTGGTCTTCTGACAGCTAAAATGTCACGTTTTAAAACTTAATGTAAAATATGCCTTAATACTTTGACTTACCCTATGTCACCATCTAGATTCTCAAACACTTCTCCTCCTACAGTATCATTATCTGGATTCAAGCAAATCTCTATCATATTATAAACAGCATTTTGGCCCCAGTCACTGTCTTTACGAGCTTTATTGAAATGCCGAAGTGCATCATTAGGTTGTCCAGTATACCTGAAATAGATGTTAAAGAAATCCCATGTAGTATAAAAAATGTAAGACATAATAAAGGCTTTAAAATCAATTGTAATGATTCAGAGACAGAAACTCGTGGGAAGACAAAAAAAAAGGTAACTTAAATAATGAGTTTACTGTAGGCTTGCTGAACAAAACATGCCCACATAAATGGTAAGCAAATCTTTACAAACTATAATTAGTTAACCACTATTTAATTCATTATTGTTCTCCTGGTATTACGTTTTCTTAGAAATATGCTAATTAGAAAATGGTCTTTTTATTTCCTGGGCTCTGACTGGCTGGTACCCATTGTAGAGGGGTACATTAACTTTTAATAGATGCCCAGGAAATAAAAAGTTCCAGCCTGCCATGCCCCAATGTCAAACTGGTATCCCTGTGCCAGCTTGAAAACCGAAGTTTGGTAGCCGCCATTTTTTTTCGCTCGCTTAGGGAAAGAGTGTGTGTGGGAGCACCCCAATTCAGTACTTAGAACAGAGACTACACCCATTTAAAAAAAAATTACAGCAGTATCAGTCAAAAGAACATAAAAACAAATGTTTTCTTTACTTTACAAAGCCGGACCTAACTCCAGTGCTACCACTGCTCATGACCTCCGATCCCCTGCCCGCCGTCACATCCACCGGTAGCCCAGCAGTGCAACTCCATCTACGGGACCAACTCCATTAAAAGTCCTGCTCCTGTCTTCAGCCACCATGCTCAAAAGCCACGTTTTTCACTTTAATTTCTACTTCTCTTTTCCTAACCAGGCTCAGCATCAGCGCCACACAGTACCCCTTTTGGTAAAACGTACCACCTGCTTAAATAACAACAGTTTTTGTTCAGACTTGTAGCGTTAGCACATGGCGTACTAACTGCTATTCAAACAGCTTCCTCCCAGCTCACCCTGGCTCCAGTACAGCTTAAAGCGCCATGAATTTAACTACAAGTGTTGGAGCTAATATTTTTTGCCAGCAGGAAAGCAGGTGATGGGAGAAAGAAAGAAAGTGAAAGCCTTGGAACGGGACCGCTATCCTGATGTTTGCTGCTCTGCACTGCTGCTCTCCCACTCCCTTGCCTCCGCTTGCCCCTTGATAAACCATTTTAGCACAGCCACCCAGTACTTATTGCAACCAAGTACTAATGAGGGAACGAACATTGCAGGGGGTTGGGGTGAGAAAACAACCAGGTCTTCCTTGGATGTACTTAGAGACAAGCACAATCTCAAACCATCAGCGCCCTCTATTGGTATTTTATACCAACAGGAGGAGGAGGAGAAGGAACATGGGGTAATGGTAACAGGGACCATGAACAATACTGCCCGGTTAAGGAGAGCGGCTGCAAAAGCAAACAAAATGCTGGGGTGCATAGCGAGAGGTTTTTTGTCCAGGCGAAGAGAGGTGATCTTGCCCCTCTACAGGTCCCTGGTAAGGCCGCACTTGGAGTACTGTGTGCAGTTTTGGAGACCAAACCTGAAGCGTGATATCAGGCTACTGGTGGGTGCGCAAAGGAGGGCAACAAAGATGATATGTGGAATGGAGGGGAGAGACTATGAGAGCAGGCTGGGAGACCTGAATATGTACACCCTGGAGAATAGAAGGGACAGGGGGACATGATAGAGACATGGAAGTATCTGAGGGGAATCAATAAGGATGGGGCAGATGGGGTCTTTAAGCTAAGGAGGGGGAGGGACACCAGTGGGCACGGGCTAAGATTAAAGGGGGGAGATTTAGGAGGGAAATGAGGAGACACTATTTCACAGAGAGGGTGGTAACAAAATGGAACACACTACCCGAATGGGTGGTATCAAGTAAATCTGTGAACAGCTTTAAAAGGGCATGTGACAGAGAGCAGAGGAGAGTGAGGGTAGGGGAGGTGGGGGCGGCAGTGGGATGACAAAGGGGAGGGGGTGGGGCAGTTGCAAACTAGGAGTGCTAGCTGCACACTCGAGCAGACGTAGATAGACCGGGTGGTCTGTTTCTGCTGGTACATTCGTATATTCATATGTAACAGCTCCCTATACTGAATGCTAGCAGGAGAGGGACTACTTTACAAGAAAAGTACTAAAAATTCAATAGTAGTTGTTCTTTTATAGCATTACTTTATTTATTTTTTTTATAATCCTATATAGAATGACACATGTAGCCCATTTTCTCAGCGCAATAATACCCACCAGGATAGGTGGTATGGGCAATACCAGACCTCCCAGGGGCTATAAGGCCCTCCGCCTGTGGCGTCAGATTCATTGGTCCCCTGGGTGGTCTGGTATTGCCCAATACTGCCCACCCTGTCAGGTATTATTGCTTGCTTAATATCTATATAGTATAAGCCTGTTTGTGTGCCTGTACCTTGTAACTAATGTCAGTTGTTCACCAATCTGTTACGCTTAACTGTGCACCCTGTATTTGTAACAACTGCAGTTTTTTCTATACGCTCTATTTGTATCATAATGTACTATTACTGTTTTGAATCATAGTATCATGTGCTGCTATCTGAATTTATACGTGATCATTGTATGAAATGAATTCAGGGTTGCTCCTAATAAAGGGACTTCTAGTCTCAGTGAGCCTATCCGGTTAACAAAATCTAAATAAACAAATAAATTGTTATCGAGACAAAGAGTTCATCTCCACATCTGTTGGGCTACATACTATTTTTAGCAGAAGCATTTTGGAACACTGTCATTATAAGTTTTTTTTGTTCAGTGAGTGTACTGACACAACTGAAATTAAAAAAGACTTGTATGCAAACATCATCTTATCGCAGTAAGCCCCAACCCTGTGCATGGCCTCACAGTCTTGAGACTCTTCTGAAATCTCATGATGGTAAGGTCTGCTGCACAAAGTTTTATTGTTTAAAGCAGCAGTGCAATGTAAAAAAAGACTGTGCTTTTTTGACAGTTTATTCCCTGTGCTCTGCTGAGCATTTACCTGGTACTCTTTCCTACCGGCGTTGTACTATCATCCCGTAATTTGCTCAGATATCCTTTGTTTTTGTTTACATTTCTGCCACTGGACATACTGAACTGGAACCCCCTCTGCCGCCAACTGCACATGTGTATGACTGGCAGTACTACACAGGGACATCAGGAATGTTCAGCACAGGGTCCCACTGCAGTAACCAAAAGATGTGATGTGACGTGAAGGGGGATTGCAGCTGAAAATTATGCAGCCGCCATATTTATTGTGGCGCCACAACAATTGAAATACATTTTAAATACCTGAAAAACTAAAGATTGATAGAAAAAATATTTACAGATATGGTAACCTCATCTATGGCTGTATGCTTACAACCAAAAAAAAAATAATTTTGATAATCATTTCCTGATTATGTTGCACTGCTGCTTTAATCAAAACAGAACTCCAAAACCAGCTTCAATGTAATTAATGTTTTGTAACTTTGTACTTTTCAAAGGCTATCTGTAACCAGCCTGACAATTTTTTGTTAACTTTGTCTCCTTTTTCCCCCTCCCCTTGGTGACACCTGGAAATGAGCCTCTACTCAGTGTGCCTCTCATGGTTACCAAACTTCAAATAAAATAAATAAAATTAAATATTAAAGAGCCACTTCAAGAAAACAAATGTAATAAAGATCACAAAATACGAATAACATTTCAATACTAGGGAACTAGGTGGCTTAGTGGAAAAGAGCTAGTGAACTTGCCTCATGTTTTGTGCTGATGAATACGATTAAACAGTATCCATCAGCCTAAATAAGAGAACTGTCATGATCTTGTTAACATCAATAACCTCCGACATATTCTTTGGTTTTCTGGCTTGAAACACTAGCACATCGTGGGAATTAGAACTTGGTACAGACTGCGCTGACATTTGCATGACACACACAAGTGCTGATGCCCCATATATGGTGTCACCAGTCCAAAATAGTCTCAGTTTCTTTATTACTACCACAGGGAGCAAATCTCTCAGGGATCAGAGTTTCAGATTAGCCTGTGTGGGCCTCGTCTGTGTCGTATTTTAGTATCCTTTCTATCTCCATTACCAGGTAAATATTCATTGGTGCCAGGGAAGCCCATTTTCCATGTATAACTCTGCATTAAAAAGAGAACAGCTGGATCTGCACTCCTACTGCTTCAATTGCTTTGGGCAGGACAACATGGGGAATTGCCACATTTGTGCCTACATCATGTTTAATATTTTTCACAGTAGAGCCAAGCTCAGGAAATAATCGGAGACTTTTCCCCACCCTTGGCGCCATCCCCTTTCCTGGCTGCAAGTTACTAATGCTTAATAGAAACATAGAAGTTGTCGGCAGTTGGGGATCTTATAATTGATAAAGTCTTCCCTTGTTTTCCTACCCCCAACCCTATTTAGCTGCCTGCTTGAGTATTTCGCAATGACTGTCCCATGCCCGCTTGAATTCCCCCACTGTCTTCAACAGACAATGAGAGCACCAACTGTTTGGAACCTGTATGAAGAGATGCAGATGCACAGGGCCTTCTGGCTGTCAGGAGAAGAGTCCATCCATCTTTCGTAGGGCTACTGATGCAAAGAATTTGTGGGGCTGTTTGGGCAGCTGTGGAGGCGCAGGACCCTCCAGGGCCTGTGCAGCACCATCCTCTTTCATGAGGTAGGGTCATGTCAATAGTATATTCAAGTACAGTATATTCAAGACTTGGGACTAAAACACTGTAAAATGGACAAGGTGTGAGTAAAAGAATGTGAGGCACAAAAATGGAATTCTTGTGTTATGTACATAAGTGCGACACAAGGATTTTTCATGCACACCAAAAATGGAATTCTTGGACTGCACATTTAATTGAGACTCAAGCATTCCATTTTTGGTGCGCATGGAAAATTTTAGTGTCGCAAATTTTAGTGTTGCACTTGAATACTTTTGACCCTATGTCATGAACATGGTTGCTTGAACAAGTTAACTTCCACCAGAAAGGTGATTTTGCAGAATGATTGCAAAAATCACCTTTCAACCTGTACTTGAACATTCCCACCTTCCTTATTCATGAGGTAGTGTCATGTAAACAGTATATTCAAAATTTGGGATTAAAATATTGCAAAACGGCAGAGTTATGAGTAAAAGTATGTGAGACATAAAAATGAAATTCTTATGTTGTATATTTAAGTGTGACACTAAAGTGTGACAGTAAAATCTGCAGCTTACGACACAAAAATAGAACAATTATGTAAGAACTTACCAGAATCTCTTGCAGCACGTCACACCTTAGGAACTACAGCTGTCAGGCACAAGGACCACAAGGAAACAGTTTTGCTAACAGTCTATCTGGGATCGCCCACGGCAACGTCAACACATCAGCACCCTCCCTATATAGCTGAGGGTGGCCCCACACCCTCCTCAGTTCCCTGCCAGAGACCATCTATCAAGGATGCCCTCCCGAGGGAGAGCTAGAGAGAACCGCCAGAAGGAGCATGGAAAACAGAAAACAGAAGGCTTAAAATCCTGGAAAAAAAGAGAAGAGGAAAGAAGGAAGTCAGGAATCAAAGGGGAAGGAGGGTGGGTTGGGATGACATGACCTTCTGCAAGAGATTCTATCGAAGATCTACTGTTATGGTAAATTCTTACGAACATATGAAACTGCCAGCAGTTACAGGTCATTTGGTGTATCTAGTCTGCTCGAGTGTGCAGCACGCAGTCTATTAAACTGTAGCTGCCCCCCCACTTGCACCCCCTTCTAACATAGCGCCCCCCACTTCCAACTTCTCTTCCCCACCTTCTCCACAGATTTTACCCTCTCTTGGCCCTATCCACCCCCTTGAAGCTGCTACCACTTCTTCTGGCAGCGCATTCCAACCAGCCACCACCCTCCATGAAACAGTGTCTCCTCATTTCTCTCTTGAACCTTCCTCCCTCCAATTTCAGACTGTGTCCCCTGGTGTCCCTCCCCCTTTTAACTTAAACAACTCCTCTGAATTAACTCTGTTTATGCCCTTTAGGTACTTGAATGTCTCAATCATATCCCCTCTTGCCCTTCTATCTTCTAGGGTGTACATGTTGAGCTTCCTCAGTCTCTCCTCATATGTCTTGTCCCCATCACCAGGATCATCTTTGTTACCCTACGTTGGACCCCCTCCAGTAGTTTGATGTCCCTTTTCAAACAGGGGCACCAAAACTGCATACAGTATTAAAAGTGTGGCCTCACAAGGAACCTGTACAGGGGCAAAATGACTTCCTTCCTCCGAGAGGCAATTCCCCTGGCGATGTACCCCAGCATTCTGTTTGCCTTTGCAGCTGCCTTCCTGCACTGAAAGTTCTTCTTCAAGAATATCTCTTGCAGCAGCAGGTCACACCTTAGGAACGAGTCCCAAGCAGTACTGCAGAGGAGAACAGTTTTGGAGGCTGGAAGGCAGGGGTCTAGGAGGCTCTGTAGTAAAGCTAGGCCAAAACCAGCCCTCCTTCTGGAGGCAATGTCCAGACTGTAGTGCCTTGTAAAAGTGTGGACAGTACTCCAAGTCACAGCAATACAGATCTCAGTTGCTGAAACCCCCCAAACAGACGATGGAGGTGGCCATGCATCTGGTAGAGTGGCCCTTGACAACTCCAGGAAGTTCCATACCATACTTCCTGTAACAGAAGAAAAAATTACTCACCATAGTAATGTTGTTTCTTCTAATAGAGTCTTGCTGTATTCTGACTTAATGCAGTTAGCCCCAGCACTTGAACTGCCCCAGAGAGTAAGGAGTTAAACTCTATCCAGGAGCATAGAACGTTGAGCTCGAGCTCGGTTTTCAAACCTCTGTCTGTGGTACTTCCCAGTGTAACCGTCAGATTCTTATGAGCAACTACATACTGAGTCTAGGTATAATGTGTATATATATACATATATTTATTTATTGAAAATGTTTTACCAGGAAAGGCACACTGAGCAAAAAGATGCTCGTCTCACGGTGCGACCTGGGGGATTACAAAGGAGGCAAGTATACATAACAAAGTTGAACTTACAGTAGCACAATGTGGAAAATATACATAATTGGGAAGGAGACATTAGAACAAAGTACATAGGCAGTGCCATTCAGCACGGCACAGGCTCAGCAAGTACAGGTTATACAAATTGTGGTTAACCAACTAGGTAGAAGCAGTAGGGAACAAGAACGTATGGGGGTGGTAAACAAAATAAGGGTACACATCGAGGCAAAACATGAAATACGTAAGTGCCCGTGACAGAACAGAGGTAGTAATACAGAGCTTGAGTGCCAGTAGCGGAGGTTGAGCTGCAGGGAGGAGCATCAAACAGAAAGGAAGGATTGGGGGAGTAAGAGGGGGGTGGGAATGGGGGGTGACGAAACATAGGTGAATAAGGGAGGGGTTAGGTGAGGAGGGAGGGGGACTGGGGAGCTTAGATTGATTAGGAAGGGCGTGTGTGTGTAAATTGTTTTAGTATAAGCCAAAAGGCAACAATTTGGGCCCAGACGACTCAAGTCGAGAACCCAAGAAGAAAAAAGGTAGTGACAACACTAAACAGATTCATAACACAAACAGAATTAACAATTAACCCACCCAAGATGGGGGGGTGCAAGGTACACCCCTGAGGTGCAACAATGTACCTGCCAGCCCACTTCCCAAATACTAGATTCTGAGAGGGGAGGTGGGGGGAAGTCAGAATACAGCAAGACTCCATTAGAAGAAACAACATTACTATGGTGAGTAATTTTTTCTTCAAACAACATGAAGTCTTGCTGTATTCTGACTTAATGCAGACTACAAAGCAGTTCCCTATGGAGGAGGGAATGCAGAACCTACTTTGGGAACAAGCTCTGCAGTACTGCTGTGCCAAACCTAGCATCACTCCTAGCCTGGATGTCCAGGGAGTAATGCTTGGTGAATGTATGTACTGTTTCCCAGGTGGCTGTTTTGCAGATCTCTAACAAGGGTATATCTCTGGCCGCAGCCAGAGTAGCAGCTGTACCCCTAGTTGAGTGAGCCCTCAGGCCTGAAGCAGGTGTTCTACCCAATTTGTCATAGCAGAATTGTATACAAGAAAAAATCCACCCGGCAATAGTTATTTTCGTGGCAAGCTTGCTTTTCCCCACCTCACCATAGGTGAGAAACAACTGAAGACAGTCATTCCTGTGAGCCTTAGTGTGCTCTATGTAATAGCTAAGAGCTCTTTTAACATCCAAGCTGTATAGTCTTCTTTCACCTGAAGAGGAGTGGTCAGTGAAAAGCACAGGAAGAGACACAGACTGGTTCGGATGAAAATCTGATACCACTTTGGGTAAGAACCTCCTATTGGTTCTTAGGACCACTTTATCCCTATGGAAGGATAAGAAGTCAGGTTCAACTGACAAGGCCTGTAATTCATTAATCCTCCTGGCTGAAATAATGGCTACCAGGAATACAGTTTTCCAGGTCAAGTATTTCAGCTCAGCCAAAGCCATGGGTTCAAAGGGAGTCTGCATGAGCTGTGCGATTCAGACATTAAGATCCCAAGCAGGAATTGGTTCTCTAAATGGAGGGTTTGTATGAACCAGACCCTTGAAAAACCTTTTAAACACGTGATGAGAGGCCAAGAAAGAGCCCTTCCCTGCTGAAAGGAAAGCAGAAACTGCTGCTAGGTGAACCTTAAGAGTTGCAGGCCTACAGCCTAGACGACTGAGGTGAATCAAATAATCTAAGGCTGTGAAGATGCCTGCAGAATAAAGGACAATGCCTTTCTGAGAACACCAAATGGTAAACCTCTTCCATTTGGAATCGTAAGTCTTTCTAGTAGATGGTTTCCTGGAAACCTTCAGGATATCCATGACTGCTTGAGAAAGATGCAGGTCTGCATATTCTAGCTCTTCAAGAGCCAGGCCTTGAGATTGAGAGACTGGAGATCGGGATACCAGATCCTCCCCTGGGAGGAGGACAGAAGATTGCGTCTCTTGGAAAGGGACAGGGGACGAGACACTGCCAGGGACAGGAGCAGAGGATACCAAGGCTGCCTGGCCCAGTCTGGAGCCACTAGGATCACTGTGCAAGGTTGAGTTCTGATCTTGATCAGGACCCTGAACAGCAGAGGGAATGGAGGGAAGGCATAGAGGAACCTGCCCTTCCAATCCAAAATCAGGGCATCCTGGGGCACAGTCCCCGGGAGTGGAGGTCTGCAACAGAACAGAGTGAGTTGGTGATTGTCCGGGGCTGCAAAGAGATCTATCTTTGGAGTACCCCATCTGCAAAAGATGGTCTTCAGGATGAGAGGATTCAGGGACCATTCGTGATGTCCCTGGGATATTCTGCTCAGAGCATCTGCCAGTACATTGTCCTTCCCTGGAAGGTGAACTGCTGCTAGGGAAGTCCGAAGAGAATAGGCCAGAGACCACAGTTTCATGGCTTCTGTGCACAGGGCTGAGGACTGAATGCCTCCTTGTTTGTTGATATACCACATTGTGGTCGTGTCGTCTGTTCTAACTTGGACCACCTTGCCCGTGACCGAATCTGAGAAGCACTGAAGGACCAGGAACACTGCCCCGAGTTCCAGAAGGTTGATGTGAAGGAGAGACTCCTGTGGAAGCTTGCTCCCCTACACCACTGCAGTGACTCAGAGAGCCTGGGAGGAGAGATACCCGAGGGTCTGTCTGGGGAGATGTCCAGTTCAATGGGCACATCCAGAACCCCCCCCCCCCAGTCATCATCATCATCAGGATTGTCTTTGTCTCCTTCCCACTCCTCATAATAAGCATCTGGACCATAATCCAAAGGAGACGGATACGACCAAACCAACCCCCTAACCGGCGGTACCGATTCGGACGGAACCGGTCTTAGCAATTGAACAATGCTAATCGCTTTGACTATTTTATCCGTGGTTGGAGAATGCGGTACAGAATCCAAACCGGTGGACTTGCATTTTCTTTTTGATGGAACCGGCCTCTCAGGGTCGGCTCTCCTTTTGCCCAACTAGGTATCACCTAGGTCAGCAGGCACCTCCTCAGGTTCGGCTGCAACCGAACTGGGCTGGCCATCCGCATCCACGGACTTCTCGGCCTCCCTTTCCTTCAGCCTTCTCAGTTTCTTATCTAGAGTGGATTTAGGAAAGTTTATACAAATTAGGCAACTCCAACTTGAGGTGGTCAAACCACAGACAATAAACACAGATGAGGTGGGGGTCGGCCTTGGCCAAAGCCTCCCCACACTCAGTACAGTGCTGAAACCCAGTGGGACAGGTTTTCTTTTTGGGTTTGCCAGACAAGGCCAACCTACTAAATTACCCTATAGCAGTTTTCAAGCCAGGTAATAAAATAACCAACCGGTTAGAAACTGTGTCACGGGTTTTGAAAAAGAACCAAAAAAGGCCCGGTTCTTTTGAAACCGATCGGTACCGGAATACCACTCTAATCCCCAGAAAATTTTCTCAGGAAACGGAAGAAATACAAGGTTGGTTCCTAACCAGACTGACCGAAAAGAAACTGAGGAAAAAAGTAATTTCCACACACTTTTACAAAATAAACACAGCCACTACCTATCTACAACACTACCTGTACCATAGACAGAGGCTGGAAATCCAAAAAATAACAAAAAGAATGGTTTAAAACCAAACGCTTTACTTTTTCACTGAACCAAGCAGAGGAATCTCCGACTTCACCGTTAGGTGGAGTAAAGACTCTGACGGTTACACTGGGAAGTACCACAGACAGAGGTTTAAAAACCAAGCTCGAGCTCAACATTCTATGTTCCTGCATAGAGTTTAACTCCTTACTCTCCGGGGCAGTTCAAGTGCTGGGGCTAACTGCATTAAGTCAGAATACAGCAAGACTTCATGTTGTTTGAAAACAATGCAGTTGGGCAACCATTTGAACAGGCGGTATTAAGAAACTGGTGCACCCTCTTTCCAGGGGTGAAAGAAACAAACAGCTGCAAGGTCTTCCTGCAGTCCCGCATGTGGAGAACATAATATCCGAGTATCCTATGTACATCTAAAGTATGGAGCAATGCTTCCCTGGATTGGCATGCTCTAGGTAATAAACTGGTAGGTGGATGGTTTGATTCAAAGTAAACTCAGACACCGCCTTTGGCAAAAACTCAGGGTTAGTCGCACAGACACCCTGTCTTTGTGGAAAATCAAATAAGGCTGTTCACGTGAGTGCCTGCAGCTCAGAGATCCTATGAGCAGAAGTAATAGCAACTAAAAATAACGTTTTCCACGACAGAAAGTGTAGCTCGGAAGTCATGGCGGGCTCGAAAGGAGCCAAAGTAAGCTTCTCTAAAACAAAATTCAAGTCCCAGGCTGGGATTAGGTTATGTATGGGAGTCTTCAAATGCAGGATGCTTCTCAAAAAGGTATGGGCTACATTCAACTGGACTACGATACAACCCTCAATGGGGGCACGGAAGGCTGATATGGTGGACAAGAAACAATTACCCACCGAAGTAATGTTACTTCTTCCAGGGGATTCTTTAGCATTATTGACAGATGCAGTATGCCAGCTGGGTTCAGCTGCCCCAGAGAGAAGGAGTCAATGCAAATGAGGAAGACATTGGCCAATCAGGATACAGTTAGAGTAGAGTGCTACCTGTAGTCAGCCTGAGGGACCTCAGAATGCATTTCGGAGCTGAAAAAGAGCAAAAACTGTGCCCTCTAGGGGCAAAAAAAACTGTTAGCAATAACCCACCAAATATTGTAACCCACTATTATGAAACTTTTTTTTTTAAAATCACATGAATGAATGACAGTCAAATTTGGCTAAATCCCCTTTAGACAAGGTTTCCAGGGGAGGAAGGGTGGGAGTGTCAATAATGCTAAAGAATCCCCTGGAAGAAGTAATATTACTTCAGTGAGTAATTGTTTCTTCTCACCCCAGGAATTCTTTAGCATCTATTGACAGATGCAGACTTCGAAGCAGTGTAGTTGGGAGGAGGGCACAGAAACCTATTTTAAGAAGAGGCTCTGAAGTACCTTCCTGCCAAATTTGGCATCCTATCAGATTACACATCCAAGAGAAGACCTTATTGAATGTGAGAAGCAAATTTCAAATAAGTGGTCTGCACACTTCTAGTAAGGATATAGCCTTGAACGTTGCCCAGGAGGCAGCTGTTCTCCAGGAAGTAGGCCCTAAGCCAGTGGCAGAGCTAGAGGGGGGCTGGAGGGGGTGGTCGCCCCTCCTGGCTACCCCAGTGAGAGTAGTGGTGCCCCACCACCTTCATTATTCAATGTTTAGTGCCCACTGTGGAGCCCATGATTCACTGAATGGCCCCCCCGGCTCCCAAAGCTGGCTCCGCTACTGCCCTAAGCACGAGAAGGGTTGAATGTCAGCCTTGCTGTACCAGACCCAAAATACGGGAAAACAGTCCCGTGGGAAAATACTCTTGGTCACTGGTTTCTCCTTTTCTGAGAAAATGCAGGAAAGGAAGGGATGATAAGAAAAAATTACTCACCTTAGTAATGTTGTTTCTTCTAATGGAGTCTTGCTATATTATGACAATTGCAGTTTGTCCCACCATTAGAATTGCTCCGGAGGTGAAAGAGTTAACTTCCATGCCAGGCATGGAACTTAGAGCACGACCTCGGTTAGAAAAGCTCTGTCTGGAATATTTCAAACTGAAACTGTCAGATCTTTACGAGCAAAACTCACTAAGGTTCTGTGTGGAAGCTGTAACCTACACTAGCCAACTGGCTACTTATATATTAACACATTTTCCTGGTCCCAAAACCAAGACTCAAGTCAGGGGACCAGAAAATAAGATAAGATAAGATAAAATAAAACACAACACCCAAACACCCCAAAAAGAAGGGGTGGAAAACATAAAATGGGCATCAATAAGTGCCAACACTGGACTGCCCACCCCATACCCAAAGTAGAAGTTCTGAGAGGGGCAGGCTGGGGGGGAGGTCATAATATAGCAAGACTCCATTAGAAGAAACAACATTACTAAGGTGAGTAATTTTTTCTTCAAACAACATGAAGTCTTGCTATATTATGACAATTGCAGACTACACAGCAGTACCTCCATAGAGGAGGGACAGAACCTACTTAGGGAATAGGTTCTGAAGCATGGCTGTGCCAAACCGAGCATCCCTCCTGGCCTGGATATCCAGGGAGTAATGCTTGGTGAAAGTGTGTACTGTTTTCCAAGTAGATGCTTGACATATCTCTAAGATACGGATGTCTCTGGCAGCAGCTAGAGACGCAGTTGTACCTCTGGTAGAGTGAGCCCTCAGGCCTGAAAGGGGAACCTTACCCGGTTTTTGATAGCAAAATTGGATACAAGAGACAATCCAACTGGCAATGGATCTCTTAGTGGCAGGTTTCCCTTTCCCAACCTTACCGTAAGTGAGAAATAGTTGGAGGGAGTCAAACCTGTGACCCTTAGTACGCTCAGTGTAGTAAATTAGGGCCCTCTTAACATCTAAGCTGTGCAACCTCCTCTCACCAGAGGAGGAATGGTCAGTGAAGAACACTGGAAGAGAAATAGATTGATTAAGGTGGAAATCTGAAACCACCTTAGGCAAAAACTTCCTGTAAGTCCTGAGGACTACCTTATCCCTGTGAAAGGAAATAAAGTCAGTCTCCACTGACAAAGCTTGTAACTCACTTATGCGCCTGGCAGAAGTGATGGCTACTAGAAACACAGTTTTCCAAGTCAAGTACTTAAGCTCTGCCGAAGACAGAGGTTCAAAGGGGGGTTGCATCAGCTAAGCAATGCAAACATTAAGATCCCAGGCAGAGGCAGGGTCCCTGAATGGTGGATTAATATGAAGCAATCCCCTGAAAAACTTGGAAAATACAGGGTGAGCGGAAAGAGAAGAGGGCTTCCCTGCTGAAATAAAAGCAGAGACAGCTGTCAAATGCACTTTCAGGGTAGCTGGTCTCAGTCCCAAAGAATTAAGATGGACCACATAGTCCAAAACAGTGGGCAAATCAGCAGATACCGGGGAAATATGCTTCCCAGAATACCATATGGAAAACCTTTTCCATTTGGAGTTATAAGTAGCCCTAGTGGAAGGCTTCCTAGAAACTTTCAAGATTTCGAGAAAACCTTGAGAAAGGTGTAGGTCAGCAAACTCTAACTCCTCAAGAGCCAGGCCTTGAAGTTGAGGGATTTGAGATTCGGATACCAAACTCTCCCCTGGGCACAGGTTAACAGATTGTGGTTCCTGGGGAGGCACAGGGAAGATGGACTGCTAAGGACAGAAGGAGTGGGAACCAGGGCTGCCTGGCCCAATCTGGAGCAATCAGAATCATCTTGCAGGGCTGAGATCTGATTTTGACTAGCACCTTGAACAGGAGAGGGAAGGGGGGAAAGGCATAGAGAAACTTCCCTTCCCAATCGAGGAGAAAGGCATCCAGGGGGACTGAGTCCAACACTGGGGCCTGCAACAAAAAGTGGAAGTTGATGATTGTCTGGGGCTGCAAAAGATCTATCTGAGGGGTGCCCCATCATGGCAAAAACTATCCCAGTACTTGGGGATCCAGTGGCCATTCGTGATGGCCCTGGGAAATCCTGCAGAGAGCATCTGCCAGGACATTGTCCTTTCCTGGGAGGTGAACTGCTACGAGGGAAGTGTTCAGGGAATAAGCCAGAGACCACAACTTCATTGCCTCGTGCACAAGGTCAAGACTGAGTGCCCCTTGTTTGTTGATGTACCACACTGTGGTGGTGTTGTCTGTTGACTTGTACCACTTTGTTCTGAACAGATGCAGAAAAAACTTGAAGTGCTAGAAAACAGCTCTGAGTTCCAGCAAATTGATGTGAAGCAGAGATTCTTGAGGGGACCACAATCCATGGGAGGAGAGGTTGCCCATGTGAGCTCCCCATCCCAAAAGGGATGCATCTGTAGTAAGGTCAAGGAGTGAGATAGAGGGATGAAGGGAACCCTTAGTCTCAGATTGCTCTGATCCTGCCACCACTGAAGGCCTGGATCAGGTTCTGAGTCACTGGGATCAACTTGGATAGGGATCTCTTCTTTGAGACCAAAAGGCTCTCAAATGGAACTGAATGTCCCTCATCTGAAATCTTGCTCCTTGCACTACAGCTGTGGAAGCAGCCATGTGTCCTAGGAGCTGTAGGAATGCCTTGCTGGTCAAGAGACCTGCAGAGGTGAAGGAAGAGGCCAGGGCCACCAGGTTCCTTACCTTTCTAAGGGAAAGGAAGGCTCTGGCCTGCTTTGTATCCAGTTCTGCACCTATGAAGGTGAGTACCTGAACAGGTTCCAGAACTGACTTTGGGAGATTGAGCAGAAATCCCAGAGAGGTAAGCAGCTGCTGGGTAACTTGCAGGTGTGATTTGACCTGTTCTGGAGACTGACCCACAATGAGCCAGTCGTCTAGGTAGGGAAAGATGGCAATCTTTTGCCTTCTTAAATGAGCAACTACTACTGCCAGGCATTTTGTGAATACCCTTGGGGCAGAGGTAAGGCTGAAGGGCATTGCTCTGAACTGATAATGGCCTGAGGGCAGTTCAATCTGAGGTACTTTCGGTGGGAGCTTCTGATAAGAAAATGGAAGTAGGCATCCTTAATGTCCAGGGAAGCTAGCCAGTCCCCTGGCCTTAGAGAGGGTAAAATCATTCCCAGAGTCACCATTTTGAATTTTGGTTTAAAAGGTTCTTGTTCAGATATCTTAGGTCCAGGATGGGCCTCATTCTCCTGTCTTTTTTGGTAAGGAAGTACCTGGAGTACAGACCCTTGTCCTGGAGTAGGGGAGAAACCCTTTCTACAGCTCTGAGAGCCAGGAGGGTTGAGACTTCTGTTTCTAAGGCAAAGGTCTCTAGAGGTTTGCAGGTGGAAAAGATCTGGCTCTCATCTTTGGAAATTTTGAAGCTGAGAACCAGACCCTAGCTTACTACTTCCAGGACCCACTTGTCTGATGTTAGAGACTCCTGTCCTGAATGAAGTAAGCCAGCCTGCCCCTACAGGTAATGGAGAACTGGCCCTGGGCACCCCATCAGGGTGCCTGTTTGGCAGGGGCTTTAGGCTGAGGAGTGGAAGCAGGCCTGCTTGCACCCCTGGCCTGCCTCTCCTCTGAAGAACCCTCTGAGCATAAGCAGAAGAAGCCTGGTTTGGTAAAAGGCCTGTGAAAGGCCTGCCTCTACCCCTGGGGTCGCTGCCTGAGGAGTGACTTGCCTTCCTTGGCTTGTGCACTCCTATAAGTTGTTCTATATTCATCCATTTTCTTCATAGCATTCTCTGTCTGCTTCCCAAACAGAGAATTTTCCACCACAGGAAAATCCATAGCCTTAGCCTGGGTATCCTGTGACAAACTAGTACACCTGAGCCAAGCCAATCTACGAAAAGCCACAGACGTAGCCATGACTCTAGAGGATACATCATTAGAATCCACTGCAGCATGGAACTGCACCTTAGATGCCTCAATACCATAAGCAGCCACCTGCTCCAGCTCCTTGGCAAGCTGGCCAGGGGCCAGTTTGGCTAAAGCCATGACAGTATCCCATCTAGATTTCTTGTATCTTGCAACATAAGCCATATAAATTGCTTGTCTGAGTCCCAAGAACGCTGCCATGTATTGTTTTTAGCCATGGCATCAATCTTCCTGGAGTCCTTGTCAGGAGGATGTAGCCAGGGAATATTAGCCTTATCACAGGCTGCAGCCTGAACTACCCCAGCATGGCTGCATTGTTGTGAAAGAAATTCTGTATCAGGACTCGATAAAGTGTACCTCCTGTCCATCTTTTTGTCCACAGGAGGCACAGAATTAGAGCTTTTAAAATTTTTATTGTTTGTTTCTAAAGGATTTATGTAAAGGAATAGATAATCTCCTGGACTCTGGGATAAGCCATCATCTCTACAAAAGTCAGGCTCCTCTTGCTCATCCACAGCTTCCTCCAAAAGAAGCTGGAGGGTTTCTGCAACTTTTTTATAAAACAGAAAATGAGAAGGAGACTCAGAAAGCCTAGGGGGAGATTCTCCTAAAGGTCTGTCTGGGGAGATGTCTGGTTAAATGGGCACATCCAGACTTTCAAAGTCACATTCACACTGTTCATAATCATCCTCCCCCTCCTCTAGTTCATAAAACTCCTCTATATCATATTCTTGAACCGGTGGAACCGGCTGAACCGACCTTTGCCAGATAGTGGCGGTTCGGATGGAACAGGGAAAGTGACTGGACAATTTGGATTGCTTTGGCTATCTCTGCAGCAGTTGGAGAAGGAATTTTTGACTCCACACCTGCTGATTTTCTAGTTCCCTTTGCTGGAAATGGCTCCTCTGAGTCAGCTTTATGTTTGCCCGAGAAAGTCTCGCCCTGGTCAGAGGGCACTCCCTCCAGTTCGGTTGGCACCGAACCGGGCTGGCCATCCGGTCAGCGGACTTTGGCTCTCTCGCTCCCTGAGCCTACCAACCTCTTATCTAGGGTAGCTGCAGGAAATTCCTGCAAATCTGGCAGTCTGCATTGAGGTGGTCAAACCCCAGACAATAACACATAGGGATGCGGGTCAGCCTTGGCAAAGGCTTCCCACAGACACCACAGTGTTGGAAACCCAGTGGGCCCGGTTTTTCTTTTAGGTTTCTCAGACATAATGCCAGCCTAACCAAAAACTTGCCCTTTTTCCGGCAGTGCCAGGCAAGACACCCTTATCGGTTCAAACCGTGTCACGGGTCGTGGAAAAAAACGTAATGAAATTTGTTTTTTTTAGAACCGATAAGAACCGGGAACCGCACTCAAAAGCTTTAAATGCTTCAGAATAAAGTTTTAAACTACCTGATCGGTTCGAACCGAACCGATAAACATTTACAAGTTCCACACAGAAATAAACTCTGTCTATTACAATACTACAGACAGAGCTTGAACCGATCGGTTTATGGTTAAAATAATAATAATCGAGTTGAATTTAACCGAGAAAACTCTTTTAAACCGAGAAATGAACCGAGCAGTAGGAGGAATCTCCAGAGCGACTGTTCAGTGAGAGGAGTAAAGAATCTGACAGTTTCAGTTTGAAATATTTCAGACAGAGCTTTTCTAACCGAGCTCGTGCTCTAAGTTCCATGCCTGGCATGGAAGTTAACTCTTTCACCTCCGGAGCAGTTCTAATGGTGGGACAAACTGCAATTGTCATAATATAGCAAGACTTCATGTTGTTTGAATAACAGATTCTGAACTGCTAGGACTGCTGACACAGATTGGCAGGACTAATTCATGCCCCATCCAAGCAGCTTGAGATAGCCTAGACAGGACTTGCCTGAGAGCAGTACAGGCAGAGAAAAAGGGTTGATGAAGGTGGAAATGGTAGAACACTTGAGAAAAGGATTTCCTATCCATCCAAAGGACTAAATTGTTCTTAAAGGCACTGAGAGGATAAGGCCTAAAAGAAAAGCCTGAAACTCTGAAACCCATCTGACAGAGGAAAAGACAAGCAAAAAGGCTGTCTTCGATGTTATTCGCTTCAGGACAGAATTGCCACAGGTTCAAAGGGACACCCATGAACTTGAAAATACAGAGGTTTGTGTTCCATGGGAAAAAACCCCGGTCCCTACAAGGGTCTGGAAGTGAAACGGCCGCTTGCGGAATTCTTTGAAATGGTCTTAGAAATGCCAGATTTCTCTTGCCTGACAGAAAAAGAATCCGAGTAACCGCTAGGTGTACTCCCAAAAGAACAAATTACTCACCTTAGTAATGTTGTTTCTTCTAATGGAGTCTTCATGTATTCTGACAATAGCAGTGAGTCCCAACCTTCGAACTGCCCCGGAGATGAAAGAGTTAACTTTCCATGCCAGGCATGGAACGCTGAGCTCAAGCTCAGTTGAGACTCTGTCTGTTGCTGTTTGAACTCAAACCGTCAGATCTTTACGAGCTAAACTCACTGAGGTCCTGTGTGGAAGCTGTAAAGCTACACTAGAAACTGGCTACTAAATATAATAACTGATTTTTTGGTCCCAAAACAAAGACTCAAGTCAGGAAACCCAAAAAATGAAAAACACAACACCCACTCACCCAAAGAAAAGAGGGTGATAATAAAAAAGGTGGGGCACCTCCTGAGTGCCAATGACTTGCTACTGCCCTCCCACATCCCAAAAACAAAGGTTCTGAGAGGGGAAGGCAGGGGAAGGTCAGAATACAGCAAGACTGCTAGAAGAAACAAATACTAAGGTGAGTAATTTTTTCTTCAAACAACATGAAGTCTTGCTGTATTCTGACAATAGCAGACTACCAAGCAGTACCTCCATGGAGGAGGGACAGAACCTACTTAGGAAATAGGCTCTGAAGCACTACTGTGCCAAACCGAGCATCACTCCTAGCCTGGATATCCAGAGAGTAATGCTTTGTAAAATTGTGAACTGTTTTCCAGGTAGCTGCTTGACATATCTCTAAGATAGGAATATCCTTGGCAGCAGCCAGGGAAGCAGCTGTACCTCTGTAGAGTGAGCCCTCAGGTCTGAGGGGGAATCTGACCTAGTTTTTCATAGCAAAATTGAATGCAAGAGACAATCCACCTGGCAATGGATCTTTCAGTGGCAGGTTTTCCTTACCAACCTCACCATAAGTGAGTAACAGTTGAGGAGTCAAACCTGTGACCCTTGGTACGCTCTCATGTAGTAGCTAAGGGCCTCTTTCACATCCAAACTGTGCAACCTCCTCTCACCAGAGGAGGAATGGTCAGTGAAGTACACAGGAAGAGACATAGATTGGTTAAGGTGGAAGTCTGAAACCACCTTAGGTAAAAACTTCCCGTTAGTCCTGAGGACCACCTTATCTCTATGGAAAGAGATAAAAATCAGGCTCCACTGACAGGGCTTGCAATCCGCTGTGTGCGCCTGGCAGAAGTGATGGCCACCAGGAAACACAGTTTTCCAAGTCAAGTACCTGCTCTGATGAGGACAAAAGGCCAAAAGGGGTTGCACAAGCTGAGTAATGCAAACATTAAGGTCCCAAGCAGGGGCAGGGTCCCTGAATGGCGAATTGGTATGAAGCAATCCCTTGGAAAACTTGGAGAATACAGGGTGAGCTGAAAGAGAAGAGGGCTTACCTGCTGAAAGAAAAGCAGAGACAGCTGCCAGATGCACCCTTAATGTAGCTGGTCTGAGTCCCAAGCTATTCAGATGGACCATATAGTCAAGGACTGTGGGCAGGTGAGCAGACTCTGGGGAAATATGCTTCCCAGAGCACCATATGGAGAATCATTTCCATTTGGAATTATAAGTAGTTGTGGTGAAGGCTTCCTAGAAGCCTTAGAATATCCATAACACCTTGAGAGAGGTGTAAATCAGCAAACTCTAACTCTTCAAGAGCCAGGCCTTGAGATTGAGAGATTTGAGATTCAGGTACCAAACCCTCCCTGAGCACAGGTTAACAGGTTGTAATTCCTGGAAGAGACAAGGAAGGTGGACTGCTAAGGACAACAGGAGGGTACCAGGGCTGTCTGGCCCAGTCTGGAGCAATCAGAATCACCTTGCAGGGTTGGAGACCTGATTTTGACTAGCACCTTGAACAGGAGAGGAAGGGGAAAGCATCAGGAACTTCCCTTCCCAACTGAGAACCAGGGCATCCAGGGGGACTGAGCCCAACACTGGCGGCCTGCAGCAAAAAGGAGAAGTTGGTGATTGTCTGGGCTGCAAAAGATTCTATCTGTGGGTGCCCATCAGGAGAAGATCACCTCCAAAACCAGGGGGTCCAGTGACCATCCGTGATGGCCCTGAGATATCCTGTTGAGAGCATCTGCAGGACATTGTCCTTGCCTGGGAGGTGTACTGCTATAAGGGAGGTGTTCAGGAATAGGCCGAGACCACAACTTCATTGCTTCTGTGCACAGGCCGAAGACTGAGTGTCCCCTTGCTTGTTGATATACCACATTGTGGTAGTATTGTCTGTCCTGATCTGAACAACTTTGTTCTGAACAGACTTGGAAAAAGCTTGAAGTGCAAGAAGGAAAAATTACTCACCTTAGTAATGTTGTTTCTTCTAATGGAGTCTTGCTACATTATGACAATTGCAGTTTGTCCCACCATTAGAACTGCTCGGGAGGTGAAAGAGTTAACTACCATGCCAGGCATGGAGTTTAGAGCGCGAGCTCGGTTAGAGAAGCTCTGTCTGGCTATTTTCAAACCGAAACTGTCAGATCTTACGAGCAAAACTCACTAAGGTTCTGTGTGGGAAGCTGTAACCTACACCAGCCAACTGGCTACCTAAATATTAACACCTATTCCTGGTCCCAACACCAAGACTCAAGTCAGGGGACAGAAAAATAAAAATATAAGATAAAATAAAACACAACATCCCAAAACCCAAAAGGGGTGGAAAAAACATAAAATGGGCATAACAAGGTGCCAACACTGGACTGCCCACCCATACCAAGTAGAAGTTCTAAGAGGGCAGGCTGGAGGAGGTCATAATATGCAAGACTCCATTAGAAGATACAACATTACTAAAGGTGAGTAATTTTCTTCAAACAACATGAAGTCTTGCTATATTATGACAATTACAAAATACACATCAGTACCTCCATGGTGGAGGGACAGAACCTACCAGGAATAGGCTCTGAAGCACGGCTGTGCCAAATCCGACATCCCTCCTGGCCTGGATATCAGGAGTAATGCTTGGTGAAAGTATGTACTGTTTTCCAAGTAACCGTTGACATATCTCCAAGACAGGGATGTCTCTAGCGGCAGCTAAAGACGAGCTGTACCTCTGGTAGAGTGAGCCCTCATGGCCTGAAGGGGAACCTTCCGGTTTTTGATAGCAAAATTGGATACAAGAGACAATCCAACCTGTGCAAATGGATCTCTGTGGCAGGTTTCCTTTCCCAACCTTACCGATAAGTGAGAAATAGTTGGAGGGATCAAACCTATGACCCTGAGTACGCTCTAGTATAGTAACTAAGGGCCCTCTTAACATCTAAGCTGTGCAACCTCCTCTCACTAGAGGAGGAATGGTCAGTGAAGAACACTGGAAGAGAGATAGACTGATTAAGATGGAAATCTGAAACCACCTTAGGCAAAAACTTCCTGTTAGTCCAGAGGACTACCTTATCTCTGAAGGAAATAAAGTCAGTCTCCACTGACAAAGCTTGTAACTCACTTATGCGCCTGGCAGAAGTGATGGCTACTAGAAACACAGTTTTCCAAGTCAAATACTTAAGCTCTGCGAAGACAGAGGTTCAAAGAGGTTGCATCAGCTAAGCAATGCAAACATTAAGATCCCAGGCAGAGGCAGGGTCCCTGAATAGTGGATTAATATGAAGCAATCCCTGAAAAACTTGGAAAATACAGGGTGAGCGGAAAGAGAAGAGGGCTTCCCTGCTGAAATAAAAGCCAGAGACAGCTGTCAAATGCACTTAGGGTAGCTGGTCTCAGTCCCAAAGAATTAAGATGGACCACATAGTCCAAAACAGTGGGCAAACCAGCAGATACCGGGAAATATGCTTCCAGAATACCAGATGAAAACTTTTCCATTTAGGAATTATAAGTAGCCCTAGTGGAAGGCTTCTAGATGCCTTCAAGATGTCAAGAACACCTTGAGAAAGGTGTAGGTCAGCAAACTCTAACTCCTCAACAGCCAGGCCTTGAGGTTGAGGGATTTGAGATTCAGATACCAAACTCTCCCCTGGGCACAAGATAACAGGTTGTGTTTCCTGGGGAGGCACAGGGGAAGATGGACTGCTAAGGACAGAAGGAGTGGGAACCAGGGCTGCCTGGCCCAATCCGGAGCAATCAGAATCATCCTGCAAGGCTGGGATCTGATTTTCACTAGCACCTTGAAAAGGAGAGGGAAGGGGGGAAAAGCATATAGAAACTTCCCTCCCCAATCTAGGAGAAAGGCATCCAGGGGGACTGAGCCCATCACTGGGGGCCTGCAACAAAACAGTGGAAGTTGGTGATTGTCTGGGGCTGCGAAAAGATCTATCTGAGGAGTGCCCCATCTGGCAAAAACTATCCCCAGTACTTGGGGATCCAGTGGCCATTCGTGATGGCCCTGGGAAATCCTGCAGAGAGCATCTGCCAGGACATTGTCCTTTCCTGGGAGGTGAACTGCTACAAGGGAAGTGTTCAGGGAATAAGCCAGAGACCACAACTTCATTGCTTCCGGTGCACAAGGCCGAAGACCGAGTGCCCCCTTGTTTGTTGATGTACCACACTGTGGTGGTGTTGTCTGTTGACTTGTACCACTTTGTTCTGAACAGATGCAGAAAACACTTGAAGTGCTAGAAAGACAGCTCTGAGTTCCAGCAAATTGATGTGAAGCAGAGACTCTTGAGGGGACCACACTCCCTGGGTGGAGAGGTCGCCCATGTGAGCTCCCCATCCCAGAAGGGACGCATCTGTAGTAAATGTAAAGGAGTGAGATAGAGGGATGAAGGGGACCCTTAGTCTTAAATTGCTCTGATCCTGCCACCACTGAAGGGCCTGGATCAGGGTTCGAGTCACTGGGATCAACTTGGAAAGGGGATCTTTTCTTTGAGACCAAAAGGCTCTCAAGTGAACTTGAATGTCCCTCATCTGAAATCTTGCTCCTTGCACTACAGCTGTGGAAGCAGCCATGTGTCCTAGGAGCTGTAAGAAGTGCCTTGCTGGTCGAGAGACCTGCAGAGTGAAGGAAGAGGCCAGGGCCACCAGGTTCCTTACCCTCTCTAAGGGCAGGAAGGCTCTGGCCTGCTTTGTATCCAGTTCTGCACCTATGAAGGTGAGTACCTGAACAGGTTCCAGCACTGACTTTGGGAGATTGAGCAGAAAACCCAGAGGTGAGCAGCTGCTGGGTAACTTGCAGGTGTGATTTGACCTGTTCTGGAGACTGGCCTACAATAAGCCAGTCGTCTAGGTAAGGAAAAATAGCAATCTTTGCCTTCTTAAATGAGCAACTGCTACTGCTAGACATTTTGTGAATACCCTTGGGGCAGAGGTGAGGCCGAAGGGCATTGCTCTGAATTGGTAATGGCCTGAGGGCAGTTCGAATCTGAGGTACTTTCGGTGGGAGCTTCTGATTAGAACATGGAAATAGGCATCCTTGAGGTCCAGGGAAGCTAGCCAGTCCCTGGCCTTAGAAGGTAAAATTATTGCCAGAGTCACCATTTTGAATTTTGGTTTCAAAAGGTTCTTGTTCAGATATCTTAGGTCCAAAATGGGCCGCCATTCTCCTGTCTTTTTGTGGTAAGGAAGTACCTGGAGTACAGACCCTTGTCCTGGAGTAGGGGGGAAACCCTTTCTACAGCTCGGAGAGCCAGGAGAGTTGAGACTTCTGTTTCTAAGGCAAAGGTCTCTTAAGGGTTTGCAGGTGGAAAAGATCTGGCTCTCATCTTTGGAAATTTTTTGAAGCTGAGAACCAGACCCTTGCTTACTACTTCCAGGACCCACTTGTCTGATGTTAGAGACTCCCTGTCCTGAATGAAGTAAGCCAGCCTGCCCCCTACAGGTAATGGAGAACCGGCCCTGGGCACCCCATCAGGGTGCCTGTTTGGCAGGGGCTTTAGGCTGAGGAGTGGAAGCAGGACTGCTTGCACCCCGTCTGCCTCTGCCTCTGAAGAACCCCCTCTGAGCAAAAGCAGAAGAAGCCTGGGTTTGGTAAAAAGGCCTGTGAAAAGGCCTACCTCTACCCCTGGGGGTCTGCTTCTGAGAAGTGACTTGCAGCTTCCTTGGCTTGTGCACCCTATAAGTTGTTCTATATTCATCCATTTCTTCATGTAATTCTCTGTCTGCTCCCCAAACAGAGAATTCCCTACCACAGGAAAATCCATGGCCTTAGTCTGGGTATCCTGTGACAAACTAATACACCTGAGCCAAGCCAACCTATGAAAGGCCACAAATGTAGCCATGACTCTAGAGGATACATCATTAGAATCCACAGCAGCATGGAATTGCACCTTGATGCCTCAATATCATCAGTAGCCACCTGCTCCAGCTCCTTGGCAAGCTGGCCAGGGCCTTTTGGCAAAAGCCATGACAGTGTCCATCTAGATTTTGGTATCTTGCCACATAAGCCATGTAATTTGCTTGTCTGAGTTCCAAGGACGCTGCCATGTATTGTTTTAGCCATGGCATCAATCTTCCGGAGTCCTTGTCAGGAGGATGTGAAGCCAGGGAATGTTAGCCTTATCACAGGCTGCAGCCTGAACTACCCCAGCATGACTGCATTGCTGTGAAAGAAAGTCTGTCTCTGGACCTGATAAAGTACCTCCTGTCCATCTTCTTGTCAACAGGAGGCACAGAATTAGGACCTTTAGTATTTTTATTGTTTGTTTCCTAAATGATTTATGTAAGGAATAGATAATCTCCTAGACTCTGGGATATCCATCATTTCCACAAAATCAGGTTCCTCTTGCTCATCACAGCTTCCTCTAATGGGAGCTGGAGGGTTTCAGCAACCTTTTATAAAACAAAAAGTGAGAAGGGACTCAGAAAGCATAGGGGGAGATTCCAAAGGTCTGTCTGGGGAGATGTCCGGTTCAGTGGGCACATCCAGACTCTCAAAGTCACATTCACACTGATCATAATCCTCCTCCCCCTCCTCTGGTCCATAAAACTCTTCAATATCATATTCTTGAACCGGTGGAACCGGCTGAACCGACCTTTTACCAGACAGTGGTGGTTCGGACGGAACCGGAGAAAGTGACTGTACAATCTGTATAGCTTTTGCTATTTCTGCAGCAGTTGGAGAAGGAATTTTGGACTCCAAACCTGCTGATTTTTTAGTTTTCTTTGCTGGAACTGGCTCCTCAGAGCCAGCTTTTCGTTTGCTCGAGGAAGTCTCGCCCTGGTCAGAGGGCACTCCCTCCGGTTCAGTTGGCACCGAACCGGGCTGGCCATCCGGGTCAGCGGACTTTTTGGCCTCCTTTCCCTGAGCCTGCCCACACTCTTGTCCAGGGTGGCTGCAGGGAAATTTTTACAAATCTGGCAGTCTGAACTGAGGTGGTCAAACCCCAGACAATAGACACATGTAGTGTGTGGGTCAGCCTTGGCAAAGGCTTCCCCACAGACACTACAGTGTTGAAACCAGTGGGCCCGGTTTTCTTTTGGTTTCTCAGACATGGTGCCAGCCTAACCAACAACTTGCCCTTTAACGGCAGTGCCAGGCAAGACACCTGATCGGTTCCCAACCGTCACGGGTCGTGGAAAACCGTAATGAAATCTGTTTTTTAGAACCGATAAGAACTCGGGAACCGGACTCTAAAAGCCTTAAAATGCTTCCTTTTAAAAGTTTTAATAGCCTGATCGGTTCGAACCGAACCGATAAAATTTACAAGTTCCACACAGAAATAAACCTATCTATTACTTACAATACTACAGACAGAGCTTGAACCGATCAGTTTGAGGTTAAAATAAAAATACTGCGGTTGAATTTAACCGAGAAAATACTGTTTAAACGAGAAATGAACCGAACAGTAGGAGAAATCTCCGAACAACTGTTCAGTGAGGCGGAGTAAAGAATCTGACAGTTTCGGTTTGAAAATAGCCAGACAGAGCTTCTCTAACCGGGCTCGTGCTCTAAACTCCATGCCTGGCATGGCAGTTAACTCTTTCACCTCCGGAGCAGTTCTAATGGTGGGACAAACTGCAATTGTCATAATATAGCAAGACTTCATGTTGTTTGAAACACTGCTCTGAGTTCCAACAGACTGATGTGAAGCAGAGATTCCTGAGGGGACCACAACCCTTGGGTGGTCAGGTCTCCCAAGTGGGCCCCCCACCCCAAGACGGAGGCATCTGTAGTAAGGATTAAAGAGTGAGACTGAGTGACAAAGGGAACTCCCTGTCTTAGATTGTCCTGATCCTGCCACCACTGCAAGGCCTGGATCAGGGTTTGAGTAACTGATATCAGTTTGGTCAGAGGGTCCTTTTCTGAGACCAAAAGGCTCTCAAGTGGAACTGAATGTCCCTCATCTGAAATCTTGCTCCTGCACCACTGCTGTAGAAGCAGCCATGTGCCCTAGGAGCTGCAGAAATGCCTTGCTGGTCGAGACACCTGTAGGGTGAATGAAGAGGCCAGTGTGATAAGGGTCCTTGCCTGTCCAGGGGAAGGAAGGCTGTAGCCTTTTTCTGTATCTAGCTCTGCCTGTGAAGGTGAGGAGCTGAATAGGCTCTAGAAATGACTCTGAAAGATTCAGAAGGAAACCTAGAGAAGTGAGCAGTTGCTGCATTATCTGTAGGTGTAACTTGACTTGGTCTGGGGACTGGCCTACTATGAGCCAGTCGTCCAAGTATGGGAAGATGGCAATCCTTTGCCTTCTTAGGGAAGCAACTACTACTGCCAGGCATTTTGTGAACACCCTTGGAGCAGAGGTTAGGCCGAAGGGCATTGCTCTGAATTGGTAATGGACTGAGGGCAGCTCGAACCCGAGGTATTTTCGATGGGAGCTTCTGATGAGAATATGGAAATAGACATCCTTGAGGTCCAGGGAGACTAGACAGTCCCCTGGCCTTAGAGAAGGTAGAATTATTCCCAGAGTCACCATTTTGAACTTTGGCTTTAAAAGGTGCTTGTTTAAATACCTGAGATCCAGAATGGGCCGCCATTCTCCTGTCTTTTTGGGAGTGAGGAAGTACATGGAGTACAATCCTTTTCCTTGGTGTTGGGGTGGAACCTTTCTACAGCTCTGAGAGCCAAGAGGGAAGAGACCTCTGCCTCTAGGGCAAGTGCCTCTGAAGGATTTGCAGGTGGAAAGGATCTGGTTCCCATCTTTGGAAATTTTTTGAAGCTGAGAACCAGTCCCTGGCTTGCTACTTCCAGGACCCATTTGTCTGACGTTAAAGACTTCCAGTCCTGGACAAAGTAAGCCAGCCTGCCCCCTACAGGTGGTGGAGAATCGGCCCTGGCAAACCTATCAGGGTGCCGGTTTGGCAGGGGGTTTAGGCTGAGGGGTGGAAGCAGGTCTGCTTGTACCCCTTCTGCCACCCCCTCTAAAGAACCCCCTCTGAGCATAGGCAGAAGAGGAGGCCTGGGCTTGGTAGAAAGGCCTATGAAAAGGCCTGCCCCTGCCCCAGGGATGCTGCCTCTGAGGAGTGGCTTGCCTTTCCTTGGCCTGAGCACTCCTATAGGAGGTCCTGTATTCATCCATTTTCTTCATGTAGTTCTTTGTTGGCTCCCCAAACAGAGAATTACCCACAACAGGAAAATCCATGGCCTTAGTCTGGGTATCCTGAGACAGGCTAGTACATCTGAGCCAAGCCATCCTACGAAGGGCCACAGATGTAGCCATGACTCTAGATGACACATCATTGGAGTCCACTGCAGCATGGAATTGTACCTTGGATGCCTCAATACCATCAGCAGCCACCTGCTCCAGCTCCTTGGCAAGCTGACCAGGGACCTGTTTAGCTAAAGCCATGACAGTGTCCCATCTAGATTTCTGATATCTAGCTGTATAGGCCATATAATTGGCCTGCCTGAGTCCCAGGGATGCTGCCATGTACTGTTTCTTTGCCATGGCATCAATCCTCCTGGAGTCCTTATCCGGGGTGTGTGAAGCCAAGGGTATATTAGCCTTATCACAGGTTGCAGCCTGCACTACCCCAACATGACTGCATTGCTGGGTAAGGAACTCCGTATCTGAGCCTGACAGAGTATACCTCTTGTCCATTCTTTTATCCACAGGAGGCATAGAAATATGAGTCTTTAAAATCTTACATGTCTGTTTCCCAAAAGACTTGTGTAAGGGAATAGACAGCCTCCTGGACTCTGGGATATCCATCATTTCCACATAGTCAGGCTCCTCCTAGTCATCCACAGCTTCTTCCATAGGAAGCTGAAGGGTTTCGGCCACTTTCTTGTAAAACATGAAATGGGAGGGGGACTCAGAAAGCCTAGGAGGAGACACTCCTGAAGGTCTGTCTGGGGAGATGTCCGGGTCAATGGGCACATCCAGACTTTCATAATCACATTCACTTTCCTCATACTCTCCTTCCTCCTCCTCTGGTTCATAAAATTCTTCCAAATCACAATCCGGTACCGGTGGAACGGCCAGACCGGCGCCTTCCTGATGGTGCCGTTCGGTCGGAACTGGAAAGCGACTGCACAATTTTATCGCTTTGGCTATTTCATCAGTGGTTGGAGAAAAAGCTTTTGGATCCACACGCTGATTTTCCCTTCTTGTTCTCTTTAACCGACTCGACTCGAATCGGTTCTCCTTTGCCGAAGAAGTTGCACCCTGGTCAGAGGGCACTCCTTCTGGTTCGGTTTGAACTGAACCAGGCTGGCCATCCGGGTCAGCAGACTTTTTGGCCTCCCTTTCCCTGAGCCTACCAACTCTCTTTTCTAGGGTAGCTGCAAGAAAATTTTTACAAATCTGGCAGTCTGAATCGAAGTGGTCAAACCCCCAGACAATAAACACAGGTGGTATGGGGGTCAGCCTTAGCAAAGACTTCCCCACACACACTACAGTGTTGAAACCCAGTAGGCCTGGTTTTTCTTTTGGGTTTCTCAGACATAGTGCCAGTCCTAACAAAACTTACCCTTTTAATGGCAATCCGCCAGGCAGGACTCTCTTATCGGTTCCTGACCGTATTGCAGGTCGTGAAAAAACCGTAGTAAAATCCGTTTTAGAACCGATAAGAACCGTAGCACACTCTAAAAGTAGAAATAAAGATTTTTAAACAACCTGATCGGCTCAAACGAAGAAAGACTAAAGGAGCTTAATATGTATAACCCTTGAGGAAAGAAGGGAGAGAGGGGACATGATAGAAACTTTCAAGTACCTCAAGGGAATTAACAAAGTCCAAGAGGGTAGCATCTTCCAGAAAAAGAGATGTGCAAGAACAAGAGGGCACAATTTGAAGATAGAAGGGGGACGGCTCAGAGGTAATGTGAGGAAGTATTTTTTCACTGAGAGGGTTGTGGATGCATGGAACAGCCTCCCTGAGGAGGTCGTGGGGTCAGGAACAGTGGAGGACTTCAAGAATGCATGGGACACGCATAAGGCAGTCCTAGTGGGGGATAGGAGGAAGTAAGCTGTTGGTTAACTAGGATCTGCAGCTTATCTGTTAGGTAGAAAATGGGCAGACTAGGTGGGCCAAGCAGTCCTTATCTGCGTCCAAATTCTATGTTTCTAAACCGAACCGATGAAACATTTACAAGTTCCACACAGAATAGAAAATCAAAATAAACCTATCTAGTACTCACGAATACCACAGACAGAGACTGAACCGACAGGTTGCGGTTTAAATCGGATGGAAACCGAGAAAAACGGACTTTAACCGACAAATTGAACCGAGCAAAGAAGAAATCTCCGGAGCGACTGTTCAGTGAGGCGGAGTAAAGAATCTGACGGTTTGAGTTCAAACAGCAACAGACAGAGTCTCAATTGAGCTCGAGCTCAGCGTTCCATGCCTGGCATGGAAACAGTGGTGGCTCTACGCCAGGGCCCACCAGGGCACGTGCCCCGGTAAAAAAATGCTGTGCCCCATATGGTGCAGAGCTTCCCCCATAGTAAAAAGATATCAGTGCCCTGGCTGCCATCTGTTGTGCCCCAGCGGTGCCCTGGTAACCATTTGTAGCTAGAGCCGCTACTGCATGGAAAGTTAACTCTTTCATCTCCGGGGCAGTTCGAAGGTTGGGACCCACTGCTATTGTCAGAATACAGCAAGACTTCATGTTGTTTGAAAAGAGGCCTACGGTCAGTAAGAAAATAAAAACCTATATATTTTTTACAGGAAACAAGTCACAAAGACCAAACTAGTTCTGTGTACATGACAGTAATGCCTGGATATGAACTAAATAATCCAGTCATGAGAGGAAAGAGGATTGAAAAACTCTAGGCTCTTGTCCTTGGATCAAGGGGAAAAATTGCTTCCACTAGGAAACTGAGGTTTTCATGGTACTAAAACCATTTTTTTTTTCCATAGACATTCCAGGCCTTGTTTGGATACAGAGACTGTAGGAGATCTAGCCTCTCAAGAACCTGGCCTTGAGGAGAAAAGACTGGGAGTTGAGAAAATGCTACTCCTGTGTGAGAAAGGGAGTAGCTTGTGGAAACGAAAGCAGCCAGAAGGCTGTTTAACTGAAATATTTTTTATCAAAAAGTACCAAGGCTGTCCAGAGCCACAAGGATCGCTGTGGCTGATTCCTTAACTAGAGAGGTACTTAGGAAACAAGGGATATATGGGAGAGAGAAAACTTCTCCGACCAGTCTTGAGATAAGAAAGTCAATTGGAAGGAACCCCAAGCTGGGGCCTACAACAGGAAAAAGGAAAAACTGGTGGTTCGGGCTGGAGGCGAAAATTCAGAACTGGACCTGACCTTACCCCCTGAACGATGTGGCTAGAATTTGTGTGCTGAGGGTTCACTTGCGGTGGCCCTGACTAATGCGGCTTAGAGGATCTGTCAAAGGGCCCACTTGTGGTGGCCCTGACTATGCCACAGTGTCGTCCTTGCCCAACAGATGGATGAGTGACTAAGACACCTCCAAAGAAGCCAGCCAGAGATCAAAACTCATAGCTATTGCGGAGAGATTGGAAGCCTTGTGTCCCAAATGCTCGCTGGCGTGATACAGGGCAGGAATATAATCCGGTCCTCTCTGTACTAAATGACCTCTGGACTGAAAAAATGCAGGCCTGATAAAATAAGGACTCTCTCAGAAACCAAGACCCAGTGATGAAACCCCTCGAAGGGAAGCATCTGAAGGAAATGAAGGAAGCCTCTGTGCTGAAGATCTGAAGGGGAGAGGTGTTAATTTCACTGTTTCCTTACACCAGTCAAACTTGTAACAGAGTTCAGGCTTCATGAAAAAAATTCTCTTATTTGAAATCTGACCTAGAGGTCTAGCCCATGGGACTCTAGTGACAAAATTATGCACCGTATACAGGGAATTAACTTCCCCTGACAAGGGATGAGCATTGCCCCCTAAGAGTTGCCGAGATTTAGATGGTTAGAGAACTTATTTCTAGTAGGTACAAAAACCCAAAGACTGTAGGAAATAACATGTCAGACTTAGGGCTTGAAAACCAAAGCCAAGGAGAACTGGCTAAGGATGGCCAAGCCTCTGAGAAGGGAAACCAAAGATTCCCTGTCTTCAGGTGAGAACCACCATCCTACCCAGATACCTGGAGAACAGCCTGATTTTTACTCCGTATCTAAGAACACTCTGGAGGCAGTCTAAATGGCATGGAAGAAAACTGGTAGCCACCTGAGAAAAATCCCGGGCTAAGGAACTAAGAACACAGAATATATCGAGGGAGACAAGAAAATTCCCCGTGTTTGCAAAAGAAAGACCTGAGTCAAGGAAGCATCCTGACCCCAGGTGTGAAAGTTGATAATGATTTGATGTTCCCTATTTTCCTTTACAATTCTGGTAATAGCCCGAAAAAAAGGTCCAACTCCCAAGGAGAAGGGAACCCTTTCACGACTTTGACCCTCACGAGGTTCTGTTGCTCTAGTTCCCACTGCCGACATGCTACTGGAGAAAAACAGAGAATGCAGCACTTGGAGGTAAACTTTAGTTATTTATTACTTAGTATATATATATATATATATATATATATATATATTTATATGTCTGTATCTGCATACATCTATCTCCTTTTATTTATTTATTTTTTACATCAACCAAATAAGGGTAAAACTGGAACCAAGAAGAAAAGTAACTTGTAGAATAGGGGATTACCAAGAATGAAAAGAGCATTCCTGCCTAAACCCCTGGAAAACTTCACATTTGGAAAATTTCGAATGTGTTGGCGTAGGAAAAAAAGGTTAAAGGGAGAATAATTCCTACCCGAAGCCCCCCTATCCTGAAACTTCCGGGGAAGGAACGCTTATCTCTAACTTGGGTACTGCAGAGTTAAACTCGTCCATACGTGCCTGTCAGCTTTAGTTTGCCATGAAGACAAACCAAAATTTGCACCAAAGCATAACTCAAAAGGCTGGAACTTTTCAGACAGGCAAGCCTGAGTGAAATGACCTATGCCAAGCCTCTAGAAGCTGTAACATTGTGACTTGAGACTATGAGAGCATAGTGCTACCATATGCCACTTGGGTATTTCAGCAAACCTCCTTGTGAATAGTGCTCCAGAGCTGTCGCACTATGGCAAGCATAGAAAACATTGAAAAACTCCTAATATATAATAGTGTATACTACAAAGGTAGGAGGCATTACGTAAAATTTATTACACATGGTATATGATTATCTGGAGTCTATCTCTGGAGGGGAAGCAGACAGTGGCACAAGGCTGAGAAGTAGGCCGCTGTTTGCACTAACTCTCTTTAATCTGAAAGTGTATAGATAAAACAGCAGAACACTTACTGAGCTGGTATTTCCTCTGAATGCTTATGTCAACCCCGAAAGAGAAGGAGGGGTTTCCAGAACCTACCTGTAGATGTCTTCAGAGAGCTGTCCACTAATCTGGAGGAGAGCAACCATCAGATCTACAAAGTCGTCGACCTCCACCTCTTTATCGGTGTCGTCAGGAGGGAAAAGTCCAGGGAGTCCACCGGTTTAATATAAATGCCTTATTATGCCATAACCTGAATCAACCTCAGGGTGACCGACTGGAATTAGTGGGTACCGAGAGGAGCTCATGAAGGAAAATCCTCGCCTAAATTACTACTACTACTAATAATAATAACAATAATATCCTTGGGCATAAGAATTAACATGGAGAGGAATACTCGGACCCAAAGGAGCCGAGAACACGCCCAGAAATATAAAGTCTGGAATAATTGCCAAGCTCTCAGAAATTCAGTTGCAGAGGGCAACATTTTATCAACCCATGATGACTCCCTAAGTCTTTCAGGAGGGAGGGTCAAAGGAGATTAATCTCTATCTTTGTGCAGGAAAGGGCACCCTGACTATTTTCAAATTAAAGGCTTGACAGAGAAATGGAAATTACATACCTACCGTAATTCTTGATCTTCTTGGACGAAGTCTCCACACTCATTCACACTAATGGGATCTACGCCAGAAGCACTAGGACCCAGCGGAGCAAACTTTCGGAGGGTCAGTGCCAGAGATGGAGCCGCAAGGAAGCAGCACTGTGAGCCATGGCTTGTGCAGTAAGGACTAACTCGGGGCCGACCCTCCAACCACCTCAGTACCTTTTTTTCCGAGGAGTTGCAGCATAACTAACCTAGAGGTCTAACCTAACAAAATTGGACATAAGACAGTCCGAATGACCCGTGTAAGAAGGGTCAACAACAGAGTCTTCACCGCCCAGCCATTGAGGAAGTGAAGAACAAAAACAGAGATGTGAGCTCGGGAGATGGCGGGTGGGCGTGTGAATGAGTGGTGGAGACTTCGTTCAAGAAGATCAAGAACTCCGGTAGGTATGTATTCCATATCTTCTGGACATAAAGTCTCCACCACTCATTCATACTAATGGAAGAGTACTGAGCTAACAAACCCCTGAGACAGGCAGCAGGAGAAACTAAGACCTCACATACTTAGGACATTAGGAATAGTCCTACCAAGCGACAAATGTCGTCTGGCATGGACATCTAAAGCATAGTGCTTAATGAAAGTATGCACTGAGCTCCATGTAGCCACATTGCAAATGTCTGCAATGGGCACATTGTGGATTTCTGCCAGAGATACCGCGACTGCTCTAGTAGAGTGAGCGTACACTCTGCCTTGTAGCCTAACCTGTGCCATAGAATAGCAGTGGCGGAGGCATGCTACCAGCCACGCTGAAATGCATCTAATAGCGATAGGTTGACCCAGCCGGGTCTCGCTGAAGGAAACAAACAGTTGTTGAGCCTTACAAATTTCTTTTGTTCTGTCCAGATAGAAATGCAGTGCTCTCTTAACATCCAAAGAATGCAGGGTACGTTCCCATTCATTCTGGAAGTTAGCAAAGTAGGTAGGCAGGACTAAAGGTTGGTTTAGATGAAATTCTGAGACAACCTTGGGAAGAAACTTAGGGTGAGTCCTAAGAACTACTTTGTCCTTGTAAAATACAGTGTAGGGGGTCTGTGACCAGGGCATGTATTTCAGAAACTCTATGGGCAAGTGATGGCCACCAGGAAGGCCATTTTCAAGTGAGTATTTTCTTTTAAACTTAGATTGTAGGCTTGTAGTGACACTATACTTTCTTTCTGTGTTGTCTTTACTTATAATTGTTTTTGGGCTGTTGAAAATTTAAAAAATAGTGGTGGTGTAATTCTGTGCTGTCTTTAATTGCTGCAAATTTTATCTTGGCTTGTCTGACTGTCCTGTAGCTGGGTGCAGGGTGTTAATTGTCTGGCCTCTGACCTCAGCTATGTTATAACCGAAGGTGGGGCTTAGTCACAGTTAAAGCAGCAAACAGAAGTTCATCTTCTCAGAAGAAGCTAGAAGGTGAAGGAAGGAAACATATTCAATTCAGTGCTTCAGAGTAACTGGTAACTGGTATTTTTCTTTTAAACTTAGATTGTAGGCTTGTAGTGACACTATACTTTCTTTCTGTGTTGTCTTTACTTATAATTGTTTTTGGGCTGTTGAAAATTTAAAAAATAGTGGTGGTGTAATTCTGTGCTGTCTTTAATTGCTGCAAATTTTATCTTGGCTTGTCTGACTGTCCTGTAGCTGGGTGAAGGGTGTTAATTGTCTGGCCTCTGACCTCAGCTACGTGATAACTGAAGGTGGGGCTTAGTCACAGTTAAAGCAGCAAACAGAAGTTCATCTTCTCAGAAGAAGCCAGAAGGTGAAGGAAGGAAACATATTCAATTCAGTGCTTCAGAGTAACTGGTAACTGGTATTTTTCTTTTAAACTTAGATTGTAGGCTTGTAGTGACACTATACTTTCTTTCTGTGTTGTCTTTACTTATAATTGTTTTTGGGCTGTTGAAAATTTAAAAAATAGTGGTGGTGTAATTCTGTGCTGTCTTTAATTGCTGCAAATTTTATCTTGGCTTGTCTGACTGTCCTGTAGCTGGGTGCAGGGTGTTAATTGTCTGGCCTCTGACCTCAGCTACGTTATAACTGAAGGTGGGCTTAGTCACAGTTAAAGCAGCAACAGAAGTTCATCTTCTCAGAAGAAGCTAGAAGGTGAAGGAAGGAAACATATTCAATTCAGTGCTTCAGAGTAACTGGTAACTGGTATTTTTCCTTTAAACTTAGATTGTAGGCTTGTAGTGACACTATACTTTCTTTCTGTGTTGTCTTTACTTATAATTGTTTTTGGGCTGTTGAAAATTTAAAAAATAGTGGTGGTGTAATTCTGTGCTGTCTTTAATTGCTGCAAATTTTATCTTGGCTTGTCTGACTGTCCTGTAGCTGGGTGAAGGGTGTTAATTGTCTGGCCTCTGACCTCAGCTACGTGATAACTGAAGGTGGTGCTTAGTCACAGTTAAAGCAGCAAACAGAAGTTCATCTTCCCAGAAGAAGCCAGAAGGTGAAGGAAGGAAACATATTCAATTCAGTGCTTCAGAGTAACTGGTAACTGGTATTTTTCTTTTAAACTTAGATTGTAGGCTTGTAGTGACACTATCTTTCTTTCTGTGTTGTCTTTACTTATAATTGTTTTGGGCTGTTGAAAATTTAAAAATAGTGGTGGTGTAATTCTGTGCTGTCTTTAATTGCTGCAAATTTTATCTTGGCTTGTCTGACTGTCCTGTAGCTGGGTGAAGGGTGTTAATTGTCTGGCCTCTGACCTCAGCTACGTGATAACTGAAGGTGGGCTTAGTCACAGTTAAAGCAGCAAACAGAAGTTCATCTTCTCAGAAGAAGCCAGAAGGTGAAGGAAGGAACATATTCAATTCAGTGCTTCAGAGTAACTGGTAACTGGTATTTTTCTTTTAAACTTAGATTGTAGGCTTGTAGTGACACTATACTTTCTTTCTGTGTTGTCTTTACTTATAATTGTTTTTGGGCTGTTGAAAATTTAAAAAATAGTGGTGGTGTAATTCTGTGCTGTCTTTAATTGCTGCAAATTTTATCTTGGCTTGTCTGACTGTCCTGTAGCTGGGTGAAGGGTGTTAATTGTCTGGCCTCTGACCTCAGCTATGTGATAACTGAAGGTGGGGCTTAGTCACAGTTAAAGCAGCAAACAGAAGTTCATCTTCTCAGAAGAAGCTAGAAGGTGAAGGAAGGAAACATATTCAATTCAGTGCTTCAGAGTAACTGGTAACTGGTATTTTTCTTTTAAACTTAGATTGTAGGCTTGTAGTGACACTATACTTTCTTTCTGTGTTGTCTTTACTTATAATTGTTTTTGGGCTGTTGAAAATTTAAAAAATAGTGGTGGTGTAATTCTGTGCTGTCTTTAATTGCTGCAAATTTTATCTTGGCTTGTCTGACTGTCCTGTAGCTGGGTGAAGGGTGTTAATTGTCTCGCCTCTGACCTCAGCTACGTGATAACTGGAGGTGGTGCTTAGTCACAGTTAAAGCAGCAAACAGAAGTTCATCTTCTCAGAAGAAGCCAGAAGGTGAAGGAAGGAAACATATTCAATTCAGTGCTTCAGAGTAACTGGTAACTGGTATTTTTCTTTTAAACTTAGATTGTAGGCTTGTAGTGACACTATACTTTCTTTCTGTGTTGTCTTTACTTATAATTGTTTTTGGGCTGTTGAAAATTTAAAAAATAGTGGTGGTGTAATTCTGTGCTGTCTTTAATTGCTGCAAATTTTATCTTGGCTTGTCTGACTGTCCTGTAGCTGGGTGAAGGGTGGTAATTGTCTGGCCTCTGACCTCAGCTACGTGATAACTGAAGGTGGGGCTTAGTCACAGTTAAAGCAGCAAACAGAAGTTCATCTTCTCAGAAGAAGCCAGAAGGTGAAGGAAGGAAACATATTCAATTCAGTGCTTCAGAGTAACTGGTAACTGGTATTTTTCTTTTAAACTTAGATTGTAGGCTTGTAGTGACACTATACTTTCTTTCTGTGTTGTCTTTACTTATAATTGTTTTTGGGCTGTTGAAAATTTAAAAAATAGTGGTGGTGTAATTCTGTGCTGTCTTTAATTGCTGCAAATTTTATCTTGGCTTGTCTGACTGTCCTGTAGCTGGGTGAAGGTTGTTAATTGTCTGGCCTCTAACCTCAGCTACGTGATAACTGAAGGTGGGGCTTAGTCACAGTTAAAGCAGCAAACAGAAGTTCATCTTCTCAGAAGAAGCCAGAAGGTGAAGGAAGGAAACATATTCAATTCAGTGCTTCAGAGTAACTGGTAACTGGTATTTTTCTTTTAAACTTAGATTGTAGGCTAGTAATGACACTATACTTTCTTTCTGTGTTGTCTTTACTTATAATTGTTTTTGGGCTGTTGAAAATTTAAAAAATAGTGGTGGTGTAATTCTGTGCTGTCTTTAATTGCTGCAAATTTTATCTTGGCTTGTCTGACTGTCCTGTAGCTGGGTAGGTGGTAATTGTCTGGCCTCTGACCTCAGCTACGTGATAACCGAAGGTGGGCTTAGTCACAGTTAAAGCAGCAAACAGAAGTTCATCTTCTCAGAAGAAGCCAGAAGGTGAAGGAAGGAAACATATTCAATTCAGTGCTTCAGAGTAACTGGTAACTGGTATTTTCTTTTAAACTTAGATTGTAGGCTTGTAGTGACACTATACTTTCTTTCTGTGTTGTCTTTACTTATAATTGTTTTTGGGCTGTTGAAAATTTAAAAAATAGTGGTGGTGTAATTCTGTGCTGTCTTTAATTGCTGCAAATTTTATCTTGGCTTGTCTGACTGTCCTGTAGCTGGGTGATGGGTGTTAATTGTCTGGCCTCTGACCTCAGCTACGTGATAACTGAAGGTGGGGCTTAGTCGCAGTTAAAGCAGCAAACAGAAGTTCATCTTCTCAGAAGAAGCCAGAAGGTGAAGGAAGGAAACATATTCAATTCAGTGCTTCATAGTAACTGGTAACTGGTATTTTTCTTTTAAACTTAGATTGTAGGCTTGTAGTGACACTATACTTTCTTTCTGTGTTGTCTTTACTTATAATTGTTTTTGGGCTGTTGAAAATTTAAAAAATAGTGGTGGTGTAATTCTGTGCTGTCTTTAATTGCTGCAAATTTTATCTTGGCTTGTCTGACTGTCCTGTAGCTGGGTGAAGGGTGTTAATTGTCTGGCCTCTGACCTCAGCTACGTGATAACTGAAGGTGGGGCTTAGTCACAGTTAAAGCAGCAAACAGAAGTTCATCTTCTCAGAAGAAGCCAGAAGGTGAAGGAAGGAAGCATATTCAATTCAGTGCTTCAGAGTAACTGGTAACTGGTATTTTTCTTTTAAACTTAGATTGTAGGCTTGTAGTGACACTATACTTTCTTTCTGTGTTGTCTTTACTTATAATTGTTTTTGGGCTGTTGAAAATTTAAAAAATAGTGGTGGTGTAATTCTGTGCTGTCTTTAATTGCTGCAAATTTTATCTTGGCTTGTCTGACTGTCCTGTAGCTGGGTGAAGGGTGTTAATTGTCTGGCCTCTGACCTCAGCTACGTGATAACCGAAGGTGGGGCTTAGTCACAGTTAAAGCAGCAAACAGAAGTTCATCTTCTCAGAAGAAGCCAGAAGGTGAAGGAAGGAAACATATTCAATTCAGTGCTTCAGAGTAACTGGTAACTGGTATTTTTCTTTTAAACTTAGATTGTAGGCTTGTAGTGACACTATACTTTCTTTCTGTGTTGTCTTTACTTATAATTGTTTTTGGGCTGTTGAAAATTTAAAAAATAGTGGTGGTGTAATTCTGTGCTGTCTTTAATTGCTGCAAATTTTATCTTGGCTTGTCTGACTGTCCTGTAGCTGGGTGAAGGGTGTTAATTGTCTGGCCTCTGACCTCAGCTACGTGATAACTGAAGGTGGGGCTTAGTCACAGTTAAAGCAGCAAACAGAAGTTCATCTTCTCAGAAGAAGCCAGAAGGTGAAGGAAGGAAACATATTCAATTCAGTGCTTCAGAGTAACTGGTAACTGGTATTTTTCTTTTAAACTTAGATTGTAGGCTTGTAGTGACACTATACTTTCTTTCTGTGTTGTCTTTACTTATAATTGTTTTTGGGCTGTTGAAAATTTAAAAAATAGTGGTGGTGTAATTCTGTGCTGTCTTTAATTGCTGCAAATTTTATCTTGGCTTGTCTGACTGTCCTGTAGCTGGGTGAAGGGTGGTAATTGTCTGGCCTCTGACCTCAGCTACGTGATAACTGAAGGTGGGGCTTAGTCACAGTTAAAGCAGCAAACAGAAGTTCATCTTCTCAGAAGAAGCCAGAAGGTGAAGGAAGGAAACATATTCAATTCAGTGCTTCAGAGTAACTGGTAACTGGTATTTTCTTTAAACTTAGATTGTAGGCTTGTAGTGACACTATACTTTCTTTCTGTGTTGTCTTTACTTATAATTGTTTTGGGCTGTTGAAAATTTAAAAATAGTGGTGGTGTAATTCTGTGCTGTCTTTAATTGCTGCAAATTTTGCCCTCCCTCCCACCCTTCCCCCAACTCTTAATTATATGCCCTGATAAATCTGATTGACAGAGCTAAACACAGGGTATAGTAAGAGGTGGAAGTAGGAGGGGCATAAGGGGAAGAAGACCACCCTCAGCACGATATGTTTTGACTCATTTATTTATTTATTGGTTTTTTTCCTTAAAAATATATATCTGAGGATCAGTTACAGGATTTTTAATACTGTAAATAAATAAAAGAGAACTAAGAGAGCTTCAGTAGCAGATAAGTAGTGGAATTGCAGTATAATGTGGGAGTGGTGCAATGTAGTGGCTGTGGGGCAGCCATATTCAGGCAGACCTTCTGGACACTGAGGTGCTGCCCTATCTGCATGCATCTCTCGGGACTGAGGATGAGGTAGCCAGACTCAGAGCGAAGTAAACTGGGTCAGGAGTACCATCACCCCTGTCTAGGAACCACCCAGTCCAATGCAGCTGCCTCAAAGGATGCCGGAGCAGGAGCACTTGGATGACAGTGGGCTCAGGGAGGGTTAGAGCAGTCAGGCAGAGGCACATCCCAGATCCTATTCTTCAAGAACTCATATGCCACACTGGCAAATGAGGACAACCAAATAGAGGTACCCAGGAAGTGGAAGGAAAGGATGTGGAGGTTAGGCAAGGAGGTGACCTCAGTGGGGAAAGCAGTGGACCCCAGAGGAGGAGGAAGCATCCTGGTGGGGACTCCATCATAAGAGGGATCCAGCTAGGAACACAGGAGGGGAGGACAGGGAGTGAGGTGCTCACCAGGTGCCACGGCATGGAGGGATGGAAGGAAGATACTGGGGATCACTGGGAAGGCAAGACAGGAGGGTGAGCTGGATGTCATTATCCACCTAGGTACTAATGACTTGGCAAATGGGGAGCCAAAGGAAGTTCAGGAAGAATTTAGGAACTGGGGAGGGTCTCACAAGTAGCGCTACTTCTGTCACTTTCTCAGAAGTACTACCTGTGAGAGGCAAGGGAGAGCATAGGAGTGCATGCACCAGGAACTTTAACTCATGGTTGAAGAACTGGTGCTGTGAGGAAGGGTTTGGATTCATTGGTGACTGGGGACCCATCTGGAGGGATGGAGGTTTGTCAAGCCTGACGGCCTGCATCCATCCTGAGGGAATCCAAGACCAATGATAAGTTTAAATGCTACATTGACAAGCATTAAACTAGCAAAGGGGGTGGCAGGCCAGCAAGGGATGGTACCTACTTGCTCACCCCACAGCTAGTAATGGAACCAGTGAACCAGAGAGGGTGGCTATCTCTGCAAAGCAGTGTGCAAAAGTTGGAGATTAGTGTCCAAAAGGTGGATAAGCAGAAAAGGGGCAAAATTCAGCAGAAGGGCAGACAGCAAGGAGAACCAGGGATAAATGACAACCAAGGAAGGGGCTGGAGTAGAACAGTGAAGCAGTCTAGGGAGGTCAAATCATGGAAAGCCATGTGTGCAAATGCCAGGAGCCTTAGCAACAAGATGGAAGATCTGGAGGCTGTCATGGTACAGTCAGACCTGGACATTGTGGCCATCACTGAAACCTGGTGTAATGATAACCATGACTGGGAGATGGCCATACCTGGCTACAACATATTCAGAAGAGACAGAGCAGGCAGGAAGGGAGGAGGAGTGGCACTGTATGTGAAAATGACATAAGGGCCACACAGATCCAGGAGGAACAAATGGGGAGAGATACGTGGGTTAAGCTGGAAAGGAAAATGGGGCTAGCCATCCACAGGTGTGGTCTATAGACCACCAGCCCAGGAGGAAGAAACAGATAGGAGTTGATGCTAGCCATCCAAAGGATGGCTGACAAGGGTGAGGTAGTACTGGTTGGAGACTTCAATATACCAGATGTGGACTGGAGCATCCCAGCAGCAGCATCAACTAGAGCAGATTTATCCTGATCCTTCAGGGTGCCTTCCTCAAGCAACTGGTCATGGAACCAACTCGGCAGAAGGCAATACTGGACCTTGTGCTCACAAACAGGGACAGTATGATGGGGTAACAGTGGGGAGCACCTGGGTAACAGTGACCACCAGTCATTGTGGTTTGAAATCACAGAAAGAGCAGAACCAAACCACACAAAACACGTATCCTGGATTTTAGGGGGAGACTTTGGGAAAATGGGAGATGCTTGAAAGAGGCATTAAGGGAATGGGACAGGAATCAGGGATTGAGGAACAGTGGGCAGTATTTAAAATGGGGATTATAAGAACAACAGAATTATGCATTAAGCAGCTTAGCAAGAGGAAAAGAAAGAGGAGACCATTATGGTTTTCCAAAGAGGTAGCAAAAGAAAGTGAAAGCCAAAAGACTGCATTCAGGCAATACAAAAAGACACAGGCAGAAGGGATAGGGAGAAGTACCAGGAGAAACAAAGGAGGCAGGAAGTCAGTAAGGAAGCCAAAGCTCAGACAGAAGAACACATTGCAAAATCAGTGGTTAAAGGGGACAAAACCTTTTACAGGTACATAAGTGAAAAAAGAAGGACAAAGGGAGGGATAGTTAGACTGAAGGGGGAGGATGGGAGCAGCGTGGAGGATGACAACAGTAAAGCTGACATATTGAACAGGTATTTCTGCTCAGTCTTTACTAAGGAAGAGGGGGTAATGGGTCTGAAGGGAGTACAAGGGGTGAGAATGGTGCAGAAATGGACACAAGTCCCTTTACACGAGAAAGGGTCCTGAAGGAACTGGAAGTAATAAGAGTTGACAAAGCAATGGGGCCAGATGGGTGCACCCGGGTCCTTAAAGAACTAAGAGAGGTGGTGGCTGAACCTCTGGCTATCCTGTTCAGCCAATCACTGGAAACAGGGAGGTACCAAAGACTGGAGGACAGCAGATGTAGTCCCTTATACAAAAGTGGGAACAAAGAGGAAGCAGGAACTACAGACCAGTCAGCCTCACCTCGGTAGTGGGAAAGATCATGGAAGCACTACTGAAGGAGAGATTGGGAACATCTGGTTGTCAATGGACTACAGGACCCAAGGCAGCATGGTTTCATCAGGGGAGGTCATGTCAGACCAACCTCATTGAATTTTTGACTGGGTGACTAGGGAGGTGGATCAGGAGGGCAGTGGACATGGCCTATCTGGACTTCAGCAAGGCCTTTGACACTGTGCCACATAGAAGACTATTACACAAACTGGGGAATATGGGTGTGGGCAGGACAGTAGTGTGGTGGGTAGGTAACTGGCTGGGTGGCAGGACACAGAGGGTGGTGGTAAATGGCTGTCACTCCACAGAGGGAAGAGTGACCAGTGGGGTACCACAGGGATCAGTGCTGGGACCGGTCCTATTCAACATCTTCATCAGTGACATTGCACAGGATATAGAAGGCAGAATTTCACTGTTCGCTGATGACACAAAGCTCTGTAACAGAGTAGACACACCAGAGGGTGTAGACAGAATGAGAAGGGACCTGCAGAAACTTGAAGAATGGTCAAGGTTTGGCAGTTGAAATTCAATGCAAAGAAGTGCAAGATAATGCATATGGGGCACAAAAACCCTGGCACAATATATCAGTTGGGGGGTGAGGATATAGCATGCACCAAGCAGGAAAGGGATCTTGGGGTTGTCATCTCTGATGACCTCAAAGTAGGGAAACAGTGTGACAAGGCATCAGGTAAAGCAAATAGGATGCTGGGATGTATAGGCAGGGGCATCACCAGCAGGAAAAGGGAGGTCATAATTCCGCTATACAAGACACTAGTGAGGCCCCACCTGGAGTACAGTGTACAGTTCTGGAGACCATACCTACGTAAGGACATAGACAGGGTAGAGAAGGTTCAGAGGAGGGCAACAAAGATGGTGCATGGGTTGCATCACAAATCCTATGAAGACAGGTTGAAGGAACTGAACATGTACTCCCTGGAGGAGAGGAGGGAGAGAGGGGATATGATAGAGACATACAAGTATCTTACAGGGAGGAACAGGGTGCAGGAAAACACTATTTTTAAGCGAAAAAGATGTTTCAGGACTAGAGGGCATGGGATGAAGTTGGAGGGAGGACGATTCAGAGGAAACATGAGAAAGAATTTCTTCACAGAACAGGTGGTGGACAAGTGGAACACCCTGCCAGAGGAAGTGGTGGGGGCTGAAACAATCACGGGATTTAAGAATGCATGGGATAGACATAAAGGAATTCTAGAGGTCAGGGGTAAGGGGAAATAGACTTCTAGGAAAACAAACTGAACTTACAAGCTCAAATGGGCAGACTAGGTGGGCCATAGGCCCTTATCTGCCGACACTGTCTATGTATCTATGTATGTATAAATTCCTGCTTACTTTTTTAGCCAAATCGATATGCACTGCTACTTATACGTTCTGCTTGTGGTTTGAATCTCACAGCATATTTCTTATCTGTAAATGAAAAAGCTTCAGCTTAAGCACCACTTCAAAAAACAACTGCTTTGTTATGTAAAAACAATCTTATCTCCTCACCATTATATCCAGATAATGACTTGTACTTCTCAATTTTAAAACGTTATGCACATATTAAAATATGTAGGGCATGAGCATATGGGAAAGAGAATACTATATTTATTTTAAGAATTGAGAATAAATTGAATACAGTTAAAAGATTATTAGATAGGGTTTGAGTTTATAGGTGAACTAGTTAAAAATTAACTGACAGACTTTGTATCTGTGATGTATCATGATTTGCATGTATTGAGACTTAAGAATTTATATTTTTGTACTCGATTAACAGTTCCCCAGAAGAAGTCACAGGTTTGGCGAAACATTGGGATACTTTTAAGAAAAAAGAAAGGAATAAACTTTAAAAATACTGACAAGAATTGCCAGTGTTATGGCTTAATTGCTAGAGTGGTTGCCACATGACTTTTTCATTTTGGAACTTTACACACTAATTAGCAACTATGCTCCACGTCTAACTTCAAAATAGTGAGAGATTTCCCTTGGACCCATATTTTGGGGTGGGGTGCAAGGCATGTTGGCAGTGTAGTGTAGTAGTTAGGGTCACTGCGTGTGTGTGGCTACAATGCCCAGCAGACCCAGGTTCGGTGCTTGTGGTTGCAGTTTGTTTTATTGTAGGGGAGGTTGATGTTTTTTGACACTTTAGTGTCCCCTCCTTCCAACTTTGTCTCTCCCCCCAATTTACATCCCACCCCTAGATTGAGAATATTTACTCTGCCTCCCTGACTTTGTCCCTTTCCCTGACTTGTGTCCCCCCTGGAGTGGGAATCTTTAATTTGCCTCCCTCGACGTTGGCCTCTTTCCTGACCTGTATGCTGTCCAGGAGTTATTTTAATAGACCCCCCTGACTGCCACCTGAAAGTTCTGTTTCCTTAATGAAGCAACTTGCTTTCTGCGTTATTTTGAGAGGTTGCAGTTGTTTAAGGTTGCTGTTTATGTTAGCACTGTTCCCTATTCGCTCTTCTTGCACTCGCTTTTTTTTTTCCACTGTACTGACATGAATCCCTCTTCTACCTACTGCTTGGCCACAGTGCCTGGATCCTGCACACCTAATGTACCTACTGCTCAACTACCTGGATTCTGCTTAACAACTTTACTTACTGCTCAGCTACAGTGCCTCGATCCTGCACCCCTATCTTCTGCTCAATTAACTGGATCCTGCTTACCTAACTACAGCTCAAGTAACTGGATCCTGTTCATTGGCCTACTGCTCAAGTAACTAGATCCTGTTCACCTACATACAGCTCAACTACCAGGATCCTGCTTGTCTACCTATTGCTCAACCACCTGGTTCCTGCTTGCCTACCTATTGCTCAATTGACTGGATCCTGCTTTCCTACTGCTGAACTACCTGGATCCTGTTCACTTACTTACTGCTCAACTATCGGTATACCGGTCACCTACCTGGATCCTGCCCACCTACCTACTGGTCAATCACTTCTGTCCTGCTAATCTACATACTGCTCTGGTAACTATATCCTCTTCACCTACATACAGCTCAACTACCTACATCCTACTCACCAAACTACTGCTCAACTACCTAGATCCTGCTCGCCTACCTACTGCTTCCCTACCTGGATCCTGCTCATCTACCTACCGCTCAACCTCTTGGATTCTGCTCATCTACCCACTGCTCAAGTATAGTAACTGGGTCCTGCACACCTACAGTACCTACCTACTGCTGAACTACCTGGATCCTGCTCACCTGCCTACTGCTGAACTACCTGGATCCTGCTCACCTGCCTACTGCTGAACTACCTGGATCCTGCTCACCTATCTACTGCTGAACTACCTGGATCCTGCTCACCTACCTACTGCTGAACTACCTGGATCCTGCTCACCTATCTACTGCTGAACTACCTGGATCCTGCTTACCTACCTACTGCTGAACTACCTGGATCCTGCTCACCTGCCTACTGCTGAACTACTTGGATCCTGCTCACCTACCTACTGCTGAACTACCTGGATCCTGCTCACCTATCTACTGCTGAACTACCTGGATCCTGCTCACCTACCTACTGCTGAACTACCTGGATCCTGCTCACCTACCTACTACTGAACATCATGGATCCTGCTCACCCAGGCGCGCCAATAGAAATTTCTGGGCCCGGAACACACCTTAAGGACTGGGCCCCCCTCACTCTCTCTTCCCCTCTCGGTGCTCAGCCTACAAATCCTGCTCCAGACCAGCACCCCGTCCATACTGCTCAACTATTTGTCACTGAAATGAGGGGCATGGGCACTCAAAATGAGGGACAATGAGGGACACTGTCTCTCATAATGAGAGACACATCCTCAAACATTGATGGAGATACAAGCTCAGAACACTGTGGAAACCATTACCTTTTTTGTTCAAAGTTTATTTTTTATTTAGCATCTTAGAATATTATTAATTTCTGCTTTAAAGTCTGAATTTACAGCACATTCTCTCTGTGTTCAACACCTTTTCCATGATGAACAAATGAGGGACAGGGCAATTTTGAAGGGTAAAATGAGGCATGTCCCTCCTAATGAGGGACACGAGAGGTATGACCCTGTTCTCCACTAGTCCTCCTCCTCCTCCTCCTCCAGGCCTAAGCCATTCAGGTGAACCAGCCAGCAAACCAGGCCCTCTGGGGTCTCCTCCTCAGTTCCCATCCTAGTCTCTGCCCCCCCCCAAGCTGCCTATGATGAATGGAGGAGGCTTTACAGAATGGCAGATGGAGAAGGCCAACTCCCCTCCAACTGAGTATTGTCCCCACCACACCACTTACTTGCTATGCAGCTGCGCTGCTGTTTGCTGTTTCTGCCAGCTGCTTGCTCCTCTCTTCTTCAGACCAGTTACCTGTCTTAGCTCCGCTTCTGCAGCTCTGTCCCTCTGTGAGACAGAGTGTCTGACAGTCACAGGGGTTGGCACACTTGGTCAGGACTCCCGAGTCCCAATATCAGTCTCTCTCCTCTCAGGCCAGCTGGGGGAGGGCACCCACCAGGGCAGCTTTGTCTTCTCCTCTCATTATATTCCAGCACCACCAGTCAGTCAAAGTTCAAATGACTGGCACGGCATCGCTTGGGTCGGAGTTGCAGCCTTCTTTCCTTGAAGTGATGCACCATCACGATTTAAAATATTGCCACTCGGTCAGCGCTCTAGATGGGGGGTGAATAAGTTGGAAGCACCTGCAACAGTGGCACCGGTGCAGAAGCATAGCACGCTCATCTCAGGCTTCCTGCATGCCCTGACGTGATGCTCTGACCCCAGGTCACCATCCTTCATACATGCACAGTTGCGCACTGCCAGGAATAGTGGGACATTGAGTTCTTATAGGAGCCGATTGAAGCCAACCCCAAAATATGGGTTAACAGATGTCCCGTAAAGATTTAATATGGGACCAGCCGGACACTGAGAAAAAATTGATAGAGAACCGCCGGGCCCCCTGAGCCACCGGGCCCAGGACAGTTGCCCCGGCTGTCCCCCCGTTGGCGCCCCTGTGCTCACCTACCTACTGCTGAACTACATGGATCCTGCTTTCATACCTACTGCTCGATGACCTGAATCCTGCTCGCCTACCTACTACTCAACTACAGTACCTGGATCCTGCACACTTGCCTACTGGTTAACTACCAGGTTCCTGCTCAGACATCTATTGCTCAACTGTCAGGATTCTGCTCACCTACTGTACCTACTGCTTAACTACACTGGTAGCCATCTTCTGCTTTTGCCACACAAAACAGCAGTTCCCCTTATGGCAATATTAATCAAAGTACCACATTAGCTGAAGTATTACTTTTTTGTGCTAAGTATGATAAGGTGACACATCAGATTAAATGGTATCTTGAATGCTAATGAAGTAAAAGGGAGGTGTTATATTGTAGTACGGTGAAGCCCACCAGGATGAAGTGCAGCACTGCAGAATTCTGCAGTAGAGTGACTGCAACAAACAATGTAATTTCAAAGGGAGGTAATCCCTTTTGTCATGCAGTAAACCTGTGACACTGCGCTTCATCCTGGCGGGCTTCACATAACTTAATATAGTGTATGGTATAATGCTGTTCCATATGGAAATCCATGCCTGGAACAGCATTGTTGTGCTGCACTCAGTGCATCACGATCTTGTTGTGCTGCACTGAGTACGTCACCGGTGCAGGACAACAAGATCAAACGCATTCATGCATGCGCAATGTTGGGCTACATCGGTGACAACTGACAAGGGACAGAGGAAACAAGTGGCACTTGAATAAACCGCGCCAGGAAGGTACTTCACATACCGCTAAAAACTTGTCTGGACTCACCATACACTATAAAAGATTGTCTATGGTGAGTCATTCACAGACAAGGATATTCTCTGATCTCGAGGTCTCCATGTGCACCCAACATTTCGTGGCAATGATAGGGATTTCGGGTGTCACTGCTGAGCTCATTGCAGTTCACAAAAGCATGGGCTTGGCAGTCTACACCAATGACCACTGGCTGTGGTCCTGATATCACTCCTGCTTGCTGGGCGAAAACTCCGTGTATTTCAAAGGCCTGAAACTGCTCCAATCAGACATGGCTTCAGTCCTTTGATTTGCATGAAGCCAGTCAGCAAACAGCTGAGTGGCTTTCAATGTCAAAAAACCCTCCTGCTGCCTCCCTCTGTGTGCTTTCACACCCCCATCCTCTGTTCCCATCCCTCATGTAAACAAAACAAACTCTCTTTCTCTCCTTCCCTCTGTGTGCTGTCCCACCCCCACCCTCTGTTCCCATCCCCCACATAAACAAAATAAAACCCTCCCATTCTCTCCCTCTGTGTGCAGTCCCACCCCACCCTCTCTTCTCGTCCCCCATGTAAACAAAATAAAACCTCCTACTGCCTCCATCTGTGTGCTGTCCCACCCCGCCTCTATTTCCATTCCTCACATAAATACACCTCACATAAATACAAGAAAACCCTCCTCCCTCCCTCCCTCCCTCCTCTGTGTACTGTCCCACCCCCACCCTCCATTCCTGTCCTCTACATAAACAAAACAAAAACCATCCTGCTCCCTTCCTCTATGTGCTGTCCTACCCCTGCCCTCTGTTCCCGTCTCCCATATAAACATGGCGCTGCTGTTCACTCCAAATAAATACAATTTACAAGCCCCCCTCCCCCTAGCAGTTTGGGACACTTGGAAGTCCACCCTCAGTGTCTTGAAATAATTAATTTAATTCCTATAGCCTGAAAAAAAAAATTCCCCTGACATCTTTTTTTAAACCTGAAAAAAAGAAAATGGTCCCTCATCATCTCTGCCTTCCCTGTCCCCCCATCTCGACCCTCCCACTGAGCACCTACCACCTCACACACCCCCTTACCCTATACTTACCACCAGAGGTCATATGATGTCATCTTCTGAGGACCTACAAACATCTGCACTCTTCAAAACTAAACTGTGAACTGAGGAATAAAGGTACTGTAAGTGCCGTATAATGTATTTCAATGGCATTTTGAACTTATGTTGATAACTTTGAAATTGTTTTGAAATGTTTCACCAGATTTTCAACATGGCCTTTTTGGGACCCCGCCTCATTAACACTGGGACTGTCATTTTGTTACTCGGGCCTGGTTGGTGATTTTGTGGTCACTGTGCAAAATCACCTTTCAGGACTGAATAATGATATTTTACTACTAGTATTCATGAGGTGGGATCCCAATAAGGCCATGTTTAAAATTTGGTGAAAACATTCCTAAAAATGGCCGAGTTATGTGCATTCATTGAAATTGTTCTATGTACATGCATAACTTTGGTAATTTTCAGTATTTTGACTCCAAATTTTCAACGTAGCCATTTTTCTCACCACCTCATGAACAGTACAGCTGTCATTTTTCACATCCTGTCTGAAACGTGTTTTCGCACCTGTGAAGTGTAATGATGTTTCGACACGGATTTGAACATTTTCACATGAGGTGGGGTCATAAGAAGACTATGCTGAAAGTTTGGGGTCAAAATATTAAAAAACAAAGAATTTATTAAGTAATGTTATTTGCAGGGATGTCTGTTGCACCACTGGGGAACACGCTGCCTTATCGTGCCAGTGAGCTGAGTTCAGGTGTGAACTCAGTGAGCCAGTTTATTGGGACAAGGCTGATGGGGAAGGTGCTGCAGCATGCAACACCAGCCCCGGCCTGGGTAGAGATGGAGCAGTGTGTTGGCACAGACGCCACACCCTGTGGTGAGTTGGGGAACCTCACCCACAAGGTATCGACGTGTGCCGGGGCCTGCTGGTGTTTTCGTACCTATGGCGTGGAATGACACTTTGCTGGGGATTTAAAACATTTTACCTACCGTGTTCATTATGTGGGGCTAATAAAAAGGCTATGCTGAAAATGTGGTGTGCAAATATGGTAATATGCCAAGGTTATGACTGAATATAACACTATTTCAACGTTCACGCATAACTTCACTAATTTTCAATATTTTGACTCTAGCCTTTCAATACAGCCATTTTTTCCACACCACCTCATAAATGTGACATGGGTAATTTTTAAAATCCTGAATGAGATGTGTTTTCGCACCTCTAGTGCAAAATGACATTTTGGCCAATGTACTATAAATGTCATGTCTATAAGGCGAATCCTAAAACAAGAATCTTTAAAATTTGGAGTCAGAATTACTAACAACTAATTGTTTAACAAGCAGCCAATGTTTGGCATTGACAAATGCTTGTTTAATAAGGTAGCAGTAATCATAAAGTGAAATTAAAAGTGTTAAACTGCACGTGCCTCAAATGCAGAACCTCACTGAATACTGCCCAGTCACCCCAATGCGCTGAGGCTGTGTTGCCCCCTTTGTCTCTGTGGTCTATGAGACAGACTGCATGAAATGATTTGGCAGGAGTAGAGGCAGGTAACAATCTAGTTAACAGTGACAATTTCAGAGCTTCTTTGTTTCCTGAAATAATCAAATACTGATACATAAACAACTTTTACCAAAATATGTATTTTTCTGTACAGATGATTATTCCAGCAACCAAATCTATGAAGTATGTAAATGGTTTCAAGGCATCCTAATATTTCTTATTTTTTTTTTATTGGTACTGTAATTTAATTGCAAATCAAGAAATTGTAATATGAATACTTAATTATAGTCATGCTAAAAAGAGGCAGCTGCAGTTGTCATTGTCGTTGTCTCTCAGGAAGGAAGAACTAGTGTGTTAGTAACTCTTTGATGATGTAATGTCTCAGACAAACTGCCACTATCTCATAATGCATGACTGCTAAATTAAAACTTTGAAACTGTGACAGGAGCCAAAGTTATTGAACTACAATAACAGTGGTGGTTCCCTCGTTGTTTGGGTAGTGTATATCTTGTCACATCACACACTTTCACCTAAAGGGCCTGATCCAGGATCTCACAATTCAAACATATCCTAGTTGCATGCCATTGTGCTCCAATGGCCGTCTACACTGGATGGCATCCCTAGCCCCTCTTCTACACTCACCACAAGAGTGGAGCATCATGCCATGGCAGGAGAAAGCAGGGGGTGGAGCAGTGCTGGACATTGGGCAGCCAATCAGATGCCTGGGCCAGCTCCATGGTGGAGCCTGAGCCCCCCATGAAGCAGAGGCTGGTCCTCCAAGGACTGTCATATCCCAGCTGGGACCACAATGTTTTCCCCGGTTGTACTGGACAGTCTCAAAATGTCCTCCAGCCCTTCCTACCTACACAGAAGACTAATCTGGTCCCAAAGAGAGTCCTTCAGTCAGGCAGAGGGGGGAAGCAAGTACTATGGCAGCCCCTTGGACTGTGAAGCCTCCACTCACTCTGCTGGCCCTTCAAAGCATGGAGTCTGACTCCCGAATCAGGCACATGCAGACCACACACTGCCTTGGCTGGTCATGCAGTAGTGCATGCAGCATGGGATCAAGTGCAGTGGGATGGCGCATCCAGGGCTGGGGATGCGTGGAGGTCTCTGCATGTGCTGAGCAAAACTTCCACATACCACTGGCCTAGGTAGGCACCTGTCTGGGGGGGGTGGAGTCTTCTGTGGAGCAGGCCATAAAGCGTCAAATCAAGTGCAAGGCATTATAGATATGTATATCCTTGGGGATGGGGGATAGGCTGACAAAGTTTCCACAGAAAATGTTGCATTGTAAACAGACTTTTACATCACTTCTAGCCAAGGCAGAGAATGACAAACCACAGGTTCTTATCCTTATGGGACCCCCCCAGTGCAGTGTAGTTATTGTCTCAACCAGTCACCATGCCAGCCCTAGAGCAAATCAGGTATTTAGTACACTCAGAGTTAACCTAAGCATTCAAGAAAAACACAGGACTCCACTTTGTGGGGTCAGGTAAGCACCAAAAAAAATCAGTGGACCAAAGGTCTAAGTTGAAAAAAGTAGAAAAGACTTTATTTAATGAACACAGGTAATTTTTAAAATAATGGCTTACCCACATATGATGAGAATTTGAAAGGCACAGGCGGCAAATCCAAAATGCAAAAACCCATAGCCTGAAGGTCTTGGAGCACTAGATAATTGCTGGAGATTCCCAGGGTCTGTTTAAAGACATCTGTGGCCTGATCTTTCACTTTTGCAGCCCCGACCCTGTGGAATTCTTTACCTCATCGGGTGTGAGATTGCGTGACCGTTCAGAATTTTAAAACTGCACTTAAAGCTCATTTATTTAGCCTAGTGTATTCAGATTCTTTTTAGATTGGCCGATGAAATGTTTATAGAGTTGCAGTCTTTTGCATTTTATGGATTTTAAATTTGTTTTGTTATGATTGTTTATTATCGTTATGGTTGTTTTAATGTATGTACAAGCGCTTTGGTTTAAGAAAGGCACTTTTTATAAATAAAATATGATTTGATAATGCTAAAAAATAAATGTCATATGAAAATGAATGCTTGTATGGCTTAAATGCAAAGTGAAGGAGCAAGTAATCCAACAAGATGCTAGCATGTGGTGCAGTAGAAATGCCAAGTGCAAATAAGCAGAACAAAAGGTGTAACCATATACGTGCTTACGTATCATCTAGTGAGTCACCATCAGAGTGTAAGGGCTTACCAAAGAAGAGTGACTTATAACCAGTGATACTCAAAGTGATACATGTCTCTAAAGTGCTCGTGCAAGAAAATATAAATTATTTAAAGATTTGTTTAAAAATTTGCACTTTGTGCCCAGCAGACCTTAACACCATAACAAGTGAGAAGACCACAGAAAGAAATAGCAATTTAAATATAGAACAAGCTAAAAACAATATAATGTATCTCAGTGTGGTCAATGAGAAAAAAATCGATACAGGAATCAGAGGTGGAGATTTGAAAAAGAAACTCCAACAACATGAAGCATACCTGTCTATACCCTCAATACTTTGATCCCACAAGGGTTAAATGATGAAATACCCTTGCATAGTTACTTATAAGTACGTACATCTTCAGTTCTTCTTCTGTCACGTACTACATCAAATAGATTTTGGGTGTTAACAGAATCTAACAGCATACTCAATAGCTTAGCTACCATACTGAACCTGTCTTGAGATCGGCATGACTTGTATGCTCTGTTGGTTCTCTCAGTAGGACCATGTATATTTTTAGTAAGGTATCTACAGTTGGACAGCATGCTTACTCTGCTAGTGCCAAACTACAAGATGCTTGCTATGTATTTTTACAAGATAACCAGGGTAAGCATGACTTGTCTGCTCTGTTACCCAGTAATGTTCTGATGTCACAGCATATGCTAAGCCATTGTCTACAAGCCAGCATACCTTCTTTTTAAAGATAACTGGGGTAAGCATGACTTGTCTGCTCGCTACCCAGTAATGTTCTGATGTCACAGCATATGTTAAGTCATTGTCTATCAGACAGCATGCCTCCTTCACAAAGATAACTATGGTAAGCACGACTTGTCTGCTCTGTGACCCTGTTTCTACATCCTATGCTTTAATAGTTATTGAAAATTTGACACTACAAGCAATGTTCTGACATCACAACATACACTTTGTTCATGAGACAGCATGACTTTCCTGCTCTGCTGCTTCAGTACTGTGTTGACATTAGCAGGTTTATCCTGTTCTGTTAGACTTTATTGCTACTAAAGAAACCTAAATGTTTCAACACCCAGAAAATATTCTTGCTTATCCGTAGCAATATAAATCTCATTGACTGCACTGAGATATATTGTTTTTAGCTTGTTCTATATTTAAATTGTTATTTCTTTCTGTGGTCTTACTTATTTTGATTTTAAGGTCTGCTGAGCACAAGGTGCAATTTTTTAAACAAATCTTTAAATATTTTTTTTGTGCACAAGCATTTCAGAGACATGTATCACTTTAAGGATCATTGGTTAAACTTACAAGTGTGACATTTTGGTGTTGGTCTACCATGGAACTCTTACCTTCCTTGTGTTCTACCAGGCCCATCTGCTTCTGCTGCAATTGTTGTCTTGCTGGTACCAAACAAACTGAGTTGGACGCATAAAATAATAAACAAAATTAGTTTCTTCATAGACTTCAAGCAGGAGCAACTATTCAGCACGAGGTACAGACTTAGACTGAGCAACAACAGGAAATTGGGGTTTCCTAGCCCCTGCAAGAAAATAATTAGCATAATCCATTACCATAATAACTCTGGATGCAACATTACTGTTCTAGTTAAAGGGGCAGCAGCTAGCTTTAAGCCCCATGCTTAACTGTACTCTACATAAGCCACTTTCCTTTGGTAATCCCTTATGCTCTGATAACTCACTAGTCAATTTCATAAGCCCATATACAGTTACACCATTTGTTTTGCCTGTTTGCACTTGGCATTCCTACTGAGCCACACGCCAGCATCTCGTAGGACTACTTGCTCCTTCACTTTGCGTATAAGCTGCACGAGCATTTATTTTCCTATGACATTTATTTTTTAGTGCTATCTAGCACTCCAAGACCTTCAGGCTATGTGTTTTTGCATTTTGGATTTGCCGCCTGTGCTTTTCCAGGTCTCACTGTGTGTAGGTAAGCCATTCTTTTAAAAATTACCTGTGTTTATTAAATAAAGTCTTTTCTACTTTTTTCAGCTTGGACCTTCAGTTTGTAGATTTTTTTGGTGCTGACCTGACCCCCCCAATGTGGAGTCCTGTGTTTTTCTTGATGGCGTTTACTCCTGGGTAATGTGCAAAATCTGCGAACAGCAGTGTGAACACCACTGGCTTTGTGTTGTTTCGTTAGCCACAGTATTGTGCAGGCAGCAAATAGTGGTCCTTTATCAGGCTGATGAAGACTGTCTGCTCTGGAATCTTGACCCAAGACCCAAGGCTATGGTTTGGACACTTTACACTCCTTATCTTAACTGACAGGTAAAAGACTGCTGCGGGAGACCTTTATTGAGTTGACTTAATTGTCAAAACTACAATAACAAAGAAAAGGGTGCTATTTAAAAAATAAACAAACTGGAGAAGCATACGGTTTCTGTTTACAGCAGTGGTCCTTTATTTTGTAACATTCTTTGAGGTGTGCTTCCGGATGAGGAGTGGTGTACCACTGTTGTTAAAAATTGAATAAAAAAAAGTAAAAATACACCTTCAAAATGCCTTCTTAAAATAATCCATACACTTTATATTTCTCCTGTGGGAGAGCTGAGGGAAGAGGTTCCAACCCAACCCCACCCCACCCACTGTTCTCAGAATGAACTCCTATTATGGCAAACAGTAGTGAGACTTAATAACAGTGAAGTAATTTTTTAAAATGACAGCTTTTGTTAAACAATTCAAATCAAATTCATATTGTAATTCAAATCTTGTGGTCAGTTACTATGAGATCACGACCACTAGATTAGGAATCTGATTGACTGTGACATCCGATGACATCACTGAAGTGTTATAATATCTGCTAGTGACTAGGAATTTCCAGTATACACCCTTTCTGTGCTTGAATCACATAACCTCAACCAGAGTCATTGTAAGATGATCATTCGAAAAGAAGGAATTACTGTTTATTATGAAATGGGCATCGAAATTCAAGCTTTCACATTGGCCAATTCCTGTGTGATAATGTGTCTGATGCACAGGAAAAAGGTCCAGTAATGCCAGTGTGCACTGATTCAGGTGACTCTGCCATTTAGAATGTTGGCAAAATAAAACTCAGCTATCTTGTTTCTGCCAACTGCGAGTGAAATTTCAGCCAGCATTTTTTCTTGCATGCAAAATACCAAAATGCTTCCCCAGAAAGCTTGAATTTCGATGCCCATTTCATAAACTGAGTTCTCAAAGACATATCTCACACTGTCTTGCTGCAGCACATAATAAAGAAAAAACATTTGCCGTGATTTATCTCCCAGCCCACCCGCTTGATCTCCATCTTGATCAACTGCCGTCTAGCCAACTGCTCGCTACTTCCTTCCCTTAAACTCTCAATTTTTCTATTTCTCTCTAACTGAACAGTGCTTTCTCAGTGCTGAGTTAGAGACAAATACAAAAATTGACAGTATAAGGAAAAGAAGTAGTGAGCATCTGACTAGTGAGCAGTTCATCAGGGCGCACAGCGAGTGGGTGGGGTACATTTGGATGCCCATTTCTGCTCTGCCCTTCCTCACTTTTGAACAACGAAATGAAAACGGGAGTGCTGCTGGCTGGCTGGTGTGTGTGTGTGTGTGTGTGTGTGTGTGTGTGTGTGTAGGGGACTACCATAACAACCACATAAGTTACAACTACGGCAGTCTTCCTAGAACAGAAGTCCTCAACTCCAAAAAAAAAGCACTGTAAACTAAACGTGGAGGAACTATTTTATTTAAATTAAAGACAAAAGATTTGTTTTATATTACTTAATATAGTTATTTTTACTTTTCACATCCCTCTGTGATTTAAAAGCCCATTTCATAAGTGTAATAAGCCATTCCAGTGTGAGCTTTAGACACTTTAACACATGGCTAGGAGTCTGGATGCACTCAGCCTGTGGCCTTGTGCCTCACTACACCTTCTAGCCTTGTGTTAAAGTGTCTAACGCACACCCTGTTGTGTCTTATTGCTTACATGTTACACGCACTCAATTCACAATTCTGTTGCCCCCTGTTGCTTAATATTATATTTAAATTCAACAATCATTTACTTGTACTTAATTGTAAAATTGATGGTTAAAATCCTGCCTCCCTATTGGCTGACACCCGTATGAATACCACAAGGTCATGAGTTCCACCCGCCAGTGTACAAAGTACAGCACAAACACAAGGAGGTGTCAATGAGTTTACAATTTGTTTTTAATTTTAGCTGAAAAAAATAAATAAAAACAAGCATTTGTCAATGCCGAATGTTTGCTTACTGGCATTGGCAGTGGTAGTGTAGAAGTTACAGAGCTGCGTAATAGGAATGGCAGTGAAGTATTGAACTGACGCCAACCCCACCACCACCCTGCAGAGAGTGACAGGCATTGGGGTGTGCATTTGGGTCATCAGGCATAACGGCCACGCCATTTCACCACACCCCACCCTGCAGAGACTGACAAGTGTCACGTGTTCCTTGGGGTCTTTGGCCCTTATGCGCACCCCATTTCATTAGGAAATATGGTGAGATGGGTGCGATATAGGAGAATGGGGTGAAGTTTGGGGACGAAGAGTCCAAGGCATACCTCGATGCCTCTCAGTGACTGCAGGGTGTGGAATGGTATGAGCATCACAGGCAAGAATCCCAAGTCACACCCCTGATTCCTGTCATTCTATATAGAGTTGGGTGATTTAGTTGAAAAGTCTAATACCTCAGGCATTCATTCCAAATCTTCAACATGTTTGTTTTGTGACCCCACCTCACGAACAGGGGGAATATCAGTGTGGTAGCCGAAAGCTGCTTATGCACAGTGACTACAGGATTTAGCACCACAGATGCAAACATATTCCGAACAGGCTGTAAAAAATGGCAGCTGTACTCTTTCATGGGGAGGTGTAAAAATGGCTATGTTGCAAATGTGTAGTAAAAATATTTAAAAAAATGGTGAAGTCACAAGCGTACATAGAAACTGTGCAACCACACCGTTATATAAGTAGGTTGGGGATATTTTATAGCAGATTGTCAACTCAGGCATTTTGGTGCCTCCGATCATGAACAGTGTCACTGTGATTTTCTTTATCTGTGCCGAACAATGATTTCCCATAACGACCACGCATCTCGCACTGAAAGTGTGAAAACACACTTTGGCCATGTTGTGAAAAATGGCAGCTGTACTGTTCATAAGGAAGTGTTGAAAATGCCACTAGTGAAAATCTGGACTGGAAATATTACAAAGTCATGAACTAACGAGGATGCATGGAAACTGCACAATGCTCACTGTAACACAGTCATTTTATGGACTTTTGTCACCAAATTTTCAACATAGCCATTTTAAGACCTCTGCTCATGAACAGTGTAACTGTGAATTTCTTAATCTGTCCTAAACATTGCTTTCAGACACCAACAGCACCATTGTGCGCCATGATGCATAACACATTTTGGGTGACATATGAAAATTGCAGCTGTACTGTTCATAAGGAAGTTTAATAAAATGGACATGTTGAAAATCTAGAGTGAAAATATTAATTTGCAAACTAACGAGCATGCATAGGAACTGTGCAACGATGCTCGTAAAAGTCATTTTAGCATTTTTTCACCAAGTTTTCAACATAGCCATTTTAAGACCTCTGCTCATGAACAGTGTCACTGTGGTTTTGTTAATGTGTCCCATACATTGAGGTTGCACACCAACTGCGCCATTGTGCGTTACATGGGCGGAAACATGTTTTGGGCAGGATGTGAAAAATGACAGCTGTACTGCTCATAAGGAGGTGTGGAAAAATGGCAATGTTGAAAATCTGGAGTGGAAATATTGAAAATTCGCAAACCTACGAGCGTGCGTGGGAACTGTGCAATGCACACTCGTAAAACAGTCATTTTTAGGAATTCTGTCACCAAATTTTCAGCATTGCCATTTTAAGATCTCTGCTCATGAACAGTGACACTGTGATTTTCTTAATGTGTCCCATACACTGAGTTCGCACAACGACTGCGCCATTGTGCGCTACATGGGCGGAAACACGTTTTGGGTGAGATGTGAAAAATGACAGCTGTACTACTCATAAGAAGGTGTGGAAAAATGGCAATGTTGAAAATCTGGAGTGGAAATATTGAAAATTGAACCTATGAGCGTGTGAACCGCGCAACGACGCTCCTAAAACAGTCATTTTAGAATTTTTCACCAAATTTTCAACATAGCCATTTCAAGACCTCTGCTCATGAACAGTGTCACTATGATTTTCTTAATTTGTCCCGTACATTGATTTCACACACCGACTGCGCCATTCTGCGTTACAAGGGTGGAAACACATTTTGGGTGAGATGTGAAAAATGACAGCTGTACTACTCATAAGATGGTGTGGTGAAATGGCAATGTTGAAAATCTGGAGTGAAAATATTGAAATTTCGCGAACTTACGAGCCTGCGTAGGAACTGTGCAACGCACGCTCGTTAAACAGTCATTTTTTGGAATTTTGGCACCAAATTTTCAACATGGGAGTTTTGGGCCCCCTTCTCATGAATGATATCACTGTCATGGTGGTATTCAGTCCTGAAGGGTGATTTCGCAGTCACTGTACAGTCACTGCACGAAATCACCCTTCGAGCCCGAATAACGCCATGACAGTGACATCATTCATGAGAAGGGGTCCCAAAAACCCCATGTTGAAAATTTGGTGCAAAAATTCCCAAAATGCCCGAGATATGCAATAAAGTTGAACCCCTCCTATCTAGCCCATTATACAGCCTACTGGCATTTCCTCAGTTCGCGGTCGGCTTTGAAGAGTGCAGACGTGTTCCCGGTCCACCGAAGATCATCGCGCTGGAGTCCGGAGGAAGTATGGGGTGAGGGGTGTGGGAGGCTGGTGCACAGTGGGTGGGTGCGGGTTGTGGGAGGGGGTTCGAGAGATGCGCCGGGACAGTTTTTGTTTTACAGGGTAAAAAACAAAAGACGTCGATGATTGCTGCCACGCTGGGGTGGGCTCCCAGCGTGGCACAAGGACTTGGGGGCATTCAGCCGACGGGGATTGGGCACCCCGTCGCAAAAAACAAAACACAGAGGACCGTTTGCCATGCTGGGGTGGCTTCCCAGCGTGAGCACAATGACTTTGGGAGGGGGCATCGCTCAGCCGACCGGGATTGGGCACCCTGCCGCAACATAGCCGATTGCCACGCTGGGGTGGCCTCAGCGTGGCAGCAAATTCAGGGAGGAGGAGAGACAAATAGTTCAACCGACGGGATTGGGCACCGTCAGCTATACGCTTCGCGCAAGGGGCGCGACGCCGCGGCTGGGGAGGTTGCGCCATGAGCAGCCCTTATCGCTGCTCACCAAGCGTAGGCTCCCCTTTCAACTGGGAGTGTTACTGCATTTTGGAGAGCGTCATAGACAGCTCCAAAATGCATTGGCTTACAGGGGCCGCTTGCCAGAGCACAGTGCCTGAATTGGAGGAGGAGGTGACACACCTCCGAAATCTCCGTTCACGGCACTATGTTTCTTGCACATGCGTGCAAGCAAACATAAAAAAGCTTTACCAGATGCTATAATCACAGTAAGGCTCTTAGGGGGTGGGTGTTCCTGATTGGTATTCCCACCTCCACTGCAAACCACACTCACCTTTGGCTCTTGTAGATTAACCCATGGAGGTGGGATTACTTTAAAGTAATAACCCCCCCCCCAGCGTGCCTTATGGGTTATTTATAAAGCTGAATTTGAAACAAAATGTTTCTGAGAGAAAAGGCCAAAAGTCATTAAGTCATTTGCTATTTTTTTACAGACAGGATTGTTCTGGTGTTTGTTCCCCTACAATGATGAGCTGTAATAATCTGAGTCCCAAGGCATGGAAGCTAGTCCACTGTCTTGGTAAGATATGCTCGTGCATCACAAAATGCTTAGACTAAACCAGTGTCTGCCTTAGGCACCACTCAAGAACAACTGCAGCCACAAGTGTAGCCCCCAGTGATGAACGCAAGTACACTGAAAGGCAGGGCTTTGGCTGCAAACCAGTGGACAATAACATTCAAGGGAACTGGCCCAGCATGGAATCTTTCGTTCTAAGTATCCTGCCTTCAAAGGCTTGGTTGAGTGTGCCTTTTCAATCATGAAGAACAAATGGAAAGGGACAGATGTTCATAACAGAATGTCAGTGCAACTGATTTGTAGTAAGAGTCTTTTTTTTTTTTAATTTTGCTTGCATATGCACCGAATTCTGTCAACTGTGCACCTGTAGAGACTGTTGCGGCTCAAAGAGAGGAAAAACAAGCCTTCAAGTTATAACTATCTTAACTGTATGTCTGAAGGTGGACATAATCTGTTTTTCTTTCTGTTTAGAAGCACTTCCATGCTATCATTAAATTGTGTATCAAAGTGAGGTACAAAATTAGGAGTTTCTGGAGTTTTAGAAGGTAGCAATATGTTTCTGTTTGGTGGGGTTGGAGTGTACGTTATACAATTTTGGCAGGCTATGCCTAGACAGACAGTTATAATATCTTTTCAGGTGTGTGATTATTACAAGCAGGAACCTCAATATTTTCCCACTGTTCCCATGAGGAGGTAGTAGCCAGAGGTGCCAGATATGAGCTCATGAAATGCCTGTTTCACATCATCAGAGACACCCAAGCAGCAAATATAGAGATGTCACAGCTATGGCTCAGAGGGTGAATCAGACAGTTCAGATGAGCTCAAGTAAGACATGCATGCTATTTTTAACATTACTGTAGGTGCTTAGCAATAAGTCTGCAATAAAGACCAACTGGCTCTCCAACTGAACTGACCAAACTTTTTTCAAGTACCGATTGTGCATTAAATACATTTTGTTTGATTAGTTAACTATGATTTCTGCTGTCATAATTTAGGGTAAGCCTCTGTTAGGAGCTGAAAATATGGATCAACTTCAGTTAGGAGTTGGCCACGATTTGAGGCATGGCTGCAAAACACAGTATACTGAATTGTTTCGACATTGTTTTAATTGCACTTGCTGTTGTAACCCACAAATCAGTGTTTAGTATTTTCAGCATATTGAATTGGCAACCGTGTGGCATATTATGTGTAAGGGCCAGGCACCTCCCATGTTTGGTTGCACTGTTTGTCATACAGGCACCTGCCTTATGTCATGAAACACTGTACCCTCTCCTTGCCATGCCACCATGGGTCAGTGCAGATGGGGACCAGAGGCACCGTTACCATGCACTAGTGCACCACTAACAGGAGATGACACACAAACAGCTGTCCATGCTGGGAGTTGCGATCAAGCAGGATGCATGTTTTATTAGCTATACAGGTGGCACATAGCTTTAAAAGGCATTATCTTCATCAGGCAATCATGACTGTTGCTTCATTACTCAGGCATGTTCAATATCATTTGGCCATAGCATCTGTGCACACTATGGTATACTGTACAGTACTTCATTTCATGTTTCTGCCCCTTGCTTCAAGCAGGTTCTGCTGTTACTGCTACTATAATTCCTATCTACCTTTTGGGGATCCCCGGAGCAATGGTGCTCCCAAGACCATATGCACGAGGCACCATTTCAGGCAGGGTGAGCACTACCCTTAGGGCAGCTGTGCCAGTGCATGGCTTCTGCACTAGAAGATAGCATCAAAACAGACTAATACATCAGGAGTAGGATCTACTCCTAAATTGTAATAGATGTAGTTGCCTTGGCCATGTGTGCCTCCTTCTGGGCAACACTTCAGTAGCCCTAGTGGTGCAAACAATGCAGGTTCCCTATGCGTGGCCCCATCCTGAGGACTTACCAACCCCCAACTCTTATCAGGCCCCCTTCCCTGATGACCATTACTATTTGCCACAGGGCTGGTTACTATTCACTTTTTGTTATGTTTCCTATCCTTCTACAAAGCAGTTCAATTAAGGTTCATGGTTTATTTATTTACTTTTTGTTGACTGGGTAAGTGCACTAGACAAATTCTACCTATTTTCAGGCACAACCCGGGGAAGGGGATACAGATGAAAGCCAACTGACCTTGAATCAGATTAAGCTGTTGGTGGTATTTTTAGTGAATGGGGGGGAAATTTGGTGAGGACACCAGGGAGAATTTCCCTACTGTTGCTGCAGAAGGCGCTGTTGCGCTGCAGGAGAGATGGAGGACTCCAGTCCAGGTCTGGCTGCAGTAGAGGAAGGATGTGTAGCAGTGGCTCCCGAACAAGTGTGGGATCTGGCAGTGGATTTGGATCAGGGAGCAGAAGCTCTACAATAGGCGGTGATACCTGAAATTATGGATATACCAGTGGAAGAGGAGACTGGTTTGGATGAAGAACGTATTTTGCAGTTACAACTGGATAGAAAGAAAAAATATTTAATGGAACTATTGACAGCTGCTGAAAGTGATTTCCAAATTAATAAGTTGAAGTTAGTAGAAGAACGGACTAAACGGAAAAGATCAGCTGTGCGCTCTATGCAGGAAGGCAATAAACATTTGCCTTTAGCTTTAAATTCAGTTCAGGTACTGGGAAGTTCTATGGTGCCTGAAGAATTACCTGAATCTCAGCAGCTGGGAGATGGGGAAGTAAACTTTAATGGTACCTCCACAGACTGGACCTCGGGAGAGGCTCTCCAAGAAGTAGGCTGGATTCTCAAAAATGATATTTGGGTACCTGATACGAATATTCCGATCCTGGGGGCGAATGACTGTGGACAATCGCCGGTTACTGAGTCCGACCCATTGCCTCCTATTCTAGTCATGGATGAGCTTTCTACGAACTCTAAGTCCTCAGTATTGGTTGCTGCTTCTGCGCGAGGTGCAGGAGAGGCTGCTGGTTTAGAAGCTGCATCAGACGCTACTCTTACGGATTCTTCAGTGCTGTGCAATGAGAGGACAGAGACTATGACTGAACCTTCGGTGGGGTATATTCTGCTGAGTGATACTGTGCAGCTCCCACTGGTAGATATTTCTGATATCTCAGGTATGAATCATACAACCTCTCTAGAACCTCTTCAGGATAAGGGAGAGAAAACAAGGCCATCAGTCCTATTCTGGTCTTTTTCGTAAGCCAGCTGAAGCAACCAAGAGATGATATTTGTTTCATCTTAGATACAAGGGACGTGCCCCTGTAGTCCCTGACAGAATATGGTTGGGTAAATCCTTAATTATAGATTCATTGGGATTTTCTCCTGCTGAAGAGTATGCTTTTATACATGCCCCTGGGATAAGACTTATTATATCAGTTTCTGTACAATGGCATCCCTAGACAAGTTCTGGTGTTTATATTATGAACTTAAAGACACTGACATTTGGAAAGAGTTTTTTGCAATCCCTATCACAAAGCCTAGTATCAAGATGGTAACGCTTCTCTTTCTTAATGAAGGCAATAGTGGGAAGGGGTGTTTGATAAAATAAAAAGTTGGAATATTAGTTATTAGTCAGTGCTTAGACTTTATGAACATACAAACATATGAAATTTGCCAGCAGATAAAGGCCTAGAGGTCTATCAAGTCTGCTCGAATGTGCAGCTAGCACCCCTTATTCTGCAGCTGCCCCTCCCTTCCACCCTTCCCCTTCATTAACCCTCCCCCTTGTCCTGTCCCATCCCCTTTTGAAGCAGTCCACTGTTCTACTGGATACCACTTCTGCAGGTAACACATTCCACCCAGCCACCACCCTCTCTGTAAAAAAGTGTCTCCTCATCTCCCTCCTGAACCTTCCTCCCTCCAGTCTCATATCATGGCCCCTGGTGTCTCTCCCCTCCCTTACTTTGAACAGACCCTCTGTACCTGTCTTGTTTATTCCTTTCATGTATTTAAAAGTTTCAATCATGTCCCCCCGTCCCTCCTCTCCTCCAGTGAGTACATGTTCAACTCCCTCAACCTCCTCTCGTATGATAAGAGCCCCAGCCCCTTGATCATCTTTGTCGCCCTGCGTTGCACCCCCTCCAGTAACTTAATGCCCCTCTTCAGATATGTGCGCCAATACTGCATGCAGTACTTCAGGTGTGGTCTAACTAATGACCTATACAGTGGCAGAATCACCTCCTCCCTCCTCGAGAATATACCCCTTGCAATAGAACCCAGCATTTTGTTGGCCTTTGCAGCTGCCTTCCTACATTGTGCCAAGTTATTCATTGACCCTGTAATGAGCACCCTCAGATCCTTCTCCTACTCTGTCTGGGCTAGCTGCACTCCCCCCAGCTGGTAACTCCTCCTTGGGTTCTTCATCCCAAAATGCAGCACCTTGCACTTTTTGGCATTAAACCCCAGTTGCCAGGTGTCTGACCAGGTTTCAAGCTTTGCCAGATCATCCTGCAACCCCTGCCATCCCCCTAGGTCATCCACCACTGCTTCTACCTTGGTATCATCAGCAAACAGACTGATCTTGCTCTTGATGTCCCATGATATGTCTGCAATGAATATCCCAAACAACACTGGTCCCAACACCGAGCCCTGTGGATCACCGCTCGTCACTACCCTTGGGTGAGAGCTCCCCACCCACCACCACCCTCTGGTGCCTTCCCTGAAGCCAGTTTCCTACCCATCTTACCAGCTTTGCACCTGCCCCTGTGCCTACTAACTTACTTCCCAGCCTTCCATACGGCACCGAGTCAAATGCCTTACTGAAGTCCAGATACAGGACATCCACTGCATGGCCTCTGTCCAGTTGCCTAGTTACCCAGTCATAGAACTCAACCAGGTTGGTTTGGCAGGATCTGCCCTGTATGAAGCCATGCTGTCTGCTGTCCTGTAGTCCTTTGGCCTCTAGGAGGGCCACCGGCTTCTCCTTCAGGATAGTCTCCACTAGCTTACCTACGATGGATGTGAGGCTCACTGGTCTGTAGTTTCCTGGTTCATCCTTGGGGCCACTCTTGTGGAGGGCACCACATGAGCCATCTTCCAGTCCTGCGGTACACACCACGAATGTAGTGAGGCATTAAATAGGTCTGCCAAAGGTCCTGCAAGGACCTCTGCCAGCTTCTTCAATACCCTGGGGTGGATGCCATCTGGGCCTGGTGCCTTGTCCACCCTCAGTGCCTTCAAACCCTCCTGAACTCTGACCTCTATGATTTCCCCATCTGTCACCCCTTCCCCCCTGTTTCTGCCATTTCTCCCCTTGTGTGTCACCCCTCTTCTTTAGTATACTGAGCAGAAGTACTCATTTAGTGCTTCTGCCTTATTGTGTCCTGCTTTCACCCAACCCCCTCCTTCCTAATCCTTACTATGTGGTCCTTACAGCTCCTTTTCTCCCTGATGTACCTAAAGAAGTCCTTCTCCCCCTTCTTAATGCCTTGTGCCAGCCTGAGTTCTGTAGACGCTTTGGCTCCCCTTACTGCCCTTGTCACCTCCTTTGATTCTGTCAAGTACTCCTCCCTGTCCTCCCCCCTCCCTGTTTTCTTGTACTTCCTAAAGGCAGCTGTTTTTCTCCTTACCTTTTCCATGACCTCCTTGCTAAACCAGCTCGGTTTCTTAGCCCTAGCCTTCTTGCTCTGGGCCTTGCAGCAGGTTTTGGTTGCCTTCACTACCCCCAGCTTTATGAGCTCCCACCTCTGGTTAGTGTCCATACTAGATTGAATTCTGACCAGGTACCCTTTTACCACTTCCCCCATCCTCCCAAAGTTGGCCCTCCTCAAGTCCAGCACTCTTGTGCCAGATTCCACTCCTTCCTTGCCCATATCCAATGTGAGCCATACTGAGTGGTGGTCACTCCCTGACAGCGGTTCCTCCACTGTAAATTCTCTCACAAAGTCCCCATTTGCTAGCACAAGGTCAAGGGTATTCCCTAACCTGTTTGGTTCACTGACCATTTGCAGCAGGAAGCTGTCCTGGAAGGCATCCAGCAATACCTGCTCCCTTCTGTTCCTGGTTGTTGGGGTACTCCAGTCCACTCCTGGCATGTTGAACTCCCCACAATCAGCAAACTACCCTTCTCACAGGTCCTTCTGATCTGTCCTGCTAGTTCCCTGTCTAACTCCTCCATCTGAGATGGTGGCCTGTACACCACTCCCATTCTAAGAATCCTATTCTTGGAAATCTGGATTTGCATCCAAAGTGACTCCATACTACCCTCCTCCCCTTCCTCCCTTACACACTTCAGTCCTTCCTTCACATATAGTGCCACACCCTCTCCTTTCCCAATCACCCTGTCCCTATGAAATAACCTGTACTCTGGTACAGACAGGTCCCAGTCACTGTATTGGGTGGCCCATGTTTCTGTGATGGCTGCAATGTCCACCTCTCCCTCTGCCATGAGCACCTGTAACTCTGCAGTTTTTCTCCCAAGGCTCCTAGCATTAAGGGTAACCACCTTCCACCCCCCCATCCTGCCCTCCTTTCCTAGCTTCACCAATAGTACTTGCCATTTGTCCTTTGTCACTGTTATGGGGGGTTAGCGCATATGGTTTCCCAACCTGTGGTCTCTGCATATCTCTTGCCCAATTGCCACCCCCCACTCCTAGTTTAAATTCCCAACTTCCTCTATGTACTCCTCCATCCTTAGGGTTGCCACCTTTGGATGAGGCAAAAACCGGATCCTAAGCTCCGCCCCTAGCCCCACCCCTTTTCATGACTCATCATGCATTGTTCCTCCTAGAAGTCCATTTGTTATATCATTAAAAAACAACACTTAATGCAGCAGTTAAATAAAAACTGTACTGTGCCTGATAAAGTTACTTTCCTAAGTTCTTCCTAATTATTTGTGTATTTATTTATTTATTGACATTGGTTAACCAGATAAACATATAGAGATAAAAGAAATCTCATTTACAGATATGATCTGGGGGGAGACAAGGGAAATACTGTAAATAGCATAAAACAGTATATATACTTTATATCTTTTTCTGGCTCCATTTCCTGTTCTTGTCCACAGTACTATTTCAAAGCCAAAGAAGTGATCATACTTTTTTCTTGAGGAAAAAAAAGAATTTAAAACATTTGAAAATGCCTAAATTCTGTTTGAGATGAAAATGTTTACCAGCAAATGAAAGTGGAGGACAACTGTCTCTGTTACTGTTAAAAAAGGTGGGGGCAGCTGTGCTGCTATGACACTTAAAGATACAGTGGAAAGATTAGGTAAGTAAGTGCTAATGGTGTTAATGGCCATACTTTACACCTCCCAGGGTGACTACTTTCACAAACAAAAGGCTACATTGACAGCAGAACTTGTCTGTAACCTGAACATGTAGCTGAAACAATGAATTATATAACACAATTTGTTTCAAAAGTATGTGAGCACTTAAAATGGCTCAAAAACTTGACCAGCACAGAGCAAAACCAGACTACCTGATAGGGACCCTGAAAACCTGATCACCAGGTAAGAAACCTGACAGGTGGGTGGCAACCCTATCCATCCTCCATTTCAACACTTTCTTTCCCTCCGCACTCAAGTGTTGTCTGTTCTAGGCATAGAGACTACTTTCCTGCCAGGTCCCTCCCCACTCCCCCAACAGCCCATACCCTTTAGCACAACACCAGGTTAAATTCCTCTATTCTCAGCTTTCTTGTTGTGCTTGTCTTTGGCACTGGAAGTATCTCTGAAAAAGTTATTGATCTTCCTGCCCCCTCACATAATTGTGCTAGTTCCTCAAACCGCCTCTGGACTATATCTACTGTCTTGTCAGCCAGGTCGTTTGTCCCAAGAAGCATAATTAAATGAGGCTTGTCCCTACCCCTTCTAGCATATTTCAGAACAGATTGTCCCACCCTTTCCGCTGTCATTCCTGGCATGGCCTCCACCCAAATGTGACTATGCCTCTCCCTCTTGCTACCCCACCTGACTCCTCTTAGTATCAAGTCCCCCAGCACTAAGATTCCACCGCTCTTACTCCCTGCTTGCTTCCATTCATCTCCCTCTCTCATTTCCAGCTCCTCTTCTTCCTCCTGCACATTATTTCCCCCTTTTGCCTCTGTTGCAATTCTCCCAGCAGAACTTCTCCCCGCTCCAGTCTGGTCCAGGCATTTATCAATTACTCCTCTAATTTCATCATTTCCCTCCTTCACCTTCTTCCTCTCTAACAGTGCAAAACTATTTTCTGAAGACCCTTCACAAATGCCCACTCCCTCTCTCTGCATAGTAACCTGTTCTCTCCTTTCCACTCCATGACTTTTGCCACTTATTTGCCTCCCCTCACAAGTCCCTATCTCCTCCTTCCATTTGTTTTTTGTCTCCTGACCTGGTTTCCCTGGCAATCGTTCTTCCTGGCCTGGGCCTCTTTGTCTCTGCTTCCCTTCTTCTGACCCTCTCCTCACCACTGTTGGCTTAAATCGCCCTCCCTCATCTCCCCTTCTTCCTCCCTCCAGTACTGGACTAAACCCATGCCCAATCTGCCTTGACTGTCTTAGTTCCTCCTGCAGACCCTCAATCTCCTTTCTAAGTTTCTCTATGTGGTTGCACACTAAACATCCTCCCACACTCCAGGCAATATTTTGAAAGATTGGTGCACAGTAGTTGTTGCAGCCTACCACCCTACCCATTGCTGTCGTTGCCCACCGGTGACCTCCTACCCTTCCAGATGCAGGATACCAAACACTCCCCAAGTCTCCCTCCCCATCAATGCAAAACATTATTTTCTTTATTTCCCTTACCCCCTTTGTTGTACACATTTAGATAGATTGAGCAACTGCTTTTTATATTCCTATCCTTCCTATCCACACTCAAAAAGAGACTTTAAGTAGCTATTGCACAACCTTCCTCAAACTCCTATTCCTCCTTTCCCCAATGCAATAACAATGTGAAGAAGTAACAATGAAAGCTCCTAGATTTGCATTTACTTCCCTTCCACTGAGATAGCATTCACATCTTCACTTGCTGCTGTTCTTTTCCTGGATGTCTGCTTCTGCTATGACAGGTGCATATCCTTTGCCCGTTTGAGGAAGTGATGTCAGAACCCTGGTATAAAGGAAATAATGGACCAGGGGTGGGTGGGTGAGGGGTTTGGGGGTGGGACCAGCTCAAGTCTTCTAGAAACAATCAGGTAGCTGAGGCCCCTGGTCAGACCATTAGCACCCTTCTCCCACTCTGCACTAAACTTTGCTAGACTAGACTAGACTTTCTTGGAAAGCACTTTATCTGGAGGTACAAAGGAAATATTTCAATGCACAGCCCTTTGGAGAATTTTCTGTAAGTCATCAGGAACACATTTTTAAATATATTTCCGATGGTAGGATACTGGACCATATGTGGGATACGGCTTGGTTGGGAATCCATGGAATAATAAATGTTAAGGGGGATCAAAAACATAAGAGAGATATTGTCCTAGAGCTGCATGTGTATCTATAATAGAGACTATGCACCATTTGTACTTTCAGTGTCCTTATGCTGTCCAGTTTTGGGATGTGGTTAAAAACTGATGGAAAACAACCAATTTTATACCACCTGATTGTCATTTATTGTATTATGGGGTCATTCCCCACAGGTTGGTGCATTTGCATCATAGTACCCTTCGGGTGGTAATGGTACACTTTTTATACTGGCTTTGGATAAGCAGATGCCAATTTACTTTACAGCAACAGTCTATATTAGTTTTAGAATTGTTTTTATCCTTAGTACAGATCTCAGCCATATTGAAAAAATGTAGAGAGATCTTGACTTGAGACTTGGAAATGGTTTCAATGGTGGATATATTTTGATTATATTTAAGAAATTGTATTTTGTTTAGGGAAATTTCCCAGGTTTTTGCTGTACTTTGGATTATTATTTAAAATTTGGTTTTCCATTAGTTTTGGAATGTGAGCGTTCTTTATCCTACTCATCTAAGGAAGGTGGAGAAAGGGAGGTTTAAATTCATTGAGTTTGCTAACTTTCCTTACTTTCGAAAAGGAAAAAAAAAAGAATTATTACTTCTTTATGTTTTTGTTTTTTCTTTCCTATGGTTTTGGTTTTGTATGATGCAATACTGTTTTGTATATATTTTGTTCTGATTTTACTAAATAACATTTTCATACACTTATAGTGGGGAGGGGGAAGGGTTGTTGAAATGTTCTTCTTATGTTTGGGGTTATTGTATGAATGAATACATATTTATGTTTTTTTATTTTTGTTTATATGGTTTTATATGATGTCATACTGATTTATATATATTTTGTTAAGAACTTGTTTTAATTTCAATAAAAAATTCCCCTACTTGAGAAGTGCCACTGGATCTTTAAGTCACCTGAATAGGCAGAAGGGACCTCAGTTTAACATCTCATCTGAAAGACTGTATCTCAGGAGTGCAGCATCCCCCTCATGCTGCACTACAGTGTCAGTATTGGGATATTAACCCAAATACCTGTTGTGGGGATAGAACCCACAGCCTCCTGATATCCTGGCCTCAGAGATGAGTGTACTACCTGCTGAGCCACTGACACTGTCATACAGTTCACTTCTACAAAAGCATGTAAGAAATATAATCAATAATAACCAAAATAGTCTGGTTGGAATACATTTCCAGGAAGTTCATGGGAGGAGTCCAGTAGGATTGAGATTTGTAGGCTTAGATTGTGCCAAGAATGGTAAAAAGAAAAATGTGCGACTAAAAACTAAATTATCACAATTGCAAGCTATATGGATTTGGAGGCTTGAAAGTTTGAAACCTAAAGGACTTACTGATATATTGGACGTAAAACCATTTTTAGAACAGCAGAAATAAATAAATGCTGTGATGTTCAGTGAGGACTATGAATAAAGAACAGAAACATCATTTTTTCATGATTCTCAGCAATGGTAAAAAAAGTGAAAGACAACAAAAAACATAAAAGCTATTGATTGTGATAATATAGTGGTTATTAAGTTATGACACCTTTTTTGTAAAATTTATGATAAAAGATTATATTAAAAAAACCCTAGACAATCATCATAATGAGCAGAAAATAATAAAAATGAAAACAGAGACAAAGGAAACTGTACAATGTTTTTTGGTATAACAAAATGAATGTTTCTTTATACATTTTATAGAGTTATGCCATCACCAACCTGAAGTTTAATAATGCCTGCATTCTGGAACATTTCTGAAGAAGGATAGAGAATCTTATTATGGCAGTGACCACAACCAAAAGCCTTTAGAACCAGCAGAAGTGACTCTGACATGAGGAAGAGAGTTATTTGTGTTCTCAAAGGACTCTGATAAAATAGTTCTGAATGTTTTCATTATTGGGAGCTGAAAATAAGAATATGGAAGTTGTGAACACAAAAGTTATTTTGGAAATGAAATCATTTCAAGTTTTTTGAGAGAAAAATAGTAATTATAGCCTTTGAAAAGGTATATATATTTATATATTTCTATTTTAAATTTATTATAGCATTTAAATTGTGAAGGCTAAATAAATGTAGAACTTTGAGGATCTGTTGTTAGTTCCCCTGCTGGGTTGATTGTCAAAATAGGGAAACCAAGTCAATCTTAAGTATTTACTTAATTATTTAATTGTATAATGAATTTTGCATGTGCACTTTTTTCGTATAAAATGCTGGTGGTTAGAGTAGGACCATGCCCCCTGAGGAAGGTGAGAGCCGAAACGTTGGGTTATTTGGTGGTGGCTGGCTAATGGTAGGGTCCATTTTTGTATATGATCACAAGACAAACAGATGTAAGTATGTTATTTACATGCACTTTGGCACCACATTTCTATGCACCCTGTAAAAACACGCCTATGAATAAAAAGCTTTTAAATTGAAATTATAGAGGCTATTCTTCATGGATGTTTTTTAGAGGGTCCAAGTGCCCGTTCCCTGTAGTGCTCACCTTTCATTGCCTTGTTGCAAGGAATGTAGGATTTATATTTCGAGCTATTTCCATGTCTTTATTAGGGGCAGCACCCTCTCTTATTTCAGAGCGCAGGCATTTTCTCTTCATGTAAATAAATGGTTCACTTGCGTATCTGCTCTCTCCATTGGGTACCATGACTGGGAATAGGTCTGCATGGATCCTGATAACTTCTTTAGAGGGGTGGCATAGCATTACTGCTGGGTGCCTTCCAGGTCTCGATCTTCCCTTCCTTGGCAGGGTTTCATATCTGCTCTTCCTTCTGGCTGGCATCTGGGGGTTCCTGTCTGCTCTCAGACCCTGGCTGGGTTCCAATCCTCTGGAGTCCTGCACAAGAGTGGATGCGTGCCACCTGGACCCAGGGACCCTGCCATCATTACTCAGTCTGCCTGGCCCCCTGGGCTTATTTCAACCAGAGAAGCTGGACTCTCTCTCACCCACCAACTAACTTGGGCTCTCATCTAACCTTCCCCTGAATCCCCTCTTATACAGTAGTGTAAAGGAGGAAGGGAAGAGCCATGCATATTCATGTCTGAATTTCCTGATTGTGACTCAGTCAGGAACCTCAGAGCACAAACTCCAGACACCTGTCTCTAAGTTGAGGCCCACTAGAGTACATCACTCAAGGTCAGACTTAATCCTTAGAGTGCTCTCTAGGAATCAGCCTCAAGCTGGTTACATTTTTTTATCTTCATACTTCTCTTCCAGCTACCAGGTGGCTGGGCCTCACTGGCCTGGCCACCCCGTCCTGTCACCTGCCATCCCCAGGTACTTACCTTGACCTCCCCTGTGTCTCTGTGGCTTACCCCTCCATGGTGGGATCCTTGAGGAGCACCACTTCCTGCAAGGGGTGCAGTATCCTGCCTGGGAGATTTGCTTGTTTATTTTGTGAGCCAGCCAGGTCCAGTGGAATACAAAGATTCCATTTTCACGTACGACCTGGACTGCATAATTAAGTACAAACTGTACAAACATGGTACAAAATAACATGCATCACAACATACATTACAAAACGAAAATGTTACTAACAGGTACAGCATATAAATTCAATGGACAAAAAAACACTAAAATCTTGCATGTCTGTAAAATCTGACAGGATCCAACACAGTAGACCATATTTCAACCCTGTTTATCCCCCAGACATCAACAAACATATCAATTTACAAACTGATCAGAACAGTTTTAAATTATTTGAGTGGGTGCCTGGTCGCACTGTGGGGCTTGAGAGGGGCTGGTCGCCATCCTGAAGCTTCAGTTTTTCCTATCATTTTCTCTCTGAGGTGGCTACTGGTATGCAAAAAGATATGTGCAGTTGTGCACAAGCATGCATCATGTTTGCCACAGCTCTTGTCAGGAGACATCTTCTGTATGTACTGTCACCTAGACTCCACTGGGTGGCAGTCAGACAACAGAGGCCAAGATCCCCCCCCCAATTTAAAACTAGGAGAGCAGCTCATTGGGGCGATCATCACTCCTTCCACCAGCTGATCCCCCGTAAGATGAGTTTATTTCTGCACTCAGGTTGCTGGAATAGAAATCAGACACCCTGCCACTCATCTACCTGGCTGGCTCCACATGGCACTTTTTGAAAGATTTCTTGCAGTAGTATTGCCATATTTTGGTTGAGCCATTCATCCTGTCTTGTACTACATTTCTTACGATGTATACAATTCAGATCTTTCTTTCACAGGATCCTACCAAAAGAGAAGTTGTCTGTAACCATGGCATAAAAATGAGTCTTCTATTCTGTTGCTAACAGTTTCGGTAAATAAGGGTAAAGCCAGGGTTCACACACCCAGTCTGGCTTCTGAACCTTCTGAACCTTAACTATACCAGCCCTCCCTTGAAGCAATAGCAAAGGTTTATAATTTGGATGGCTTTTTAGTGCCTCATTGCTTTGGCAAAATAGTGACATACTATTAAGGGGGCTTGCATATTTTATGCACTAACATAATTGTATTCACTGCTTTCTACTGATGTAAATTTCCATTGAAGAAAATCATGAAAAGAGAGTTTATGCAGACAGGTTCTGAACCTGAGTTTCCTGGCTTTTTTGTTATATTCCTTTTCTCCCCTCCTGCTGCTGCTGTTGCCATCTATCCATGGTGACTACCAGCCTATCCCAATTCTGCTTTGGTGCTTACAGTACATCTGTCTCTAAATGCTACAGTGCAGCTCTGAACTGAGGGGGTTCCCTCGGGAGTTATCATGCACAACTGCCCCCTCTGGCCCATACAGTATATGCAGAAGTACAGTGTGGTCAGTCAGGTAGGCAGGGTCTATAAGAGTGCCAGGCTTTATCCTGATTACTCTGTATATTTTCTCACTTATTGGTTCAACCTCCAGGGACCCTGCTGGCTACAGCTCCAACATGTGCATGCGCACATATGCTTGTGACTGTCCACTGGAGCCAGGCAGTATATCCCCTCCCTACATCACCCACCTGCTGCGCATCCACCTGTGGTTACCCAGGTGGCAGTGTACTAGCAGGGAGGGCATCCCTCTCTACCCAGAGACAAGCATCTGCTGAGATGCTCAACCCTCCTCCTCTTCAGCCAGCCCCTGATGACCCAGGTTTATTGCCGAACCTGGGTTGCCCATGTAATAACCAGCAGCACTATCGCTACACTGGTTTCCTGACTTTGAGCTAGGCATGAGTACCCTAACATAAACTTTGATTTATAGCGCATCCCTAGGTTGCACACAGGAGACTGTAACCCCACCCCATGGCAACCTTATTTTTAGGGCTTCCTGCAATCGCACATCAAAGGTGCCAGCTACCCCCAGTGGAGCCGATGCATCAGTGTTCCTGACTGAAATGGGACTTCCTTGATTGTTGGCCCTACCTAACCAGACATGCAAGCACACCCACAACTTGTCCAGGGCCTGAAATACTGTTTGCAAGAGACAGTACATAGTTTTTTGGTATATAATAATAATAATAATAATAAATATTTTATAAATTAGCATATTCTTGTAATCATGACTGCTAAAACTGATAACCTTCACAACTGGCAAGAAAGGGATCCAGAATGAGTATACAGCCCATCACCTTACAGGGGCAGATAATGCACGGCATTCATAGAACACTCATCATTAAACACTTACCAGATACTGAGTATTGCCTGACATCTTGTGGCAGAAGACCTGTATTGCTGGTTGTCGTATGGAACATTTGTTTAAAATGTAGTGATCTGGATACCAGTGAGCCAAGGCTTGACAATGAAATGGGAATGCAAAAGATTCCATGGTAAATACTTAGATGAAAATGAAACACACATGCAAAAACAAAGGAAATAAAACAATTATAGTGTACATCATATAGTAAAGAACAGCTGCAATAAAAAAAAAATACAGTAAAATACCTAAATGAATATGACAAATACATGCAAATAACACTGAATAAATAAAAATTAGGCTATGTGTACATTATATAACAGAAAACAGTTGAAAGAACACTGGATGTGCCAGCCTAGTGGGTTGGCAGTAAAGCTTCTGCCCGCCACGCCAGTACCCCGGGTACAGGAGCAGACTTCACTTGTCAGGGGTAGGCTGGTGGGGAGAGGATTGAGCATCCTCTGGATTGCTCTCCTCAGGGATGGGTGTCTTGCCATCCCTGCTGTCAACTGCCACCAGGTGGAGACCTGGTAGAAGTGCAGGCTGGGGTGGCACAAATGGGAAGGACCACCGTTTTGATGTAGTGCATGTGTGCCTCCACACAGCATGTACTTCTGCCTAACTGTGGTTGGGATGAGTGGGACCAGATCAAGGAAAGAGGCAGTGCAAGGCTGGATGATAGGCATGGTGGCCCTGCCAGCGATCCAGGTTCAGGAGCGAACTAGAGTCATTGGGGTCGGCCGGGGGGAGACAGAGGATCGAGCATCTGGAGGACTGCTCTCCTCTCCCTAGGAGGGTGAGTAGTGCTTCCCCCAGTGCACATGATACCCAGCAGAAGCTGGATGTCAGGGCAGCTGGGAAGTCCAGTAGGTTGGGGGGAAGTGGCACAATGCCCCATGTCATTGCATGCCGACAGAGAGGGACAAAACTAAGGAGGAAAAAAAAGTCTTGCCATACAGGATGAAAACGTCAGCCCACCTGTAGGCCTGATATCACTGACCAGGCAGCCAAATTTAATTCTGCTTTGGGGGACACAATGGCAAGATCCCCCAGTCTCCACCACGAGGAGTAAGTTATGGGGGCACCAAGGGTAAGACCCAGGGATGGTGGGTGACAGGGCTAGGGTGGGCCACCAACATGGGGGCCAGCAAGACACGGTGCAAAAATGGTGCAAAAACCAAAGCCCAAAGTGAAAAATAAGAAAGAAAAAGGCAGCGCAGGCTCACGAAACCCTACGTGCTTCTCCCTGACCCCTGTCATCACCCAGGTGCTGCTGACCACCAATCTGGATTATGTACTGGGGGGAGGATAGCCCTCCCTCTCCTAGCCCCACCTTGGGGGGCAAGCTGTGGGTGATCTGCAGTTCGGTAAGCTCCTGGGGAGGTGGCAGCCAGTCGCGGGAGTGGGGATGGGGCGAATCAGCCTGTCCACATGCCACAAGGCAAAAAACTATATGGAAAAAAACAAAAAGCACTAGAATAGTCCAGGTCATGTGACAAAGAGAGAGCAACCAGCATGGAGAACTAGCTGCAGGAGTGGTGGGGGAGGGGTTAAAGTGAACATTTATAAAGGGTTGCAGGGCTGGCATGGAGGAGGAAAGATGTACAGGAAGAGGGAGGCTGTTCTAGAAGTTAGAGAGAAGGACAGAGAAGGCAGACTGGCCTGTTAAAGTTTTGCAGTGAGAGATGAAGAAAAAGCAAGCATCAGAGAAGCAGAGAGAATAGAAGAAAGGAAAAGTGGTGGTGGGGTACCCATAGAATCAATGAAATTAGAAGTCTGACTCCATTACAGGAAAACCATGGGCAGGACAGCTCTTGTGTAAAATGTAAAATGTACTCTCCAAAGGTATAAAACCTATCAAACAGAGTGTAAAACTGCAATATAATGTGGGAACATATCCCCAGACCCCTTCAGCGATGTTTGATCCTTCATTAATCAGGGTGGTTTCCCCCAGTGAACTTTATTTATTTCAGTCTCTGATTACCAGGTAGGTGCACCGATTTGAGGGACCGTTCTCAGGCATGACTCGGGTCACGAATGTGCGCAAACCAGGTTACATACAAATGAAAGGACATACAGCAATATAGTCAATACAGTACAGTTTACGATGTCTTGGAAGCAACGAAAACAAATACATTACAATTCACAATGAATGGGGTGACAAAACACCCAGAGGAAATAATAGAACATGCTGATCAAGAACGTGCCATAATGATTCATACCCGAGAGGTAACAGTCAATAACAACCAGATAATACAGAATTAACAGCTACAGGGCAAAGAACAGAGTGCTGTAAGGGGCTCACAAGTTATAAAAGGCAGAGCAAGGTTAAGGAAGAGGGAGGAGTCATGGGTATATTGGGTTTAGAGTAAAGCAGCAGAAGGAGTGGAAAAGGGTGTCCAGTCTGGCCAGGACAGATTTAGGGCAGCACTGAATACCAGATCGACGTAGTCAAACACCAGAATGGCCATCCTGAGAAGCATCTCCTGGTAAACCAGGATTAGAAGACAGGATATTCTGTAGTACTAGGTTAGGGTGGTGTTTCATGTGCATGTTTTTGATACTGCATCTGTGGAGAAACCAAGGTTTTAATCAGACTACACACTGAAATACTTAAAGAGGGAGACTATGCCAAAGAGGGGGTGCCATCAAGAGTCTTGAAGACAGGTTTTGAATAAAGCCTTGCTAGCCTTTGCTTGGTGCAAAATGTCATGGCATCAGTCTTTCTGGCATTGAGAGAGCTAACTGAGTGGAACAAACATTGGACATTATCAGAGTTGTACTGTAGTGACAATGCCAGATCAAGGAAAGAGGTTCTGGAAGTATTGAGTACAGTGCTGCCTGCATATATGTATGTGAGAAGAGTCACAGACTGAGGGCAGATCATTAAGGAAAATTGAAAAAGAAGAATGGGCCAGAAAGAAGCCCTGTGGGACACAAGCTCTGATGGGGAGGGAAGAGGATAGGGTATTGTCAACCTGATCTGACTAGTGCCAGCCAGCAAACTAGGAACAGAACCAGCTGACTGCAAGGACAGACAGTCCCACATCCCCAAGCTTATTAAAGAGGATGAGAAGGGCTAATGTATGGAAGGCCTTAGCCATGCTGATAAAGATAGCCACTGTGAAGTGGCCCTGGTCCCTCTCCTTCAGAATGGAGTCAGTGACCTGGAGAATGGAGGGGATGGTGCAATGGGATTTGTAGATGCCAGACTGGAAAGAGGAGAGGAAGGAGGAGGAGCTAGGAAAGGAAGATATCTGGGAAAGGAAGATCTTCTTTTGCAACCTGACCAGGGTAGAAAGAATGAGATGGGAATATAGTTCACAGGGAAAGTGGTGTCTCTTAGAAAATTAGAATTTGTTGGCAGAAAAGGACCACTTCATCCACCAAGTCTGCCCAGATGTTCCCTGCCTGTTCTGCCTATTCTGCCCTGACATTGGTGGGCTGGTCATTACTCCCCAAAACACCAAATGCATGCGTACATCCTCAGAAAACAAATCAGAGCCGACATCCGCCTGAACCAAAAACCTCCATAATCTCTTAGCTGGAAAGAGCAAACTGGAGCAGACCAGGAAGAGGGTACAACCTTGCGCCAAAGAGGATGTACATTCCTGGAAGACAACGGTTGCAAATACTAGGAGCCTAACCAACAAACTTCCCGTACTCACAGCCATCTTGGAACCAGAAAGGTTGGACTGGGTGGCTGTAACAGAAACGAGGTTCACGGAAAACCACGGATGGGATATGGTCATTCCCGATTACAATCTGTTCAGAAAAGATAGGCAGGGCAAAAAAATAGGGAGGGGGGGTAGCTATTTACATTTGGGAGGAAATAAAAGCCACATAAGTAGAAGGGCAACCTGGGGACTTCGAGTCACTGTGGCAAACAGTAGACACGGGCAAGGGAAAACCCTTCAGAATCGGCATTGTGTACAGGCCCCCAAATCAAGGAGATAAAGGAGACAAAGACCTAATAGAGGAAATCCACAAAATGTCTGATAAAGGTGAAGTAATACTGATGGGGGACTTCAACCTATCAGATATTAACTGGAGCACATTAACGGCACCAACAAGAAGAAGTAGGGACTTCTTATTGTCACTACAAGGTGCGGGACTGTGTCAGCTTGTTAAAACCCCAACAAGGGGAGATGCCAGTCTCGATTTTGTCCTCACAAACTCGGAAAGGATCAAGGACATCGAAGTGGGATGCCATATGAGCAACAGTGACCATCACATGGTAAGCTTTAAGGTAAATATAACACAGGACACCAGCCACTCAAAGATAAAGGTGTTAGATTTCAGAAAGGCTGACTTCCAAAAAATGAGGAACAACATAAGTAAGCAGTTAATGTAAATAGAGATTGAGGAGGTGGAGGTCATGTGGGGGAGACTCAAGAGAGTAATAAAGACTGCCACAGATCAATGTGCCAGATGGGTCAGCAAATCAAAAAGAAAATGAAATCCTCTATCGTTTTCCAAGGAAGTGGCTACCACAGTCAAAGAAAAAAGAAGGCATACAGCATATACCAGGAAACCAAAATTGAAAAAGACTGGGAGTTGTGCAAGGTAAAAATGAGAGTCTAACAAACAAATTATAAAGGCAAAAGAGAAGAGGCAAATAATTTTTTAGATACATTAGGGAACGTAGGAAGGCAAAAATGAGATAGTAAAGATTACTACCGAAGAAGGGTAATACACCAAACATGACCCAGAGAAAACCGAAATCCTCAACAAATACTTCTGCTCTGTGTTTACCAAAGAGGACCCAGGGGATGGCCCAGCCCTGAAAAAACACAACACCCCAGGACCAGGGGTAGACATGAGTCCCTTTGCAGAAGTTGAAGTATGGGAGGCACTAAATAAACTAAAAGCAGACAAAGCCATGGGACCAGACGAGATGCACCCCAGAATTCTTAAGGGACTGGAGGCAGAATTAGCAGCCCCTCTGGCACGTCTATTCACGAAATCATTGAAGAGCAGTGTGGTACCCAAAGACTGAAAAAAGGCAACAGTGGTTCCACTTCACAAATCAGGCAGTTGCAAAGAGGCTAGTAATTACAGACCGGTGAGCCTCACGTCTATAGTAGGGGAAACTAATGGAGACACTATTCAAACAGAAGATTATAGCATTCCTCGAAACTAGTGGCCAACAGGACCCTAAACAGCACAGTTTCACAGCAGGTAGGTCATGCCAGACAAAACTGCTCGAGTTTTTTGACTACGCTACAAAAATATTGGACGATGGTGGGGCAGTAGATATGGTTACCTAGACTTTTGTAAGACCTTCGACTCAGTTCCACACAGAAGGCTGGTAAAGAAGTTTGACCACACAGGGTTGGTCCAGAAGTAGTCAGATGGGTACAAAACTGGCTACAAGGCAGAACCCAGAGGGTACAGATTAATGGAACGCAGTCGATGGAAGGCAGGGTGACCAGCGGGGTGCCCCAGGGCTCAATGCTGGAACCTCTGCTCTTCAATGTTTTTATAGTAGACATCACTGATGGACTAGAAGGGAAGGTGTGTCTGTTCACAGACGACATCAAGATATGTAACAAGGTGGACACTTCAGAAGGAGTGAGCAAGATGGAAGCTGACCTCAAGAAACTAGAAGAATGGTCTGGAGTGTGTCAGCGGAGATTTAACACCAAAAAGTGCAAGGTCATGCACATAGGAAAGAAAAATCAAAGAAAGGAGTATTACCTAGGAGGCGAAAGACTGGCAGCCTCAAACCAGGAATAAGATCTGGGAATCATAATCTTAGATGACTTGAAGGTTAGTAAGCAGTGTGAGAAGGCAACATTGAAGGCCAACAGAATGCTGGGCTGCATTGGAAGGGGAATCATGAGCAGGAGCAGAGAGATGGTACTACCACTGTATAGATCGCTGGTCAGGCCTCACCTGGAATACGAAGTCCAATTCTGGAGGCCTCACCTCAGGAAGGACGTTGACCAGATGAAAACAGTACAGAGAAAAGTGACAAAAATAATTCAGGGTCTGCAGTACATGACCTACAAGGAAAGACTTAGGGAACTGAATATGTACTCCGTGGAGCAGAGAAGAGACAGGGGACATGATTAAAACATTCAAGTACATAAAAGGGATTTACAAGATACAGGCACAGGAACTTTTTCACTTCAAGAAGGGCTCCAGGACCAAAGGGACATGACTTCAGGCTGCAAGGAGGGAGATTCTCTACAAACGCCAGGAAGTTTTTCTTCACAGAAAGAGTGGTGGACGCTTGAAACAGCCTGCCCCAAGAGGTTGTGGGGGTCAACACTGTAGGGGGACTCAAGAATGCATGGGATAGACACAAGGGAACCCTGACTACAAAGGGCAACTAGAGTGTCAAAATAGGTCTAAAACAAATGGGCAGACTACATGGACCTAGCGGTCTCTTTCTGCCATCAACTTCTATGTTTCCATGTCTCTGCAGACCCTGCCTGGTCTCGGGCGATCCTCTTCTCACCCTGCCTATTTACCAGTATCCCCTTATGCCTAATTCATGCATGCTTGAAGCTCCCAACTGTTTTCACTCCTACCATCCCTGCTGGCAGACTGTTGTAGGTGTCCATCACTCTTTCCATGAAGAAGTACTTCCTCACATCCCTCTTAAACTTCCCTCTTTCAGCTTCATTCCATACCCTCTGATCCTGGTACACTTTCTAATTTGAAATAGATTTCCCTCTTGTACCTTGTTCACCTCTGTGAGGTCCTCCTCTAGAATGTACATGCTGAGATCCCTCATTCTCTTCTCGTAGGGCCTTTTATGTAACCCTTGCACCATTTTAGCTGCCCTCCTTTGGACTGCCTCCACACTATGTCCTTTCAGAGATGAGGCCTCCAGAAGTGGACACAGTACTCCAGGTGGGGTCTCACCAGCAACCCATACAGTGGTAACACCACCTCCCTCCTTCTGCTGGTGATACATCTCCCTATGCACCCCAGCTTCCCGCTGGCTCTGCCCACTGCCCTTTCACACTACCCTGCCACTTTGAGGTCATCTGATATAACCCTAAAGTCTCTTTCTTGCTTAGTGACTGTCAATACCCCCAACCATTTTATGCTCAGCTTCTGGGTTTCTATGCTCGAGGTGTATTATTTTGTACTTTTTGCCATGGAACCCTAGATGCCATGCTCTTGACCAGTCCTCAAGTTTTCTAAGGTCCCTCTTCATTCTGTCCACCCTCTCTTGAGTATCATCTACACTACTACAGATTTTGGTGTCATCTGCAAAAAGGCATACACCTTCCCTTCCAGTTTTTCTGCAATGTCAAGTATGAAGACATTGAAGAGTACAGGTCTCAGTACTGAGCCCTGCAGCACCCCCACTTGCCACTATTCCCTCACTGTGGTGAGTGCCATTTACCACCACCCTCTGTCTCCTATCCAATAACCAGTTTTTTACCCAGTTTACCACTTTCCATCCCACCTGTAGACTGCCCAACTTCTTTATCGGTCTCCTGTGTTGCACAGTATCGAAGACCTTGCTGAAGTTCAAGTAGGCCACATCCACTGCCCTTCCTTGATCTATTTCTCTGGTCACTCAGTTGAAGAAATCATACAGAGTCATCTGGCATGACCCCCCTCCCCCCACCGGTGAATCCATACTGTCTTTGGTCTTGTAACAGGTTGGATTCAAGATGCTCCACTAGCCTTTCCTTTAACAGGGTTTCCATTAATTTACCCACCACTGATGTGAGGCTGATAGGCTTATAGTTGCTAGGCCCCTCCCTGCTGCTGTTCTCCAGTCCTCTGGAGCCACTTCCATTTCCAGTGAGTTGTTGAATAGGGCCATCAAAAGTGCAGCAAGCACCTCCCTGAGTTCCTTTAGCACCCATTGGTGTATCCCATCCAGTCCTATGGCCTTATCCACTTACAGATTTGCAAGTCCCTTCAGGGCTATTTCCTCTGAAAATTGACTTGTGCTTGCCCCCCCCCCCCTTGTTCCTGCTGTTCCTGCATGGGTCTGCCCCCTCTCTCCATTGTGAAGACTGAGCAGAAGTATCTGTTTGGGATGTCTGCTTTTTCCTAATCCTCCTCTGTGCAGTGTCCTTCTGTCACCCTTCTTATCCTCACTGTCCCTTGTCCCAAGAGGGGAAGGTGTCAAGTGGTATGCCGCAGGGGTCAGTACTAGGCCTCATCCTTTTCAACATATTCATCAGCGACATCGCTGAAGAACTGAAAGGGAAAGTCTGCCTCTTTGCAGATGATATGAAGCTCTGCAACAGGGCAGACACACAGGAAGGGATTACTGAAATGGAGGCAGATCTCAGGATGCTAGAGGAATGGTCCAGGAACTGGCAGTTGAGATTCAACACCAAAAAATGTAAAGTCATGCACTTGGGTAGAAGGAACCCATGCATGAAGTATGTCCTGTAGGGGCAGCTACTAGATGAAACAAAGCTGGAATGGGATCTTGGTGTCATGATCTCAGATGATTTAAAGGTAGGGAAGCAATGTGAAAAAGCAGCACTAAGGGCAAGCAGCATCCTAGGATGTATTGGTAGGGGTATTACCAGTAGGAAGTATGATGTAATCCTCCCACTGTACAGGTCCCCGGTGAGACCTCACTTGGAGTACTGTGTGCAGTTCTGGAGACCTCACCTAAAAAAGGACATAGACCGACTGGAAACCTTGCAGAGAGGTGCCACCATAATGGTGCAGGGTCTGCACCACGAAACGTACAAAGCTAGGCTCAGCCAGCTAAATTTATTCTCCTTAGAGCAGAGGAGGAACAGTGGAGACATGACTGAGACATTTAAAGTTGTTAAAGGGATCAACACAGTACAAACCAGGAACCTCTTCCAGGAAAACAGGGCTGCACGTACTACAGGACACAACATGCGCCTGGTGGGAGGTAAATTCAAAACAAATGTTAGGAAGTACTTTTCACAGAGAGGGTGGTGGACCCTTGGAACAGCCTCCCACCAGATGTAGTGGCAGCCAAGACTGTCATTGAATTCAAACAGGCATGGGATAGACAGTATAGTCACCTTAGCAAGACAAATTGATAGTGGGGGGTAGACAACCCGGGCAGACTAGATGGACCACATGGTCTCCTTCTGCCAACAAATTCTCATGTTCTTATCCCTCTCCTTGCCTTCCTCATCTCACTTATGTACCTGAAGAAAGTCTTTTCCACTTTTGCTACCCTTTTGGCTATCCTTTCCTGCGTTTGTGCCTTTGCTCCGCTCAACGTCTTACCTGCTTCCCTATGTTTCACTTGGTACAACTCCCTATCCTCATCCCTCTGTGTTTCTTAGTACTTCCTGAATGCCATCCTTTTTTCCTTCATCTTTGTGGCCACTTCCCTAGAGTGTCATGTACAGTAAATAGGTACATATGTATCTTTGCTGTTTATGTCTGATATTGATTGTATACATTTGTTATTTTATATATAATAACTGGCTCTTTCTTTTTACCATTGAGAAACCATGGTGTAATTACTGTATAAAGGAGTGTTTATTACGGCAAACATGCACACTGTTTCTCTCCCTCTGCGCATGCGACCGCCGCAACTCTTCCTCCCGGACCGCTGGTCGTCTCCTCTTTCGACTGGAGGGAGTTGAAACCACCACTGGAACTTGGCGGTAAGTGACTGCCAGAAAAAAAAAAAACACCTTAAAAACTGTAATGGACATTTCTGCTGCAGGCAGAAATTGTTTTAAAAAGTCTAAATAAAGAAATAAAAATGAACGTGGACCACGCACTAGAACCCAAGCGGACTGCAGCTGCATAACGTCTTTTTTTTTATTTTATATAATTGCTGTGGTTAAAAAGGAAGACCCAGCAATTATATAAAAATAAAATAATAGTGGTGTGTGTAAGCTCAGTTTCACCCCTCAGTGTTAGATGCTTTCATAAACCCCTTGAGCTTTGCTCTCAGGGTTTATGTAGCATCTAACACTTTGGGGGTAAACTTTCACACACACCAATTCTACACTTTTATTCTATTTATACATAGCAAGTGTTTGCACTGTAACTAATGTAGTGCCACTGGGACCTCATTGGAAATGAGCTCCAGCTCAAGTCAAGCTAATCCCAGTTCAAATTATTATGAATAAAATTTAACCATACACAAAAATACAATACCATAATGGTCTTTTTTTCTCTTGCTTTTGTTTAATTTCTTCACTCAGAGGCTAGTTGCCTGCAGTATGTCTTCCCTTAATTTTCTCCACTGTTCATCTACTCCTACCTGGCAATCCTCTCCTGCTAGGCAGCTTCTAAGGCAGTTTAGTCCAGGACCCTCATCTTTGTGTGGTCCACCTCTGCTCCCATCTTATCGTTGAAGCACACAGAACGATGATCACTAGTCCCATGGGACAGCCCACTGTGACGTCTGCAATACTGTCCCTGTTAGTAAGTTCCAGTTCCAGTACTGGCCCTTTTCTAGAGGGTTCACTGACTAGCTGCCTGAGAAATGCCCCCTGCAGGGAGTCAAGGATGACCCTGCTCTTAGCCGGAGCTGCAGCTGGAAGGCACCACTCCACATCTGGCAGACTGAAGTCCCCAACTAGCAGCACCTTCAACTTTTTTGCTCTCCTGCTGATGGTTTCCCCTAGTGCCTTAACCAACTCCTCCCCCTGTGCTGGAGGTCTGTATATTACCTAAGTATGAATAGTGGCCCCAGTTCCTGTCTCCAGGAAGACCCAGCCTTTCCTTTACCTTTGCTGTAGGTTCCCTTGCACTTCCATAGCCTTGATAGCTTCCCTCACATACAAAATAACATGTCCTTCTCTCCTCCCCTTCCTTTCTCTTCTAAACAGAGAGGGACCTGGTATTTAATTATTTATTTAGTGATTCAGAAAAGACCTTTGAGTACAAGCTCTTTTACAAAGGTTCCACGTCATAGATTGCAAAACAAAGTACAATGGGAGAAAGCAAAGGTACATTACAATGAATGATACAGCTTGGATTCAGAACTTATAGAATAACTCAAAACATAGGTAAAAATTAAAATAACAAGAAAAACACTTTATGAGGGTGGATGGGGCGGAGGGGAATAAGCAGCCACAATGTGCCTTGTCAGTGGTTCAGAGGGACGGGTATAGCTGGCAGTAGGGTGAAGAAAGGAGGTACGAGAGAGAGAGAGGTATGTACTGCGGTGGAGGTGAAGGGTGAGGGAAGGAGTGCGATAAGGTATAGGGAGAAATGGTGGGGTGAGGGGAGGCCGAGTGGAGAAGACATGCTAGAGTAAATGGTGGGGTGTGAGGGGGCATGATCAGGCAGCCTGCATTAGTAGTAACTGTAAGGGAAACTCACGGAACTATGAGTTGGGGAAAGGGGGAGGGTGGGGTGGCGGGTGCCGAAGGAGCATGATGCAAACTGATTGCTGAGGCAAGTCATGAGAAGGGACAGAGGGAGGGGGTACCTAAGGCCTGCCTGGTGCTTGTTGGGGGGCAGAGAGAGCAGGTGTGGCTGGACTCAGGGGCAGGTGCACTTAGAGAGTGTTATTAGGTGCTGTTTGGTATGACCATGCCCCAGTCGTGATTTTCAGTGCACTACAACCAGACAAGTTATGGCCACCAGATCCAGGTCTGCCTCCACCATGATGGCCTCTAGATCAGGAATTTTATTTCCTAGATTCCTTGCATTGGTGCATCTGGCTCTCCAAACCTTGCTCTCTCTCCCTGCCTGCAACCCCCTTCCCCCTACTCCCCGAAACGCCCCCTGACCCCCTTCTTCCCTTGTTACTCTCTCTGTTTCTTGCTTCCACTACATCTCTCTTACTGCCTTCTTTCTTCTTCATCTTGTCTACAACCCTTCTTCTTGTACCCCTGCCCTGGGGGAGTTCTCTCCCCTCAGGCACTCCCTCCTTGTTGCTTCATCCTGTGGGGGGGGGGATTTATGCTTCCCTAGGTAATACAGCCTCCCTCAAATGCTCATCCAAGTATCATATAAACCTCCCACTGAGGATTGTGGTCCCTGTCCCAGAAGGATGCAGCTCATCACGTCTGTAGAGGCCCATATCCTTCCACACTGTCCTGCAGTCCCCAATGAAGCCAAAACCCTCCTCCCTGCATCATGTCTTCAACCAACTGTTGACGTTCCTGGTGCAGAGTACTCTATCCTCACCTCGACCACACACAGGCAGCACCTTGGTGAATGCCATTGTGTGTGCTACCCGCTTAAGGCGCCTCCACAGTTCCTGAACATGCCCTGCTCTTCGTACTCCACCCCAGCCAGGTCATTAGCCCCCAAGTGGACAATCACATCCAGCTCCCTGCTGTGACCTGGTGTGCCAGTGACCTTCAGGATCTGTGCTCCTGCCCTCTGAGATGAAGCACCAGGTAGGCACTTTACCTCCCCTCCTCTTCCTGCTCCCAAGTCTATCCCCCTCATGACAGAGTCCCTCTCCTGCAGCTGCTTCCTTTTTGGCTGGGGCCTCTTCCTCTTACTTTGGAACCTCCCCATATGTGGACCCCACATCCTCCCTTGCCACAAACTTGGGTGCTTCCTGCTGGCTACCTGTCCCACCAGTATAGGAAAGAAATGTTGTAGTGGTATAGGCTGAGGAGTGTGTACCCTACCCACCACCCCCACCCTCCCAGAGCCCACCAAGGCCCAGCCTTAGAGAAAATGGTCCCAAGATGGAACAAAAAGTTGAGGAGGGTAGCAACAGGAGCAACAACAGCAAGGGCAGAAATATGCAGCAGCTTGGGTCCAACCCATCTGGGTTGGGACCTTAAGCAGGATTGAGAGAAAAGAGCAGGAAGGGCAGCCTTAGGGAAGATGGAGAAGGAGAATGAGGTGAATGGGTGGACTTAACGGGGGGAGACAAATGTTCTGGAAAGTAATGTGGAATGACGGTATCTCTCTTAATTTTGTGGAGTTTAAAAAGCTTGTTCCGTCTATGGATAACATGTTTGAATAGACTATAGAATGGTTTAAATGTTATATTCTGTCTTCTGTTTGGTCTTTTTTGCTCCTTTTTTACTGTCTGATCTCCAACCTTCCATTTTTAGGAAAGCTGTTGAGAAAATAGTAGCGCAGCAGCTCGAGGAGCACCTCATGACCTTTGACATCTATGAGCCATTCCAGTTGGGTTTCAGGGCTAGGCATAGCACTAAAATGGCTTTGGTTAGGGTGCAAAATGACCTCCTCAGAGCAAGAGATAGAGGAGAAAGGTCAATTCTTTTTCGTCTAGTTCTCTCATCAGCATTTGATTGCCTTAAAGAATATTATGGACTCACCGGTACTGCATCAACTGGTTTGAGCCCTATCTCTCTGGCAGGAAGCAACGGGTAGTGATAGGGAACTTCTCCTTCTCCCCGAAGCTCCTGCCTTGTGGAGTGCCTCAGGGTTTGATCTTGTCGCCAGTGTTATTTATGGTGTACATGTTGCCCCTGGGTGAGCTCATTAGGCATTACAGTTTGGGTTTTCACTGCTATGCAGATGATACCCAACTGTAAATGTCCCTTACTCCTGGAACACATGATGCCATGGAAGTTCTTAACAACTGCCTGGCTGAGATCAATGACTGGATGTCCTCCAGTTGGTTGCGACTGAACCCCAACAAGACAGAAGTCCTAGTGATTCAGCCAGGTCATGGGCATGATGGGAGTGCCTCTGGGGTGGTGACAGGATTGGTCATGGGGTCCACTCCATTGATGGCCCTAGAGTGAGAGATCTTGGCGTTATCCTCAATGACAGATTGACACTTGAAGCTCTGGTGTCATCTGTTGTGGAATCTGTTTTTTACCACTTAAGGAATATTGCCAGGATAAAACCCCTAGTTCTGCCTGAGGACATGCCGTCACTGGTACATGCCTTTGTTACATCCAGGCTTGATTACTGTAATGCTGTACTCTTTGAGGTCAGTGGAGGAACCCTCTGCTGGCTGCAGCTGGTGCAGAACGCAGTGGCCAGATTACTGACTGGCCTGTCTAGGTCTAGCCATGTGACCCCGGTCCTGTGAACTCTGCACTGGCTGCCTGTCAGGTGGAGGATCATCATCTTTAAGGTGGACTTGCTCACCTACAAGTACTTATATGGACTGGGCCCGGCTACCTGGCTGATCTCCTGACACCTGACACCTCAGTTCACTCCCTCTATTCCTCCACCAGGAGCCTCCTTGTGTTCCAAGGGCCAGGTTAAAAATACCCGGCGACCGACCTTTTGAAGTCACTGGACCAGCCCTTTGGAACTCATTTCCCATCTCTGTTAGGGAGGCTCCGATGGTGGAGTTGTTTAAGAGGTGTCTAATGACTCACTTATTTTGCTTGGTCTTCCCAGACTAATCAGAGCTAGTATCATTTAAAGATAATATTTTTTTAAGACTATATTTGTTGTTTTAATGTTGTATTATATGTTATATGTGGTATTTGTTTGTTTTATTGCACTAACCCTACCTGTTTTCTTTTACATAAGGCATCCAGAGCCTTGCCTTTCCTCCTGAAAAGCATCAAGTATTGTGGTCTGTTTTTCCTAATCTCCAAGTCTTTCAGTTTCTTCCCATATTGAGTTCAGACTGGTAAACATCTTGCAATGACAGAAAGGTTGAAAGCCATTCAGTGACGTACAACTCTCCAGCTGGTCCCACTGAATTTGTCTTGACTAGCTAGCCCAGTCCAAAAAGGGGTTGTCATTAGATACTTAGAGAGGTTACTTAATAAAGCATGAACTGGAAAACATAAATATTTAAAATTTATCTATCTCAATGAATTCACTAACTCAAAAAATATTTTCTATAAATGCAGAAAAGATACACCTTTTAATAATCTCAGTAACTTCTGTTCTTATAAAAGTGATACTGTTCTTATAAAGGTGATACTTATTTCTGTTGCAGGCTTGTGTAGATTGTCCAGAATTTCATCGGACTGGTTACCTAAGCCAACCCCTGAAGACTTCCTTTTGCTATTCACATCCAGCATATAGTAAAGGTACAATCATTTTGAGCCCCTTCCTTAAATTAATGTACTAACATAGGGCCCTATGCACGAATGTGTGGAATGGCTATATGCCGCGGATCCACAGTGCGTAGCCACACTGCATCCATTGCACCCCCCATGCGGGATGTATGACATGGGGTGTACAGCCCCTATGCACCCAAGCCCCCAGCTGCATGGAGCGCAATGAGCCTGGGGGCAGGCGAGGTGTGCCAGCACTACTCGCCATGCACAAAGGCGCATAGTGCCTTCCGAAGGGGGGTGTACCTGTGTGCAGTTTGCGGCAGGAGGGACCCTGCCATAACTGCTCTACACGCAGCCATGCAGACCATCTCCTTCCTGGACTGGGAGGACAGACCTGGTCTAACACAAGTAGCACCCCAGCATCCATCTGCTGTCCCCGCCCACTCACCCTAGCACACACCTCTGGCCATTCCCAGTACTGCCTCAATTCTCGTTCTCCTCAACCTCTCCTCAGCTTTTGACACGGTAGACCATTGTGTGTTACTTGTCTGCCTGAGGGAATTTTGTGGACTCACTGGCACTGTCATCTGCTGGTTTGAGTCCTATCTCACGAATAGGAGGCAATGGGTAGTGATGGGGAATTCCTTCTCCTTCCCTAGCCTCCTGTCATGTGGAGTACGTCAGGGTTCAATCTTGTCACCAATATTGTCTGCCGTGTATATGCTGCTCCTGGGAGTGTTCATTAGGAAGTACAGTTTGGGTTTTCATTTCTACGTGGATGATACCCAGCTATAATTTTCCTTTGCCCCGGGACATCCAATGTGATGGAAGTGCTAAATAAATGCCTTGCTGAGATCAATGACTGGATGTCCTCCAGCTGGTTACAACTGATCCCCGACAAGATGGAGGTACTGGTTGTAGAGTTGAACAAATAACATGATAGGATGGCCTCTGGTGCAGAAACAGGTTTGTTCCTGGGGTCTGTGTCATTGAAGGCCTCCTCTAGGGTGCGTGATCTTGGTGTGACCTTTGACAGCATATTGACATTTGAAGCTCAGATGTCATCCGTTGTCTGGACCAGCTTTTATCATCTTAGGAATATCACCAGGATCAAGCCCCTAGTTCCACCCCTGGACCTCCCCACCTTGGTGCACATCTTCATGACATCAAAGCTTGACTACTGTAATGTGCTCTACCTTGGGTTTTCAGGAGGCACCCTCCACAGGCTGCAGCTAGTGCAGAACACGACTACCAGGTTGCCGACTGGGCAGTCAAAATACTGTCATGTCACCCCGGTGCTGCGTGAACTGCACTGGCTGCCAGTCAGGTGGAGGATCCTCTTCAAGGTGGGCTTGCTCACCTTTAAGGCTCTACATGGGCAGGGCCCTGAATACTTGTCTGAACTTCTTACACTTGCTGCCTTGGTCTGCTCCCTCCGCTCCTCCTCTAGGGGCCTCCTTGCGATTCCCAGGACGAGGTTGAAAACTGCTGCACGACCGAGCATTTAGTGTCGCTGGCCCCATCCTGTGAAATTCGCTTCCACCATCTGTATGGGAGACCCCTTCAGTTGAGGCATTCAAGGCTTGCCTCAAGACCCACTTGTTCAGTCAGGCCTTACCAGACACTGTTTATTAGATCTTATCCTTGGGATAGCCCCTTCTAGCTACTGTTTTTAGCTTAGGCTTTGTCTGTCTATTTATAGGGACTGTTTAAATTTATGGCTGACATTTTTACTGTTTTATTTTTATGGATAGTTGTTTTGATGTGTACAGTGCCCACAGCCTCTGGGATGGGACGCCTGGAAAAATAAAATTTGCCTTGCCTTGCTTACACATGCAGGGGGGCACTGGCCCCATGAATGCAGGTCCCTCCTGACACCCATGCACCATCCCCGTACATGACCACACACTCACCCCCGACCAGTTGTAGGCACCCCTTGTAGTGGTGCCCCCAGCATACCCATACTGGACAATGGCCACATGCACCAGGGGCGATGAAGGGATGGACACCTCCTGCCAGTGTCTGACTGATGGCAAGCCACTTGTGCTGGGCACATACCGGCCATCCCAGTATATCCCCCAACCCCCGATCCTATCTCCCCAGACCCTGATTGGTGTTCAGTGCCCCCCCCGTAGCACTGACAACCTCTCCATACCTACATTGTCAGTCCCTCAGCCCAGGATGGCCAGCAGCACAGCCCTCCTCACACCTTCTCGGCTGCCAGCCATCCAAGTAATTCTGGGAATGCAATGCCTATATATAGCGGTGGGCTCCCAGCATCACTTGGACAAGCCGGCAGCCAAGGAGGTGTGAGGAGGGCTGTGCCACTGGCCATCCCAGGCCGTAACGGCAGAAAAGTGCAGGGATGGAAGACAGCCTGACTCCGTGGAGGTGGGGGTGGGGGCCTCTGGCCAGCATGTCATCTGCAGGGTTATGGGAATGGGGTTGGGGTACAGTTGTCCGATGTGGCCCTGTGTGTGCGTGTGTTGTGTGTTTGTGGTATGTCAGCTGCATACAGGGCCCTGGCATATATGTGGGTGGATGCTTGGCGCTGCTGGGGACAAGCTGACCATGTGATGGGTGCGAGGGTTGATGATGCCGTACGGGGATGGGGCGCGGATCCATGTCTGTGTGTGTGGGGGAGGGGTTTCGTGCTGTTCCAGGGCCAGGGCACAGATGTGTGGGGGAGTGTTGCACCCTGATGAGGTAAGGGCATTGACATGTGGCAGGTGGGTTTAATTGCCAGAGGAAAGCCTGACACGGGGCATGGCCGTGCAGGTCTGGGTGCCTTCGGAGGCTATTTACGCACTTAGACCTGCACTGTACAGTGCAAGTGATCCACTAAGGGACCCATACTGGACATCCCATTGGATACCTGGCTGGGTCAGTGACTACACCCCTGGCCGCCCTGCACGGATCTGCGCACTGGGGGGGACGTGCCCGTGGACAGGTGGCGGCCATTGGTGAATACCCAGCTGCTGTGCACCTGTCTGCAGGTGTGGAGTTCATGTGGGATATGTGCCTCTGTAATGATTTCACTCATTTGTATAGGCCCAATATTTTGGACAGTTGGGCCTAACCAGAGGGGACTCGTAAATACCTAATGAGTTTTTAGATAATATTGTAAATATGTGCTCACCAAAAATGTTAACTTTTGTGCCTAGGTCAGTTTTATTGTAGACCTTAACTATTAGTAACTCCTGCAGTAACTAGCCCCCTGGGAACCTCCAGATAACTAGGCACCCCACCTAAAAGTGAATAGTGCATCCAACATCACTGCTATCAGTTTGCTTTGAATATCTTTGAAAAACTGATTGGAAAGCAACTGTTGAAGTATTTGGAGGAAACCAATATATTTGATAGTTTCCAGTCTGGTTTTAGACCCCTTCTTGGCACAACTTCAGCATTAGTCAAGGTTTTTTTTGATCTGCAGTTGGCTCTGGAAAGGAAGATGTACATTGGAGCCATTTCTGTTGACTTGTCCAAAGCTTTTGACACCCTGGATCACAACATCCTCCTTTCCAGATTGCAGTCAGTGGGGTTGTCACAGAAGGCTGTGGGGTGGTTCAGTGCTTACTTAAACGGTCACCAGCTACTTGTAGTTTTGAATAATGTCAGGTCCAGTTTAGCCCCCATTGTGTCAGGGGTCCCTCAGGGCTCAATTCTAGGCCCAGTATTGTTTAATATACTGTATATTTGAACAATTTTCCAAAAATGTCCCCTCAACTCAAATCATTTTTATGCCGCTGACACTGTGTTATATGTGGAGAAACAAATCCAAATCAAATCAAATCAAATCAGACTTTATTTGTAAAAGGCACCTTTCCAAAACCTGTATATAACATAATAAAAATCAATAAATAATTAAACAATGTTAAAAATTTATCCAAAACTGCAACATTAAAAATCATTATATGCATGGCTAAAAAGAAATGTTTTTAACTCCCCCTTAAAACTTTGGACAGTTGGGCAATCTCGCACCTGATGAGGTAGAGAATTCCACAGGGTTGGGGCCATAAAAGTAAAAGATCTGGTCCCAGATATCTTTAAATGAACCCTGGGAATCTCCAGCAATCCCTCATCAATGGATCGGAGAGAGCGGGAAGGACAGCAGAGACAAAGGAGATCTTTCAGGTAACCAGGTCCCTGATCGTATAGGGCCTTATAGGTCAGCAAACCGACCTTGAAGGTGATTCACCAGCATACTGGCAGCCAGTGTAGTCTGTAGAGCACAGGCATTATATGACTGGCCCTAGAAGAACCAGTCAATAGCCTGGCTGCCACATTCTGCACTAGCTGCAGGTGGCGAATATCAACCCCCAGTAGCCCAAGATAAAGGGCGTTGCAGTAGTCAAGGCGGGAGGTAATGAAGGCGTGGACCAAAGTAGGAAAATCATCAGGAGGAACCAGGTGCTTCACCCGGGCTATGTTCCTCAGATGGTAAAAAGAGGCTTTGACAACTGCCGACACCTGAGATATAAGTGTTAAACAGTCATCAAACACAATGCCCAGGTTCCGCACCCGGTCTGAGGTAGTTAACTGAACACCCCCAAGCCATAACCCCGAGGGTGATCCCACCAACAAACCCACCTCCCGGTGACCTGGGTCTACAACCAACACCTCAGTTTTCTCTGGATTCAACCGCAGCCAACTCACATTCATCCAGTCCTGGATTTCGGCTAGACAGTTGTTAAAGACTGAAATGGCAGCATCTTGGCCGGGTAAAAAGGACATGTACAGTTGAGTATCATCTGCATAGCAGTGAAAACTCAAACTGTACCACCTAATAATCTCTCCCAACGGCAGCATATACACCGCAAACAACATGGGTGCCAAAATGGAGCCCTACGGCACCCCACAGGATAGGGGGAATGATGTTGAGGAAAAAATCCCAGACACCACCCTCTGAGTCCTACCCTTGAGGAAAGAACAAAACTAACTGAGGACTGTACCAGACAGCCCACAGATAAACCGCAAGCGCTCCAATAGCACATCATGGTCCACGGTGTCAAATGCTGCAGAGAGATCAGGAAGGACCAAGATGGAACGGGTCTTTCGATCTCTCCCTATTAGGAGGTAATTTAGTACCCGGACAAGAGCTGTCTCAGTACTATGTCTCTTCCTAAACCCAGACTGGAGAGAATCATAGACATTGTGACTGGTCAAATGATCATCCAGCTGCGACGCGACCACCTTCTCAATAACCTTACCCATGAAGGGCAGGTTACAGACAGGCCTGTAGTTGGCCAGACAATCCAGGTCCAAGGAGGACTTTTTAAGAAGGGGCTGAACCACAGCTTCCTTCAGAGGATTTGGAAAAATCCTCCTCTCCAAAGACCTCCAGACTATCTCAGCAAGGACCGGACCAATTTTATCCACACCGCCCACTAAGAGACGTGTGGGGCCGGGGTCCAAACCACAGTTGGTCGGGCACAATGACTGGATGACCATCACAGTGTCACTGATTGTGGGAAGGCTGAAGTCAGACCACACAAATTGGGTGTCCGACATCTCCTGCCGACCATCACAGCTCCCATTAGGGAGGGTCAAGTGGACATCAGTCCTAATTGTGGCAACCTTATCTGAAAATAATTGAGCAAACTCCTCACACCATTCTTGAGAAAAGGCTCTTTTGGGCTGAAGACAGATTGGAATGCACAATCTGTCCACAGTCTGGAAAAGCTGAGCTGGTCGATTCTGTGCAGCAGTAATCTCTCTGGACAGGAATTCTGCCTTCTTACGAAAGATTGCTCATTGATAGACCACATAATGGTCCACCAAACTAAGTTTGTCACAATCCAGGCCCGATTTCCGCCAGCACCTTTCTAACTTTCGTCCAACTCTCCTCAACTCCCTCAGAGTTCAGAGTCTCATCAAACTAAGGAGACCTGGGGCAAAGAGTGAGGGGACGAACATGAACAGGAGCAATGGAATCCAGGGCCCTTACTACCACTTTATTATAGGTGAGTACCAAGTGCCCTGGATCCATGCAATCACTCAGAAAACCCAATAGGTCCAGTACCACTATCAGGCCATCTGGGGAGACACCCCTCAAAGGGCGGTACTGGACCATCTCCATAGGAGCTGGCCTACTAGGGGTGGCCTCAAAACTGAACCCAATGGTATGATTAATGGTATGATTAAGACAGACAGTATCACAAACTGAGCATGAATTACAGGTAGCTTTTGATAAAATTCAAGCTTATTTTTACAGTTCTACTGCAGAAAGGCTATGACTACTGAAAAACTCAAGTCATGCCTTTTCACAGGAAAAAAAGGGTGTATTCTTCATCTTTTACATTGCAAATTCTAACCTCAGGAAATCAAATGTTGCGATTGGTACAAAGCCACGAGTATCTAGAGTCTGGTTGGATGGAGGGTTCAAATGGAATGTTCACATAGATAATATGCTGAAAAATCTAGGAAAACATTTGGGGTTTTTACATAAACATTGATCATGCCTGGACAAAAAAGCTAGAAAACATGTAATAAACACTATGGTATTACCTCTTCTTGATTACGGTGATCTACTGTTTGCTGTGACCTCGGGTATGGAGCTGGCAACACTGGCAAAGCTTGATGTAATGTACCATAGATTTGTCCGCTTCATCCTTAATGCCCCATGTATGGCACATTGTGATTTATTAAATAAATTGGATTGGCTGAAATTAACAGACCAGAGAAATTATAACATGGTTATGTTTATGTAAAAATGCTATAAAAACCTTGTGCTAGCTTATTTATTAAATAACCTCTCAAGTATAAAAATCAAACCAAATTTACAATCTGCCACTGGACTAGAATTTTTCCCAAGAAAATGTTATCTTGATATCAGATGATCCCACTTCTTTACTATTGGTCCCAACATATAGAATAATTTGCCCTCCTATCTGAGACCATCAGAAGGTAACATTAGTATACCAACAGTAACAGAATGGAGGCAAATTGTTTTATCAATATGCCAGCTGGAAAAATTAGCAGCGGGCCTGTTGGATAAGTTGCCAGTTTTTACTCAAAGGTGGCAGAGGTGGATCTGGTACATGGCCCAGATAGATGGAACAATTGTTCCTTAGGTAAAAGAGTGGGATATTGGTCTTCGGGGGTGCTGCTCCAGTTGAGATAACAATATAGGGAAGGAGTGTTCTATCATTAGGAATGATTCCCTTCTCTTTTACCTCTTTACAAGTAAATGTTGTTGAAATGTCTTACAAAGGTTCACAGAAATGGAATACGAGAATGTCAACAAAAAATATCTGATTTTTACTATATAAAGTATCAACTGCTAAAATGTATCAGTACACAGCCAACACCCTTGTAAAAGTATATGTGCTGTCTCACAATAAAAATTTAATTTAAAAAGAAGGTAAAATTAGTAGCAGAATCAGTAAATGGTTGTCTAGCCAGGCATATGGAAACTCAGCTTGTTGCCTTAGTTGGGATACTGGTTAATGTGTAATTTATGTTTATTGTATTTGAAATGTCTTGTAATTGATAATATAAAAATGTGCAATGTGTATAGTGTATGTTTCTTTTGATATATTTTATATTTTATTCTATTGTATTTAAATTTTAGGCAACTGAATCTATCGTAGAAAGGACCTCATTATAAATGAGCTTTGCTAAATTGAGTTTCCTGTTCATATGAATAAAATTTTACCATACCATACCAGCCTGTGTGTGAAATTCTAACTACTGTAACTAAATGAATCAGTCAATAAATCAGTAAATAAATATGTAATCCCTCTTACAGGGCTTACCTTGATTGCCCCATGTTCTCCCATTTTCTCCCGCTGCCTCCAATTTCTCCTGGTGTCCCTGAGTCCATTTTGATGCCCCAAGTGGTTCCTGAACAGCCCTGTATTAGTTTCAATCTGCTGTATGTCTGCCCCCCCTGAGACGAGGTGCCTTTGTAAATGAGTCTCTGACTCATAGGTTGTAAACCTGATTTATAATGAATAAATGAATAAATGAACCCAGTTCAGGCTTAAAATGTTAAGCTGCGACTGACGGCATTCCTCTGTGCTGGCTGGCGATCACGCATGCACTAAAAGTGTTTTGGTTTGCTGACTGCCAGTTCAACGGTCGAACTTGTGACCTTTCTTAGGTCCAGAAAAGGGGCAGAAAAAGGTGAGGGCTCATACATATTAATGAGCCCTCATACATATTAATGAGGGTGCTGCCTGCCAGCTGGGAGAACTGTATTTCATTGTCGTCGTCAGCGTCAGCGAATCTGCTGTAAATAGACGGGAAAGAGTGGGCTCATTCAAATGGGCACTAAAGGGGCTGCAAGACTGTGGGGTTACTGTAAGTAAAATGTACTTTCCTTAGCTGCATTAAAACTACAAATGAAGAGCAACATAAGGACTGCTATGAAACTGTATGGGAGCAGCCATGTTGCTGATGCTTTGACCCTTCTCTAGCAGCCAATGATGTGTCTAGGTATCCAAAACTTTGCCAAATGACTTCTGGGAGAAGGAGTTAACTTTTTCAGGCACCAAGAGACACAGCCAATCAGAAGGCTCAAAAAACTATTAACTTTGATGGACAACAGGGGACAGCCAATCCGAGGTCAGGACTGTGGGGAGAAGCCCCAGGGCCTTTGGGAGAAATGAGTCAGTCTTGCCCAGGCTCTTATCGAGTCAGGAGGAACCTGTGAGAGAGGAGCAGAACTGTCTAAGACATTGTACAGGCCTTGAATTGGAAACTGCCATAGAGAAAAGTGTAGCCCTGTCTTAAGGAAGGAGAGGTTGCACTGTGTTTGAGAACTCTCCTGGCATATTGGAACTGTACATTTCATTTGGGGAAAGAATACCTGCTACAGAGATCCTACACTGAAACTGAGATTTCTAAAAGCTGTCTGAAGAGGCTGAACATCTCTGGGACTGGGTGCTAGCCAGGCTGTGTGAAACTACTTTCAGGACTGACTGAGTTGGCTGAGAGCTATGTCCTAGGTGAAGTTACATTTGGAAGCTGTTCGAGCATACATAGAATGTGTGAGTGAAAGGTGAGCTGGGGCTTGTGTGTTCCAGAATTCCTGCTGCTGTTGTGCCTCACAGCATAAGTTGTAGCTGCTTTTAAAAGCTGAAAATCGGTGGCCGACTGGCCCTGGCATTTTGAAAACTGTGAGTTGCCTGGCTGCCCCTGAAGTTGCCGAATTGGTGCAGGAACAGAATGGACTCTACCAGCTTTGGGGGCACTTTATGGAGCCAGGGAGGGAACCTGTAAACCCCTTCCAAGTAGGGTCCACTATCTCAGGAGGTCACTGGCGCTTGCTGGGGTGCTAGGGCACTTATGACCCTTGTGGGGAGCTGGGCTGTGGAGTCACTCCCAGGTCTGGGCCTTCTGGGGCTGGAGTGGACCTGCATTTGAGCTCCACAATGGGCCAGAAGAGGCAGAAGGTGACAAGAGGCCAGATCTTCAATCAAGGGGATAAGCTGCAAGACCTTCAATCAAGATTCCACTTTCTGAGAGAGACCACCCTCGTCTTGTGGCCCTTTGCTGTGTCATGGACGGAGCTCCCCACTCCTGGACTAGTGACAGATCCTGCCTCAAGGCCCTGCTGCAGCACTGCTCCTGGGATCAAATAAGGAAGTGTTCAGTTTAATTTTAACTTTAATTCTCCAACATCCTAGGGCCCCAACAGCTGGCCAACCCATGGCAACATCCAAGCCTGCAACTAGTAGGTACCCCAGGGGACACTTAGGGTATAACACTGGTACCAGTGGGGTGGGCAACCGGGGGTGGACTGGCCTGAGGGCCCATGTTGGTCTGATTTGCTACTTCACTAACAACCTATTCCTCCCACAGCTATCCCTCATCCAGGTACCCCTATCCTAAACCTTTCCCCCAATAAAGCTGTGAGTTCACTGTTTGAAATTACTGCATACTGGGTATTGTTTTTTTCTGCCAAGTTATTTCTGGCTCATGGTTCATGGTGGTAATGAACTGTAGGGCATCCAGTGTTTGAAGTGGTTGGTAGGGGAGGTGGGTAGGTGCAGCACCCCAGGGGGCTGTGCCAACCAGTCACCTAACCCACTTCTAACTTACTCTGGGTGGAGGCACCATGCTATTTATTATAACTTTGGGATAGAACCCCTGATCACCAATGTAGCAGGACCCAGGCCCCTTAACCTGTTAGAGGGCCAATAGGCATGGGTAGTAGCCCATTGGCACACAGCGCCTGGGCTACATCTTTGGAGGCACTGCTGGGATCTCCTGTTTGCCAGCCATGACCCTCACAGAGGACCAAACTGGGATGACCCTTGTGGGGACCCCAGCACCAAAGTCCACATCCCCAGGTTGCAAGTTAGGCCTACGAAGCAAGATAAGGTTAAATTGGTTGAATGGAGTAGTGGCATGCAAATGAATCCCCAGAATTCCCTTTTACTTTTAGGGGTACCCCCTGATGTGGTGGGGAGGAGACCATAGAAAAGTACCTGTCCACAATAAAGGGTCTAGGTAAGATGAAGGTCCAGGGTAAAATGCTTGATTCTGAAGAAGGAATGCTGGTTGTATTAATGGAAAGTACTAATGCCATAGAAGCTGCATGGATACCTGAGACTTTGGTGGCTAAGTGGTTAGCTGAGGCCTTGCCCATTGTTACATCCTTTAGTGTAATTGTCCTTGGGGAAGGGAGAAAGGGGACTGGGCATTCCCCCATGTTCCCCAAAATGAGAACCCCCAACCTGGTCATATACCAGTGGCTTTTGACTCCTACTGTAAGTTGAAGCTGTTCTCAGGAGTCAAGCCAACCCCAAACAGTGAGGATGACTTGGGGGCATGGATGGATTGTGCCACCCCTTTAGTGCAGGATTGGCAGTGCTCAGAGACTGAGAAAAGGAAGTGCTTGGTGGAGAGCCTTCGTGGGCCTGATCTAGAAGTAATTCGCTCCTGACGGACCACGGACCCTGATACCCCAGCACAGGTATACCCAACAGCCTTAGAAAGTGTTTTTGGTAGCCCAGAGTCTGGCATGGGTCTTTTGTGGAAGTTCAAGACTACACGTCAGTGGGAGGGGAATGCCTGTCCGCCTTTCTAACCTGGGTGGAGAGAGTGATGCAAAGGGCGTTTAGGAACGGAGGGAGGAGTGGTGGCTCAAGATTTGAACTGTGTGAGGTTAGAGCATGTGGTAAAAGCTGCTTGTCACTCCACTCTGTTAGTGCTTCAGTTTCATCTAGCAGATAGGAAAAGCAACCCCCCTCCCTACTGGGTACTAGTGCGGGAAGTCAGGGAAGCCAAGAAGGAGCAAGGGCAATGGGGAATACAGAGGGACTTAGTGGCTGTTACCCAGGTAGGAAGAGTGGTGCACTCTGGTGAGATACAGGAGTTGAAAACTCTGCTGAGGGAGTGTAAGGATGTGGTTACATCGGCCAAGTTGTTGGCGAATCAGGGGTTAGCTGAGCCCCAGGGAGTGAGAGGATGGTCCCCAGCACAGGCCCCACAACTTTTATTGGTGGGTCCACAGCTCAAGCACCCCCTAATGAGGTTGGGTTTAAAGCTCAGATGGATGAGCTAGCTAGAAGAGTAGCCGAGTTAGAAAGGGCAGAGATGCCGGTTATGGCCCAGAGCAGTGAGAGGGCTGTGGAGTGGGGCCCTGTAGTTCTTAGTGCTCTGGTGGGAGTGTTGGGAACACACCCCACTGCCTTGGCCAGGCAGCAGCATCGGGAGGTCATCGTATGCCATCATTGTGGGAATGATGGACATGTAAGAAAGTTGTGTCGGATGCCATTGAACCATGCCCCAGCTAGGGATAGGCCAACTGAGAGTTCAGGCCAGAATCAGGGAAACTACAGAGGGGCCCGGTAAAGGAGCACACCAGGGCCCATGGCAGGTCCAGCTCCATGGCTCACATGAGAGCCTCTGCAGCAAAGACCTCCACATCAGCCTCAGTCGACATGTGCAAGTTGGTGGGGCCATCGACTGAAACTACCATCACCATCGATCTGATTCCACAGGAGCTGTCTTGGATAGTGGTTCACAGGTTACCATCATTTTTCAGTCCTTGTTATGACCAGCATTTGTCTCACATTGAGCTGCAGCAATTAGAAGGACTACATGTGTGGAGATTCAGTGAAAAATCATATACCTAGCTCAGCTACATCACGGTGTGGATGGCTTTTCCAACCAAGGTGGTTAGTGTGGGAGAAGCCATGGAAACACTGACTGTGACCTGTCCTGAGTCTGGAATCTATGATGGAGTGCCTGTGCTGGTGGGCATGAATGCCCACATGTTTGGATGCTTAGCCCAATTATGTCAAGCCTGAGAAGCTGAGAGGGAAGGTAATGAGTGTCCCATTCACCCGCTGATCAGAGAGGCCTACAAGAGGAAAAGAATGTCCCTTGTGGAGGAGCCTGATGATCCTGTTGGAATAGTGTGGTGAAGAGATGGAGAAGAGATTGTACTGCCACCTAACATGGGAGTGTAACATTAGTGGAGTGGAGAGGCTGAAAAAGGATGTAAAGAACCATTTCCTGATGGTGGATGCCCCTGAAGAACATGGGCTTCCCATGGGATTGTTAGTGGACACTGGGTCCAAACAGAGTCAACAACAATAGCATCGGCAAGGAGAACGCTGTAAAAATAGCACCATTTTTGTTTTTACAGGGGGTTCCACCCCCCCGCACCCCCTGACATGGGGGGCTCTGCCCCTCGCACCCCACTTCTACATGATTCTCACTCTGAGGGGGAGTGGATCCTGGGGAAAGTTAAAATTCATGGGGCCATGGAATACTGTTTCCATGACTCCATGTAAAAAAAAAAGTACCAATATGTTAAAAATGTCTGAGACCAGGATTAAAACCCTGGTCTCCACTGCTGCTGGCCGAGCTGCTCTGTGCCCCAGCCTTCCACACCATGGGAGCAGCTCAGCCAGGCTCCTATATTCTGCTGTCCTTGTCCATATAGCAGTACCATTGACAGTGACCAGTGGAGCTCATATGGCTAGCACTGTAAATCCCTGCTCGCTATCCCTGGTAGTGCTATATGGACTAGCGCTTCTCTTGACTGATGCTATTAATGTAGTGCTCATCTGACCAGGTATCCTGTTGGCGAAGCCCAGCATCCTACCTGCCAGAGCACATGCGTATGTTAGGAGGGTTACTGTGCAGGTGAGGAGTGTTATGGACCTAGAAGAGGTGGTGAGAAGAGGTTGGACCCTAGTGAGGGTCTACTGTGCAGATATGGCAGTGCAACCCATTGCAGTGAAGGGAGGTGCTCCAACTGGAATCGATCCTGGACTATTTGATTTGAGTGACTCCCCCATCCTGGAGGAGTAGAAGGATAGAGTTTAAGAGAAGCTGGCAGCCAAAACAAAGCTATTTTCCCAGCATGAATGGGACGTGGGATGTGTGACCAGATAACAGCACCACATACAGCTCACTGATGAACGCCCCTTCAGGGAATGATCTAGGCGGCTTGCCTCAGCTGACATAGACAATGTTAGGTGGCACCACCAGGAGGTGCTGCCTGCTGGGATTATCCAAGAGTCAAGAAGCCCTTATGCGTCACATATTGTCGTGGTGAGGAAAAAAGTGGAGCCTTATGTGTGTATGTGTGTGGACTACCGCACTTTGAACAAGCGGACTGTGCTGGATCAATACACCATGCTCAGAATACAGAATGTGTTAGACTGTTTGAATGGCAGCCAGTGGTTCTCGGTCCTGGACTCAGGGAGTGGCTACTATCAGATCCCTATGGCCCCACATGATCAGGAAAAGATGGCCTTCATATGCCCCCTTGGATTCTATGAATTTCTCCTGATGCCGCAGGGGATTTCAGGCATCCTGGCCACGTTTCAACACCTGATGGAGAAAGCTGTGGGAGATATGAACCTGCTGGAGTGCCTAGTATACTTGGATGATATTATTGTATTTGGGAAGATGCTGGAGGAACATGAAGCTCAGTTACTCAAGGTTCTGGACCACCTGAAGGAGTTTTGTCTGAATTTGTCTATCGATAAGTGCCAATTCTTCCAGGCCTCAGTTAAATATGTTGGGCATATAGTCTCTGCGAAGGGCATCCAGACTGATCCCACTAAAATTAAATCCCTTACCACCTAGCTCACGCCCCGGACCTTGAATGAACTGCAACACCTGCTTGGCTTCTGCTGGGGTTATCGCAGATTTATGAATGACTACACAAGGGTACTCTGACCCCTGTTGAACTTATTGCAGGGGTACTCTCCGACCAACAAGAGCAAGAAGACCTCCTTGCCCGAAGCCAAATCAGACCAACTTAAATACTTCCGACCATCAGAAACATTCAGCTCCCATTGGACTGAGGAGTGTGATCGGGCTTTTGAAGATATCATCTACTGCTTAACTCATGCCCCGGTACTTGATTATGCAGACCTGCAGAAGCCCTATGTCCTCCACGTGGATGCAAGCTTTAGCGGCCTGGGGGCAATGTTGTATTAAGAGTACCCTGAGGGCTTGCACCCAGTAGCTTATGTGAGCCAGAGTCTGAACTCATCAGAGAAGAGATACCCTGTCCACAAACTGGAGTTTTTGGCTCAGAAATGGGCTATTGTGTACCACTTCCATGACTGCCTGTATGGGGCTAAGATCACGGTGAAGACCGATAACAACCTGCTTACTTATGTGCAGACCACTGCTAAATTGGATACTGCTGGTCATAAGTGGCTGTCAGCACTATCCTCCTATGATTACTGTGTGGAGTATTGCCCTGACTTGAACCATGTGGATGCTGACACCCTGTCCAGGTGGCCCCCGGCCTATACAGCAGAGTACTCTGGTTGAGAAAGAATATCTGAGCATGCAGTGAATGCCTTATGTAAGAAGCTAGATGGCGAAGAACTTCTCCCAGCAGAGGATGCTTTCCACCAGGTGGACTGTTTGAGAGCATCAGGAAGTTGTGTCCCTGTTGCTTACTGTCGTCTAGCTGTCCTGGATGTGAGATCCCTACCTCAGCTGACCGCCCAGGTATTGAAAAGAGAACAGAGAGCCAGCCCTATTGCAGGGGAGATAATCTGAGTACTGTAACACCACGGAGATCAGACCCAAGTGGATACTGTTTATCCCCCGACCAGACCTCTGTTGCGAGAGTGGCCAAAACTACTGCTGAAAAAAGGACTGCTCTATAGGGAGATTCAAGATCAGCAGGGGGCGCCCCGTGAGCAGTTGTCGTTATCCGAATGATACATAAAGACAGTGCTGAAGGTCTTGCATGACGATATGGGTCATTTGGGTGCCAAGTGCACCCTGGACTTGGTCAAGAGCAGGTTCTACTGACTGAAGATGGGAATCGATGTAGAAATTTATTGCAAGAGTTGCCGGAGATGCATACAAAGGAAGGCGCTTCCCCAGAAGGCTGCTCCATTAGTCAACATACGTACAAGTGGCCCAATGGAGCTAGTGTGCATTGAATTCTTCACCTTGGAACCAGATTCCCGTAACATCTCCAACATACTGGTAGTCACTGACCACATTACTAGATACACCCAAATCTATCATACCAAGGACCAGAAAGCTTCTACCATGGCAAAAATACTGATGGAGAAGTTTTTTGGGGCACTATGGAGCCCTTCAGAGAATCCACTTGGACCATGGGTGTGACTTTGAGAGTCGACTTACAAAGGAACTCCTGTCATTGTGGGACATTAGAAAGTCCCAGACTACACTTGTGGGGCATTAGAAAGTCCCAGACTACACTGTACCATCCCTAAAGTGACCCTCAACCTGAGAGATTCAAGTGATCTCTGCTGGATATGTTGGGCACCTTGGATCCTGGAGATAAGCGGACCTGGATTCAGCGAGTGAGCACTCTGGTCCATGCCTATAACTGCACTTGGAATGATACTACGGGACTCTCTTCATACAAGCTCATGTTTGGGAGAGAAGCCTGCTTGCCCATGGATCTATGCTTCAGGGTGTCAAGCGATGGTCTTGGGGTGGGTGACTACTTGCAGTATGTGAGGAAGTTAAAGCAGCAATTAGATGATGCCTACCGCCTTGCTTCAGAAATGGCCATGAAAAGAAACCAGGCTTACAAAGATCGGTATGATAGAAATGTGTGGCCTCAAGAGCTGAAGCCAGGTGACAGAGTATTACTTTGGTGCCTGGGTCTACCTGGAAAACATAATTTCGCTGACAGGTGGGGTAGCACTCTGTATGTAGTGATGGAAAGTTTGGAAGGATTACCAATGAACAAAATACCAGCCAGAAAGAGAGACTCGAGGGCACAAAGTAATACATAGAAACCATTTGCTTCCCACTGGAGATCGAGTAATTGGCACAGAGACTGACTTGGAAGATCCTCCTACACCCCCAACCACTCGAGCTGCTGCATGCAGAATACAAGGGCATAGGAGTAGTGATGTCATGGAGGCTGGACCTTCCCAGGTAGAGGGGGTATCCAAAGAGGAAGAGGACTCAGATGATGAAATAGAGGTGGAAACTGAAGGTACGCCTTGGTGCTTTTATTCTATCCCCGAGTTTGCTCGGTTATTTTAAGGACCGCTCCTGCCTTTGATGGATACTGCTGTGCCCATGGGACAGAGTGCAGATGGGAAGGCTGCTCCCGCTATACCCTTTGAGGGGACCACTCTGGATTTGAATACTAGTCTGGCTGAGCCACTTGAGTGGTTTCAGAGCAGTCCCCCCAAAGAAACGCTTTTTGGAGGGCCCACATCGGAACGGAATACTTGTCCGACTGAGTCCTCTGAATGGCCCCAGAATAGCCCCAGTGGGCCAGCCGGTGAGAAAAGAGAGATTTTAGAGTGCTTTACCCCAATAGTGGAAGGACATACAGGCCAGGGTGAGTGTGACAGGGAATCTGCTTCAGACCAGGAGGTAGTCATACGTTCAGAGGTTCAGGAGACCCCGTGGAGGTCAGGGAGGACAGTGAGGCCTATCCTCAAGCTAACCTACGATGCCCTGGGAGTTTCCATGGATTTGCCCTTATTTGTGGTTCATAAAGGGGTATGCATTACTCCTAGGTCCCTACAGAAAGTAGTTATGTGTCCTGTTGATGCTAAACCCTCTGGGTCTGGAGGGAAGGAGGACAGGAGAAGGCAAAGGAGGTGAGAGAGTATACAGGGAGAACCAACTCAGGAATAGTGTAATATGTGGGCACAAGGGCTCTGTGGGGTGATACATTAAACATATGGGTGCCACTGTTTCTGGTGGTCACTGGCCTGGTCAGGGGTAAGAATTACTGCACTATATATAACATTTTCCTGTTTTTGCACGGTTGTTGTGTTATAGTTAGGAATCAGATGTCTAGTTAGAAATGTTACTGCATGTTGATGTTTCAGTCTACATTCTTACAAATGTACACAGAATTTGTTCCTAGGGTTGGCAATGAAGCTAAGCATTGGGGGGGTGACCACTCTATGGGGGCTTACCTTGATTGCCCCACGTTCTCTGGTTTCCTCCTGCTGCCTCCCATTTCTCCTGGTGTCCCCGAGTCCATTTTGATGCCCCAAGTGGTTCCCAAACAGCCCCGTGTTAGTTTCAGCCCAGTTCAGGCTTAAAATGTTAAGCCACAACAGCTGATGTTCCTCTAAGCTGGCCGGCCATCATGCATGCGCTAAAAGTATTTTGGTTTACTGACTGCCGCTTTAGCGGTTGAACTGGTGGCCTTCCTGAGGTCCCGACCCACTTGCCAGCTAGAACGGGGGCCGGTGACCTGGACAAGGTGGTGGATAATTTGCTGTAGGGTCTGAATTTCAAGTTTGAAAATGGTGAGGGCTCATACATACTAATGAGCCCTCATACATATTAATGAGGGGGCTGCCCTTCCCGTACCGGGTCATAATGTCGCACGCTTAATAGCGTACAGCATTATGGTGAACCAGGACCTGTGCGCTGTCCGAGTTGGACCCCCCCCAGAGTTGAGAATCTTTAGTGGGGGTCCAGGCACAGTCCCCTGCAGACTGGGGATGAGGGGCAGAGCCCCCTCATTATGAACAGACATAATGCCTCATGGCATAAATTGCACAGCGGATTGTGCTATGTGGCATTATGTCTTGTGACATAATGAGCCCGTGCCCTGTCTGCCACCTGAGAGGACTGTATTTTGGCTGTAGCGACAGCGAATCTGCTATAAATACTGTAGATGGGAAAGAGTGGGCTCATTCAAACGGGCACTAAAGGGGCAGCAAGACTGTGAGGTTACTGTAAGTAAAAAGCACTTTCCTTGGCTTCATTAAAACTACTAATGAAGGGCAACATAAGGACTGCTATGAAACGGTATGGGAGCAGCCATGTTGCTGATGCTTTGACCCCTCTCTAGCAGTCAATGATGTGTCTAGGCACCCAAAACTTTGCCAAAGAACTTCTGGGAGAAGGAGTTAGCTTTTCCAGGTGCCAAGAGACACAAAAAGCTATTAACTTTGATGGACAACAAGGGACAGTCAATCTGAGGTCAGGACTGTGGGGAAAGGCCCCAGGGACTTTGGGGGAAATGAGTCAGTCTTGCCTGGGTTCTTATCAAGTCAGGAGGAACGTGTGAGAGAGGAGTTGAACTGTCTAAGGCCTCGTACAGGCCTTGAGTTGGACACTGCAATAGAGAAAAGAGTAGCCTTGTCTGAAGGAAGGAGATGTTGAGCTGTGTTTGAGAACTCTCCTGGCATATTGGAACTGTGCGATTTATTTGGGGAAAGAATACCCACTGCAGAGATCCTACACTGAAACTGAGATTTCTAAAAGCTGTCTGAAGAGGCTGAATGTCTCTGGGACTGGGTACTAGCCAGGCTGTGTGAAAGCTGCTTTGAAGACTGACCAAGCTGGCTGAGCGTTGTGTCCCAGCTGAAACTGCATTTCGGAGCTGTTCAAGCATATAGAGACTGTGTGAGTGAAAGGTGAGCCGGGGCTTGTATGTTCCAGAACTCCTGCTGCTGTTGTTGTGCCTTACAGTGTGACTTGAAGCTGCTTTTCAAAGCCGAAAAATTGGTGGCCAACCAGCCCTGTCATTTTTTTTTCCAATAAGAGAAGGCAAACCCTGCCTTAATTATTTCCTGAGATAAACTCAACCCGAACCAAGACTGTAGGCAATAAAACAATTGAAGTGCGAGCAAACCCTGCTGATATTTATTTTCTGTGACAGGAGAAATACCCTGTGGGCAATAAAGCATTATGGACTGTACCAGCAAGCAATGCTGTTGTTTCTTTTCTTTTGTTTTTTGGTTAAAAATTTTTTATAGAGTTTTAAGATCAGCAAACAAACAACCATCAAAGACTTGGTAAAAGTGTATGTAACTTAGTCTTGTAAACAGGTAATACAGACAGTTGGTGTATGTAGCAGCTAGTTTGTTTCAGTTCGGTTCAATTCAATATATTCATGGTACTACCTTGTTATATCCAATACTGAGAAAGGCTGGTGGTTGGTGCCTTAAATGCTGCATGGGTGGGGGTGGGGGCGTGTGATTTAGGAGATCTGTGCTAAAGACAAGATGTGATACTCACTATACCCTTGGAATACAAGTTGAATCCTTGCTAAGGTCAATAAAGTCGGGTCGTGATTGCAAGGCATCCTTGGTAACCAGGGTTTCTTAGCCTCCAATGGATCCACCTCTCCCAGCATCTGTAATAAAAATAGAGGGATACCCAAAGTACCATGCTCTTGCACCTGCCTTCCTCAGTGATGGATTTAATAGTGACTCTAAACAGCATTGTGAAACTATATACACTTAGCTATTAAACATAGAAACATAGAATCTGACAGCAGATAAGGACTGCTTGGCGCACCCAGTCTGCCCATTTCCCTACCTAATGGATAAGCTGCAGATCCTAGTTAACCAGCAGCCTACTTCTTTCTACCCCCACCCCCTAGAATTGCCTTATGACTGTCCCATGCATGCTTGAATTCAACCACTGTTTTTGACTCCACAACCTCCTCTGGAAGGCCGTTCCATGCATCCACAACCCTCTCTGAAAAAATACTTCCTTACATTACCTCTGAGCCACCCCTCCATCTTCAAATTGTGCCCCCTTGTTCTTGCACACCTCTTTTTTTGAAAGATGCTACCCTTTTGGACTTTGTTGATTCCTTTGAGGTACTTGAAAGTTTCTATCATGTCCCCCCTCTCCCTCCTTTCCTCGAGGCTATACATATTAAGCTCCTTTAGTCTCTCTTCATATGTCTTCCGGTGCAGACCCTGCACCATTTTAGTTGCCCTCCTCTGCACAGCTTCCATCTTGTCTATGTCCTTGCGGAGATTGGGTCTCCAGAACTGCACACAGTACTCCAGATGCAGTCTCACCAGCTGTCTGTACAGAGGGATAACAACTTCCTGTTTTCTACTAGTGATGCCTCTCCCTATGCATCCCAGTATCCCCCAGCCCTCCTTACTGCCCTCTCACATTGCTTGCCCACCTTTTAGTCATCTGATATGACTACCCCAGGTCCCTTCCATTTTTGTTGTTGTTAGTATCTCACCCCCATTGTGTACTCTTCCCTGGGTTTTGTTTCCAAGTGCATTACCTTGCACTTCTTAGCATTAAATCTAATCTGCCATACATTTGACCATTCCTCTAACCTTGCCAAGTCCCTTCTCATCCTTTCCACCCCACCTTGTGCATCAACTCTGTTGTAGATCTTTGTGTCATCTGCAAAGAGACATACTTTTCCTTCCAGTCCCTCTGCAATGTCGCTTATAAAGACATTGAAGAGGACCGGTCCTAATACTGAGCCCTGCGGCTATATATTATTAACAAATAACTATTTACATTGTGCAGCTTATTGGCTATGCCTGGACTCCTATCGGGGGGGGAGGGGGGCGAGGGGTGTTGGGATGCTCTGTCTGGGGCCCTGCTGACAGTACCTGCTTTGTGTATTCATCCTACTCCAGTTCTCAGAGCTATATATACCAGGAATGGGTGCCAACAGGTCTCAAAGCGGGCTAACTGTTTTTTTGACCAGGTGTGAGTGTCTTTCAAATTCAAAAACATTTTCTAGGGATTTCACAAGATCTACTAGCTTGGGGGCTGTTGTAGTATGCCAGTGGCTTAGGAGGAGTCTTTTGGCCTGCATACAAAGGAGTAGGACCCACTTAAACTGTGGTTCAGGTAGCAAGGTGCTGATAGGAGGGATACCCAGTAGTGCCATGGGTGGGTTGAAAGGGATTGGCTTGCCCAGTACTTCTTTGACATGTTCTGCATGTCTTGACATGTCCACAGAATATGCAGGAGATCTCCTTCTGGTTGGTGGCATCTACAACACTTGTCATCTCCTAACACCTTCATCTTGTGTAACACTACGGGCGTTCTGTACCACCAGTGAAGGACCTTGTTGTTTAGAAGCCTGGACTTGGGAGTCTGTGTAGAATTTGTAACCCACTGCAAAGAACCTAGTCCATTGAGCCTCAGTGATTGTAGTACCCAGACCTTTTTCCCATTTATTCTTAGGTAGGTCACTCTGACTGGGAAGACTGTCCTGAGCAGGCCGTACAGAGCTCCGGCCTATCCTCTGTTTGGCCAACAATCTACTAATGGGGGTGGTTGTGATACCCCGGGGAGGTTGAGTTTTCTTTCTAGTTGATAGATATTGGTTGACCGAGGAGCGAATCTGGAGGTATTTCCAGAAGTCCTCTGGGGTATACCCCATTTCTCCTGTAGGTTCTGAAAGGTGTCTATGCATTGAAGAGGCTGTGCCATTATGTTGTGAACAAAGAGGATGCCCCTATCCGCCCAGTTTTTCCATTGTATCGGCTTATTGTCTACGACTATCTGGGAGTTTTGCCAGAGGGGAGTGTACGCCAGGGGATTATCTGCAGTTTTTGGTATGGCAATGAAACTGCTTCCAGTATTTCATAGCTGGTCCTTTCGTGGGGTGTCTCTGACGATTTTTATTCAGTGGTCCCCAAAGTGTTGAGGTGAGTATTGGTGTGTTGGCCTGTACCTGTTCCATCTGCATCTATTGTGGGGATGAGGAGCAACCGGGTTGGAAGTATTTAAGAGTTTGCGCGTTAGAAAAGGCTAATTTGTACCCTTCCATCCATGGAAGCCCCCATCCTCCCTTTGCCCAATGGGCCCAGAGTTTGTGTCGGCTGTACCTTGGTGTCTTCTGGTCCCATAAGAAGGTGCCTATCATGCTGTCTATTTTACTGTATCAAACTTGTGGTAGTGCTAAAGGGATCTGTGAGAGTAGGTACATAATTCTGGGTGCCAGAGACATTTTGATGGCTGACATTTTCCCTGCCAGGGTAAGATTGAGGTGAGACCATCTACCTAGGTCTGCCTTGTACTCTCCCAGCAGGGGTTGCATGTTGTTTTCCCAGATATTGACTAATTCTGCAGTCATTTTGACTCCTACATATGTGAGTCCCCCCAGCACCCATCTTAGATTATGAACTGGTGACAGCTGAGGGTGGCATTTGTGGTCTAGGGGGAGGACTTCAGTTTTTGACTGGTTAACTTTGAGGCCAGAGTGTCAGGTGAAATTGTGGAGGATGTCTAGCATGGATGGTAATGCCTTGCTGACATCCACCACTGGGATCAGCAGGTCGTCAGCGTAGAGAAGGGTGGGGTATCTCTCCTGTCCTATTTGGAGGTCAAGGACCTCTCCACTCTGCCGGATAGCTGCTGCCAGAGGTTCTATGGACATCACAAAGAGCATAGGAGATGGGGGCAGCCCTGTCTGGTGCCCCTGTCTAGTGGGAAGTGGTCTGACAGTATGGAGTTTGTGAGTACTCTGGCCTTGGGGTCCATGAGCGAAATCTAGTTCCTAGGCCAAATTGGTGCAGCACGAAGTGAAGATAATCCATTCTATGGATTAAAAAGTCTTCTCAAGTCAATAGCCATAGTGGCTGCTGGCATTGAGAAGGGCTGGGCAGAGTGTATTATGTTGACAAGGGATTGTATGTGGTTGCCACTATCCCACCCCTGTACAAACCCTGTCTGGGATGGATGTATCAAGGCTGAGAGGTCGGATTTTAGTCTATTCGCCATGAATATGGTGAATATTTTGCTATCCACCGAGATTAGTGAGATAGACCTATAGCTTCCTGCTGTAGTGGGGTCCTTCCCACTTTTTGGCAGTATGGTAATGGTGGCCTCCTGCATTGTGGGAGGGAGCTTTCCCAGTCATTCAGTTTCTGTAAAGACCTGAGATAGAATAGGTGTGAATATGGGGGCCAGGGACTTGGGAAAATCAACAGAGAATCCATCCCTTCCTGGTGCTTTGCCTTTCTTTAAGGACCCGAGGGCTGACCTGACCTCCTCCTCTGAGATGGGGGCTTTGAGGTCTTCCTGTTGTTGTTGTTGTTGTTTGGAGAGTTTTGGCAGGGCCAGGCTGTCAAGAAACATTTGGGTATCAGCGGGGAGGTCTGGACGAGATGTTGCATAAAGGTTTCTGTAGAAGTTGGTCATTATTTTTTTGACTTCTGGGGTGGAGGTACACTCTTTCTGGGCAGAGGGGTCTAGCAAGCTAGCTATATGTCTGCTGGTCTGCTGTTTCTGTAGTTGATATGCTAGTACTTTACCTGATCTGTCTACCCCTACCTAGTAAGTGTGTCTAACCTTCAATATTGCCAGCTCGACTTTCCTAGACAGGAGTTTGTTAACTTCTAGTCAGAGTCTGAGGGCCTCTCTGCTTTCAGGAGAGTGTGTGGTGGTGGTGTTTTTTCACAGCCTTGAGGCTCATCTCTGCTTGGATGAGTTCTTTTCTAGTATGGAGAGTTTCTGTTCCTGCCATTTCCTCTGGTGGAAGGCATATCCTATAATTTTCCCTCTAATGGTGGCTTTGTAAGCCTCCCATGTGTTTCCTGCAGAAGTGTCAGTGATAGGGTTATCCTGGAAGAAAAGGCGGGATTCTTCTGTTACCCAGGGTAATAAATCTGGGTCCTTTAGTAGGAGGGGGTCAAGTTGCCAAGAGGGGGAGGGATGGGATCTTGGGCCCCAGGTGAATTCCAGGTGTACTGGGGAGTGGTCGGATATGACCATGGGGAGGATTGTGGACTCTGTGGTGCTTTGAGAGATGTGAGGAGTAACTAGCCAGTAGTCCAGATGACTAAGTGTACTGTGTACCCTAGATTGAAAGGAGTAGTCTCTTTCTTTTGGATGTATGAGATGCCAAACATCTACTAGGCTGTGTTCCTATATCAGTTGGTGGACTACTACAGTATTTTTTGGATGAGTGTCCTTGTTAGGTGAGCTTTTGTCCACCACTGTGAAGAGAAACAGGTTGAAGTCCCCTCCAACTATTATGAGTGTGGTGCGCCCCCTCTCCCCCAAGGCTGCCTATTTTGTCTGAAAGGGTTTGGAAAATTTGTGGGTTATCTTCACTGCGGGCATATACTTTGACCAGCAGTAGGGGACCCTCCTGTGTGGACACGCTGGCTATAACCCATCTCCCACCAGGGTCTGCATGGCTTTTGGTGATTGTCCAGGGTAGGGCTTTGTGAAGTAGAACTGCCACCCCCCTCTTCCTAGAGGGGGCAAACTCATGTACCTCCTTTCCCACCCAATCTTTAACCAGCCATGCGTGGCCTTCCTTGATCAGTTTAGTCTCCTGAAGGAATGCTGTCTGTGCCTTTGTTCTCTTCAGATGGGACAAAATCTGTTTTCTTTTGGAAGGGGTGTTTAGTCCCCTCACGTTCCATGTAATGCAGGATATGTCACCCATCATGTTTGAACTGTAGTCATAGTGTCTGATCTATGATGTACCCATTTGAAGAGACCAGAGCCACTTTTATCTTGTAAGTTAATACTGGGGGAGATGAGACTGTTGCGACCCCTAGGACTACAGCACAGGTCCACCCTATGAGAAAAATCTCCCCCTCCCCAGGCATATAACCACAAACATTTCTATACCCTGTAAGATAAAGCTGCACGAGAAGAAAAAACTTTCAACAGTAATAACTATATACATTGGCACAAGACTGTGCAATTGAGAGAGCAGATGTCTAGGGCTTGGGGGATTCCCTCTTCCATAGCCCCATCTGTCACCCGAGAGGTTAGGTGGTGGCCAAGCCTTACAGCACATGCTGTGTCATCGTTTCAACTGCTGTAACTAGTTGCCCTCACCTGGTTCTATAACTGACTGGTTCAGAATTCCTTACTTTCTAGTTGAAGTGAGTGTTCTCGGTTATAACCCCTAATTGGAGCATTGTTATTCCTAATCCCAAGGGAAGAGTAGGATGTTTGAGTCTGATATGGTCCATTCCCTGATATGACCTGTAGGTGTCGGCAGTGCAGGCCACTCTTCGTCTAACATGCAATCTACGTAGTGGGGACGGGGTATGTGCCTTGTGGGTCATCCAAGGTTGGGGGGAGGTGAATCAAGGGCATGAGAGATCCAAGGTACAGAGTCCCTTGGAACCCCCTTTCCTGTGGGCCCCTACAATTACCCTTTTTGGATCTGGAGCATTACCTTGGGGTGAGGATGGCATCGGGGGGGTACCCTAGAGGTACTCATCCCCAGATCCCTCTCACCTTCTCACTTCTGGGGGCATCTAGGTCTTGGGTTGGGAGGCCAGCATGGGGCATCTCAAGGGGTGAGCTTGTCCAGCCGGCTATATGGACATATAAGCGCCATAATGGAGATACTAGTCCGAGTCCATACCCAGGACTGGGTCAGTGTTGAAACCACCCTGTTTGTAGATTGACTATTTGGTGCATTGGTGGTGGTGGTGGTGGGGTTACCAGGGTTTGGGAGCCACTATGCTCACTGAGATACTATGTAACCGTGCCCCTCCCATAGACTCTGTATGAGATGGCAGCACAGCTGAAAATTACTGGCACCATTAAAAGTATCATAAGTTTAAACCTACTGAGAAAATGTTTCTTTGTAACCAGAGCAGATTAGAGTCTTGTCCCTTTATGCTGGTGGATGGGAACGAGAGGGAGAGTGTGTGCAGGGGCTTGGTATTTTGGGGATACCCGGTCAAAACAGGGCCAAATGGGGACGTCCAGGTATCTCCAAGTAACATTTAACTAATAAAGTATAAGCTCTGACTACCGCTCCCAACCACCCCAACAAAGGCAGAAAACTACTTATCTGAGTGGGTTCTTAGCCTTTTCCTGCGTCCTGAGGCTGTGTTCCAGCCAGAGTGTCCAATGGTGCCTGCTTCGGTAGGCCAGATCCCAAATCCTGCTTCAGCATGTTGACCGAGATGTCTAGTAGGTCTTGGGCATAGTTCCCTCTGTTATGTCATTCCTCTGCAGGATAGACCATGGTGGACGCTGAAGTTACCAGGTTGGGATGGTTCTGCACCAAGGGCGGTGTATTCTGCAGTGATTCCCTAGTGTCTGATAGTTCAGCCAGCAGGGTGTACTTATTGTTGTCAAAGTGTGGGCTTAGTGTGGGGTCTGGGTTCATCGCTGACTTGCTCCCGCTGCTCTGGCTTTGAGATCTAGCCCGGTCTGTAGGGTGGTCTCGGTGTTCATGCCTGGATCTATTCCTTCTTTTCTGGGTCCTCTCCAGTAGGCTGTGTACATTTGGTTCTACATTACCAGAGCTATGCGGCTGTCTCTCCAGTTTGTTTGCAGCCCTCTGCCTGCCCAGTGTCCCTGGCCCTGGTCTGGTTGTTTGCAGTGGCTGCTGTTGTGGTGGATCCCTATATCTATTGGAAATCCAAATCTGGTTTTGTAGTGCTGTGGATCGCTTGGGTTTGCGAACATGAGGGGTTTGCCATTAACTACCAGCCTCATGGTCACAGGGTATTGGAGGGAGAAGGGGATTCCCAGCATGTGGAGCTGGCACTGGTTGTCTGTTTACACCTTTCTCCAGCTCACCAGTTCCTTTAAGTAGTCCTGAAATATGAGGAGGCGGTGCCCCTGCCACCCCAGAAAATTCAGTTCTCGGGCCCGGTTGAGAATCCATTCTTTGTCGGCGTAATTGAGAATCCTCACCAGAATGGGCCTGGGCCTTTCTCCAGGCTTTCGGGCTGGGTTGAGAGTCCTGTGCGCTCTCTCCATGAGGAAACCCAGGGGTGAGGTCAGATTTCAGGATTTGTGGTAGCACATCGTACAGAAAGTCCATCAGGCATCCCCTTTTAGAGCCTTCTGGGAACCTGATGAGCCGTAAATTGTTTCTATGGCTCCTGTTTTTGAGGTCATCCACCTAGCTGTGCAGGGCACAGATTTCCTTGTGCTGTTCCCGCACCATCGCATGGAGGTCTTGAATGGTGGCTTTATTGGCCACGGTTTGCCGTTTGGTGTGGAAGATCTGGACGTCTAACTGTTGGATTGCCAAGGCTGTGGCATTTGAAGCTATGGTGACCTCCGTCCTTTGGTGAATGAGGGTATCAAACATCCCCATCACCTTTTGCATGTCGAACCTTTCAGTGGGCTTAGGGGCCTGAGGGTTAGAATCTGCCATCTCGTCTGCCTCGTAGAGATTTGGGGAAGACTACTTATGCTTAGGATGAGTAGATGCTCCAAGATCAGCAAGTATTGTAATTGTTTTTAAGTTCACTGTGCCTAAAGCTATTCGATTCTCTTTTCTTGACTGTAGAAGATGGGTGCCAAAAGGAGGAAATGGGCGGTTCTTAGTCCAGGGTTGTTGGAGCCGCTATCTTAGGCAGCCGTCATGGCAGGAGCTTAGCCATGCCCCCAGCCCTGGCATTTTGGAAACTGAAAGTTGCCTCTCTGCCCCTGAAGTTGCTGAATTGGTGCAGGAACAGAGTGGACTCTATCAGCTTTGGGGGCACTCTACGGAGCCAGGGACGGAACCTGTTGACCCCTTCTGAGTGGGGCCCACGGTCTCAGGAAGTCACCAATGCTTGCTGGGGTGCTAGGGCACCTACCACCCTTGTGGGGAGTCAGGGGCCTTCTGGGGCTGGAGCGGACCTGCATTTGAGCTCCACAATGGGCCAGAAGAGGCTGAAGGTGACAAGTGACCAGATGTTCAATCAAGGGGACAAGCTGCAAGACCTTCAATCAAGATCCTGCCTTCTGAGAGAGGCCACCCTCATCTTGTGGCCCATTGCTGTGTCATGGACGGAGCTCCCCACTCCCAGTCTAGTGATGGATCCTGCCTCAAGGCCCTGCTGTAGAGCTGTAAACCGTGAGTACCCAGGGCTTGCTCCTGGTGTCAAATAAGGAAGTGTTCAGTTTAATTTTAATTTTAATGCTCCAACATCCTAGGGCCCCAACATCTGTCCAACCCACAACAATGTCCAGACCTGCAACTAGTGGGTACCCTAGGGGACACTCAGGGTATAACACTGGTACCAGTGGGGGTTGGCAACCAGAGGAGAACTGGCCTGAGGGTCCATGTTTTTCTGGTTTGCTACTTCACTAACAACCATTTCCTCCCACAGCTATCCCTTATCCAGGTACCCCATTCTAATCCTTTCCCCCTATAAAGCTGTCCATTTACTGTTTGAAAAATTACTGTGCATAGGGTATTTGTGTGTCTGCCAAGTTACTGCTGGTTCATGGTTCATGGTTCATGGTGGTAATGAACTGTTGGGCATCCAGTGTGTGGGGTGGTTGGTAGGGGAGGTGGGTAGGTGCAGCATCCTAGGGGGCTGCGCCAGCCAGTCACCTGACCCATTTCTAACTCACTCTGGGTGGAGGCACCGCACTATTTATTATAACTTTGGGACAGAACCCCTGATCACCACTGTAGTAGGACCCAGGACCCTTAACCTGTTAGAGGGCCAACAGGCAGGGGTAGTAGCCCATTGGCACATGGTGCCTGGGCTACAAATAAATAAAGAAACAAACAAATCCCACCATCCAGTACACTACCCCCTTCCCCAAGCCCTCCTTCCAACTACTGTGGAGGGGGCTGAATTCCACTCCCAGTTTCAGTAACTATAATAAAGTGCAGAGCAGATTGGGCTATGAGACACTGAGGGGTTTGCCAGCATCTTGTGGGAGTGTTTAAATCTGCATTGAATGACAATTAGCAGAACTGGAAGGGTGGCTGGGATCAGCTCTACCCAGCAATGGATATGGTAAAGGAACAGGGAGACAAGGAGGGGCAGTGACACTGAAGATATTAAAAAGTCATTTGGGAGGGGGTATATTGGGAATGGCAGCTGAGAGGGGAGACTGGGAGGAGGGTATGTGTAGGTGCCCAGCAAGGTGAGCTGATAGGAAGGAGTGCTTTACTGATTGTTGGGGCTGGGACTAGCCCCCCCAGTTGTCCAACAATGGGGCCATCTACCTGTATATGGCTGTTGGTCCTCCACATTTAGGCAAGAAAGGGCAGTACTTTATGGAATTTTTAAAGGAAGGGTCTAATGTTTTTCTTTGAATTTAATTTATCGCAATTATGTCAATAATAGGATCAGATAGATGGAATCTGGCCCCAATCCACCCCAAAAGGATAGTCTTGGAGCAGATTCAAAGATTAGAGGCTATCCTTTTGGACTGATGGTCCATGATGCTATGGGCAAAATTTTAGAAAGTCACTTGTGAAAAGGTGTCCAATTTTGTAGGCGAGCTGTGCAACACCTACTGTATTGTGGATCTGGGTCTGACCTGGCTAATAGACAACTGCCAGGATACCCTAAGTTCAGTGTTTGTAGGAATTGTGCGGTTGACTCTTGAGGAAGATATTTGGAGAAAAATTAGTCCCTGAGGGGACTCAAAGTGAACAAAACACCATCCTGTGGTTTAGAAAATTTCTGTAAAGAGCAGTGGCAGAAAGCATCTGCTGAATGTACAAAAACATTCGTTGAACTGATTATAGCAGAGGACACTGATAAACTCAGGGAACTTAGAGAAGAATTTTTGAAAATTCAGACTGAACCGTCAAAATTTAAAACTAATCCCTGTTTGTAGAAATGGCTGAGCAACTCAAAAAGAAATTAGACCAGCATGAACTGGAACTAATTAAATGTGAATGGTCTCAGTTGGAGAGGGACAGTGAGAGCTACGGATTGGGGAAACATTCTATCCAGGCCTAAAAGGACAAGATCAGCTAGCAGAGGGTGGTCTCGATCACGAGGTAGGAGTGCTAAGAAGGTGACAATTCAAACTACAAATTCAAACAGATAGAACTTGCTTCTGATACAGAGGAAGGGGTTTCAAGTAACAAGCCTTTTTTTAGAGATAGAGCAATTGGAACAATCCAAACAAAAGAAAAAAGAAAAACTTGGAGAAAAAATGCAAAAGAAGGAGGGGCAGAAAAAGAAGAGCCAAACAGAAAATTGCTGAGTAGTATGAAGAAGCATCAAAAATAACTAACCCCTCTGAGGTAAATTTAACTCAGGATCATACTGCTCTCCTAAGCAAAGGTCTACGTTATATCCCAGAGACGGACACTGACAGATTTTCAGCCCATGTGGATCTGTTTACATTCTTCATCCCTGTAGCGTGAGCACTTTAAAACTGCCATGCTCCTTGTTCACTGCACAGACTGCTCCATTCCTCAAAGAACTGGCTGCACTGCTTAGGGCCCAAAAAACAAAAACAAAATGAAATCAGTAAAAGCATAGGCATTTAACATTTGACAACACTGCAGAGGTGTGTAAGGCAATTGCACAGGATATTTTCACAGATACCTGTCATCGCTTCCGTAGTAACATACAAAATACCAGAACTAGGATCGCGGTTCCTAAACTGCTCTGATCAGTAACTAGGACCTCTCATAACGAGTTGCAGAAATGTAAACGGAAAAAAATACCACAAAAAAAGCAAACAATTTCGAGCTATAATGCTTGCTGTCATTGTCTGTGTGTGTGTGTGTGTGTGTGTGAGTTTGAGAATCAGACACTTGCTGCTGGACAGTGCAGACAGACCACACAGCACAACAGCACTATTCACCAGCTCCACCTACTGGCAGAAACAGTGGGAAAGAACTTTTTTAAATATGTATACCTACCCAAGTAAAATAATTAAGCAAAATAGGTTATGTTATACATTTTTTTATATTTTTCTTTCACTCTTTACAAATGAGCCATTGTATAATAGCAATAATACACTCCAGGGTGTGTGTGTGTGTCATGCTGTAATAACATCACTTCTCGAGTGCTGGATGCACTTAGCTTGCGGCCTTTTGCCCAACCACTAGAAATGCAGCGAATTTAAAATTCGCTGGCAGTCTGCATTAAGTGGGCACTTATGCTGCCACCTGCTATGTTGAGTGGGCATGCAAAGTGCTCACTGCTTTGTCATTACCACTGCGCTAGGCAAATGAGAACATAAGTAAGGCAAAGTCATTGTTTTTAATGGACCTGCCTCATTATGATTCTAAGTGATCCACTTGATGTTTCAGACTTGGCAGCCCCCCACAGATCACATGGCTTACAGTACTGTAAGTCACATGCTCTCTAGCCAGGCAGGAAGGAAGTGAGTCACACAGACAGTTTCACTTTCTCCTGTGCAGACTGAGAGAGAGGAGTGTGTGTGTATTAGAGAGAGGAGTGTTTTTTTGATTGCAGAGAGAGTTAACATTTAATACTTAAACCAACATCTTTTTTAAAAGCTACATTTTTTTGTCTTTTCTGTACTGTTTTTTACTTAATTTGTTCTTTCTGTAAATTTTATTTTTCTTACCTATTTATTTGTCTGTGTGTGTGTGTGACTGTGTGTGTGTTGTGCTTGTGTCGTGAGATGGAGCAGGGTGAGGGAATGTCTGGGGTGGGGGCAGCTCTGGGAGAGCGTGGTAGTACGCGTCGTCGTACCGTATGCATGCATGGGGGCATGGGTGCCCATTTGTGTTGGACCGCTCTAAACTTCTAAGTGTCCAACCCCCGGAAGCAGGACCAGCACAGCCTCCTGACTCTGAGGCAGTTCAACCACCACCACCACCACCAAGTCCAGCACAAGGTCCTTTGGAGCAGGATGTGCCTATTCCCCCAGGCCCAGGTGTGGATCCCACTATCAGAACTGTTGAGCAATGTGAGCAGCCTACTGCCAGTTCATCTGGCCCTCCCTTGCCTGTGCCTGGTCCTCCCCGCACCTCCGTTGTTTGGCAGTTTTTTGACTGTGTCGGGGGGGACAGCAGTGTGGATAAGTGTCGCCTATGTGCAGTGGAGGTGCGCTGTGGCCCCCGGGGGAGTCACCTGGGGACTGGGGGCCAGCGCACCCATATGCTTAATCACCACCAGTTGGAGTGGCAAGCTGCCGCAGAATGGACCATGTCTGCACCTGCTGGCCGTTCCATGGCAGAGGGTGCAGCTGTGCATAGCGGGCGCGGCATCCCTAAGAAGAGGAGGGCCACAGCAGCACCTGTTGCTCCACCAGCACCCTCCCACCACCACCACCACCACCAGCAGGTCAGCCTGTCGAAGGAGTGGACGCCAGAGAAGTGCGTGTAACACTGTCTGACTTGGCAGTTCTCTGGAGTGCTGTTGAGGAGAACAGCGAGAGGATGAGTGCTGTGGAGCAGCGGCTGGATGACATAGAGGGACATCAGCTTCAAATTATGTCCATGCTGGAACTGCTGCTGGATCACCACAGGATCCCACATTAGTTTTGTTTCCTCACACCATGTTCCCCCCCACCTTCCTTGCTGTGCCATAAAATGTATTACTCCACCATCCCTGACCCTTGTATGTAATTATGCCCTTTTTTTGTTGTCTTCAGTATGCGTTACACTTTGTATTCTGGGGCCCCTTCCTTCTGTTAAGTGTCTGTGTGTTTTGTGTATGTGCACTGTTTTGGTGCCTCATTCTTCTGCATCCGCAAAAGGCATCTGTCTTGTGTCCAGAAAATTGATCAGTGGTAACACAGTGAAATGAGACTGTTTCAGCACATACAAAGTCCCCCAGAACTTATGGCGCAGTCAGTCATGCGCACAACAGTGGCACAGAGTCTCCAGATTTTTTCTGCAATCCCAGAATGCATCCTCCATGTGTCCAGAAAATTGACAAGTGGTAACACAGTGAAATGAGAGTGTTTCAGCACATACAAAGTCCCCCAGAATTTATGGCACACTCCGTCATGCGCACAACAGTGGCACAGAGTCTCCAGATTTTTCTGCAGTCCCAGAATGCATCCTCCATGTGTCCAGAAAATTGACAAGTGGTAACACAGTGAAATGAGAGTGTTTCAGCACATACAAAGTCCCCCAGAATTTATGGCACACTCCGTCATGCGCACAACAGTGGCACAGAGTCTCCAGATTTTTTCTGCAGTCCCAGAACGCATTCTCCTTGTGTGCAGAGAAGTGAAAAGTGACCATCTCAACTGGATTGAAAGGTGCCCTTTGGATGTACAGTAATAGTAGCCTTGGTGAGTAGATATATATATATATGGTTGTGTAATTTGTAGGTGATTATGTGGGAGGTTGAACTTGACATGGACATGTATTCATGCTATTGTTCTGCATCACACAGGTGACTCCATCTCCGAACTGTTGCTGTGCACCATCCAGTGCTCAATGAGAATTTTTTGCACTTAAATGGAACTGGATAATTCTCAAGCACATGAAGGTGAGTATTTCTATTTTTGGGGGGGCAGGGGATCATATTTTCAGTTTTGTCTGTAATGGTTTGTTATTTTTTTATTTCTTCACAGATTTCATCAGCATCCTTCTGGAGTCCGGTTCTTAATGATGGTCATGGTCATGGAATGAAACGACTTCTGCGTGTTGCATGTGTGCCCAAGCTCGGGTCGGGGAGGGGTTTGCCTGATCATGTTGACGAACTTTTTTGGATCAGTTCCGGTGGTGGTGGTCTGTTGTGGGCAGACAGACTCACGGTGGCAGCAGACTTGGATAACATCAGTCCCGGTGGTGGTGGTCTGGGTTGGGGGGGCACACCACCTTTTAAATACTGCAGTTAAAACCTGCCAACATTAACCACATCATCATCCTCATAAAGAAAACTGCCCTCACAGTCATCGATGTCTGAAGTCTGACCACTGGGAAATTCTTTCTCCATTGTGTCATCATCTACAACAGTGGTGGGCCGTTTCAAGCAGCCACTGCCAGTGCCACCAGGATGCTCCATTTCCACATCAGCAAGACCACCATGACTAGGCCGGGGTACGAATACCGAGGTTGCAGTCTGTGCTGGTATGTGCCTCTCATTCATTTTAATGAATGTTAGCAAACTAACATTTGCAGGAGACAGGTTTGTACGACAATCCCTGTCTATTGCACCTGTTGAGCTGAACACCCTCTCAACACTTACACTGGCGGGTGGGCATGTGAGGTACTTCAGTGCCACTGCAGTCAGCTCTGGCCATTCAATGACCTTTCCACTCCAGTACAAAAGAGGATCTTCACTTCTTGTCAGATGCCTGTTTTCAGACAAATATGACTCAACCATTCTCTGTGCTGCACTAAGTCCGATTGTTGATGCATCAGCCTGTTCCCCAGAATCATTGATGTCACAAATACCCACTTGGGACAAAGCTCCCAAAGCGGGTTGATGCCAACCACTTTGGATGACAGACCACCAGGAACTACAGTCCCTTAGCCTTGCATGATATGCTTGCTGGTCCCCCAGCTACACCTTCAGTTGGATTATGCTGCTGAGGTTTGCAAACCTTGGCACGTGACTTCTGTGCCCCATGAACCAAGTGAACCAGTTGACCACTGATATTTTGTACCTGTTCAGGCCCTCCCTCCAGTACTGATGCAATTCCACGTTTGTATCGTGGGTCCAGCATTGTTGCCATGGCAAAGTTGTCACTATGCTGAATGCTCACAATGTGACGATTCTGGTCGAATACTATCAGCATGTGTTGCAGCAACATACTGCTACCACAGTCTCCAGCAACATCAAGGCTATGCTGTACATTCACTAATGTCTGCCTCAGCACCCGCAGCAGTGGAATTGATTGGTTAATGGAGGCAGACTCGCCACTCACTGCCTGTGTGGCATGTTCAAAAGGCCGCAAAATTGTTATTACAGAGTCCATGAGGCGCCACTGTTCAGTCGTCATAGACATGGAGGCCCCAGAACTGTCACGGCTAGTGTGCATAACAAGATATTCTGTGATAGCTTTGTATTGTTCATACAACCTCTCTGCCATGTATAACGTGGAGTTCCATTGGGTGACAACTTCCAGCTTCAAGCGGTGCTGAGGCAGGCTGTTTTGTATATGCAACTGCTGCAGTTAGTCATGGGCCTTTCCAGATCTTGAAAAGTGAGATCAGATACATCATGCAATGGTCAGCATTTACTTTATGTCAGGGTGCTGCAGAAACTCCTGCACCACAAGATTTAAACAGTGGGCCATGCATGGAACACAAAAAAAAACACCATTCGTGATGCATTTCACCACATTTGACCCATTGTCACTTGCTATGAACCCAGCTCTCAGGGACAGAGGGTTTAGCCATCTGTCAATTTCAGTCAGTACCATGTCCAACATGTTCTCACCAGTGTGTGAACAGGTCACACTGCGCATAGCAATTGTTGCATGCTGGCGAATTCCAGGAAGATTGCTACCATGATAATCCACCTTCCTGCACTGATTATTCACACTACCAGCATCACAAACAACCCCTGGCACCTGCGCCCAGTGTACAGTTATATACAGACATGAACTCCCCCGCTGTTTTGCCACTTGTCCACATATCCACACTTAAATGGATGAATGGAGAGGAGGAATGTTGAAGGGCATGTCTTACTGAGTCTGAGACAGTGTGGAACAACTCAGGAACAGCACGGGTAGAAAAGTATGTCCTGGATGGGACTTTCCATTTTGGACAGGCACAGGCAGCAAACCACCGGAACCCAGAATTCTCCACAAAGAAGGGCAAAAGATCAATTGCCAACATTTTGGCTACAGCAGCATTAAGTTCACGTGACACTGTATGATTGGGGGGGGGTACTTCAGCTCATGTGCAAAAACACTCTGTAACGTGGGCTGACTTAAACGTTTTACAGGGTGTGTGTTGGTCACAAATGGTTGTGCTCTGTGATGAATGACATTGGCAGGGGGTGGAGTGTGGACATTTGATGAAGACGGTTGCACAGGTGATAATGACAAACCCAGAAATGATGTTATTTTTCTAGATTTGCCAACCGGGGTTGATGTACCACTTGCACTAGACATACTGCATTCACCACCACCACCACCACAAAAACTGCTACTCTCACCAGCACTGGTCAACATTTCAAAGTCATTATGGTCCTCCACCTCATCATCATCATGCCTGTAGTAATCCTCTGCTCTTATTGCCTCACTACTGCACACATTTAATTTCCTACTGGGCTTAACAGTCATGCAAAGGGGATAACATACTGGCTATGGCTGCTGCCGGTGATACGGGTGAACGCCCAAGTGTGGTATTAGCTGCCAGCTTGTGCTGGGTCCACAGAGCCAAGTGCTATTCTTAAGATGCGTATGCTGTCCTCCTGTCCCCAGATGGCTACCCTTTTTACCTCGACTCACACGCACATGGCACGTGGTGTTTCTGGCATTGCACTCCTGGACTGCAACTGACCACCATGACTACCTGTCATATTGAGTACTGGGTCGTCATCATCATCATCATCCACTAAAACCGGTATGTCACACGTTTTTATAGGGGGGGATTCCTGCAAACAGATTCAGAAATTTCAGACACAGCCACTTTTAATTTCTTTTTCTCCGGTTCCCAAATGGGGTCAATTAAATCATCATCATATTCATCAACGTCACTGTCACACACATCCACATCTGCTGCTTGGATGCTAACATGTGGACTGCATGTTGCAACAACAGCAACATCATCATTATCAGCGTCATCACATTCATCATCAGCATCTACACCACCATCACCTGATATTGTTTCACCATACTGTGAATCACTGCATGGAAAATGAGTGACGTTAAGTGCCACGGTGGATGGAATATCACATTGTATGCTATCGTTGACATGATCATCAGAATCAGGTTCAGTTAATGGGATGTTACTGGGAAGTATGACATCATCTACACTGTCACTCACTTGCACTGCTTCACACTCAATATGTTTGGATACGGTACACTGGTCGGAATTAGAACTTGACGCAACAATGTTAATACTACCTCCACCACCACTAACACCAGTAACACTAACACCACTGCCTGGGAAACATCATCCTCCAACTATCAGTGAAGCTACTGATTGGGCTGTAAAAAACATTGCAGAGAAATACCTTTTCTCTCACATCACCAATGCACTTCTCCATCGGTGTACCACTACCACGCCCACAGACCCTCTCACTGCCAACATTGCCATGGCCAGAAACAGCTTTACTTACACGCCTCTTTGCAGGCATTTTGGGGGATCAACCACAATATTATTACCAAACTGAGATTTTGATACGCTCACTTTCTGACTGGAGGTGCTCACCGCTACTATTGCTAGCTGGATGTGAAGCAAAATAAACAACTGTGGCTTCAGCAACAGATAAGGGACTACTGTGTTGTGACACTGTCATGGAATTAAAACAACTTCAGTAACCAGTGGTGCTGATGGGTCACAAAACAATCCAGTCTGGTAAAAATATCTTTTCAACGTGGGGGTGGGGGACACTGAATACAGACAGTGCTGATTTTTACAGCACTACAAGCAGCAACACTAAGAACATAGAACACGGTCGCAGTACAAAATCAGGCAGCTGCAGAGGATAGCAGGTTCACACTGCTGCGCTTAGTTGCACTTACACTGATCCGTGTCACAAATTTTAAAAGGTGTATTATATTTGATGCACGCAACACTGCACACACAACACAGAACACTTTGGCCCAGATATTCAAACTGCGCTCAAAACTGGCGCAACAGCAGGAGCAAGCACAAACCAGTTGCGCAAATGCGCAACAGGTGCGATATTCAAACATGGAGCAGAGCAAATTGCGAAGCAACCAACGCCTGAATATCGCACATACGCGCCATCACAAGAACCAGGAAGGAGAAGTTGAGCCAAAATGCCGCGCTATGGCGCAACCATGGAAGCTCAGCTTGAGCAGTGCAGAGCTGCCATAGCGCAAGCACAGCCCCCCAGAGCAATGGAACTGCACATCCAGGGAGGCAGGCTAGCCCACCGCCAGCCATGCCACACATGGGCACAGGAACTCACTGCAGAACCCACACCACACTGGCACACCCTAAGCACAGCATCACTGGGGTGGGACGGCTGATCCACGTGCCCATGGGGACAAGCCAACCAAGCATAGCAGAGCCATGATGCCCCAGCACAACCACTGGCAGGCAGAGAGTGCCACACCCAGGGGTTGACAACCACAGTGCACATCAGTCCCCCTGTACGCACAGCACAGCGTGCACCGTGCCCCCAAGACACTGCTCATGCAGTGACAGGCACTGCAGGAAACACCATGCACCCCCGTGCACACACGCCAGCCCCATGCTGCAGAGAAGCAGACCACCCAGACTCCACCCTGTGCACCCAGCAGTGGGTGGCAGCAGATGGCGAGAGCAACAGAAAGGCAATGCTATGCTGGTGATACCCCATGGACACACACACACACACACACACACATATATCCAGGACCATAGTAGCCCAGATGGTCATGTACACCCTGCAACGGAGCACCCAGAGCCAGTTGCAAAGCAGACACCAACACAGCAGTTGTACCAAAATAATTTTTATATTCAAACAAAAAGAGGTAACAAAACAGCTAAAACTATGTACAAGTTGGGGGCACGGGTAAAAGGCAGGGGTGTGCAAGGAGGGAAACAACTTGAGAGGGAAGTCAGGTGAAAGGGATGGGGAAGGCAACAAAAGGTGGGCTACGCCCAGCAGGCTCCTGCCTCCCCCGCCGCCTTCCCTCCTGTGTCTGTGCCGCTGTCTCCTGTTGCTGTAGGGCTTGCAGGAGCTCTCGTTGTCGCCGCCAGCTGTGTCAGGCGCCGACATCGTGCGCCATGCGCCAAGCACACCGAGGCCTAGGAAATGGGAACACAGTCAATGGCTGAGACTGACCACAACCCTGAACACCACCCAACCTGCAACCCAGCTAACCCATAATGGCACATGTGATGGCATGCACCCACCCACAGTGAACATGCACATGGCCATCACAAACAGGCGGCACCAGCCATGCGCACCACCGCCCACACACACTGCCCACGCTCAATCACAGTACAAACTAGGCTGTCATGTGATGTTGCAACGTGGTGCGATGCCAGTCACACAGCTATGTGCCCAGTGCATGCCTGGACCACCTGTGATGCATACACAGACGTGTCGTGATGCTGCACTGTGATGCAGGTCACCTGTGTCACGCCACATACATGGATACATAGACAGTGTCGGCAGATAGGGGCCTATGGGACACCTAGTCTGGCCATTTGGCCTTGTACGATCACTCTCACGTCCTATAAGTCCATTCCCCTCACCCCTGACCTCCAGAAGTCCCTCATGGCGAGCCACACATACAGATCCCCCGTGACCAAGTCAGCCCCACCACATCCTCTGGCAGGGTGTTCCACTCATCCACCACCCATAATGAGGAAACACATTCAGATGTTTCCTTAAACGAGCCCCTCCAACTGCATCCCATGCCCCTACACCTGGAACATCCTCTACGCTGACAAATATTGGTTCCTGCACACTGTTCCCCTGTACAATACTGTATGACCCCATCATATCCCCACACCTCCTCCTCCAGGGAGTACATGTTCAGTTTCGTCCAACCTGTCTGCATAGGACATGTGATGCAATCCATGCACCATCCATGCGCCTCCTGTGAACGCCTCCACCCAGTCCCTGTCCATACGCAGCTATGTGTTCTGAACTGTACACTGTACTCCAGTGTGGGGACTCACTAGTGTTACGATAGTGGAACTACTACCACCCATCTGGTTGTGTCCATCATGGTTGGTGGTCCTGCCCTCCAGCATGCAATAGCATCCATGACGAATGATACTCACACCTCCAGCAGCTCAGTCTGCCGCTGTGCTGCTGCTGTTGATGCTGCTGCTGCGCTGCGGGCCAACGGCCTGTGGGACTGGGGCCCTGGCATGGCCCACATCAGCCAGTCTCGCGCCACACCATCCGGCCTGTGGGAGACATATGGTGAGACAAACATCAGTGTGACTCAAAAGCAGAGTGCCCCTGCCCCAGTAAGACTGCCTGCCCACACAGCCATAACCATCCATCGCACAGCTGCACACACTGACACACCGATGCACAGCCACCCAGGCACACACACACTCTACAGAGAATACAGGTGAATAGATGGTACACTCACGTGGGCTCAGGCACCAGGCCCCGCCTGGCAGCGGAACGCAGCTGCCAACAGCCCGGGTCCTCCGGGGAGACACTGACCCGTGCCGGCACTGTTCGCAGACCGGCCCGCCAGTGACCCCACCAGGTCAGTGGCCACTTGCTGCCACACATGGGTCTCGGTCCGGTGAGGGGGCCTCACCATACAGTTGGTCATAGTGGGCTCCACTAGGGCCACCAGGTTGGCCACCTCAACTTGGCTCCACGGCACCGCCTCCTCTCCAGCCATGGCACCAACTTTACAGCAGGCAATATGGCGCCCGGCCTGCGCAGACCCCACGTGGAGTTGTTGCGCAAAGACCAGCACAGGCACCTATCGCGCTGTTCGCACAGCGCCACTTTACATGGCGCTGTAGCCAGACAGCGCAATAGGACGACACATGGCATGCACCAGCGCCAGGGGTCAGAGGGCATACCAAGGTCACGGGCAATGACGCAGGCTACGCATTGCGCCCACAGGATGCATAGGTATTCTGCGCCGACTGCAGCTGCAGCACCAGTGCCACAGGGGACTATCGCGCAGAGGTGCCAGCGCCCTATAGTGCCCAGTGCTGCAGCGCCACTGGCACAATGGTGGCTATGTCCAGAATAGCCTATCGCGCCAGCAGTTCTGCAGCGCGACGACATACGCGTAACTCCGCCTGGGCATGCGCATGCAGTGTAGCACACAACCACAAACATGCGCCATCGGCTCAGCCGACCTTCCCTATTGCGCTAAGCGAATTTACGCGATATTCAGCTGACATATGCAAAGCAGGCGATCAGCCATTCAAAGGCGCAGTGGCGCGATTAGCATGTCATTAAAGTTGCCCACACCTCATTTGCATGTGTTGCGCTATAAAAATACGACACTGGGTTGTGGCGGCCAGATTTGGTTGTTGCAGCTGAGAGGTGAGTTACATGCTGTGTGATGCTCAGGACAATGCACATGGGCAGGGGTGCTGGAGGGTGTCACGGGATGAAGGGGCTGAGCATGATGAGGGCACTTAGAAGGGGGCAGAGGGCACCCTTTCCATCAGTATCTGCCAGGCAGCGAGGAAAGGGGGCTTCTGCCCCCGGCCTGCAGCTATGCTCATGGGGAAATGCTGTGGACTGCAGAGTGACAGGTGTCCACTTCCACCCATACAGATCAGCATGACTGACGAGAACCAGGCCGAGGTGTGGACGGCGGGCGAGAGGAGGCCGAACTTCACCACAGCAGAGACCGAGGCCTCTTCCAGGCCTACCTGGAGGATGAGCCGCTGAGTGGGCGGAGGGCACCCCAGCAGCGTGCAGCTGCATGGAGGGGGTTGGCGCCAACCTGCACGGAAGCCACCAGCGCCCGCAGGAGTGCCGTAAGAAGAGTGGGGACTGACCGACAGGAGGCTGAAGGAGAAGGTGGCAGCCTTCAGGGTGGCATGTGCTGCCACTGGTGGGGACCACCAGTGGTGTTGCAGCTGACCCGACCGAGGAGACACTGGTCATGGCTCAGCCGGAAGTGCCATTACGGGTGTTCCTGGGAGGATTCCAGACAGGTGGAAGCCCATCACTGCAACGGTATGTCATGGTGATGTTGTGGGGGGGGCTGTTGTTCACATGCACTCACATGTACTCTCTTTCTGTTTCAGATCCTGTTCATCTGCAGGAGATGGTGGTGGGTGCTGACAGTGAGGCAGACCTGCTGGACCAGGAGGAGGACCTTCCACCTCCGCCAGCAGCCTGCACGCACTGCAGCAGCAGGCCGGTTGGGCTGACAACTCCGCCGCAGTGATACGGGTGCAGGGGTGACAGCCTGTGTCACAGCAGTCTGGCATGCAGGTGTGCCAGCATGCTGTGCCTATGGCAGTGGCACGCACCGCACTATTGAGGATGGCAGGCCTGCAATGGCCAGTGAGAGGTGTGTGTCCCACGAGGGACACACGGCAGGCCAGCACATGCCCCCGGGCCGTCCAGCTCCACACCTGTGCACCAGCATGCTGGCACAGTCACAGGCTGGGCCTGTCAGCACCGGTGGGGCAGCACCGGTGGCTGAGCAGGTGTCTGGCACTGTTGACAGCACAGGGGTGGAACAGGTGGACCTGGGAGCAGCAGCAGTTGCACACCAGGCCTGGGAGGACAGCATCAGGCAGTGGCACTTGTCCACCGCCCTTTGATCAGCCCATACCTGGTCCTGGAGAACAGCGGCCACCCTCAAGGGGTGCTGTGCACCAGGACCATCCACACCCTGGGGTCACGCCATTGGGGCACAGTACCCTTTGGACGCGCGCACACCGCCTGCTGCAGGAGTCGGTACAGCTGCAGGGCGGGTTGCAAGGTCCGGTGGAGGCACTGACTGTGTCCGTGGAGTGGCATAGCAGGAGTGTCTCGGACGGGCCGAGATGGTCCATATGCGGATGGATGTGACCGCTGCCATCGACAGGCTGACCCAGGCAGTGGTCTCTGTGGCGACCGCATTGACCACACTGTCTGGTGACCCTGTACCACGCACCCCACACAGTCGCGACTCCACTCCTCATTCTCAGGCCGCGACACCAGGCCTGTCGACGCTGGTTCTGCTGTGGCATCCCGGAACACCCTGGTGCAAGTTTCTTTCGCGGGATGCAGACCCTCTGCGGGCAAGGTCGCGGTCACGCACTGGGACCCCTGGTGGTGCAGTAGTGCCACCCGATGTGGCCCCCGCAGAGCCTGCCAGTGCTGCTAGGCCACGGCGGGGCCGCCCACGATCCGTGGTGGCCGTGGGACAGTGCTCCCTGACTGAGCTGTCTCCCAATGCAGGCCCTGTCTGGTGCTGCCCTGTGTGCAATGTGTCATGGTGGGCAGTGCACTGCTGGGTGCTCTGCTCACCAAACTGACACACGGACCACCTGCACACTCTCCCAACTGCTGTCCACAGGTGCGTGTGGATGATGATGCCTGCATTGCACTGTACACAAAGGTGCAAGGTTGCCCAGGTCCTGACACACGTACGTGGACAGTCCAGGTGGTGAGGGTGGTTGGTGGTGCTGTGTGATAGCGTGTAATTTCCGCATTGCTGTGCTGCTGCCCCTGTATGCTGCCTGGTGTGTGTGTGTGTGTGTGTTTATTTGAGTGCTCACCCCTCTCTGCTAATGTGTTGGTATGCGTAGACCCTTCAACTCCCCTGACCTTCATGCACGGTGTGTTCCCCTGTGTGCCTGTGGTTTGCGCATAGACAGTGTTGCCTGCACATGTCCCCTTGACTTACCTGTGTTGTGCGTAGTGCTCTTCTGCAATGGTGTCCCGGTGCAGCTGGGCCTGCCGGGTCAGTCGGGGGTCCCTCCGTCCTAGGGGGGGCGGCTCATCACCCATATCACCGGCGCCACTGGCGTCCCCATCGCTGTCCCCCTCTTGGACCTGTACGGCTATCCCATGGTCTTTGGCCATGTTGTGCAGGATGCAACAGGCCAGGAATATCCCACAGGCCTTTTGGGGGCTGTACTGTAGGGCTCCGCCGGAGGTGTCCAGGCATCGGAAGCGTGCCTTGAGTATCCCGAACACCCGCTCTATGATGTTCCGTGTTGCAAGGCAGCCTCCCATTGAAACCGCGCTGCGCTTGGGGTCGTGGGGGCGCCGTATGGTGTGAGCAGCCAGGGACGGAGTGGTATCCACAGTCACCTGTGTGGAGATAGTGGAGATCAGTGTTAGGTCAGGTCCATATTGCCCATATCCTTGTGTGCCACTACCATGGCACCTGTGTCATTCCACCCTTGCACAGAGTTTGCATTCCATACATGTGTACTCACCCACTAGATGACCCGTGGATGTTCCTCACCTGAATCGATGGCACAGTGCAGATTGGTGCCATATGAAGGCATCATGTGCTCCGCCAGGGTGTGTGGCACAGACATTGATGATGCGCCCAGTGGCATCACACCACCTGGCAGTTGACACTCGAGTAGCCCTTTGGTTCGAGATATGCTTGCCCGTCGGGGCCAGGTGGCGTGCAAATGGCCACATGGGTGCAGTCTATGGCACCCTGCATGCCAGGCATTTGTGCTACCCTGTGGAACTCCTGCATGTTTGCTGTACGCTCTGCCGCGTGGTGCTGGGAAATGGATGTACTCGCAGCATGAGGCAGCAGTGCTTGAGGAATTGGGTGAGGATGCGTGACGTGGCCTACCGCGTGATGCCTGTGGTGTCCCCTGTCAGCCTCTGGAAGGTGCCCGTGGAGCAGGCACATGCAGGCTGTCACCTTGGTCTCCACGGACAGAGCGTGACTGCCGTGAGGGTGCCTGCATCACATCACTGCACAGCTCACTGAGCCGTCTCAGTATTGCCCTGTTCAGGCGGTACCGGGCCACGATCTCAACATCACTGTACAGCTCGTAGCTGATGCGGGCACGATACCGCCTGTCGGGGCATACCACGACGGGCCCTCCACGGCCACGCCCCCTGCAGCATGCTTGTCTCACCCTCATTACAGCTTCCATGTGAAGCTGACACCGTCCATCTCCCTGGCTTCTGCCCCCAGCTGCTGTTCCTGTGTTACCCCCACTGCCCCCACTGCTGCTTCCACTGCACCGGGCACCCCCACTGGCCTCTCTGTCCTCCAGGACCCACTGTCCCTCTCTGTCCTTCCTGCTCCTGTCTCTGTCTCTGTCTCTCTCTCTCTGTCTCTCTCCCCCGGTTTGCGGCCTGCTCGAGTTCTTGCGCCGCTCCCTTGAGCCGTTTTATTTTGGCTCAAATCCGGTACTGCGCAACTTCCGGCTGAGCCACTCTTGCGCATTGCGCAAGTGTTCAAATATCGCATTGCGCACTTTATGCATGGACCCGGCCCCTTCGGTTGCGCATGCCTTCATTTCCATTGCGCTGTTGCTCAGCGTGTTTTCGGTGGCGCAACTGGCCTTCTGAATATTGCAGAATGGCGATTTTTGAGTTATGACGCTAACCCTTTGAATATTGGCCTCTTGTGTACAATGCTGAACGAAGAATGCGTTGCAAATGCAAAAGTTCAGTTTACTCAGTGTCACATAATGTAAATTTGGAATTTAAACAATCTGACCTTATGAAATGCTGCACCACATTCACACAACAAGCAGCAAGAAAATTTGTACTATTACTGACAATTTTACTATGTGTACAGTAACATAATCAGTTATATAACAAAAATATTGTCAAAACACAAATAAATCACTAGTTCTCCAACTTAAATCTACCTACACACAGATACGCCCCCTTCCCCACACAGCACACTTCACTGTCTTTCACCACACACACTCAATGTTGTAAATTTACATTCAAAATCCACACACAAACAAAAACGCTCGATGAAGTGAGCACAGGAGGGTTTCCTACAATCAATGAACTACAGTTGGATCCCCCCCAAAAAAGCAAAAATGCTTTTTGAACAGCTTTTAAAAGATTCCTACAGACAGCTATCAGAGCACACTGTCTCCTACTCCTTCCTACTCATACTATCTCGAACTGAGGCTGTGCAGATCAATATAGAGCCCATGTGACCTGAACTCCCATGAATCACTGCAAAATCCTCCGTCGAGCTCAAAAACAAGGTGAAGTGAGGCAAAGTGAACTGCCACCAATGTACTTCACCTTAAAAATTGAAAGAGAAGTGACCAGTGGAGGCGGAGTAACGCGAAGTAACTGTTTTCAATGCACTTCACGTTCCTTATTATAACACGAAGTACTCCACTTTATATTGTGGAGCACTCCGCGAATCCGCCTTTGCTCCGCGAATCACTTCGCGGAGCGGATTAAGCCCACTTCACCCACCACTACCAACCACCTGAGGCATGATGTTATCCCAGCACGACACACACCCTGTCATACATTATTGCTTAAATAGATCACTCTGACCCTACTCCACAGTCTTTAGAAAACAACCGCACAGTAGCTATGGGAGGTCTGTCAGACACACAAGGGCTTATAGACTTGGACTTTGCCAACACTGAAGTCCTTGATGCACTGCTATCAGAAGCAGATGAAGCATCTGAAAATCCAACCTCTCAATGAGTACTAATTTTGAAATTTCAGGTAACAACTTGAATGGGGTCAAGAAAAAATCTGTTCAAATCGAAGTTACTGTTTTGCCCTGTTACCACTTGCCCCTTGATCATATCACTGTATTTATTTATTTATTACACACAAGACCCTTTAGGCAGTGTCTATTTTCAAAGGATCTAGAGTCAGGTTACACAGTAAGGTAACAGTGAGCTAAGTGCATTATTGTGGGTACATTATTTACAAATATACAATAAAACAGCCTGGGAATAATAGGCGAATACTGTGCGAATTGCTACAGGTAGGAAGGGGGGGGGAGGGTGAACAGAGGGGCAGAACTACAGAAACGGGTGAGGATGGAGGGTAAGGAAGGGGGGACTTGAAAATATAGTAATGAAAGAGACAAATTAATTACTCATAAATTTGTCAACTTTTGCATGCTGCAATTAGACACAGGTAAACAAGCAATCTTTAAAATAATTGACAGCTATGAAACACACTGTTGTCAAACCGGCAGAAAAATGTGATAACACCGTAAAGGGACTATGTAACATGTGTGTTTGATCTTCTGAATAATGAACTGAACTACAAAAAACTCCCTGGGAGCCCCATAGACAACTTATAAAAAATGTTGAATCTGTTAGAGTGGGGGAGGGCTAACAGCTACATCAGTGATGATGAACTGAACTTTCTGTGGACAGATTCACCTGTGATTCCAACGTCCTGTGCTCTCCCAAAATACACAAGGGACTTGGGAAGCCTCCTGGCTGTCCCATTGTGTCAGGGGTAGGGTCCATGAACGACAACCTTAAAACATTTCTGGATTTTTTTCTTAAGGATTGTTGGTCTGGTCTTGGTTCCTACCTAAAAGACACAATGGACACCCTAGACAAATTTTGGAATTTGGACTGGGATCCAAATTATATCTGCCTAGGCACAGATGTGGAGTCACTTTACACAAGTATTAAACATGAGCTGGGCATTTCAGCATGCTCCTATTTCCTGAAGAAAAACCCTCTTGGTAACCTGATCCCATAGAATTTATTCTATTTACAGTTTTGTGGCACAGCCATGGGGGCAGCAATGGCACCACTGTTTGCTAATCTATTCATGGGACTCTGGGAGGAAACTACCATATTCTCCAGCATTTGTAACCCATATTTGAAATACATCAAGAAGTGGTATCAATATATTGACAATGTCGTTGTCATATGCAAGGGGGCCTCAGGAAGAAGTGGCAACATTTGGATTGGTTGAACCAAAATTAAATCAATTTGAGGGTCACATACAACGTGAACAAAAGTAGCCTACATTTTTTGGCTCTCACTCTGTTTGTAGATGAGAATAACATGGTTTAGACAAAGGGCTATAGAAAACCCACTGCCATAAACAGTCTCCTTAGGGCTGAAAGCTCACACTCCCATGCTCTCATTCAATCTATACCCTATAGACAGTTCCTATGGATTCAGGGAAATTACTCCAAAGATGATAGACCAGGGGCCCCATATTCAAAAGTGTCCAGCCGCATTGCGCAAGTCCATGTTCCGCGCATCTAAGATGCAGCAAAACAATGGCATATTCAGATGATACACCATAGAATGCAATCGTGCAAGTCTGGCTGAATATCACAGATATGCGTGATCGCACAGTGGGATATGCACAGTGTGGCAGGTGTCCTGAGACCTGTGTGGGGCATACGGAAACGCGCAATGGGTGGTCACTTGCACGGCATGCAGAATTTCAATATTCAGCCAGGAAATGCAAATAGCCTCATTGCACAGTCTGAGCCCAATCCCCACATTTGCATCTCATTACTGGAATGTATTCAGGGTATTTGCATACCTGTGGCATGCACAGATCCAGCTTTGCAGGGCAGCCCCCACCACTCCACAAAGGTGAACAGGAGGTACTTCAGCCCAGCAGGCTGGTGTGAAGGTATATATGTGTGGGTGGACTGCAGTGGCCTGTGTACAGTGCTGTTGCCCATGGCCATGTACAAGGTCCAACTGGGGTACAGAGGGCCCACCTGGACAGTGGCCACAGGAGCCCACCTGGACGAGCAGTAGAAGAGGGCCCAGAGTGACACACTCTGATCAGTATGCCACATGAATGTGATTCACTAGCCCTGTATGCATTTTACATTCACCCCAGTATAATGGATAAGGGATGAGAAAGGCAAAGGGATGTCAGGGTTTAGATACTGACTGGGCATCTGATGAGTGGAGCCCACCTGGAACTGTCCTGGTAACCTGGATGGCCACCCTGACACTGGCCAAGCACATGCCCATGGTGGCTGCATGCCCAACACCTGAAGGGTCCTGTGTCTGCAACGCATGCCCATGCCACCTCCAGGCCACAGGTGGTGCCATCCCTGCCCTGCGCTGTTCACAGTTGTGCAGTGTCCACCACTGGAACACCACACCAACCCACTGCAGTGCCCCTGTGCCAATGTCACATAGCATGTGGGCATTGGTGTCATGTCTGTGACTCTGGGTGGTGTGGGCCTGGCACAGATGTGTGGTGTGCAGCTATGGTGTACCACCATGTGTGTGCCACTGGTCAGACCCTGCACCATGCCATGCTGCCACCAGTACCACCAGGCCACCTGGGCACCATTGCTCCAGACATCACCACGGGTGCATGCCACCACTGGGTGGTGCCCTAAAGGCCACATGGGTGCAGGCCATGGCCTTTGGTACATGTTCTGCATTGTGGCTGTCTGCAGGGCACCTGCATGTGGCAGATGGGCATCTATGTCCCTGGCACGGTGTGGGGGGATGGATGTCTGGGTGGTGACAGGGGTATCACAGCACCTGTAGCTTTGGGTACTGCCATCCTGGTTATGACTGCTGTGTGTGGGTGCCTGGATCACATCCTGATACATCTCCAAGGGCTGTCTCTGGATGTGCCTGTCTGCCATTCCATGGCATGCCTGTGCGTGGCTGGCCAATTTAGGACATCATTTTGTTGTCCTATCTTTGCGCGGCACATCTCTGGGATGCACGGTACAGTTTGGCTGAATATTCCCATGTGCGGCACATTCATGTCCCCGATCCTTGTTTCTGCACTGCATACATTATCTATACATGATCGTGCATTCCAACATGCACAGTGCATCTCTGCCATTTGAATATGACGCTTCCACACATTTCCCAAGATGTGCTAAGCATCGCGATTTTGTGCTGAGCATCTCTTTTGAATATGTGGGCCAGGTGTAGATGGAGGTGGGTTGTCACATGAGAGCTAAATAAATGCCGATGGTTGTTTAATGTAGCAGATTTAGCCAAAATTCATGATCTGTCTGTTGATCCCATGAACACTGGGACAAAATGGTAGTCTGCATCAATTTTGTACTGGCACCTTGACAAATTTAGTGATTTTTAGCTCCACATACTTCATGCAGATTCTTGGGCCATTACTTCGAGAGTAAGTGAAACATACATTCATGTGTGGCCTTAAGGAGTAGGTAGGAGTTACAGCTTTAAAATGCATGCCCATATGTTACCTCAAAAGATTAATGTTAAAAGTTATAGGGTTAAATACCAACCAACACCCCTTAATTTCTTGTCCAGGACAAATGGTTTGATAACTTTTATTGGACCAACAAGGATGTTACAAAAGAACAAAGAGCTTTAGCTTTCAGACCAACAAGTCCCTCTTCAGAAACCTAATGAGAGTTATTTAGAAAATACCATATTATTAACACTTAGAACATGCAGAAAAAAACAGAAATAATTCTCATTGGTTTAAAACAGGCCTTCAGAACATAATTAAAGTGACACTGGAGAGCTTGAATATTTTAAGTGTAATTTCAGTCAAACCAAACTTAAAAGTCAAAGGTTGTCCAGAGATAACAGCAGGCAGAGGGTTCAACCCACATATATCATACCATGTATCAGTCTAATGGATTAAAAAATGCTAAGATTCTCTGCTCGCTAAATTACATGTCAAGTGAAGAAACCTCCCAAAGACACATACTTCACAAGTGAGGGAACACTACACCAGTAAAAGCCAGCTTCAACTCTGCTCAGAACTCTGTTTGTGAATGCAGACTATGACAATAAGATGACCCTAGAAAAAACAACTGCATGCCAAAATGTAACATATCACCAAGTAAAAAAAGAATAAAAAATTATCCCCAAAATTACATCATCAGAAATTATCTTTACATGGCATATAGAATGATGAAAGTGATGTTTACCCAAAGTGAGTAAATGTATCACACTGATGAAATTACAACTGGCTGGAGACATATTCCCAACATGCTTTCAACAAGCTATTAGGTTCCAGAAATCTTAAGTCTTTGCTGTAACAAGATTTTATACATAATAATATCAATTGTCAGTGTAAGTGCCAGATACAAAGAAGTGCTAGTCAAGGGCCCCCAAGAAACTGAGACTATGCAGCCCGATATGTACAGATTTCAATAAATTTCCAGTGTATAATCAAAATAATACATATATAGAAACAGTCCAAGGAATCTAAACAAAAATTCTGAGGAATTAACTCCCCCCGGGGGAAAGTAACTGCTTAAAATGAAATATATGTACATGAATCCTAACACACCATCAATTGCACCCATCGCTACAATAGTTACCCAAAAAGGAATTATACCTGTCATGAACCCCCAAGTAAATGAGACAATGTGTCCTAATAAGTACATAGACCCAGATATTCAAACTGCACCAGGCTGTGGCGCAAGCTTGGGCACAGCTCAACTTAGCTGCGCAGGGGTGTGGACTGGGCGATATTCAACGGAGCTGCGCCATGGCTCAGCAGCTTTGAATATCGCACCCTGGCCACCCCCAGTGTGCATGGTGCAGTGGCACTGAGCCAGCACAAGTGGCCAGAGTGGAACATGGAGATGCGCTAGTGCAAGCTCCATTGTGCCATGCACAGCAACTGCGATATTCAAAACTTGACATGCAGATGGGGCCATAATGTATGCAAGGTGCACATGGGGCCATTTGCATGTCATTATGGCTCCATTTGCATGCAGGTGTGCCGATCCCCGACGACTTGAGCCTGGCGCCCTGCCAGGCAGCAGCCATTGGGGACCGATGCCCCCTGCAGCCCGATCATGGGCATTTGTATAAAAACAGAAATATTCCCAATATCCCTGGTGGTCCAGTGGACCACTATCTGCCCGATCGTGGGCATCTGTATCTAAAAATAAATATGTCCTAATATCCCTGGTGGTCCAGTGGACCGCTATCTGCCCGATCACGGGCATCTGTAAAAATCATAGAATTCGTCCTATATCCCTGGTGGTCCAGTGGACCGCTATCTGCCCGATCACAGGCATTTGTAAAAATAGAATGAAATGTCCTAATATCCCTGGTGGTCCAGTGGACCCCTGTCTGCCCGATCGCGGGCATTTGTATAAAAATACATAAGTCCAATATCTGGTGGCCTAGGGTGCCTTCCACCTGCCACTGAGCCTACCACCCTGCTCCCCACCCGGTTAGCCGGCGGGTGGCAGCACCACCGCCTGCCACCCGCCGCCCGCCTTACTGACACCATCGGTAGGGCTGCACGCCCATTGGTTCGCAGCGTGAGCCAATGGGTGTGCTACCTGTACCAGCATGTATTTCAGATATGTGAATGATTCATTCACATATCTGGAATGTGTAGTACGGATGGAGTTGACACCCATTGGCTCACGCCAGGAACCAATGGGTGTACAGCCCTACCGACGTGTCAGTCAGTGTGGGCGGCAGGCGGGTGCTGCCGCCAGCTGGCTGACTGGTGGGGAGCAGGGTAGGGCTCAGTGGGCGGGTGGGAGGTACCCCTAGACCACCAGGGATATTGGACTTATGTATTTTTATGTACAAATGCCCGCAATCAGGCAGACAGGGGTCCACTGGACCACCAGGGATATTGGACTTATTTCTACTTTAATTACAGATGCCCACGATCGGGCAGACAGGGGTCCACTGGACCACCAGGGATATTGGACTTATTTCTTCTTTATTTACAGATGCCCGTGATCGGGCAGACAGGGGTCCACTGTACCACCAGGGATATAGGACATTTCATTCTATTTTTACAAATGCCCGCTATCGGGCAGATAGCGGTCCACTGGACCACCAGGGATATAGGACGTATTCTTTTAATTTTACAGATGCCCACAATCGGGCAGATAGCGGTCCACTGGACCACCAGGGATATAGGATGAATTCTATGATTTACAGATGCCCGCGATCGGGCAGATAGCAGTCCACTGGACCACCAGGGATATAGAATGGACTTCTTATTTTTTTTTACAAATGCCTGCGATCGGGCATGGGGGGGCGCCGCCAGGTGCAGCCGGAACTTGGGTGGCCACCCACAGGTGGCAGCTGCCGTGTTGCACCCTGCAATGCAGCAGCTCACCTGTGGGTGGCCATCAGTAGTTTCTTTTTTTTAGGGGATCAACTTTGTGCTGGCGCAGGTAGGGGTTGTGCATGCATGGCTCTGCACATCCTGGGCTGAATATCGGGCTGTGCAGAGTATGCATGAGCACGTCCCCCCACCTGTGCCTGCATACATTACTGATGCACTCAGGCGCATCGGGATTTGTGCCACACTTTTCCTTTTGATTATCGTGTGTCAAGATTAGTGTTGCGTGACATGCAACCTCTTTGAATATCTGCACATACTGTAAAACATTACAGTATGTACTCAAATTATAGAACTAGCAGAATGAAGTAAATATCCATATAATATGAGTTCAGAGTCCTAGCCACTATGACACCATAACGTCATGTACCCGAATACAAGTTTACCCCACTGTCACCACAAAATTCACATCCACTATACCCATATAACCACCCATCTCAAATACCCATATTAAAAATTCAGTGTGTCACACTTCTTCTACCCCTGCAACACACATAAACATATTCACAAACCCACACCCATAGACATACCTACACACCCATGCACATATTCACACAATACTAATGTGAGAGGCCAACCTGTAGATAACCAGTTAAGAGGTACACTATAAGCATAAGAGCCAAAGTCCAAGGCTTGCTGAAAACCTAAAATATGTATGTCCATCCTTTGAAGTAAAGGTCCATGTAAGTTTACGTGTAATGTGTCATAAATCCAACATCAATGTTCAAGCCATCTTGCACCACATTAAGAAGTAACATAAGTCCTTCCACCAAATGTTTTTGATGACCTCCCCTCCAGCTCCTCCCAAGTTACCCCCCAACTAGAACTTACAACCTCAAAGTTTTTTTTTAAGGAGGTCCCACCACAACTAGCTAGAAAATACATTCAAAAGGCAATCTGCAAACAAGGGTACAGTGGTGACTCCCTTGACCTGAAACTGCTGGCAGAAGTCCTCGATGAAATCTTAGAACTACTTACAAAGATCTTCAATCTTTTGCTTAGATTGGGCCATTTCTCCTCTCTCTGGAAGAAAGCCACTGTCACACCGGTTCACAAAAGTGGAGATAGGACGCTTCACACCAATTACAGACCTATCTCATTCCTCCCTCCACTATCTAAAGCACTGGAGCGAATAGTGTCAGACCAACTAATTGAATTCCTGGAAAAGTACAATGTACAGTGCCCAGAGCAGCATGGCTTCAGAAAAGGGCACAGCACCACCACTGCACTACTGGAGTTTACAACCTTCATCCATGCCACGCTTGACAAAGGGAATTGTGGAGGGGCAGTATTTATAGACCTTACCAAGGCATTCGACACAGTTAACCACCTCCTACTGCTCAAGCAACTGTCTTCCATTGGGATCTCCAGCGATGCCCTTCCATGGTTTGCCAGCTACCTTGATAATCGGATCCAACGTGTAAGGATTGCAGGGATCTCTTCGGATGAGAAACTGATCCACTCCAGAATCCCCCAGGGGTCTATTCTGGGCCCTCTACTCTTCTCCCTCTTCATCAACAATCTCCCCAGTGCCTGCCACCAAAAAATATTACTTTACGCAGATGATGCAGTCTTGTTTTCCAGCCACCATGACATTACAGTCCTTGAATCCCAGCTGCAGCTCAACTTCAAGTGCATCGAAGACTGGTTCAGTTCTCATAAACTTGTCCTGAACCACAGCAAGACCAAAGCCATGTCCTTCTGTAACCGACGGAGTAGACACAACTCTCTGTCCCTCATCATCAAGAACCACCCTGGGAACTCACTCGAACATGTCAAGGAGTTCAAGTACCTTGGTATTACCCTGGATAGTACCCTCTCCTACACTCAGCATATTGACACTGTTGCCAAGACCGCCAATATACAGATTGGACTACTATACAAATACAAGCACTGTATGCCTGCAGATGACCTTAAACTAGCCATCTACAGCTCTGCCACCTCTATCATTGACTACGGCCTTGCCATCTATGGCTCTGCCTCAACAAGTGCCCTCTGCAGGATCTCAGTTTTTCTCAACAAAGCCTGTAGACTACTAACGGGTGCGGCCCGACAAACTCACACCTGTGACCTCTATGCACAGGCCAGCTGGCTACCCCTACTCAGCAGAATTCAATACCAGACCTGCTTACTTACCAAAAAGATTCTCCTCAGTCTCATGCCACCTGGTGTTAGCTCACTCCTTACTACCTACAGTGGCACTCAACAAACACGTGGTGCCCAATCTCTAACCTTTCAGGTTCCTAGATGTCGTACCTCCATGGGTCAGCGGCCCTTTATCTATAGAGCTGCTCAATGGTTCAATTCCCTCAATAAAGAAGCACTTTCCTCTACTACACTTGGACCCTTCAAAAGGAATCTCAAACTTTACCTCACCTCTACCACTCAATGTGACTGCTTCTCTGAACAGAGATCTCTCTAAAAACCTCCCAGCTCACTCATGTCTCACAGCCCGCCCTTTCCCAGTCTCATTCCCTCTGGCACCTGGCCTTCCTTGTGACTCCTCTCCTGCTTCGCATCTCCACTGGAACAAGACATTTTCCACCAGCATCTGACAGTGGCCCATTAGCCTGCCAACTTCCTCTCCTGGTTGCACACCTGCAATGCTAACTGCCTATTGTGCCCTCTATCTCTTATTGTTACCGTAGCCAGCTGCCTACTCAAGCTGCTCGTTATATGAATATTATCTCAAAGTATGTTATAACTGAATATCTTTATTTTTTCTTTTAGTTGTTTTGGTTGTTTATTATGCATTCTTTTACTACCTCTGTATGTATGCTGACCCTCATCCTTTGACGTGGAACCTTTGTAAATGAGCAGTTTCTGCTCAAAGGTATTTATAATCCAAGAATTTAATAAATAAATAAAAAAAATTAAAAAGTCTGATCTCACAAGCTCGTCTCTGTTGTACACTGTTGAAATGTTCTTTCAAGACCATCACAGACATATCTGAAATTGGGTGGTCATCCTGAGACAAGTGATGGGCCACTGGTTTGTCAGTCATCTTCCAATTAATATCATACCTGTGTGAATTCATTCTAGTGCAGAGTTGCCATTTCATCTCCCCCACATACCCTGTGCTAGGACAGTTCCTGCACTGAATAAGATAAAGAACATTGCTTGATGTACATGTATAATTACCCAATATCCTGAATTGTCTGTGAGGTAACCACACAGTCTGAAGTGGAAATGTGCTCACAAGTTTTACATCTGCGTTTATTATAGGGTTATGCGCCATATGATGTCATGGCACTCTGTTCAGGTTCATATTTACACCTAATAATCTGGTTGGCTAAATTGGGTGGTTGTTTAAAAGATAGTAGGGGCAGTTCTCTAAAAATACAACAAAGGGGTTCATCCTCACTGATTATGGGGTGTAGGTCCTTAATAATCTTACGTAGAAGTTCAAAGTCAGGATGATACTTGACTACTAAGGGTACTCTGTTAGTAGTGGTCCTTTCATTATATTGCAGTAGGTGTTCTCTTGGTACTTGTATAGCATGTTCCACTGCTCTATCAATTTCTCTGGAAGAGTGTCTTTGCTCAATAAAGGTGTTTTTCAACATAGCTAAATGTCTATCTCTGTCTTCCTCATTTAAACAGAAATGGTGGTACCGAAGTGCTTGGCTACTTTTTTGTGTGACTCGGGTGATTACTTTTCTTGTGTAAGTATCTCTGCCTGTCTGTTGGTTTCCTGTAAATACATGTATGTAGGGTTCCATCCTTGTTGGTGACAGTGGTATCCAGAAAATTAACACTGGTGTCAGAATATTCCAGGGAAAGCTTAATGGTTGGGTGGAGATTATTAAGTCCCTGATGAAAATCTTTAAGTGTGTCAGTGCCTTCTGTCCAGATTATAAACAAATCATCAATGTAATGGAAGTAAGTGAGTGGTTTGTGTGTACAGTGCCTTAAAAAGTCTTCTTCCAAATTGGCCAAAAAGAGATCAGCATACTGTGGAGCCATCTGGTGCCCATTGCTGTTCCCATAGTTTGAACATAATGTTTCCCATTAAAGCTGAAGTTGTGCCAGCCCAGTGGTGCTGAGGGTTGAGGCGCTGACGCCACACCTTGCACCATGCCAGTGACCCGGGTTTGGGAACGAGCATGGGTTGTTGGGGGTCAGATGGGGTGGAGAAGGATAGAGCACCTGACGGCAGCTCTCCTTCACCGGGGGGGGTAACTGCAGGCTCCTGCTGCAATGGCGCCACCTGGGGGAGCCCGGGTGGATGGCTCAGTAGGTGGAGCAGCAGCAAGTAGATTGGGTGATGGTCGGCAGAGGGGCGGAGCAGGAGGTACATCTCAGCATGCCTCATAGCTCCTCATTGCACACTGACATCAGGGGGGACAGAATCAGGAAAAACACCTTGCTCCCTCCTAGGTGAAGACACCTCCATTGGACATCTCTGGGGCTCATCAGACAGACTCCACTGTGCCAGATCTATGCACACATACAGAGTGCTGGTTTGGAGACAGGTAAGCACCAAGGGGTACCCTCTCCACCCCTACCTGGGGGGGTATACCGGGGGTCTTCAGGGGAGTGTGTGTGGACGAGTCACTCTAGGGGCAGCTCACGATGAGGTCTGGGGGTCCACAGAGGATGTCAGAGAGAGTGGAGGAAGGAGGCAGATTAGGAGTATAACTACAAGGTTAAAAAAAAAAGCTGAAGTTATTATGTGTCAGAATGAATTTAGTAAGTTCCCCCACGATGTTAGGGTCGATGTTGTGGTCCAATCCTTTCTCATACATGTATTTAAGGCAGGCTGAAATGCCATCTGTAAGTGGTATATTAGTGTAGAGGGATGTTACATCCATTGTGGCTAAAAGGGTATCAGGTGGTAAGTCCTTAAAAACCAGAAAGTTTATGCAGGAAGTGAGTAGTGTCCTGAATGTAACTGTCCCTTTGTATAACCAGCAGTTTTAAAATAGCTTCTACAAAACCTGAGATCCCCTCTGTCAGGGTTCCATTACCAGAGACTATGGGTATTCCTGGGTTCCTGGTTTATGTATTTTAGGTAGCATGTAGAATGTCCCAGGCTTGGATTAATCAGGGATGAGGGCAATTATTCTGTTTTGGACATGGTCTGAAAATGATTTAACCAATCCCTGTAGTTCTCTTTTATATTCTGTTGTGGGATCACTTTCCAGTTCTCTGTAGTAGGTGTGGTCACTTAGCTGTTTGTTGGCTTCCTTAATGTAATCTTCTTGGTTCAGCATCACCACTGCAGAACCTTTGTCAGCTTTATTTTGTGACAATATTGTGGTTTGATTTTAGCGTTTTTATAGCCCTGTGTTTCAATGGAGAGAGGTTGTAGCAGGCTTGTTTCTGCCTTTTAAGAATCTCACCAGACACTCTCTGGTGAAAGCAATGAATATAATTGTCCAGTTTCTTATTACAGTCACGGGGGGGAAGGAACGTAAAATTTCTTGTGAAATTTCAAAATATTCTTATATTTAATCTTGTCTGACAGGATTTATTGCACCTTATAATATAATTTTATGTTGTTTAAAAGGGTAAGGATTCTGCTTTGAAATGCATATGTGGTTTTGAAGTCTTAAGGTAATATAAGAGGATAAACTGATAGAAGTGAAGACACCATTACTACTGTAGACGAAATATGAGCAAGTTTATACCTTGTCAAATTTTGCGATTTTCAGCTATGCATACTTAATGCAGATTCATGAGCCTTTACTTTGAGACTAATTTAAATATGCATTCAAGTGTGATCTCAATAGAAGTTAGAGCTTTAAAATGCATACCCATATGTTGCCTCAAAGGTAAATCTTAAAAGGTTTTTAAAGAAAGAAATTTATCTAAAAGAAAAAAAAACACATTTGTTCACAAAACCTTTTTATTTCAAAAAATGTAAAATTTAAAATATGACTATTGATAAAGTAGTGGATTTTAGTCTTGTTCATGTAGGAAAAATCTACATCATCATCAGATATGCCAATATCATCTTGATAATCACATACATCTTGGTCCTCATCTGAGTCCTCATCATTTGCATTATAGAGCAGAGACATAACATCATATGGAAATGGTGTGTCCGTCCACTTTACATTGAGATCATCAGTCCAACTGTGCAAAGCTGCATTTGGGGCAGTGATAACTGCAATAGAAGAAAGCCTCCACGATTGGCAGATGTAGTTGGCTCATAGAATGTGTAACTTCAGGGTTTCCTGGGAGGGTGGTAGCAGAGACAGATCAGTTATTCTGTTGTCTTTGTTATATTTCTCCCAGAAGATCTGCTGCCTTGCAATATTTGCACTAGTAATTTGCTTCCTTCCTTCCATACAGTTTACAGACGTACTCCTCCAACAGAGTTACTATACCCTTATCCACTAGCCAATCACTCCCAAGTTTCTGAAAGGTATCCAGGAATTTGGGGTACTTTTGAAGGATGTTCCAGCAAATCTTCTTACCCTTTTTGAAGAATGCAAAAACATAGTCATTGCCTGTGAATGCATGGAAACCGATTAAGGCTTTCTTTGTTGCAATGGTCATTTCACACTTGCTAATGTTGAAGATTTTTCCACTGTCACCATGGCCATTGTCCAGGTATATACTTTGCTCGCATTCTGAAAATAGTGACAGTAAAATTACTGGTATATCAGTAACCCCAGATGATGAATGGATGATACAGGGCCTGGACATATTGTAATGGCATGTTGTAAGTAAAGGGCAATTTTTGTGTCTGCTTCTTCCTGGTCAGAACAGAGATAATACACAACTACAGTCCCTTCTTTGATGATCATGTAGCATTTGTCTCTCTTCAAAAAATAGATCACTTGGACCTCTGGCAAACTCATACAATTTTCTCCTAGACCTGCATGATCAAATCAATCAGGCATTCCTTGTTAGATCCATTAGAAAGAAGTACCTGAAAATCTTTGGCACTTTGGTGTTGGGACCTTTGATAATGTACTTCTCATTAAATCCTTGTTGAAATGCCTCAGCCACTTTGATTGAATGCTCTCTGTATGTATCTGCAACAACATCCACTTTGCAAATCTGTTTGGAAGACTATTTAGGAGTTTCATTGCCAGATCACCAAAGGTTTCAGGGATTTCTGTCATAACCGGCACTGTTGCCATCAGATCAACTATGTGTGCTGAGACACTTTTCCTAGGGGGAAGCTCCGAAGTGTCTAACACTGAACAGTATTCTGCTAGCACCTCAGGTAACTTGCTCTTTGGTGTTGTCCATCTAGTTTCATCTGCATTGGCTAGACTTAGCGGGATTGGGCCCAGGTAATATGTTAATAACTTGTTTATATCTACTGTGAAGTTGTGCTTGTTTGAAAGGGCCAAAAGTTTTCCCAATATATCTCTTTTGAATTTAAGTTCTGTAACTTTTCCTTTGGTAGTTACTTGTGCTTTTTTTGTTTGCATTATTGAAGGTTTTCACTGGGGCTTTTGAAATTGGATCAAAATATTTATTTTTACCACTTTCCAGTCTTTCTTTGACAAACTGTTCATACATTTTTGTACCTCATTCAATGATACTGGTGAAGGTCTTTTCAATATCAGGTGCAACAGGTGCTCCCGAGGACAAATTGTACAATCTTTCAGCATCTAAAGTAGCACTGAATGGGTTGATAAACTCTTGATTGAGAAGAGTCAATGTGGCTTTGGTGCATTGTTCTGACTTGATTTCAGATGGCCTGCATGCTTTTTGCAGATTACTGACTGAACTGTGAAGGCCAATCATCTTCAAAAGTGCCTTCTGAATTTTGCTAGATGTAGCCAATTTAACACCCATTTATCATAGGCCATTTGATTTGCAGCAAAGTGTTTGATTCCACCTGGAATTTTGGCACTTCAATTGTATGTCTGCTCACCAGCTTGGTCAACTGATTCCCTAGAAGCTCTGTGATGGCTCCTTTGAACTGAATGTCCTTACTTTTCAATTAATGTCCTGGACCCTGGATGAGAAGCTTTAAGGTTTTCAAGTGTGTGCACATAGTAAGCCCCATATCAAGCATAATTTTGCTTGTTGAAGGCTAAGAACAGGGGCAGTGAATATTTCCAACATAGTAGTCTAAGATCAAAGTTGTTTTCTTTTATTACTGTGTGGAGCAAATGCTGTTGATCCACTACATCCAGATATGTCATCCAGAGTTGCGGGGTTTTCCCCAGCTCACCATGATGAATCTGCTGCCTGAAGGCCTCATACTTAGTCTGAAAAGTGACAATCTCATCTTCCTTAAGCAGTTTATGGAAGTCTGTGGGTTGAGATGATGATCTGATCAGGTCAAGCAATACTGCAGGGGTGGCATTCAATTCTGTTGAATACTCTAGAAATCTGACCTGAAGCAATCACTCTAAGGCATCTGCAAAATGTTCATGTATAGTCCATGCCCTACTGTAATGCTTCCCACACAAAACTCCCCTTATGCTGCCAGAGGCACAAAGACCAGCCTGAAATACTATGTCCTCAAAACCGCTGACACCAACTAACTGCCATATAATGCCAAGGTTTTACAGGAACAGGTGGAAATCTCCCAACTGAACTGTGACATTGTGGAACTGATCAGGGAAATTCCACACAACATGATATGCCTTTGCTGCTGCTCCAACATTAAGTGTCAGGTGAACATATGGCATATTTACTTGCTGAGCTATTTCTTGTGTTTGTGTGAGGTATTCAACTACAGTAGCATAATCAATGATGAGTTTGTGGATGGGTGGAAGATATGTGATAACCATTTTCCTTGGTGAACTTGAATTATTGTTACACACTAGCATCAGCAAACCAGTAAATCTTGTGACAAGCTGATCCTCCTTGTGTGCTTCCTGAATGAGTTTCCATAGCATTAACTTTGCCTTGCCAATATTTACAACTGATGTTGTCACAGTAGACTTGGGCATATTGCCAAATGTGGTTGTCTCCTTCTTTGAATTCACCTGTTGGTGTTCTAATTCCTTTTTGTTAGAAACAATTGTCCTTCTTTTTGAGTGAGGAATTTCAATAGACTCTTATTGGAGATTGGAGCCTTCAGATTCTTCTTGGTATGCAACACCATGTGTATTGTGTAGTGGTCTATCTCCAATTACTGTTTCAATATTCTGAGCAAAGTTGTCCATCCAGAAAACTGTTACGACAACAGAAGACTCTGACTTTGGTTGAAGTGGCAGTAACAGACCTTGCTCTTGAAAATGCTGAGAAAGTTCCACTAGACCAGTTTCAATTTCACACACTTGGTCATAACTGCAACTATTTCCTAAATGAAACAGGATGTTCACGGGCATTTTCTGTCCGGTCATATTATGCAGCACAACTCCAACAAGTGCCACATGTGACACCATGAATTAGGTTTTCTGAGTAGGACTTTAACAACTGGGAGACTTGTTCACTCTCTCTCTATGTTTGGGTGATTTCAGTACATGCAAGAAAAATGACTGAACTGTCTCTGGGGGTTGTTGTTCTTTACTCAGGAAAGCATCCCTTGTTGGTGGCTATGGTAGTGAAGGTGCTATCTCCAAAAATCTTAAAACATGTTCATGCAACAAGGAAGCAGCATGCTTGATGACTTGCTGGTCAGCTGTTCTCAAAAGCTCTGTGACTGATGCACCACCATTTAATGATTCAGCACTGATTACAACTAGTGGTTTTTGAGGATCATCTGTTAAAATAAAAGTGAATCCCCATATTTCTTTTTCAGCTGGTTTCTAAGTTTATAATGGTATCATTGTTCTCCTACTCCAATGCCGGAGATTTCATTCAAAACCTTCACTGAAACAGCTTGGTGTCTTTGAAGCACATTGTCTTCAATTACACAACAAACAGCCTCAAACCCCATTCCATCTGTCTGCTCATTGTCATCCTCATCTTCACTTCTATTCTGATCATCTGGGGTCCTGTCCCTTGTGATTACTGTATAATTTAGGTAGCATTTGTCATGTTTATGAAACTCCCTTGCAATGAGGTCCTTTGTCTTAATTTTTGTAAGCATACCTTGGTCATCAAGTAGTTCTGCCACCCTTTTCATTGTGGCTTCAGCTGTTTTTGTAACAACAGCAGTTGGATATTGCTTCTTCCCCTTCACTTTGATTACATATTTGTTACAGATTCCCCATGTATCAGGAAATAACACTCTAGATGATGATGCACAAGGAACAGCACCCCTGAGATGATGACGTGAGCTATGATGACCAACATCTGCATGTTCTCCAGATTTTATGATACTCTTGGCTTTTGTGAACTTTTAATAGCATGGTAGCCATGCTTGACAGGGTCATAGTTAGGCACTGGAATTGATGCACACTGTTTATCATGACGATTTTCACCACCTAACTGGGTGTGACTATCTTTGCTCTCTATAAATGTGCAGTAACTTTTGTCACTCAGAGTTGTCAGGGCAGGGTAATGTACTACACACTGCAGAGTCCTAGGATTTTCCTCTTCACATTTTCACTTGACAGAAAAGTTTAGGGACATCCTCAAAGACTCTGAAATAAAAAGAAATGTTCTGTTAGTGTATGTGTGTGTGTGTGTGTATATATATATATATATATATATATATATATTCATTGCAGAAAACTTTGTTAATGCCTCAGTTAGGGTTAAAGTGACAAAAGTGGGGAAATGAGATATTAGGGTTGAGTCCCTAACTCCCCCACCCTACCACCCCACCCCACCATCCTCACTTACCAACAGATGTCAGGGTATGCCATGGGGTCATCAGGCCCAACTCTTACCCCATTCCATGTGTAAACAGGTTGACATGCTACAGTAAAGGAGAATGGGGTGAGAGTTAGGTCTCGCAACCCCATGGCATACCCCAATGTCTGTCGGTGTGTGGAGGATGGTGGGAGTGAGGTGATAGGGTGAGGGGATTAGGGGCTCAACCCTAACATCTCATTTCCCCCACTTTTGCCACTTTAACACTAACTGATGCATTAATGATGTTTTTTGCAATGAATTTCCTTACATTTTGAGAAAGTGTAATGTAACTGGTCAGTGGTATGTGTTTGTGGGAGCGTGGGCCCTCTGGGCCCCATGTTCCCACTAAGCAGCCCATTTACACATAACAATATGTTTGTGTGGGAGCATGGACCCTCTGGGCCCTGCACTCCCACTTACGCATAACAAAGGAGCCATACAGTAACCCTATAGGGCTGAAAAGGAACCCTTGTAACACTAAATTGCTAATATCTCAGTAACCATACAAGCATTGAAAAAAATTCCACTGCAGTTGTAATCAAGACTTTGAAACCTCCATATTTGCTTAGCCCACCAAAAGGTGGGCTAAGCAATGGGTAGCAAAAAATCCATATCTCGCATCGTTTCTGAGATATGGGCACCGAAAGTCATTGTGGGTGTCGCAGTGTTATCTTATGGGAAAAATCTCAACTTCGTGATAGCATATCTTTGTAACTAATTAACTTTTTTACACCTAAACAGTATAGTTCACATCTCTGGGACATCCCCTTTATACCCTGCAAATGTGAAGCCAAAAGACCAAACTGTTTATTTACAGTGCAGTGGCAAGGTTTTTAAAATCCTAGTTTGCAAGCTGTCAAAACCCTCATTTACGAGGTCAGTCCCCATTTGAGAGCTGTCAAAATTCTCATTCGTGAGAAATCCTTGATAGTCAGATTTTGTGGTTTTGCCATTCTCGCAAATGAGGATTGGCTTGTGAATGGGGATTTTGATAGCTCGTGAATGGGGATTTTGACAGCTTGCAAATGAGGAATTAAAAAAAAATCCCCTTTCATGAGCTGACAAAATCCTCGTTCGTGAGCCAATCCTCATTTGTGAGAATGGTCATCTGGTCATGAAATGATGATCAAGGATTTTGTCAGCACGCGAAAGGGGATCAGCTCGCGAACAGGGATTTTGACAGCTCGTGAAAGGGGATTTTATCAACCCCTGAAAGGGAATTCAAAAACCCAATCCCCTTTCTTGAGGTGACAAATCCCCATTCGCAAGTTGATCCCCTTTCGCTAGCTGTCAGAATCCCCGTTCGTGAGCTGATCCTTGTTCAGGAGATAGGGCCATCTGGTCCCTAATTTGTGATCAAGGATTTTGCTACCTTGCGAAAGGGGATCAGCTCGTGAATGGGGATTTTGTCACCTTGTGAACGAGGATTGGGAGCGAGACATGAACAAAGAATTTAAAAATCTAAAACAGACATTATATGACCAAAATGAAGGAAATCAAAGGCATGGGTTTGTAGAGGGCATGACCCTGAACAAAACCCATGCCTTATTTGTGGAAGAAGTCACTCGTGGGGCAAGCTACATTCTGAAAGGGTGAGAAAATGAAAACAAAATGGCGGCTCACAAACAAAGACTTTTTCCTCATGAATGGAGATTTTATAAATCCCCATTCATGAGCTGACAAAATCCATGATCACGAGCCCAATCCCCTTTCGCAAAACATACATATAAATCTTGGTGTGAACTGAGCATGCTCAGAAGCTGAAAATTCAAAATTAAATAACTTTGGAACAGATTAATATTTTTTCACCAAACCAATGCTGGGTTGTTCTTTGATGAAACCTATTTCTACCCTGAAAATGTCAGACCAAAATATCAAATGGTGTGACCGCAGTGCAATGGGCAAATATCAGCAAAAATGTGCCAAAAAAAGCAAAAAACGCATTTGTCAGTGCTTCGCTGCACAAAAACCACAAGTTCAACAAAAACACAACTTAGCAAAAGAAATCTACCATATGAGACCACACATTCCAAATTTTGTGTAAATTTGTTGAACGGTTGCAAAGAAGTTATTATGGTGCAAAATTTGGGGTTTAACATTAAACTGCTTACTCTACCCAAACTATACTGGTGTGACCGTGTCAGGATAATATATATATATATAATATACACACATATACATATATGCCACACATATATAAACACAGAAGCTATGGTGTGAAGAACTTAAAAAGCATAAACTTGCTAAAATTTCGTATATTAATGGTGTCTTCCCTTTTATCAGTTTGTCCTCTTATATTACCTTAAAACTTCACAACCACATATGCATTTCAAAGCAGAATCCTTACCCTTTTAGACAACATAAAATTTATATTATAAAGCACAATAAATCCTGTCTGACAAGATCAAATATAAGAATATTTTGAAATGTTGCAAGAAATTAAGGGGTGGTGGTTGATATTTAACCCTGCAACTTTTAACATTAATCTTTTGAGGAAAAGTATGGGTATGCATTTTAAAGCTCTAACTCCCGCCTATTCATTGAGATCACATTTGAATGTATGCTTCACTTACTCTCAAAGTAATGGTCCAAGAATCCGCATTAAGTACATGGAGTTGAAAATCATAAAATTTGTCAAGGTGTCAGTACAAAATTGATGCAGATTACCATTTTGCTCCAGCGTTCATTGCTCAACAGACAGAACATGGATTTGGGGTATATCTGCTACATTAAACAACCATCTGCATTTATTTAGCTCTTGGGTGACACCCCACCTCCAACTACACCTGGTTTATGAAGACCTTGAAACCCAGTCCTGTAACCAGTTCAACATTTTTTTGGCGAGCAGCTGTGACAACAATACTCTGACAGATGCACTAGCTAGGGTAAAGGTCAAGAGGTCAAGATAGAAACTCACTAAAAAAAGCAGAACATGAAACAACCCCTTAGTTTCATAACTAAACACATCAGGGCATCAAGAAAAATTGTCAGGAAATACTGGCCCAAATTACTAAATTATCCTGTTTTAGCAGCTGAGCTTGGCACCAGTCCAAGTATCATATTTTCTAGAGCAGAGAATCTTAGGGACAAATTAGTACATAGTAGGTACAGTACACCCTCTCTGTAAACAACCCTCCACACAGACGTTGGTTGCCGCCCCCTCCAAAAGGGATGTGTAAATGTGGGAGATGCAACATATGCAACTTTTGTTTCCAGAGGAACAAATTCAATCTAGAGGCCATAATAGAGAGGGTGAGGTTAGATGTTTTCTGAATTGTAGCAGCACATTTGTTGTGTATGCTATATGGTGCCCCAGTAAGGTCTTCGATATTGGATGTACCATCAGACCCCTCCCATCAAAGAATACAAGAGCACATTAGAAACATCAGGTCAGGCCTTGACAATACACCCCTGGGGAGACACTGTAGTGAAAACCACAACAACAGCCCCGATGGTACCTTTTTCATGGCACTTGAATCCACAGACAGAAGTCTGAAGGGAGGTGACAAATAGAATAAGCTTTTATAATGGATATTTCTGGATATTCTTCTTAGGTTCCTTACACCTTCAGGAACTAAATACATAGTGGGACCTAAAAATCCTTCCTATGAAGAACCTGGTATACATAATTGCATTTTTGTAACCAGCTAGGGGAACAGACCCAATTTCATTCTGTGAACCCCCCCACCACCCCTTAAAATTTCCTTCCACCCCCTCCCATGACACTGTTTTGGCAATTTATACTGGTTTTTGATACTATGATTGTTATGTTGAGCAATTCATTAATCTATTGCTTCTCTTGTCTTTTCTCTTTCTGAAGCTCATCTATCTGTGGCAATCTGTGATTCTGGGCAGTTTGATCCCCTGTCCAATAAATGGAATCATTAAGAAATAAGGGTGATCACAGCCCCACAGAAATACCCTTTTCAATATTTCTCCTTGTTTATGCAACTCACCAAATAAATCGACAACCCAGCCCTATTAGTAATCAAAAGGCTCGATTTCTGTTTCATTGACATGAAATTTTGGTGGTATGAGTATTTTTGAACCAATATTGCTTTTTCACAATAGTCTTTACTGTGACTGTATAATTTACTGAGTGTTGTGTTATTTGTACTTGTATCACATTCAATACATTGTATTTTATTGTGACTTTGTAAATTACTGAATGTGATGGTACTGATATATTGTATCACATTTAGTACACTGTTTTCATGTCACAATGTATACACCTGTCCCATTGTGCTTATTCTTGTTCACATCCCACTAGGACTACTTACCTGAGAGCCTGACTGTGAAAAATGCACCCAGAAGGGGGCATTGTGCTCCAGGATGGTCAGATATAAAAATGGGATGTATAGCCACTAAACCCCACCCATTGATGAAGACTAAGGTTCAAGCGCTGGGGTGTCTTGTGGCTGCGTTCTATGGCCTCACTCACACTGTGCACCAGAGCATTAATAAAATACCTTTTGGATTACTTGCAGCACTGAGCCTCTTATTTTGAAACGTTTAGCTTGTATTGTTGCTCCGGGTTTTTCCCTCAAGTACCTGACTTTTTGGATCTGAGGATAAATTCCCAGTTGTTATGAAAAGGGTAGTGGTAAGGCCTCTTCTTAGATTATTATTGGACACAGAAGTCCTCACAAACTATGGGCCTTTCTGAAAACTTTCCTTTACAGGAAAGGTAATTGAGAAGGTGGCAGAGCATAGCATGCAGCTCACCTGGTGTGTTATTACATCAATGAGCTGTTTCAGTCTGGGTTGAGACCGCGGCACAACACTAAGATGTTTCTTTTAGAGTGCTGAACCATCTCCTCTTGGTGAGAGACAAGTGTAAGCAATCTGTTGTTGTTCTCCTTGATTTTTCCAGTTATTTGACACCATACAATACAAGGTTTTGATGATCACCTTGAGTGTTTCTGGGTACACACTGGGACCGTTTTAGGTAGGTTTAAGCCCTTCTTGTCTGGTTGGGAGCTATGGATAGCTGTGGGAGGAGTGTCATCATAGCCTGCTGCTCTGAGCTGTGGAGGGCCTCAGGATTTGAATCTGTCTCCGATATTGTTTTTGTGTTGTACATGCTGCCCTTGGGTGCGATCATTCAGTAGTATAACTTTGGATCTAGTTAGTTTTTGTAGACCAGGAAAGGAGGAGTAGGCAATTCTGACTATTTTCAGCCTTGTTCAGGGAGGGAAGTGGGAGATACAGGTGCAGACTGACACACTGAGCCAGGTTAAGCTGTTCGTGGTATTTTTAGTGAATGGAGGAAATTTGACCAGGACACTGGGGAAATTCCCCATTTCTTTTCCAGAAATGCCATGGGATCTCTTAATGTCCACCTAAACAACGACCAGAACAGGCAGATGGGATCTTGGTTTAACATCTCATCTGAAAGACAGCTCCTCAGGAGTGCAGCACTACCCTCATGCTGCACTACAGGGTCAGTATTGGGATTTAACCCAAGTTCCCAGTGTGGGGCTAGAAACCACAACGTTATGATCTTCTGGCCTCAGAGGTGAATCTCTAACCTGCTGAGCCACTGGCATTGATTCACAGTTTCACTACAGTACAAAAGTACTCAACTGTCCAGAGTCACCTGCCAGGATGAAATGTTCTTATCAGAGATTCTGCCTGTGAGAGCTTACAGGACACTGTGGGATACAAAATAATACAATTACTCCAATTATCACGTGGCAAAGTATGACATCTTTATCACACAGTGCTTCATTCTAGTGGGTAACACTGTGCCTGTCATTTGCACTTTGCAAGGTTGACTTGGCAGCTGTGATTTCCCAGTGTTTGTCTGAGGTCAATGACTGGATGACTGCAAGCTGGCTGAGCCTCAACCCTGGTAAAATTTAAAGTTTGCTGACTGGACTAGTCATGTGTCCATTGCCAGTGATGGGGTAGTGCTGTAGTGCCTTTGTAAAATGGTAGTCTCCTTCAAGTCATGTATCTGGATGAAACCTGGGAGCTGCATTCGACTGTGGGTTGGCAATTGAGTCTCAGTTGTTGGCAACAGTTCTATGTGTTTTTTTCATCAGAAAAACATCTCCAGGTGAAAGCTATTTACCGGTGGGTGAGGACCCCATTACATTTTATAGTACTCACATTACTGACATCGTTCCTTGACTATTGTATCTCTCTTGACCTAGAGCTGCCTGGAAGTTTGATGTGCCACCTACATTTGGCACAGAATACAGCAGCCAGGTTGATAAAACAATAAGCATCAGATTTTGTTTCCTCCAACCACAGTCCTAAGTCTTTGTATAGAAATGCAAGTGATTTCTGGGCCAACAGTAAATCTTGTGTTTTAGAATTTATTTTTGGATTTTCAAGTATGGAACTATTCAGCCTTTATGGACATTTCCATGCATTTACTGAAACCAAACCTCCTAAATGACCACATAATACTAGGTAGTCAGGGTTCTCAACTGGAGTTAAAGTAATCTTTTGAACCAGCAGCTGTGAAGATATAAAAAGAAAACCTGTTCTTGTTACCCTATTATGTTTATGCTACATAAAACTTCCAGACTCATATTTCTCTTTATAGGCTTCTTTCAGCCCAGCATCTTTAATACTACTATTCAAAAAAATGAATATCACAAAACAACTTAGAGGTACAATTTCTCCTGTCACTTACTGTTAAACCGCAATTAAAATCTACACCAAATATACCATTTCTGGAAATATATAAACTGGGTTGCATTTTCTTAAAAAAATCTATCCTACCTTTTTTTCATTTGAGGTGCATAGATATTATTCAAAAGCGATCTTACTGCAAATTAAGGTCTAAAAGCATAGCTCTACCAGGGTCAATATCTAACAATCTGTTGACTGAGAAACTCATACCATTAATTAAAATTATGACTCCAACGCATTTATCCTCACAAATAACCAAAATGGTGGGCCACAGCACCATAATTTCTTGGCCTGGGTTACATCTGAAATTATGTTCATTCTTGTTTCTTGTACAAGAAAAATATCATAAGACAAATCCTTAAGGACTGAAAAAGTTAAACATGTCTTTTTAACATTCTTAAGGCTATTTACATTTAAAGTAACCACTTATATTAATGAAGTATTGGTCATTTGGTAAGGATATATAGTAAAACACACACTATATGGTGAAATACATACATCATATAGTGAAATATATACATTGTATAGTAAGATACATACACAATGTAGTGAACCACATACAGTATCTACTGAAATATATACATCGTATAGTGAAATACATATACTATAAACTGAAATACATATATTATATAGTGAAACACATACACGATATAATGAAATGCTTACATTGCATAGTGAAATACATACACTATCTACTGAAATCCACATACTGAGTACTGAAAATCCACATACACTATATACTGAAACAAATGTACTATGTACTGAAACATATACACTACCTATTGAGATACACACACTGCAGACTGAAACATCCACATAAACTGTCTACTGAAACAAATACTCTATAGATTGTAACACATACACTATATATTGAGAAAAAACTGCATATACTATATACTGAAACAAATACACTATATATTGAAATGCATACACTACACACTGAAAAAAGCATATACACTATATACTGAAACAAATACACTATATATTGAAACAACTACACTTTATATTGAAATACATACACTATCTATTGAAATAAATACACTATGCACTGAAAAATCTGCAGACACTATATAGTGAAACAAATACAGTGTATATTGAAATACATACACTACCTATTGAAATGCTTATACTACACACTGAAAAAGGCACACACACTATATACTGAAACAAATACACTATATATTGAAACATATTCACTTTATATTGAAATACATACACTATCTGTTGAAATAAATACACTATGCACTGAAAAATCTGCATACACTATATACTGAAACAAATACACTACATGGTGAAACACATACACTATGTATTGAAACACATACACTGTAGACTGAAAAATTCACATACTCTATATACTGAAACAAATAAACTATATACTGAAATGGACTATGTTCTGAAACTACCCATTCTCCCTGCCCTCCCCCATGAATGCCCTAGATCTGAACTCATTGTCTGCTGCATTCAGTTAGCTGCTAGCTTGATGAGAGGATGTCTGAAACTGCAGAGCTGAGGTAAACAAAACAGGGCTATCTCTTATTCTACTTCTTTATAGGGGTTTTCCTTTTGTTTTGCTTGCACACCTTTTAGTCAAATTTCAGACCATTGTGATGTGACAAGAAACTTTTAAAACTAATTTAAATGCTGTAGTTTATTCTTTAAATAAGTGCTGCCTTCATTTACTGTCAGACAACACATTTGTATAGGAAGCTAATACAGGATATTCCTAACATACCTGTATACATAGGGAGCTGCATGCATTTTTCCAAGTTAAAGTGTTGATTTGTTTTATGTGTAATTAATTACTGTGTAAGTCCAGCAACTTATCTGAGTTGAATGCTTGGGAAGCACTTCAGGAGCTGTGGAAGTGTAAGCCAAAATCATTGCTAGTTTGTACTCTATGGACTATGTTCTAAGTTTTTATTTTAAAATATATATTCTTGCTGCAATCTCTCAGTATTCAATTTTCATCAGGAGTTTAGCTGATATATGCATATAATTTGCATTGTTTTACTAAATAACTTCACTGTGAATCCGCACTGGAGGCAGGCACAGTCTGTTTTGGGGTTTGAGCTTCTCAATCTGTGTTTTATTTCTTTTTTTTTTTCCCATAGAGATTTTTATCTCCTTAGTCACCCTGCTACCCCTTTCCCCACTGACATCTCCAGCCCAATCACTTACCATTCACAGGACATATTTGCTCTGAGATCCCCCACTCACATCCCCCGTGTTTGGGCCAGGAGGGGGAAGGCCATTGACAAGGAGACACATATATGAGCAGAGCCTCTTTAGCAGTGCAAAATCTGCGGCAGGTTGTTGGATCATTTTGCCATTGGGGGTTTCTACCTTTGGTTTCATCCCCTGGGCAGCCAAGCATGAAATGATGCAATTGCATATAAAGACATGCTTGCTTTGTGCCTGCCTGAGCCCCCCCCCTTATGCAACTCCACTGCCCTGCCAGCCCTCCTCAGCTAGGTGGATGTTGATGAGCGGGGTGGTCAGACTTCACCTCACTGAGAGGAGAGCATTCCCGAGATGCTCAATCATATTTCCCCCCCAGCTAACCCCTGTGCAACTCAGGTCCACCCCCAAAACTGGGCCGCTGGCATGGGAGGCAGTGCAATCACCACCAAGCTGCTAGGCCAGCCCACCAGACTGTGTTTTTATAAGTAAATAAAGACAGCATATAGGTAAAAGAAGAAAACAAACTGTATTTTAACTAGTCTGTTATAAACATTTTAAGTCACATCACAATGTTTTGAAATCGGATAAAGGTTTTGCAAGCAAAATATGATAAAACAATACATAAAGAGATAGATAAGATAAACCTTTTATGTTTACCTTCTGCATCTTAGGAGGCATCAGCCAGGATTTTTAGTCAGTTAGGGCCCCATTTTCAGAAGGTTAGCATGCAGAGCTAAACATTACACTGTGGGAACAGCATGGCTGGATCGGTGTCATATTCAGCATCACTTGATGCTACCCTGATCATGTGCATGTGCATATATACTACTACGGCCATGTAAATGAGAAATCCTCTCCTGCATACAGAGCACAGTGCTGTATAAAAGGTTTCCTTAGTGACCATAAGTACCTCTCTCTACATTTTATACTCAGCCTCTAGGCTTCTAGTACCTAGATGCTTGATGTTGCACTTTTTGGCTTTGAACCCGAACTGCCATGTCCCATAGCACTCTTTAAGTTTTCTAAGGTCCCCACTCATTCTCTCCATCTGCACCTATCAACGCTATTACAGATTGTGGTGTCATCTACAAAAAGGCATATCGCCCCTTCCAGTTTTTCTGTTATGCCACTTATAAAGACACTGAAGAGAATGTGTCCCATTACTGAGCCCTCCGGCACCCTACTGGTCACTCTCTCCTCACTGGAGAGAGTGCCATTTACCACCACCTTCTGTGGCTGTGCACTATTTCAGGTGCATCACTTAGGAGTGCACAACACTAACCTGAAAATGGGGGCCCATATACCACTGTAACAGAACTAGCACTGCATTGTGATAAGCATGGCTGATACTATTTTAAAAAGCATTCTTCTGTGCAGTGCTAACCTGTTAATGTGGCACTATTTTTTTTTCTGCACAGGATTACTAATTGCAACCAGGTGCTCATACAACTGGGGGTTGCTCTAATGCATATAAGGTGTACAGGTATAATAAATGCTTTCTTGAAGTTTTAACACACTGCGTGGTTAGTGCTAGTTAATGATTCTTGGAATTGTGTTTTAACTGCACACACGCAGCCTGCCAGCAGCCCCCCCCACACACATACACACGCAGTCAGTCCTGGACACAATAAAAAAACAAGCATTTGTCAATGCTGAATGTTGATTGCACTGGTCCGTTGAGCTCTCTCACTGGCCCTCTGTCACTCGCTCATTCTGTTTCTCCCAGTGCTGCAGGCTGCTGTTTTGTACTGAGCTCCTTCCTGAGTTGGCACCCTTTTCTGTCCACAAAGAAATCCGCAGATGGCCTGACAGAGCTCCGTTGAAGTGGGTCACTCCCCCCTCTGACTCCCTCATTCTGTTTCTCCTTGCGCTGCAGGCTGGCCTTTTGTACTGGGCTCCTGCCTCTGTTGGTGGCTTTTTCTGCCAACAAAGAAATCTGCTGCAGTCCCAACACAGGTCCGTTGAGGTTACTCACTCCCCCTCTATCACTCACTCGTTCCGTGTCTGCCGGCGCTGCAGGCTGGCCTCTTGTATTGGGCTCCTGCCTGCATTGCCACCTTTTCTGCACACAAGGAATCCACAGCAGTCATGATAGAGCTCTGTTGAGCTCACTCCTCACCCCCTCCTCACTGACTCCTTCTGTTTATGCCACCACTGCAGGCTGTCCTTTGTACTGGGCCCGGGTGCATTGCTGCCTTTTCTTCCCACAAAAGAAATCCGCAGCAGTTCCAACAAACTCCGTTGAGCTCACTCACCCACTTCCCTCACTCTTTCACTGGTTCTGTGTCTCTCATGGTGCAGGCTGTCCTTGTACAGGGTTCCTGCCTCGTCTGGCTTATTCTGCCCACAAATAAATCTGCAGCAGTCCTGACGCAGGTCCGTTGAGCTTGCTCACTCCCCCTCTCTCAGTCACCCATTCCATTTCTGCCTGCGCTGCAGGCTGACCTTTTGTACTGGGCTCCTGCCTACATTGCTGCTTTTTTCTGCCCACAAAGAAATCCGCAGCTGTCCTGACAGAGCTCCATTGAGGTCACTCACTCCCCTTGTCTCACTGGCTCATTCTTTTTCTCCTGGCGCTGCAGGCTGCCCTTTTGTACTAGGCTCCTGCCTCTGTTGGCACCTTTTTCTGGTCACAAAACAATCTGCAGCAGTCCCGACAGAGTTCCGTTGAGCTAGCTCCCTCTCCCTCTCTCACTCTCTCGTTCCGTTTCTGCCAGCGCTGCAGGATGCCCTTTTGTACTGGGCTCCTGCCGGCATTGTCACCTTCTTCTGCCCACAAAGAAATCTGCAGCAGTTACGATAGAGCTATGTTTAGCTCGCTCAGTCCCCCCTCTCACTCGCTCGTTCTGTTTCTCATGCTAATGCAGGCTGCCTTTTTGTAGTGGGCCCCTGGCGTGCATTGCTGCCTTTTCCTGCCCACAAAGAAATCTGCAGCAGTCCCAACAGAGCTCCGTTGAGCTCACTTACTCCCCATCCTTCACTCGCTCATTCTGTGTCTCTCGCTGCTGCAGGCTGTCCTTTTGTACTGGGCTTCTGCCTGTGTTGGCACCTTTTTTTGCCCACAAAGAAATTTGCAGCTGTCCTGACAGAGCTCTGTTGAGGTCGCTCACTCTGCCTGTCTCATTCGCTCATTCTGTTTCTCCTGGCGTTGAAGGCTGCCATTTTGTAGTTGGCTTCTGCCTCTCTTGGCACCTTTTTCTGCCCACAAAGAAATCTGCAGCAGTCCCAACAGAGCTCCGTTGAGCTCGCCCACTCCCCCTCTCTTACTCGATCATTCCGTTTCTGCCGGTGCTGCAAGCGGCCCTTTTGTACTGGGTTCCTGCCTGCGTTGCCGCCTTCTTCTGCCCACAAAGAAATCTGCAGCAGTCACAATACAGCTCCATTGAGCTGGCTCACTCACTCCCCCTCTCTCACTCATTCGTTCTGTTTCTTCCGCCACTGAAGGCTGCCCTTTTGTACTGGGCCCCTGCATGCATTGCTGCCTTTATCTGCCCACAAAGAAATCCACAGCAGTCCCAGCAAAGCTTCGGTGAGCTCACTCACCCCCCTCCCTCACTCGCTTGTTCTGTGTCTCCCAGTGCTCAGGCTGCACTTTTGTACTGGGTTCTTGCCTGCATTGGCAGCTTTTCCTGCCCACAAAGAGATCTGCAGCAGTCCTGACACAGCTCCGTTCAGGTCGCTCACTCCCTCTCTGTCACTCGCTCATTCCTTTTCTGCAGGTGCTGCAGACTGGCCTTTTGTACTGGGCTCCTGTGTGCATTGCTGCCTTTTTCTGCCCACAAAGAAATCTGCAGCAGTCCCGACACCGCTCCATTCAGCTTGCTCTCATTCCCCCTCTCTCACTTGCTCATTTTGTTTCTGCTGCAGGCTGCCCTTTTGTACTGGGCTCCTGCCTGTGTTGCCGGCTTTTCATGCCCACAAAGAAATGTGCAGCAGTCATGATAGAGCTCCACTGAGCTCGCCCACTCCCCCTCTCTCACTCGCTCATTCTGGTTTTCCCGCCACTGCAGGCTGCCCTTTTGTACTGGGCCCCAGCGTACATTGCTGTCTTTTTCTGCCCACAAACAAATCTGCAGCAGTCCCAAAAGAGCTCCATTGTGCTCACTCACTCCCCCTACCTCACTCACTCATTCTGTGTCTCCTGCCACTGCAGGCTGCCCTTTTGTACTGGGCTCCTGCCTGCATTGGCGGCTTGTTCTGGCCAGAAAGAAATCTGAAGCAGTCCTGACACAGCTCCATTGAGCTTGCTCACTCCCCCCCTCACTTGCTCATTCCGTTTCTCCTGGTGCTGCACGCTGGCCTTTTGTACTGGGCTCCTGCCTCCGTTGCCACATTTTCTGCCCACAAAGAAATACGCAGCAGTCACAATACAGCTCTGTTGAGCTCACTCACTACCGCTGTGTCACTCATTCATTCTGTTTCTCTTGGTGCTGCAGGCTGCGCTTGTGTACGGGGCTCCTGTCTGTGTTGGCACCTTTGTCTGTCCACAAAGAAATCTGCAGCTGTCCCGACAGAGCTACGTTGAGGTCGATCAGTCTCCCTCTGTCACACGCTCATTCTGTTTGTCCTGGCACTGCAAGCGGCCCTTTTGTACGGTGCTCCTGCCTGCATTGGCACCTTTTTCTGCCCATAAAGAAATCTGCAGCAGTCCTGCTAGAGATCTGTTGAGTTCACTCAGTCCCCCATCTCACTCACTCGTACTGTTCCTCCCACCGCTGCAGGCTGGCCTTTTCTACTGGGCCACTGCCTGCTTTGACACCTTTTTCTGCCCACAAAGAAATCTGCAGCAGTCCTGACAGCGCTCCGGTGAGTTCACTCACTCACCCTCCCTCACGCGCTCTCTCGTTCTGTCTCTCCCAGTGCTGCAGGCTGCCCTTTTGTACTGGGCTCTTGTGCTGGGGCCTTTTTCTGCCCACAAACAAATCCACAGCAGTCCCAACAGAGCTCAGTTTAGCTCGGTCACTCCCCACTTGTTCGATCTTAATCTGTCCCAAACACTGATTTCCCACAGCGACCGTGCTATTCTCCGGCAGGAGTGCAAAAACATATTTAGACCGGATGTGAAAAATGACAGCTGTACTCTTCATAAGGAGGTGTGAAAAAAGTGCCACTGTTGAAAATGTGGTGTGAAAATATTACAAATGTGCAAAGTTACAAGGGTGCGTGAAACAGTTCAATGCATGCTTGTAACACAGTCATGTTATGGAGTTTCGTCACCAAATTTTCAACATAGGGCCTTTAGGACCTCTGCTCATGAACAGTGCCACTGTCATTTTCTTAATCTGTTCCTAACACTGATTTACCACAGTGACCGCTTTATTGTGTGTGTCAACTGTGAAACCACATTTCAGTCAGGATGTGAAAAATGACAGCTGTACTGCTCATAAGGAGGTGTGAAAAAATGCCAGTGTTGAAAATTTGGCATGACAATATTACAAATCTGTGAAGTTACAAGGGTGTGTGGAGAGTGTGCAACGCACACTTGTAATACGGTCATTTGCTGGGCTATCATCACCAAATTTTCAACATAGGCATTTTAGGACCTCTGCTCATGAACAGTATCACTGTCATTTTCTTAATCTGTCCTGGACAGTGATTTCCCACAGTGACTGCTCTATTCTGCGCCAGAAGTGCGAAAACACATTTCGGCCAGGATGGGAAAAATGACGGATGCACTGTTCATAAGTAGGTGTGGGAAAATGGCAATGTTGAAAATCTGGAGTGAAAATATAAATTCACGAAGTTACGATCGTGCGTGCAAACTGCGCAACACACGCTCGTAACACAGTCATTTTAAGGAGTATCGTTAGCAGATTTTTAACACAGCCATTTCAGGACCTCTACTCATGAACAGTGTCACTGTCATTTTCTTAATCTGTCCTGAACACTGATTTCCCACAGCGACCACGCTATTCTGTGCCAGAAGTGCGACAACTCATTTTTGCCAGGATGTGAACAATGACAGCTGTACTGTTCACAAGGAGGTGTGAAAAAATGCCAATGTTGAAAATCTGGCATGAAAATATTGCAAATTCACGAGATTCTGGCGTGGTTAGCAACTGCGCTGTGCACGCTCGTGAAACAGTTATTTTTTGGATTTCTCCCACCAAATTTGCAACATTTTTGAGATCAACCTCATGAACACTGGCACTGTCATTTCGTTAATCGTCCCTGAAAGGTGATTCCGCGCAGTGACTGCGAAATCAACTTTCGGGGCAGATTGACGCAATGACAGTTCAAGAATTCATGAAGAGTGTCCCAAAAGCCCTATGTTGAAAATTTGGTGAAAAAAGTCCCAAAAATGCCTGAGATATGTACTGAAGTTGAAAAAACAATATTTATTACGTTATACAGCTTACTGGCATTTTCTCAGTTCACGGTCGTCTTTGAAGAGTGCAGACGTGTTCCTGGTCCACTGAAGATCGTCGCGCCAAGCTCCGGAGGTAAGTATGGGGTGACACGGGTGTGTGGGGAGGCAGGGTGTGCAGTGGGTTGGTGCGGGTTGCAGGTGGGGGCCAGGGACACTACAAGAAACCGTTTCCTTTTTTGCAGGTAAAAAAAAAAAAAACTTCACGGAACCATTTTTCCCTTTACAGGGGCATGTGGCACGCTGGGATGGGCACAGCGTGCCACCAACTTTCTTTGGGGGCAGCAGTAGCCGGCGGGGTTGGGCACCCCTGGCAGGAAATAAAAGTGGGGGTGTTATAGAATGCTGACAGGGAGTAGGCTCCCCCGTCGGCACCAGAAACAATGGGGCACCGAGGCAGACAGGGTTTGGGGACCCCGTTGGCACATAAACATGGTGGGGGAGTTATATTGTTTGTGAACAGGGCGGCAACCTGCCACACTGTTAACAAACAATATCAGGGTTTTTACATCCCACCCTGCAATGATGGGTCGCTCACTCATTGCAGCAGATGGCTGGTGCTGCAATGACGAAGCAGCCCCTGATTGCAGCGGCGAAATTGTCAGTAATTGGTGCAAATATTCCAAACTACCATCACCAGCAGCCTGCAATATGTTATTTGCACTGTGCGCAATCAATATAAAAATGGCACATCCTGTCTGCCCCATTTCCCATATTAAACCTCAGAACCTACTGTCCATGCAGGGTAATAGCCTTCACTATCCACTCCCTTGTTTCCCTCCCTACTACTATCAGCATGAGTAACCATTATACCCTTCACTTTGTCAGAGCCATGCTTGAAACCATTTATGGTTTTGGTGCCTGCCATCTCAGTTGGCAAACTATTCCACATTTCCACCACCATTTCTGGAAAATAAAACTTTCCAATATCCCTCTTGAACCTCCCTCCCATCAGTCTCTACTTGTGCCCCCATAATCTTGAACTGTTACTCATGCTAAGTAGCTCTCCATTCACCTTGTTTATTCCTTACAGGAAATTGAAGGTCTCTATCATATCATTCCTCTCTTGTCTGGTCTCCAGTGAAGGCATGTTCAGTGCCTTGAGCAGATTCTCATACGATCTGTCCTGTCAGCTCTGAATCATCCTGATCACCCTTTGTCCTTATCTTTCCTGAGGTGAGGTCTTCAGAAGTTCAGAACTCTGAACAGTATAACCAGTGCAGCCTCACCAACGATCAATAAAGAGGCAGTAAACCTCTTTTCTTCTACTATCAGAACCCCTTTTGGCACATCCTAGTATTCTATTTGCCTTACTAGATGCTTCACTGTACTAGCTTGATTGTTTAAGGGAGTCACTAATGACGAATACTAGGTCCCTTTTCTCAGCTGTAGTGCTCAGCTCTATCCCTCCTATCCAGTACTCTGTCCTGGGGTTCTTGTCCCCTAAGTGAATCACCTTGCACTTTTTGGCCTTGAATTTCAACTGCCAAACCTTAGACCACCTCTCTAACCTTTACATGTCAGTCTGCAGTTTCCTACTTCCCCATCACTATCTACCCTCCCATGAGCCTGGTGTCATCTTCAAAGAGACACAGACCCAGATTCATTCTCAAATGTTGTTAATGAGCATATTGAAGAGAACAAGAGTCAGGATGGATCCCTGTGGCATTCCACTCTTGACTTCCCTCTTTTCTGATTTGACACCATAATCACAACCCTCTGATGTCTCTCATTCAACTAAAGCCCCCTCACCCCCACCAAAACACTGCTTATATTTTCCTTCAAATCCCTGGACCTCACCCCCTTGCGCCGTGACCTAAGTCACTCTGATTGGTCCCCTTTCTCATTGGTCTGCTGCACTGATTCCATGCTAACATATTTCAAAACAAAATTACTCTAAATATATATATATATATATTTTTTAGTTGTTTAACCAGGAGTAGCGCACTAAGCTGAAAGCTGTTTTACAGGAGTGACCTGGGAGCACAGGGAAGTTAAGTGACTTGCTCACAGTGACACAGTATGCAAGTGGAAGCTGTGGGATTCAAACCCAGGTCTGGTCTGCTGGATATCACCAGATTTGCTGCTCAGAGCCTTAAACTACTGCACTATACTGCCTCCCCTTTATGGGACTGCCATGCCCCCCCAGAGCAGGACATGAGACAAGGTACACCACCTCCCCTAGATCATGGCTGACCTCATAGCTTACTTGCAAGTGCATGATTTGGCCTGGTCAAAAAATAAATGTAACCCATCCCCCATGGCTTCCAGAGGTATCATCTCCACAGCACCTGTACCATGGCAATAAGCTTGCCAAAGGTGAGAATTTTACATCTAACTTCAGTGCCAACATTGGTTACCTGTCTAAATTTTGAAAGGCTGCCACAATCTCTTCTCCCCTCCCACTCCTTTGCCTGTCCTCAGAGTCAGTGACACCCCTGTCTCTAACCTCTCCTTCATCACCATAGAGATGTAATTCCTTTTCTTCGCCTGTACCTCCTTTCTCCTCTCCTCCCTCTCCCCTTCCTCATCTCCCTCTCACCCCTGCCAGCCTGCATGATTGTCATCTCCTTCCTTCCCACTATTGTTTTTTTTCTCTCCAGTAACTCCATCCTTTATCCCCGACACACTTCTCACCCTTAATCCTTCCAAGGGTAGGAGCCCAGATGGCCGGGATAGCAAGCCCCTCCATCTGACTGCTTCTGCAATCTCCTCCCCATTGGATGACCTCCCTAACCTCTCTTTCTGGTGTTCCTCCATCCCTGCTGACTGAAACGTTACCACTGTTACTCCTCCTCCTCCAAAAGATGGTGACCCATCTGGTACGAACAGCTACCGTCCCATTTTTCTCCTCCCTCCAAAATACAGGAACAAATTATCTTGTTACAACTCTCTCCCTTTCTGGACTCCTCTTCCTTTTTCACCCAATACAAGTCTGACTTCCACAAAAATCACTCCACCACCTGCTCAGGCTCACCAAATCCATCCATAATGGTATGGATCACAGCCTATTCACTTCTGCTGTCTTCATCAATCTAGCCAAAGCATTCAACACTGTCTACCACCCAATTATTAGCTAAACTCCAGGCTGCAGGTCTCTCTGACTTAGCCATCAGCTGTTCCACTCCTACCACAGGGGTAGGTCCCAAGCAGTCAAAAGTGGTGACCCCCTCTCTCCTCCCTGCCTGTATCCACTTGGTTCCCACAAGGATCTGTGTTAAGCACACTACTTTTCTCCATTTTCCTTAATGATCTCCTCCTCCATGTGCTTGTCTGCATCCATTCACATGTACATGGATGACACGGTCCTCTTCACAGCAGGCCCACAGACTCCAGCTGGACTTTGATCAAGTTCAGCCCTGACCACCCAAATCAGCTTTTCCTCAATGCCAAGAGGCTGTCTCCATGTCCTTTGGCACAAGGCACCAGACTCTCTGGCTCCCTACCCTTCCTACTTTCCATACCCTGGATGGCTCCCCTGTGGAGGATGTCACCACCTTTAGTTATCTTGGTATCTGGCTAGACCAGCACCTAAACGTTTCTGAACAAGTGGATGCTATAGTCAAAGAGCTGCACCACAATTTGGTGCACTTTACAGGAACTGTGACTGTATCCCACCTCCAGCATACCATGCTATTATCCAGAGAATGATCCTCCAAATCTCTGACTATGGTGATGTGGTCTACTGCATAGCCCCCCTTCACTACCCTTGCCAGACTGGACACACTCTTCAACTATTTCTACCATTACACTCTTGATTATCCTTCTTGGACGCACCATTGTTCTTTATATAGATCTGTCTCCTTTTCTTTTCTTGTGGACAGACACCACGCCCACTGTGCCAGGTTTGTGGGCAAATCTGGTTTGTTTCCCTACCCTCCTATCTCTCCAATGGCCCCGTTATAGCCATACCATCAGAAGCTGAAATATTCGAACCCTAGCAGTCTCTTCAGTTTCCACAACCATCGGCAAAGTCACGTTCAGCCACCGCTGCCCTAAAATCTGGAACTCTCTCGCTCCAGCCATTCACCAATCTCCCTCCCATGGATTCTTTCAAACCACTTCAGTGGTCTCACCTCTCCCTCCTGCACTTGCTCTAGTTTTCCCTCTTGCTCTCCTATTACTTGTTTCCAGTTTAGGTACGGCTAAAATTTGGCACCTATGCTTCCACTCTAGGCATTATGCACAAATGTTTATAGCTAATGTTGAAGTAAAAGCCTCTCCAGCCCCTTTGCATATCAGTTGTGCAGATGGAGCTCCCCTCCTAACTGTGAACTCCATCAAATACCTTGGGGTGACACTTGACCCCCAGTTGGACCTAGGGAGTCATATCCTAAATATCTGTAGAACTGTGAACTGTAAATTGGGTCTGGCCTTTAGGGCCAAAAATAACCTGACACCTGCTGCTCATCTGGCACTTGCTAGAGGTGTACTACTTCCCTCCCTTAGCTATGGTCTCCACCAATTTGCCTGTACCTCCAAAGCTCTTCTTACTCGGTGGCACACAACGTATAATAACATCTGTTGCTTTGCACTGGCCGCCCCCGTCTCTCTCACCATTGTGACCTTTATGATAAACTAGGTTGGCTTTCCCCGACCAATCACCTGAACTTTGGGCTGGGATGCCTCATGGGCAAAGTGATCAGAACTGCACCACCCTGGGCTGGCACAGCTTCTCTCACCTCCTGACCCCTCCTCTTACCCACTCAGGTCCCAGGGTCCTGGGATGCTAAAAGTACCCCTCACCTGAACCCTTATGGGTGACAGGGGCTTTGTTGCATGTGCTCCTAGGCTCTGGAACTCCTTTCCTGACCATGTTCATTCCGCCTCCTCCCATCAGTACTTCCGGAAGTCCCTGTGGGGGCATCTGAAGCTGACCTCAGCATGCGAATGTCCCAAGCCTCCCTAGCCTAATTGTTCTTGGAGCCCAACTGTTCTGAGGACCTGCCAATGATCTTTTGGTCGTTTCTCATGATCCAATTGCTCTCCTAGGCATCTGACTGCAATATGTATGCTCTAGACTATATATTGCTGATTATATGTACTTTATCAATTTCTGTCATAGCAGTTCACTCCATGCCTTACCGTTTTGTGGCTCAATGCATTTTGTTACTCTATGTACTTGCTTTACTTGCTGTTATGTTCTGATGTATCTGTATTACCATTTGTACTCTCCCGGGAAGTTCCTGAAAATAGGCATATAACTTGTCTAGTGTACCTACCCGGTTAACAAAAGCTAAATAAATAAATAAAACTGCTCTGTATTTGATCGCCAGCATAGGTTTGTGGCTCCTGACTGTGCTGTATATGCATTGTCGATCGTTTGCTTGTCACTCAAGTTCTCACATCTTGCATGTATTATTCCCAATGTAATTTGTGGTTGTGTACCACTCTGCTCCATGTATGTTATGTATTTTGAACTATTGTGCTACCTAAGACCCACTTGTACAAGTTCCCCTTCCCCAGGATGCATCTAGAAATGAGCTACCAGCTTAGTATTCCTGGGTGGGGAGCACTAGACACCAAGGATCATTTTACTATAATAATTGGAGCCATTTAAACTGTGATCAGGGGTGTAGAACATTTACATGCCAAGGATCATTTTAGTATACTACTTGGGAGCATCATAATAGTGACCACAGGTAGGGTCACAATATGCAACACTGTGTGCTCAAATTAATTTATTTATTGAAAAGTTTCTCCAGGGAAGGTACACTGAACAACAAGTTGCTTGTCTCCCGGTATGACCTGGGGGAGAGAGTGGTGGGAGTTACATAGTAACAATGAGTACACACAAAATTCACAATATCATGGAAAAACATAGGTTACAACTGAATTACACATTAGCATGTAAAGCAAATAATTACAAGGATAGAGAAGTGAAAACCAGTCACAGTGAGCTTGTGGTGAGACAGAGAGAGAGAGAGAGAGTAATGTAATAGCAAGTATGAACCAATGGCCTGCACCATGCAGTCTAAGAATAGCACAGGGTGGCAAGTGAAGTGAGTCAGCAGGGCATCAAATAGGATGTAGGACAAGAAAAGGGGGGAGCTAGGGGCAGGTGCAATTTACAGAGAGGAAATTATGAAGAGCTTGATTTAATGAGCCAGGCAATGAAGAGGATTGGATATGTGTAGGAAGAGCATTCCACATTTTGGGGAGATGATAGGAGTGGGAGGCCTGTCCACTAGCGGTGGATCTCCAGGGAACAGACAGAGTTCTATGGTCATGGGCTCTTAAAAGTTTAGAGGGAGTGGGTGGGGGGGAGATTAGGGAATTTAGGGAGGGAGTGTGCCAAGCCAGTACTTAGAGATGAGATCTGCGCAATGATGCAGTCGCCTATTTGTTAGGGATGGGAAGGCTAAAGCTCGGTACAAGTGGTAGCGGTGGGTAAGGTGAGGTGCATCCAGAGCAAACCAACAGAATGAGTTGAAAAGAGTATCCAGGTTGGCTAAGGAGGTTGCAGGAGCTGAGCAATAAACAACATCGCAATTTTCGAAAACTGGGAGGATCATTTTTTGGATCAGTTCATGTCTTGCCTGTGGCTGGAGGCAGGAGCGGTTTCTATATAAGGCGCCGAGTTTGGGACAAAGCTTTTTTATTATGACATCTACATGGGCTGAGAAGGTGAGATGTTTATCCAGCCAAACGCCCAGATACCTGAAAGACTCGGTAGCAATTACAGTTGCTCTGTCGAGGGTAGTGAAGGTATTGGCAGAAGGGAGCCTTGACAGCTTCTGACGTGTGCCAAAAGTCATGGACTCAGTTTTCTTGGCATTTAGGAAGAGTTGGTGGGATTGAAACCAGCTCTAGGCATTATTGAAATGATGTTGGAGCCTGGAGGTGACATCCAAGGGTGAGGGCCCAGAGGAGAATAGAACCGCATCATCAGCATACATATGTATGTACCAACTTACCTGAAAGAGCTCCTTTGCCCCTACTGTCCCTCCCGGCCCCTCCGATCCACTGACGAGGGATTGCTGGAGATTCCCAGGGTCCGTTTGAAATCTTCAGGGGCTAGGTCATTTAATTTTATGACCCCGACCCTGTGGAATTCTCTACCTCGTCAGGTGCGAAATAGTCCGATTGTCCTTAGCTTTAAAGGAGCATTGAAAACCCACCTTTTTAATATAGCTTTTAATGATTTATAATAGTTTTAAACTCTGTCTATTTACTGTTTTACGATATTGTACAGGTGCTTTGGATTTGAGAAAAGCGCCTTTTTATAAATAAAAGTTGATTGATTGATTGATTGATGTATAGAAGATGAGGTACAGATGGATGGAAGATCATTCAGAAAGATGGAGAAGAGAATCAGGCCTAGTATGGACCCTTGGGGGACTCCAGAGTATATGGGTAGAGGAGGGGAGATGTAGTCAGATATTTTTACAGACTGTGTGCAGTCATATAGGTATGTGCTGAACCATTTAATGGCATGTTCAGACAGCCCAGCTGATGGGAGGGAGTGGAGCAGGAGGGAGTGGGAAACCATGTCAAAAGCTTTAGCAAGATCAATAAAAATGGCAGTGGTTATGTGACCTCAATCCATGCCTGTCAGGATCGCATCAGTGATTCAAAGCAGCGAGGTAGTAGTAGAGTGATGTTTACGGAACCCAGATTGATACTGGGTGAAGAAATTTCTGTCTGAGAGGTACGAGGATAGTTAGTCAGGACTAGATGTTCTTGTAGTTTGGCTAATGTGAGGAGAAGAGATATAGGCGGTAGTTCTCAGGGGAGGAGGAGTCGCCACACTTATGGAGAGGGAGGACAATAGCATGTTTCCACTCACGGGGAATTTCGTCTAAGTGAAATGAGAGATTGAAAAGAGCAGTGAGTGGGGCAGCAATGGCAGAGACAGACAAGTTTAGTAACTTTAGGTCTAGTCCATCAGAGGAGCTACCTTTGCTCGGGTTTAGGGCATCCAAGGCTGCCAGCATGTCAGTTCTCAGAATTTTAGAGAAGGAAAAGCTATGAGGTGGGGCTGGAGGACTTCTAATGGGTGTGGAGAATAACTGGTTAATAGTTGGGAGGGAGCCTAGCAGAGTAGAAGCACATGAGGTAAAGTACAGTTGAAAGCAGCAGCAATGCTGGGTGGTCGAAATGACAGTATTGTTTATTTGGAGATGGGGGAGGAAGAGAGGCCTGTGGGAGAAAAGGAGTGGATTACTTTCCAGAATTTGGATGGGTTATTTTTATTAGAGTTAGAGTAGAGCTGAAGTAATCAGCCTTGGCCAATGCAGTGGCTTTTGTGTATTTGTTTCTGAGGACCCGTGAGGCCTCATAGTCTTTAAGGAGCTTTGTGCTTTATGGAGCTTCCAGGCTGTATCACGTGCCCTTAGACAAGCAATGAGTTCTGGGAGATCCAGGGAGGTGGTTTCCATGGACACTGCCAGCGTGAGTGGTGCATGTTGATTCCAGACTTCAAGGAACCGTTCTCTGAAGTAAATTAGCTGCGACATCTAGGTTACTGGCAACAGATAGGGTGCCCAGTTAGTGTTAGTCAAATCATAAAGAAGTGGGTCAATGTTCAGGGATTTGTATGTCGGTTTGTAGAGTTTTATAGGGACTTTACTTTGTGAATTTTGCGCACCAGGAAAGTCATGCAATGGTCACTGAAGGCATCTGCTAGAGTACCGGAATTAATGACCCTATGGGTGTATGTTGTAAGGGCCCAGTCGATGAGGGAATGGTTTCCTGTCTTGTGATTTAGCCTTGTTGGATCTTGGATAATTTGGGTTAGGTTGAGCGCATGTATAGCATTTAGCAGTTTGCTGGGTATGGAAGTCTAATTTATGTTGAACTCTCCCATAATATATAATTTGCCAGCAGAAGAGTGGCTAACTAAGGTGGTTATGAGTTCAGTAGCAATATTGGGCTGTGAGTCAGGACAGCAGTAGACACCTGCTACAACAAAGATAGGTTTGGAGAAGGGGAGCGTGATTTGCAACAGCAGAGCCTTGTAAGCTTTTGGTAGAGCACTAGAAAAGATGGAATTTAAATGGATGGAAGAGGAGGCATAGATGGCTACCCTACCTCCTCTCCCAAGTCGGTCCTGTCTCAATATTGTGAAGCCAGGGAGAGTAAGAGATGAGTTGCTGATTTTTTTATTTAGCCAGGATTCGGAAATCATTATTATATCAGGCTTTAGCGTAGCCACCAGTGGCTGTAGCAAGTCCACTTTAGGGAGGAGACTATGTATATTGATATGTAGTATTTTAAGGCCATTTGGAAGAGCTGAGAGATGTGGCTCAGTGCTGGCTGCAGGAGGAGGTTGAGCTGGGCTAGGGTTGGGGTTTATGTCACCAGCTGATAAGGAGTCGGGAGGGCAATAATAATATAATGCAACTTTAGCTGTTGATCCAGGAGTGGTTGCATAGCAGTTGGGAGCTAGTGCTTTGGGTATTAGCAAAGGGTGGCCAGGAGCTAAGCAGCCATATAAAGTAAAATACATAGGCAGTTGGATGAGAGGAAGTGCAGGGCAGTGGGTGAATTGAGACCAGGATATGGTAATGGGAGAGGGGGAGTTACCCTGATTGTAGATAGGAGGAGGGATATCATCTAATTTCATAGGAGGGGATGCGGGATTAGGTGGCGGGGAGAATAAGTGCTGTGAAGTGTAGGGCAGCATCTTGGTTAAACTAGGAGTATTGGTCACGGAGGATGAGGCTGAGTCAGAAGAAAAGCTGTACTGGCTCAGTAGGTCAGTGGAGCAGCAGGGTTCTGGGAGAGCCAATGAGAGCAGGGACAGTAGGAGGAAGGCGGAGCAAACGTGTATTTAAAGAAGGCCTTGGAGGGGGTTGGGGAGGGAGAAAAATCACAGCAGAATAATATGAGCAGGCTGAACTGGAAATCCGAATGCAAAAAGGTGCACCAATCAGTGAGCCATGCTAGCCGGCTGACCAATCAGATGCCCGTAGCAAAAGGAGCTGCAGCCAATCGTAGCACCGCCGGTGTGCGCTTGAAGCAGTGGTGAATACCTGGGGAGTTGATCCGGGGGCGAGTTCCAGGAGGGCGGCAGGAGCTGAGGTCCCTTCAGCAGCGGCGGCCAAGGAGGCACTGCCTTTTCGGATTTGGAAGCGCCGTTTGGGGTGCATGGCAGATCAAATGAGGGCAGGATTTTTGGAAGCAGCAAACAGTATTGCAATTTCAGTTGTTTAGCACTTTCAAAACCTTTTATATAGCACTGTGCTCTGTATGCAGGAGGGGATCCCTCATTTGCAAGGTTTTAGTAGTACATATGCACATGCACATGATCAGATTAGTATCTGGGGCTGCTAAAATATATGGTACCTGTTCAACCATGCTGTTCTCCCACATGGCACAGTGCTTAGATGTTTAGCATTCCGCTAACCTTCTGAAAATGGGGCCCTAATTGACTAAAAATTCCCTGCCGATGCCTCTTAAGATGCAGAAAGTAAACAAAAATGGACTATCTTATTGCTCATCTTTATGTATTATTTTATGTTATTTTCTTTCTTTTTTCATCCAAGTGCTGTTTTTATTTACTTATAAAAATACAATCTGGTTTAGTGGTTTAGTTTAGGCTTGGTGGTAACTGTACTGCCTCCCATGCCAGTGGCCCGGTTTCAGGGGAGGACCTGGGTCAAACAGGGTTAGCTTACAGGAGAGATGACTGAGCATCTCTGGGACAGCCTGAGCAGGTTGGTGGATTATTTTGCCATTGGGTTTCCAGTTCAGCCTGCTCATATTCTTCTGCTGTGATTTTCCCTCCCCCCCCTCCCAGGCCTCCTTTAAATACATGTTTGTTCCACCTTCCTCTACTGTCCCTGCTCTCATTGGCCTCCCAGAACCCTGCTGCTCCATGACCTACTAAGCTTTCAGTACAGATTTTCTTCTGACTCAGCCTCATCCTCCGTGACCAATACTCCCCAGTTTAACCAAGATGATGCCCTACACTTCACAGCACTTATTCTCCCACCCGCCACCTAATCCCGCATCCCCTCCTATGAAATTAGATGATATCCCTCCCCCATCTACAATCAGGGTAATTCCCCCTCTCCCATTACCATATCCTGGTCTCACCCACCCACTTGCCCCTGCACCTCTTTCATCCAGCTGCCTATGTACATTACTCTTATATGGCTGCTTATTCCTGGCCACCCTTGCTAACACCCAAAGCCCTAAGCTCCCACTGCTATGCAACTACTCCTGATCTAACAGCGCAAGCTGCATTATATTATTATTGCCCTCCTACTCTTATCAGCTGGTGACATAACCCCACTCCCTGGCCCAGCTCAGCCTCCTGCAGCCAGCACTGAGCCACATCTTTCAGCTCTTCCAAATGGCTCTTAAATATTGCTATATAAATATACGTAGTCTCCTCCTAAAGTGGACTGTTACAGCCACTGTGGTTAATTAAAGCCTGATATAATAATAATTTCCGAATCTGCTAAATAAAAATCAGCACTCATCTTCTTACTCCTGTGGTCACAATATCGAGACAGGACTGACTTGGGAGAGGAGGTAGGTAGCCATCTGTGCCTCCCTTCCATCCATCTCACTCCGGTTTTCTAGTGCTCACCAAGCTATGTTGCCCATGTTGCAAATCTTGCCCCTTCTCCAAACCCATCTTTGTTGTAGCAGGTGTCTCACGCTGTCCTGGCTCACAACCCAATATTGCTACTTAACTCATAACCACCTTGTAGTGACCTTCACATGTAACTATATATTATGGAGAGTACACATACATTGACTCCTTACCCAGCAAACTGCTAAATGCTATACATGCGCTCAACCCAACCCAAATTATCCAAAGATCGAATAAGGCTAAATCACAAGACAGGAAACCATTCCCTCATCGACTGGGCCTCATAAACTCACACCATAGGGTCACAATTCTGTACTCTAGCAGATGCCTTCAGTGACCATTGCATGACTTTCCTGGTGCACAAAATTTACAAAGTCAAAGTCCCTACAAAACTCTACAAATCCGATCATACAACCCTGAACATTGACCCACTTTTATGATTTACCAACACCACCAAGCAATCATATCTGTTGCCAGTAACCTGGATATTTTCAGTTTAACTATCAGAGAACGGTTCTTTGAAGTCTGAATCAACATGCACCACTACCGGGTACGATCCGTGGAAACCACTCTCCCTGGATCTCCCTCAGAACTCATTAAGGTTTGTCTATACACGTGATGACAGCCTGGAAGCTCCATAAAAGCAGAAGCTCTTAAAGACTATGAGCCTACCGTGTCCTCAGAAACAAATACACAAAACCACTTTGTTTGGCCAAGGCTGATTATTTGTGCCTCATTTAACCCAATAAAATAACTCATCCAAATTCTTGAAAGAATCCACTACTTTTCTCCCACAGTTCTCCTTCCCTCCCCATCTCCAAATCAAACAATACTGTCATTGCTGACCAATTCTAGCATTGTTGCTGGGCTTTCAACTCACACTTTACCTCATGTGTTTACTTGCTAGGCTCCCTTCCCAACTATTAACCAGTTATTCTCTGCACCCATTAGGTTCTCCAGCCCCACCTCATAGCTTTTCCTTCTCTAAAATTCTGAGAACTGACATGGGGTGGCCTTGAAGCCCTAAACCTGAGCAATGGTAGCCCTCTGATGGACTGGACCCAAAGTTATATAAACTTGTCTGCTCTGCCATTGCTGCCCCACCACTGCTCTTTCAATCTCTTCATTTCCCTTTGACTAAATTCTTGGAGTGGAAACATGCTATTGTCCTCCCTCCATAAGTGTGGTTACTCATCCTCCCCTGAGAACTCACTGCCTATATCTCTCCTTCTGACGCCAGCTGCAACTGAAGAACACCTGGTAGTCCTTGACTGTCCATCTCGTGCCTTTCAGACAGAAACTTTTCACCCAGTATCAATCTGGGTTCCTGCAACATCACCTAATACTACCCTCGCTGCTTTGAATCACTGATGCGATCCTGACAGGCATTATCGTGGTCACATAAATTACCGCTATTTTTATTGATCTTGCCAAAGCTTTTGATGGTTTCCTACTCCCTCCTGCTCCACTCCCTCTCATCAGCTGGACTGTCTGAACATGCCATTAAATGGTTCAGCACATACCTATATGTTGTCAGTTTGGTCTGTAAAAATCGATTACATCTCTCTCCTCCTCCACCCATATACTCTGGAGTCCCCAAGGGTCCATACTAGGCCCAATTCTCTTTCACCTTTCTGAATGATCTTCCATCCATCTGTACCCTTCTATACATATGTATGCTGATGATGCGGTTCTTTTCCTCCTGTGGGCCCTCACCCTTGGATGTCACCTCTAGGCTCCAACGCCATTTCAATAATGCCTAGAGCTGGTTTCAATCCACCAACCTTCCTAAATGCCAAGAAAAATCGTGTCCATGACTTTTGGCACACGCTGAAGTTGTCAAGTTTCTCTTCTGCCCCCATCTTCACTACCCTGTATAAAATTGTCATTGTTACTGAGTTCAGGTATCTGGAGTATTTGGCTGGGATAAACATCTCACCTTCTCAGCCCATGTAGATGCTATAATAAAAAAGCTTCGCCCCAAACTCGGCGCTCTTATAGAAACCGCTTCCTGCCTTGCCACAGGCAAGAAGTGAACTGATCCAAAATAGATCCTCCCGTTTTCTACTATTGCGATAGTTGTTTATTGCTCTGCTCTCACACCTCCTTAGCCAACCTGGATACTCTTTTCAACTCATTCTGTTGGGTTTGCTCTGGATGCATCCCTCACCCCCTCCACTGCCACTTGTACCGAGCTTTAGCCTTCCCATCCCTAACAAACAGGCGATCGATCATTGCGCAATCATCTCCTCTGAGTACTGGCTTGGCACACTCCCTCCTAAATTCCCTAACTCCACCCACTCCCTCTCAACTCTAAGAGCCCATGACCATAGAACTCTGTCTGTTCCCTGGAGATCCACTGCTAGTGGACAGGCCTCCCACTCCTATCGTCTCCCCAAAATGTGGAATGCTCTTCCTACACATATCCGATCCTCTTCCTCACCTGGCTCATTAAATCAAGCTCTTCATAATTTCCTCTCTGTAAATTGCACCTGCCCCTAGCTCCCCCCCTTTCTTGTCCTACATCCTGTTTGATGCCCTGCTGACTCACTTCACTTGCCATCCTGTGCTATTCTTAGTCTGCATGGTGCAGGCCATTGGTTCATACTTTCTATTACATTATGCTCTCTCTCTCTCTGTCTCACCACAGGCTCACTGCGACTGGCTTTCAGTTCTCTACCCTTGTAATTATTTGCTTTTCATGCTAATGTGTAATTCAGTTATAACCTATGTTTTTGTATGATATTGTGTATTTTGTGTGTACTCATTGTTACTATGTAACTCCCACCACTCTCTCCCCCAGGTCGTACCTTGAGACGAGCAACTTGTTGTTCAGTGTACAATTCTTCCTGGTGAAATTTCTAATAACAATTAATTTGAGTACACAGTGGTGCACAGACCTCGCCTGTGGTCACCCATTATGATGCTCCCAAGTAGTATACCAAAATGATCCTTGGCATGTGAAGGTTCTACACCCCTTGATCGTGAGTTTAAATGGCTCTAATTATTATAGTAAATGATCCTTGGTGTCTAGTGCTCCTCACCCAGGAATACTTGCTGGTAGCTCATTTCTAGATGCATCCTGGGAAGGGAACTTGTACAAGTGGGTCTTAGGTACACAATAGTTCAAAATACATAACATACATGGAGCGAGTGGTACACAACTACACAAATTACATTGGGAATAATACATGCAAGATGTGAGAACTTGAGTGACAAGCAAACAATCGACAATGCATATACAGCACAGCCAGGAGCCACAAACTCTATGCTGTTGATCAAATATAGAGCAGTTTTATTTATTTATTTTATTTATCTTGTTAACCGGTAGGTACACTAGACAAGTTATATGCCTATTTTCAGGAACTTCCCGGGAGAGTACAACAGGTATACAGATACATCAGAACATAACAGCAAGTAGCAAGTACATAGAGTAACAAAATGCATTGAGTCACAAAATCATAAGGCATGGAGTGAACTTTATGACAGAAATTGATAGCATATATAATCAGCAATATATAGTCTAGAGCATAGTGCAGTCAGATGCCTAGGAGAGCACTGATCATGAGAAATGACCAGAAGATCATTACAGGTCCTCAGAACAGTTGGGCCCAAGCATGTAATTAGGCTAGGGGAGGCTTTTTGTGGTCTGCGACACTGAGGCCAGTTTTCAGATGCCTCACAGAGACTTCCGGAAGCACTGATGGAGAGGCGGAATGAACATGGTCAGGAAAGGAGTTCCAGAGCCTAGAGCACATGCAACAAGTCGCTGGTCCCTCATAAGGGTTCAGGTGATGGGTACTTTTAGTATCCCAGGACCCTGGACCTGAGGGTAAGAGGAGGGGTCAGGAGGTGAGAGAGCTGGCCAGCCCTGGGGTGTTGGTTCTGACTTACTTTGCCCATGAGGCATCCCAGCCCAAAGTTCAGGTGATTGGTAGGGGAAAGCCAACCTAGTTTATCATAAAGCCTGCCAATGGTGGGTGAGACAGGGAGCAGCCAGTGCAAAAGCTTTGCTGAGATGTTATTGCGGGCCACTGTGTGCCACCCAGTAAGAAGAGCTTTTGGAGCAAAGGAGGCAACTGGTGGGAGACCATGGGGCCAAGGAGGAAGTAGCACACCTCTAGTGCGCCAGACTAGCAGCAGGTGTCAGTGTTGTTTGGTTCTACAGGTCAGAACCCACCTCATAGTCTACAGTTCTACAGACATTTAGGATAAGGACTTCCCAGGGTCCAACTAGTCAAAAGTCACCAAGGTATTTGATGAGTTCACAATTAGAGGGAGCTCCATCTGTACAAGTCTGATATGCAAAGGGGCTGAGAGGCTTTACTTCTGAAGCTTAGCTACAAAAAATTTGCATATGCCTAGAGTGGAAGCATAGGTGCCAAATTTTATTGCAATTTCTAAACTTGGAAACAAGAATAGGAGAGCAAGAGGAATACTAGAGCAAGTGCAGGAGGGAGAGGGAGACCACCAAGTGGTTTGAAGAATCCATGGGAATGGAGATTGGTGAATGGCTGAGGCTAGAGAGTTCCAGATTTTTGGGCAGCGGTATTGAACGTGACTTTGTCGACATGGTTGGGAAACTGAAGAGACTGCAAGGGTTCCAATATTTCAGCTTCTGATATGGCTATAACGGGCCATCGGAGAGATAGGGAGGGTGGGAACAATCGGATTTGCCCACAAAGTTGGCACAGTGGCATGAAAACGTCCCACAAGTAAAGAAAAGGAGAGAGATTATATATAGAACAATGGTGAGTCCAAGAAGGATAATTGAGAGTGTACGCAGAAATAGTTGAAGAGTGTGTCCAGTCTGCAAGGGTAGTGAAATACACTGCAGACCACATCACCATAGTCAGAGATTTGGAGGATCATCTCTGACAATAGAATGGTGGCGCTGGAGGTGGGATAAGGCTTGAAGTTTTCGTAGGTACCAAATTGTGGCAGTTGACTATTATTGCATCCACTTGTTCAGAAATCGCCAGTGCCATTCTAGCCAGATATACCAAGATAACGGGGCGTGTGACATCCTCCACAGGGGAGCCATCCAGGTATGGAAAGTAGGAAGGAGGAAGCCTAGAAAGTCTGATGCCTTGTGCCAAAGGATATGGAGACAGCCTTCGCATTGAGGAAAAGCTGATTTGTGGTGGTCAGGACCGAACTTGATCAAAGTCCAGCTGGAGTCTGTGGGCTCATGAAGAGGACCGTGTCACTCATGTACATGTGAATGGATGCAGACAAGCACATGGAGGAGGAGATCATTATGGAAAATGAGAAAAGTGGTAAAAGTTAACACAGATCCTTGTAACCATGATACAGGCAGGGAGGAGAGAGGGGCCACCACTTGACTGCTTGGGACCTACCCCTGTAGGAGTGGAACAGCTGATGGCTAATTGGGAGAGGCCTGCAGCCTGAGTTTGATTAATAATTGGGTGGTAGACAGGTTGAATGCTTTTGCTAGACTTGATGAAGATATAGAAGTGGCAGCTGTGATCCATGTACCATTATGGATGGATTTGATGAGCCTGAGCAGGTGGTGGAGTGATTTTGCAGAAGTCAGATTTGTATTGGGTGAAAAGGAAGAGGAGTCTAGAAAGAGAGAGAGTTGTAACAAGATAATTTGTTCTTGTATTTTGGAGGGAGGAGAGAAATGAGTCGGTAGCTGTCTCGTATTCTGACGGGTCACCTTTTGGGGAGGAGGAGGAGTCATGGCAGCCTTTCAGTCAGCAGAGGATGGAGGAACACCAGAAAGAGATGTTAGGAGGTTATCCAATGGTGAGGAGATTGCAGAAGCAGTCAGATGGAGAAGCTTGCTATCCCGGTCATCTGGGCTCCTACCCTTGGAAGGATTAAGGGTGGGAAGTGTGTCAGGGATAAAGGATGGAGTTACTGGAGAGAAAAAAAACAATAGTGGGAAGGAAGGAGATGACAATCATGCAGGCTGGCAGGTGTGATAGGGAGGTGAGAAAGGGGAGAGGGAAGAGAGGAGAGAGGAGGTACAGGCGATGAAAAGGAATTACATCTCTATGGTGATGAAGGAGAGGTTAGAGACAGGGGTGTCACTGACTCTGATGACAGGCAAAGGAGTGCGAGGGGAGAAGAGATTGTGGCAGCCTTTCAAAATTTAGACAGGTAACGAATGTTGGTACTGAAGTTAGATGTAAAATTCTCACCTTTGGCAAGCTTATTGCCATGGTACAGGTGCTGAGGAGATGATGATACCTCTGGAAGCCATGGGGGATGGGTTACGCTTATTTTTTGACCAGGCCAAATCATGCAATTTCTAAAAGTAAGCCAAGAGGTCAACCATGATCTAGGGAATGTGGTACCTTGTCTCATGTCCTGCTCTGGGGGGGTATGGCAGTCCCATAAAGGGAGGCAGTACATGAGTGAAGTTTATTAGTCCTGAGCTGCAAACTAAGTGACATCCAGCAGACCAGACCTGGGTTTGAATCCACAGCTCCACTTGCATACTGTGTCACTGTGAGCAAGTCACTTAACTCTCCTGTGCTTCCCAGGTCACTCCTGTAAAAAGCTTTCAGCTGAGTGTACTACTCCTGTTAACAACTAACAAAAATATATATATATATATATTTAGAGTAATTTTGTTTTGAAATATGTTAGCATGGAATCAGTGGAGCAGACCAATGAGAAAGGGGACTAATCAGAGTGACTTAGGCCATGCAAGGGGGTGAGGTCCAGGGATTTGAAGGAAAATATGTTAGTGTTTTGGTGGTGAGGGGCTTTTAGTTGAATGAGAGACATCTGAGGGTTGCATTTATGTCAAATCAGAAAAGAGGGAAGTCAAGAGTGGAATGCCACAGGGATCCATCCTGACTCTTGTTCTCTCTCATAATATGCTCATTAACAACATTTGAGAATGAATCTGGGTCTGTGTCTTTGAAGATGACACCAAACTCATGGAGGGTAGATAATGATGGGGAAGTAGGAAACCGCAGACTGACATGTAAAGATTAGAGAGGTGGTTTAAGGTTTGCAGTTGGAAATTCACGCCAAAAGTGCAAGCTTGATTCACTTAGGGGACAAGAACTCCCAGGACAGAGTACTGGATAGAGGGATAGAGCTGAGCACTATCAGCTGAGAAAGGGGACCTAGTATTCGCTATTAGTGACTCCCCTTTAAACAATCTAGCTAGTACAGTGAGGCATCTAGTAAGGCAACAGGATACTAGGATGTGCCAAAAGAGAAGTCTCGATAGTAGAAGATGAAAAGAGGCTATCGCTCTTTTATTGATTGTTGGTGAGGCTGTGACTGTGTACTGTTCAGAGTTCTGAACTTGAAGACCCTACCTCAGGAAAGATAAGGACAAGGGTGACTGGATGATTCAGGAGCTGACAGGACAGATCGATGAGAATCTGCTCAAGGCACTGAATATGTCTCTCACTGGAGACCAGACAAGAGAGAATGATATGATAGAGACCTTCAAGTTCCTGTAAGGAATAAAATATGAATGGAGAACTACTTAGCATGAGTAACAGTTCAAGATTATGGGGTAACAAGTAGAGACTGATGGGAGGGAGGTTCAAGAGGATATTGGAAAGTTTTATTTTCCAGAAATGGTGGTGGAAATGTGGAATAGTTTGCCAACTGAGATGGTAGAGCACCAAACCATACTTGGTTTCAAGCATGGCTCTGACAAAGTGAAGAGTATAATGGTTACTCATGCTGATAATAGTAGGAGGAAACAAGGGAGTGGATAGTGAAGGCTATTACCCTGCATGGACAGTAGGTTCTGAGGTTTAATATGGGAAATGGGGCAGACAGGATGTACCATTTTTATATTGATTGCGCACAGTGCAAACAACATATTGCAGGCTGCTGGTGACGGTAATTTGGAATATTTGCACCAATTACTGACAATTTCGCCGCTGCAATCAGGGGCTGCTTCGTCATTGCAGCACCAGCCATCTGCTGCAATGAGCGAGCGATCCATCATTGCAGGATGGATGGGAGCTTTGATAGTTGTTTGTAACAGGCGCAGGTTGCCACCCTGTTCACAAACAATATAACCCCCACTCGTTTATAGTGTTAACGGGTCCCCAAACCCTGTCGGCCTTGGTGCCCCATTGTTTTGAGTGCCGACGGGGAGCCCCACTCCGGCCGGCATTCTGTAACACCCTCCTTTTAGAGTCTCCGCTGACGGGGTGCCCAACTCGCCGGCTACTGCTCCCAAAGTTAGAAAGACAGGCACGCTAAGTCTATCCCAGCGTGCCACATGCCCCTGTAAAGGGAAAAACGGTCCCAGAAGCATTTTTTTTTTACCTGCAAAAAAGGAAACGGTTTCTCATAGTGTCCCTGGCCCCCACCTGCAACCCGCACCAACCCACTGCACACCCTGCCTCCCCACACACCCGCATCACCCCATACTTACCTCCGGAGCTTGGTGCGACGATCTTCGGTGCACCAGGAACACGTCTGCACTCTTCAAAGACGACCGTGAACTGAGGAAATGCCGTTAAGCTGTATAATGTAATAAATAGTGTTTTTTCAACTTTAGTACATATCTCAGGCATTTTTGGGACTTTTTTCACCAAATTTTCAATATAAGGTTTTTGGGACCCTCTTCATGAATTCTTGAACTGTCATTGCATCAATCGGCCCCAAAAGGTGATTTCGCGGTCACTGCGTGGAATCACCTTCCGGGGATGATTAATGAAACGACAGTGCCAGTGTTCATGAGGTTGATCTCAAAAAGCCTATGTTGCAAATTTGGTGGGAGAAATCCAAAAAATGACTGTTTTACGAGCGTGCGCTGTGCAGTTGTTACCCATGCTCGTAACTTCGTGAATTTGCAATATTTTCATGCCAGATTTTCAACACTGGCATTTTTTCACACCTCCTTGTGAACAGTACAGCTGTCATTGTTCACATCCTGGCAGAAATGTGTTGTCGCACTTCTGGCGCAGAATAGCGCGGTCGCTGTGGGAAATCAGTGTTCAGGACAGATTAAGAAAATGACAGTGACACTGTTCATGAGTAGAGGTCCTGAAATGGCTGTGTAAAATCTGCTAACGATACTGCTTGGTGACTGTGTTACGAGCGCAAGTTGCAGTTTCGCGACGATCGTAACTTCTGTGAATTTATATTTCACCCAGATTTTCAACATTGCCATTTTCCCAACACCTACTTATGAACAGTGCATCCGTCATTTTTCCCATCCTGGCGAAATGTGTTTTCGCGACTTCCGTGCAGAATAGAGCAGTCATTGTGGGAAATCACTGTCCGGACTGATTAAGAAAATGACAGTGATACTGTTCATGTGCAGAGGTCCAAAATGCCTGTGTTGAAAATCTGGTGATGATAGCCCAGCAATGATCAGTATTATAATTCGTGCGTGCGTACACTTTCCACACACCCTTGTAACTTCGCGAGATTTGTAATATTGTCATGCCAGATTTTCAACAGCGGCATTTTCACACCTCCTTATGAGCAGTACAGCTGTCATTTTTCACATCCTGACTGAAATGTGGTTTCACAGTTGACACACACAATAAAGCGGTCACTGTGGTAAATCAGTGTTAGGGACAGATTAAGAAAATGACAGTGGCACTGTTCATGAGCAGAGGTCCTAAAAGCCCTATGTTGAAAATTTGGTGACGAAACTCCATAACATGACTGTGTTACAAGCATGCATTGAACTGTTTCACGCACCCTTGTAACTTTGCACATTTGTAATATTTTCACACCACATTTTCAACAGTGGCACTTTTTTCACACCTCCTTATGAAGAGTACAGCTGTCATTTTTCACATCCGGTCTAAATATGTTTTTGCACTCCTGCCGGAGAATAGCACGGTCGCTGTGGGAAATCAGTGTTTGGGACAGATTAAGATCGAACAAGTGAGGGGGGGAGCGACCCAGCTAAACTGAGCTCTGTCGGGACTGCTGCGGATTTGTTTGTGGGCAGAAAAATGCCCCAGCACAAGAGCCCAGTACAAAAGGGCAGCCTGCAGCACTGGGAGAGACAGAACGAGAGAGTGAGTGAGGGAGGGTGAGTGAGTGAACTCACCGGAGCGCTGTCAGGACTGCTGCAGATTTCTTTGTGGGCAGAAAAAGGTGCCAATGCAGGCAGGAGCACCGTACAAAAGGGCCGCTTGCAGTGCCAGGACAAACAGAATGAGCGTGTGACAGAGGGAGACTGAGCAACCTCAATGTAGCTCTGTCGGGACAGCTGCAGATTTCTTTGTGGACAGGCAAAGGTGCCAACACAGACAGGAGCCCCATACACAAGCGCAGCCTGCAGCACCAAGAGAAACAGAATGAATGAGTGACACAGCGGTAGTGAGTGAGCTCAACAGAGCTGTATTGTGACTGCTGCAGATTTCTTTGTGGGCAGATAATGCGGCAACGGAGGCAGGAGCCCAGTACAAAAGGCCAGCCTGCAGCACCAGGAGAAACGGAATGAGTAAGTGAGAGGGGGGGGAGTGAGCAAGCTCAATGGAGCTGTGTCGGGACTGCTTCAGATTTCTTTCTGGTCAGAAAAAGCCGCCAATGCAGGCAGGAGCCCAGTACAAAAGGGCAGCCTGCAGTGGCAGGAGACACAGAATGAGTGAGTGAGGTGGGGGAGTGAGTGAGCACAATGGAGCTCTTTTGGGACTGCTGCAGATTTGTTTGTGGGCAGAAAAAGACAGCAATGCACGCTGGGGCCCAGTACAAAAGGGCAGCCTGTAGTGGTGGGAAAACCAGAATGAGCAAGTGAGAGAGGGGGAGTGGGCGAGCTCAGCGGAGCTCTATCATGACTGCTGCACATTTCTTTGTGGGCATGAAAAAGCCGGCAACACAGGCAGGAACGCAGTACAAAAGGGCAGCCTGCAGCGGAAACAGAATGAGCGAGTGAGAGAGGGGGAATGAGAGCAAGCTGAATGGAGCTGTGTCGGGACTGCTGCAGATTTCTTTGTGGGCAGAAAAAGGCAGCAATGCACACAGGAGCCCAGTACAAAAGGCCAGTCTGCAGCGCCTGCAGAAAAGGAATGAGCGAGTGACAGAGAGGGAGTGAGCGACCTCAACAGAGCTGTGTCAGGACTGCTGCAGATCTCTTTGTGGGCAGAGAAAGCTGCCAATGCAGGAAGGAACCCAGTACAAAAGTGCAGCCTGCAGCACTGGGAGACACAGAACAAGCGAGTGAGGGAGGGGGGAGTGAGTGAGCTCACCCAAGCTTTGCTGGGACTGCTTCAGATTTCTTTGTGGGCAGATAAAGGCAGCAATGCACACAGGGGCCCAGTACAAAAGGGCAGCCTTCAGTGGCGGAAGAAACAGAACGAATGATTGAGAGAGGGGGAGTGAGTGAGCCAGCTCAATGGAGCTGTATTGTGACTGCTGCAGATTTCTTTGTGGGCAGAAGAAGGCGGCAACGCAGGCAGGAGCCCAGTACAAAAGGGCCGCCTGCAGCACCGGCAGAAACGGAATGATCGAGTAAGAGGGGGGAGTGAGCGAGCTTAACGGAGTTCTGTTGGGACTGCTGCAGATTTCTTTGTGGGCAGAAAAAGGCACCAAGAGAGGCAGAAGCCAACTACAAAATGGCAGCCTTCAACGCCAGGAGAAACAGAATGAGCGAATGAGACAGGCAGAGTGAGCGACCTCAACAGAGCTCTGTCAGGACAGCTGCAAATTTCTTTGTGGGCAAAAAAAGGTGCCAACACAGGCAGAAGCCCAGTACAAAAGGACAGCCTGCAGCAGCGAGAGACACAGAATGAGCGAGTGAAGGATGGGAAGTAAGTGAGCTCAACGGAGCTCTGTTGGGACTGCTGCAGATTTCTTTGTGGGCAGGAAAAGGCAGCAATGCACGCAGGGGCCCACTACAAAAAGGCAGCCTGCATTAGCGTGAGAAAAAGAACGAGCGAGTGAGAGGGGGGACTGGGCGAGCTAAACATAGCTCTATCGTAACTGCTGCAGATTTCTTTGTGGGCAGAAGAAGGTGGCAATGCCAGCAGGAGCCCAGTACAAAAGGCCAGTCTGCAGCGCCGGCAGACACGGAGCGAGTGAGTGACAGAGGGGGAGTGAGCAACCTCAACGGACCTGTGTTGGGACTGCAGCAGATTTCTTTATTGGCAGAAAAAGCCACCAACAGAGGCAGGAGCCCAGTACAAAAGGCCAGTCTGCAGCGCAAGGAGAAACAGAATGAGGGAGTCAGAGGGGGGAGTGACCCACTTCAACGGAGCTCTGTCAGGCCATCTGCGGATTTCTTTGTGGACAGAAAAGGGTGCCAACTCAGGAAGGAGCTCAGTACAAAACAGCAGCCTGCAGCACTGGGAGAAACAGAATGAGCGAGTGACAGAGGGCCAGTGAGAGAGCTCAACGGACCAGTGCAATCAACATTCAGCATTGACAAATGCTTGTTTTTTTATTGTGTCCAGAACTGACTGCGTGTGTATGTGTGTGTGTGGGGGTTTCTTTTCAGGCTGCGTGGTGCAGTTAAACACGATTCCAGAATCATTAACTAGCACTAACAACGCAGTGTGTTAAACTTCAAGAAAGCATTTAGTATATCTGTACACCTATATGCATTAGAGCAACCCCAGTTGTATGAGCACCTGGTTGCAATTAGTAATCCTGTGCAGAAAAAAATAGTGCCACATTAACAGGTTAGCACTGCACAGAAGAGTGCTTTTTAAAATAGTATCAGCCATGCTTATCACAATGCAGTGCTAGTTCTGTTACAGTGGTATATGGGCCCCATTTTCAGGTTAGTGTTGTGCACTCCTAAGTGATGCACCTGAGATAGCGCACAGCCACAGAAGGTGGTGGTAAATGGCACTCCCTCCAGTGAGGAGAGAGTGAGCAGTAGGGTGCCGGAGGGCTCAGTAATGGGACACATCCTCTTCAGTGTCTTTATAAGTGGCATAACAGAAAAACTGGAAGGGAGATATGCCTTTTTGTAGATGACACCACAATCTGTAATAGCGTTGATAGGTACAGATGGAGAGAATGAGTGGGGACATTAGAAAACTTAAAGAGTGCTATGGGACATGGCAGTTCGGGTTCAAAGCCAAAAAGTGCAACATGAAGCGTCTAGGTAATAGAAGCCTAGAGGCTGAGTATAAAATGTAGAGAGAGGTACTTATGGTCACTAAGGAAACCTTTTATACAGCACTGTGCTCTGTATGCAGGAGAGGATTTCTCATTTACATGGCTGTAGTAGTATATATGCACATGCACATGATCAGGGTAGCATCAGGTGATGCTGAATATGACACCGATCCAATCATGCTGTTCCCACAATGTAATGTTTAGCTCTGCATGCTAACCTTCTGAAAATGGGGCCCTAACTGACTAAAAATCCTGGCCGATGCCTCCTTAGACGCAGAAGGTAAACATAAAAGGTTTATCTTATCTATCTCTTTATGTATTGTTTTATCGTATTTTGCTTGCAAAACCTTTATCCGATTTCAAAACATTGTGATGTGACTTAAAATGTTTATAACAGACTAGTTAAAATACAGTTTGTTTTCTTCTTTTACCTATATGCTGTCTTTATTTACTTATAAAAACACAGTCTGGTGGGCTGGCCTAGCAGCTTGGTGGTGATTGCACTGCCTCCCATGCCAGCGGCCCAGTTTTGGGGGTGGACCTGAGTTGCACAGGGGTTAGCTGGGGGGAAATATGATTGAGCATCTCGGGGAATGCTCTCCTCTCAGTGAGGGAAGTCTGACCACCCCGCTCATCAACATCCACCTAGCTGAGGAGGGCTGGCAGGGCAGTGGAGTTGCATAAGGGGGGGCTCAGGCAGGCACAAAGCAAGCATGTCTTTTATATGCAATTGCATCATTTCATGCTTGGCTGCCAGGGATGAAACCAAAGGTAGAAACCCCTAATGGCAAATGATCCAACAACCTGCCGCAGATTTTGCACTGCTAAAGAGGCTCTGCTCATATGTGTCTCCTTGTCAATGGCCCTCCCTCCTGGCCCCAACACGGGGATGTGAGGTGGGGGATCTCAGAGCAAATATGTCCTGTGAATGGTAAGTGATTGGGCTGGAGATGTCAGTGGGGAAAGGGTAGCAGGGTGACTAAGGAGATAAAAATCTCTATGGGAAAAAAAGAAATAAAACACAGATTGAGAAGCTCAAACCCCAAAACAGATGTGCCTGCCTCAGTGAGGATTCACGTAAAGTTATTTAGTAAAAATGGAAATTATATGCATATGTCAGCTAAACTCCTTATGAAAATTGAATACTGAGAGATTGCAGCAAGAATATATATTTTAAAATAAAACTTAAAACATAGTCCATAGAGTACAAACTAGCAATGATTTTGGCTTACACTTCCACAGCTCCTGAAGTGCTTCCAAGCATTCAACTCAGATAAGTTGCTGGACTTACACAGTAATTAATTACACATAAAACAAATCAACACTTTAACTTGGAAAAATCCATGCAGCTCCCTATGTATACAGGTATGTTAGAATATCCTGTATTAGCTTCCTATACAAATGTGTTGTCTGACAGTAAATGAAGGCAGCACTTATTTAAAAGAATAAACTACAGCATTTAAATTAGTTTTAAAAGTTTCTTGTCACATCACAATGGTCTGAAATTTGACTAAAGGTGTGCAAGCAAAAGAAAAGGAAAACCCCCATAAAGAAGTAGAATAAGAGATAGCCCTGTTTTGTTTACCTCAGCTCTGCAGTTTCAGACATCCTCTCGTCAATCTAGCAGCTAACTGAATGCAGCAGGCAATGAGTTCAGATCTAGGGCATTCATGGGGGAGGGGCAGGGGGAATGGGTAGTTTCAGAACATAGTCCATTTCAGTATATAGTTTATTTGTTTCAGTATATAGAGTATGTGAATTTTTCAGTCTACAGAGTATGTGTTTCAATACATAGTGTATGTGTTTCACCATGTAGTGTATTTGTTTCAGTATAGAGTGTATGCAGATTTTTCAGTGCATAGTGTATTTATTTCAACAGATAGTGTATGTATTTCAATATAAAGTGAATATGTTTCAATATATAGTGTATTTATTTCAGTATATAGTGTATGTGCCTTTTTCAGTGTGTAGTATATGCATTTCAATAGATAGTGTATGTATTTCAATATACACTGTATTTGTTTCAATATATAGTGTCTGCAGATTTTTCAGTGCATAGTGTATTTATTTCAATAGATAGTGTATGTATTTCAATATAAAGTGTAGATGTTTCAATATATAGTGTATTTGTTTCAGTATATAATATATATGCTTTTTTCAGTGTGTAGTGTATGCATTTCAATATATAGTGTATTTGTTTCAGTATATAGTATATGCAGTTTTTTCTCAATATATAGTGTATGTGTTACAATCTATAGAGTATTTGTTTCAGTAGATAGTTTATGTGGATGTTTCAGTCTGCAGTGTATGTATCTCAATAGGTAGTGTATATGTTTCAGTACATAGTACATTTGTTTCAGTATATAGTGTATCTGGATTTTCAGTACTCCGTAGGTGGATTTCAGTAGATAGTGTATGTATTTCACTATGCAATGTAAGCATTTCACTATATCGTGTATGTGTTTCACTATATAGTATATGTATTTCAGTATACAGTATATGTATTTCACTATACGATGTATATATTTCAGTAGATACTGTATGTGGTTCACTACATTGTGTATGTATCTCACTATATAATGTATATATTTCACTATATGATGTATGTATTTCACCATATAGTGTGTGTTTTACTATACAGCCAGAGATTGTGAATTATGTCCCTAACAGCTTGCCATAAGATAGCTCCCTATACTTTACATCATTTTTTCTCGTTGCCGTCTGCTTCTAGTTTACATTTCAGCTTTCTGTTACTTTTTCTTTGAAGACTGTGAAGGCCTGGAGTCTTCCTCAGTGTCTGAAGAAAAGTGACGTTGGGAATATTTAGATGAGGAAGCTTCTGGATCTCCACCACGGTCTGAGTTACCTTTATCTGAATCTAAAGGTGCTTTTACACGGCGCTTGCTGGTAGTGCTCATTCTGTGACCCGCTTTGTTCTGCTCGATCTGTTGAGGAGCAGATCTCCTTTACACTGCAGTGATCTGTATCGAATAAGTGGTCAGATAAACTGTAACATTACCTTCTTGTGCTGTCCACAGACGATCCGTTCCGTAACAGCCAGAAGAGCATGAGATTCCCTATTGTGATGGGACTGAAATGATCAGAATGGCGCTTGTACATGGCCATGCAGAACAGAACAAAAATCCATGAACCCGGGAAAGCAGGGAACACAGAATCAGCAAATGTTCATTTCTGTTGCGAAACGGATTGCCTGTACATGGGAAAAAGGTAATGTTGAAACTGATCTGTATCACGCGTTGAGGTACAGATCACTGTGTGTAAAAGCTCCTTTAGATTACATATTTATTTTCCAGAGGCAATTGCTTAAGTTTTGGGTCTGGCTGTAACAGTTTAAATATAAGTTGAAATCTTCTTAGAGTTCTTTTTCTTGTAATAATGGTCATATCGGGGGGGGGGTGGCATTATGTCTTCCTCTGGATGAGCCTGAATAACTTCCGAAACGTTTTCTTGATAGTTTCCTTTATATAAACCTGGGCTTCAGGCTGGTCAGCTGATACTATAGTGGCTTCTAAGTCTGCCCAACCATCCTCACTTGGGGGTGACTGAGATGGTATATGAATAGATGGGGGGTCTCAACTGTCTCAGTCCAAATCTGCTGAGCTGCAACATCTTCTGTATCTAATGATTGTGCCAGTCTTTTTGAAGTTTCTTGTTGCCTCTTCGGTATAGAAGCTTTCTGGGCCATTGCCAAAATGGTGTCCTTATTCGGCCTCTCATCTCTGTTATGGGTTTCCCACTTGCAAGTACAAAAAAGAATGTCCACTCGCTTCACAGAGGTTACAGCGAAAGTCATTCAAGGAGTATGTACCAACATGACCAAATTATAAACACAGACTGCATCAAACTTTATCACATGCATTAGTAGCACTGCAGCTCTGCTCCATGTTTGGGCTCCAATTTTAGCTTTATTTCTGAGCTACTGAGCATTTTAATCTTCCAAAAACAAAATTATTCAGCCTGTTAAAGTTTGTACTTAGTCTTGTAAAACTTGATATCAGTAGACTTTGCAACCGGACTTACATAGAACTGTCTTTATATGCTCTGGGTTCTCAAGGCATCTTGCTATGTATTGTAGTGGGGGAGCACTCCTGGAGAAAATTACCTTGGCCTTTGAAAATTTCAGGAAAGTGGCTGTAAGGAGCAGTTGTGGAAAATGGTTATTGCAATGCTAAGATCTCTTCTATTGGGATTGAATGTCACATTGCTAACAGATCATGTGTCAGTATTTATATATACTCTTATAATTTAAAAAAAAGATATGATATTGTTGCCCTTTGCTGGGAGTTTCAGATTCAGCTGTTGTTATGAAACTAACTGCGCTCAGTGGATCGTGTCTATTACCTTTTATTTTTCAGGTAAATGAGTCACCTGAGGCTTGCTCAACAAGGTTAAAAGATAACCAAAGTTTAATGTACTGGAAAGCCTGGGAAGATTGGAGTCTTTGAACATGAAATGGACTTTGATGAAAATGCTGTATTGGGGCTAATAGCTGTAGAGAGACTCCATGAAATGGGAGCCCTTTATTCGATGGTCTCAAAAAAAAAAAAAAAAAAAAAAGAAAAAGTGACTCCATTCGCTGGACTCAGCAACAGAACTCTTGAAGTTAAGAGGAACCTTGAGGTACTTGCCTATTTTTTTTTATACCAGGTAAAAACTCTGACAGAACTTCATATTATGCTGATTTAGGAATTTTCCTGGAACCACAGACATATGGAATGTATTGTGGTCTGGCTTGAAAACTCTATAACTTAATCAGTGCCTTTACTGTGTGTATATAGTCTGTGTACAGTACTGGAGAGACTTGCATCACCTCTATAAATATTGGCCTGTAACTTCTTAAATAACTAATAAAATGTTTCCATTCTAATACTCCCTAGTATTGTACTCAATAAGGAAATACTGTAAATAACATCAGCCTCTGTTGTGTTGCCGTTTTGCTGTGGACCCATCTGGAGTGCCACATTTCCCCCTTAAGAAAGATGCCATTTTGTGACATTGTTCCATGTCACTCATAGAGTGCCTCATTTCAGTCTCAACATTTACATTTTAAAGAAAAAAAGTTGTATGCTAGTATGTCATAGTTAGCTCTTGTGCTTCGTAAAACTTTCTTATTTCTAAATTTATAATTTATGTAGTTTTATATGCATTTTTTCCCCTGGTAACGTATGAACCAGTGGTGTCCCCCTTAGGTACTTTCAGGACTTGTACAGCCCTGGTTTTCAAATAGCTTTTTTTCTAATAAACCCCCCAACTGCAGTGCCTCTGACTCTCCTTAACATCATTTCTATTTTTTTTCTTTACTTTGTGGTATTCATGATGTTTTAATTAAATATTTGGATCCTCCTCCCTTGGCGTCCCCCTGTTATGTGCAAGACTATGGATCCAAAAATTCTCCACAATACCAGCGGTCCATTTGCAGAACTAAAAGCACTTGTCTGTATTATTGCTGAACCATTGAAAGTCTTAGAAGCCCCACACCTGCCCAAGAAACTTCCTTTCTACTTCTCGTCCTGGTGTTTTTCTTGGTGTCTCCATTCCTCTCACTGTTACGTACATGACTTATTGTGGTGTCACTGTTACATACATGACCTTTTATGAAAAAAACAGCTTTTAAATAAATTACATCAAATAATTAGGACAATAAGTGGTGTCTAACTTTTCAGCCAAGGTTTAAATTACTGAGTAAGAAAAAAAGAGCTGTAAAACAAACAGATACAATCATCAGGTAAATGTTGACACCTCTGGAGAAAATGCATTCAAAAGTAAATGTTTAAACATAACTATGGTTGCATTATGTACATTAACACAAGTGATTCTTGTTGCAGGACTATATCAGATAGTTACACTTATATAGTTGCTTTTGTTGGGCACCTGTTAACCACGTGACTTGATATGGTGTCACTGTTATGTACATGACTTTTGGTGTCACTATTATGTACATGACTTCTTATGGAAAAACTGTTTTTGAATAAATTGCACTGAATAATTAGGAAACTCAGTGGTGTCTAACCTATACACAAAGGTTCATATAGCTGATTAAGAAAAAAAGAACTGTAAAAACAAACAGATGGAATCAGCAGGTAAACTTTGACATGCCCAGTGAAAATGCATTCAAAAGTAAATGTTTAAAGATAACTATGGTTGCTTTATGTACATTAACATAAGTATTTCTTATAGTAGGACTTTGTTGATAGTTACACTTACATTGTTGCTTTTGTTGGGTCCCCGTTAACCACATGACTTTATGTGGTATCACTGTTACGTACACGACTTTTGGTGTCACTGTTATGTACATGACTTCTCATGAAAAAACTGTTTTTGAATAAATTGCACTGAATAATTAGAAATACAACTTCTCTCAGTGCAGTTTAACCCCTGCAAGGTATATATTTTTTAAATCAAGGATGGAAATGAGAAAGGAAAATGTGAACTCACCGGGATTTGAACCTCGGACCTCTGGTATACCGTTCTAGCACTCTAACCATTAAGCTACAGGCCCACTGGTTAAAGTGTCCAAGGAACTTCCTTCTTCACAGCACCACACATTCCTTTCTCTAGTGTTGCACAATACTGCAGCCAGGAACCAATTTAGAAATACCACTTCTCTCAGTGCAGTTTAACCCCTGCAAGGTATATATGTTTTAAATCAAGGATGGAAATGAGAAAGGAAAATGTGGACTCACCGGGATTTGAACCTCGGACCTCTGATATACTGTTCCAGTGCTCTAACCATTAAACTACAGGCCCACTGCTTAAAGAGTCCAAGGAACTTCCTTCTTCACAGCACCACACATTCCTTTCTCTAGTATTGTGCAATACTGCAACCAGGAACCAATTTAGAAATACCACTTCTCTCAGTGCAGTTTAAGCCCTGCAAGGTATATATATATTTTAAATCAAGGATGGAAATGAGAAAGGAAAATGTGGACTATGTGTGGACATCCTTGATTTAAAAAATACATACCTTGTATTTCTTTACAGTACATCATGAATGTGATAGCTGTCATTTTTCAACTCCTGCCCAAAATGTGTTTTTGTGTCCTGAAAGTCGATTTTGCAGTCTCTGCACCAAGTCACCTTTCGGCCAGGAGTTGAACATTTGCTCTACCCTTCTTCATGAGGCAGGGTCATAACAAGGCTACGTTGAAAGTTTAGTGTAAAAATATTACAAAACAACAAATTTATGAGCCTGCATTACATTTTGCTAATGCAGGCTTATAACTTTAGTAATTTTCAGTATTTTTATACCCCTAATTCCTCACCTGTAGCCCTATTGGCTCTGGCCAGAATTTCTTAAAAATAATTGTGACTATCCTGATTGCTGGCTTGGTTAAGGGCATACCTTTAAAAGGGGCCCAAACTGGAGACTTCTTCATAGCATTATATTGAACCAAAAACAATCTAAGTTTACTGCTGTTTTAAAACTTACATCAAAAATAGATCTCCAAGAGTATGAATTAAAGCACATATTTCTGTTGAAAAAAAGTGCATGAATTCTTTCAGAAGTGTTCTTGCAATAAATAATCGGTCAGGTGGAAACTTTAAACCACCCACATAACAAAGATAAACTGCATTCCTTCTTTGTGCTGGGGCAGGGGAATTAGAAAATAATTATGTGCTAAAATGCCTCCATTTACATGCAGATTCCTGTTGATGATCATTAGACTGCAAATTTTGTTGTGCGTTAGCAGTGTTATTAGTATATGCTTGTTCTATACCTTGTCTCCCCATGTAGGACTGGTACTGGGCCCTTTGTCAGCCAAAGCTGCTACTATCTCTGCTGCCTTTGTATTATTTGTAGAAAATTCTCCAGAAAGTGGTGGTGAAACATTCAATTCCAAATCCTGAATTGTCTCTGATTGAGACGCCATAAAAAATAATTCTGAAGAATTTATTTTAGAGCAGTCCTCCACTATATTTAATTGTTCATTTATCTGAGGAAGACTAAGGTTTGCTGACCAAAAGCACCTAGCGTTACCTGAGCATTTTTCCTCTAGGTTTGCTTGAAGGGACAAAGCAAGGAGCAACATTAACAGAGCAAGGAGAAACATTAAGGCTTTGTTTGGCTAAGCAGAGTTACTGTCTTGTTACTATTTTGTATTGTGCTTACAGGTTGTACTTACAGGTTTTGTTACTGTTTTGTGCTTATGGGTTTTACAGTTTGATCTCTCTTTAGGCTAAGCAGAGTTACTTGTTTGTTACTATTTTGTTTTGTGCTTACATGATTTGTTTTGGGCTTACATGTTTTGCAGTCTTTTTATCACATTGAATGAGCTAATGGCTTTTCTTCCACAGCTCTTCCAGTGGATTAGGAGTGTAACTGGGGGGTGGAGCTGACAAAGGCTTAGTACCTTCCAACAGAAGGCAGAATTAAAAAGTCAGGTTACCTTTACTTTCGTGCAAGGGTGCTGTGGTTGGTGGTGTTTGTTGGAGCCACTGCCAAAGGTTGATTGTTTTTCTCTACAGGTACCTCTACTGACTTTCTGCAGGGGATGTACCACCCACCCTGCCCCAACCCCTCCCACCCTGTGCTCATCCTCTAATATAGCCCTGACCCCCTCATGTCCTTCCTGTGGAAGTAAGGAATGGGTGAGACTTACAGCACATCTCAGAAAAAAAAATGATCTTCTTTTCTCTTCACTGACTTTTGTCCACGCATTGCCCATCTGGTAGTCTCCACATAATTAAGGTTAAAAAAAAATTATTTGTTTCACTTAACCTGTTCTAAGCTTTGCTTTCATATTTTCCTTAAAACAGCTGATGTAAAACCATGACAGGAGGATAAATATGAACATATGAATCTGCCAGCAGAAACAGGCATCATGGTCTATCAAGTCTGCTCGAATGTGCAGCTAGTCCCCTACATTGCAGCTGCCCTTCCCCCCTCATGTTTACCACCCCTGCCTACCGTCCTACATGATACCACCTCCTCTGGCAGTGTTCCACTTAGCCACTGAAAAAATGTCTTCTCGTCTCTCTCCTATATCTTTCCCCCTCCAATCTGAGACCATGCCCTCTCATGTCCCTCCCCCTTCTCAATTAAAATACACCTTCTATACCTGCCTTGTTTATTCCCATCATGTATTTAAAGGTCTCAATCATATCCCCTCAATCCCTTCTCTCCTCCAATGAGTACATATTCAACTCCCTCAGCCTGTCCTCATAGGGTTAATCCTCCAAACCTTGGATCATCTTTGTTGCCCTGTGCTGTACTCCCTCCAGTAATCTGATACCCTTCTTCAGAAATGGGTGCCAGAACTGCATGCAGTACTCCAGGTGTGGTCTGACCAGTGACCTGTACAGAGGCAGGATCACCTCCATCCTTCTGGAGGAGATTCCTCTTGCAATGCACCCCAGCATCCTGTTGGCTTTAGCTGCAACCTTCCTGCAGTGAGCTGAGTTGTTCATATTCCCTGTTATAACCACCCCTAGATCATTTCTTCCTTGGTGGTACCTAACTGAACCCATCCCAACTGGTAGCTCCTCCCAGGGTTCCTTGCTCCGAAGTGCAGTACCTTGCACTTAGCAATGAACCCCAACTGCCACATTTGCAACCACTCCTCCAGTTTAGTTATGTTGTTCTGTAGCCCTTGCCACCCTACTATGTCATCCACCACTGCCCCCATCTTGGTATCATCAGTGAACAGACTGATCTTACTCCTGATGCCATGTGAGATATCCAATATGAAAATCCCAAACAGCACCATGCCCAGTACCAAGTCCTGTGGAACCCCACTCATCACAGCTCTTGGGGATGAGAGTTCCCCCACCATGGATCCACAATGGGTGTTCGACAAAATTTTTGTTGAACACCCCGACAGTGAAAATGGCAGGTCGAGCACATTTTGCAGTTGGTTGCTGGTTTCCACTGGCACTAAGTGTTTTTATGGGGCTCCACCACCACTCTTCCCATTATTTGGGAGCTGCACTCCCCACACCCCCCACTTAGGATTATTAACTCCAAGTCAGAGCTGTTTGGGGGGTGCAGGACCCCCGACAGACAGTGCCAGGTTCCAGTGGGTTTCCTACAGTGATGTGGTGCTGTAGTCACTGTAGGGGACCTCGCTGTTGGGTGGGATTACCCTCCACCACCACCATCCTTTGATGCCTTCCCTTCAGCCAGTTCACAATCTAGTTCACCATCTTTGTCCCCACTCCCGCATACTCCAACTTCCCCCCAACTGCGCATGAGGCACCGAATCAAAGTCCTTGCTGAAGTCCAAATACAGGACATCTACTGCATTGCCCTTGTCCAGTTCCCTCATCATCTAGTCATAATACTCAACTAGGTTGGTCTTGCAGGATTTCCCTGAGACAAACCCATGTTATTGACTGTCCTGGAGTCCTTTGTCTTCCAAAAAGGTCACCAACCTCTCTTTCAGGATTGTTTCCATCAGTTTCCCCTTAATGGATGTGAGGCTTACTGGTCTGTAATTGCCTGGTTCATTCTTTGGGTCACTTTTGTGGAGGGGCACCACGTGAGCCATCCTCCAGTCCTGTGGTACACATCCTGTGTCCAGGGAGGTCTGTCATTGGCCCCACCAGGACCTCCACCGGTTCTTTCAGCACCCTAGGGGGAATGCCTTCTGGTCCTGGTGCCTTATTCACCCTCAGTGCCTTCACACCTTCCAGCACCCTGCTCTTTGTAATTACCTCATCTGTCACCCCCTCCAACCCCTTGCCCATCTTCCCCATCCCCCGAGGTAGCTGCCTTCCCTTCTCTTTCATGAATAAAGCAGAAGTACTCATTCAGTGCTTCTGCCTGCTTCACCCCTTTCTCCACCTCCTCCGTCCTTCCTAATCCTCATTATCTGGGTCCTTGCAGCTCATTCTCTCCCTTATGTACTTGAAGAAGTCCTTTTCCATGTACTTGATGCCCTTTGCCAGCCTCAGCTCTGTAGAAGCCTTTGACTGCCCTGACTAGTCTGGTCACCTCTTTGGACTTCTTCACATACACTTTTCTGTCCTCCCCCTTCCTGAATTTCCTGAACCTCCTAAATGCTGCTTTTGTTGCCCTCACCCCTTCCAAGACCCCCCGGTTCAACCAGCTTGGTTTCTTGGCCCTACCCTTCTTGCTCTGTGTCTTGGTACATGACCCAGTAGCCTCCACCAGCCTTAGCTTGATGATTTCCCATTTTTGGTATGCATTCAAGTGTGGATGAATTTCTGCCAGATGCCTCTCCAAAATCTCTCCCATCTTAACAAAATCAGCCTTTCTGAAGTCAACCAACCTGGTTCCTGTGCCTACAGCATCCTTGCCCATGTTGAGTATGAATCACACAGAGTTATGGTCACTCCCAGCCAGTGGGTTTTCCACCTCCAGCTCCCTTACAGCCTTCCAATTAGACAGTACTAGGTCTAGAGTTTTTCCCAACCTGGTCAGCTTGTTAACCATCTTTGCCAAGAAGCTGTCCTGGAATGCATCCAGTAGGACCTGTTGCCTTGCACTTGAGGTGGCTGGGGTGCTCCAATCCACTCCTGATAGATTGAAGTCCCCACGATCACTGTGTTTCCCTTCCCACAGACCCTCCTGATCTGCTCTGCTAATTCCCTGTCCAAGTCCTCAGCCTGAGGTGGTGGCCTGTACACCACTGCCATCCTAAGTGTCCTACTTTTTGAATCCTGGAACTGCATCCATAATGCCTCAGTCCTACCCTCCTCCCCCTCTTGCATTACACACCTTATCCCTTCCCTTGCATAAATCACCACCCCACCCCTTTCCCCTTGCCCATATCCTTTCTGTACATCCTATACCCTGGGATCATCAGATCCCAATCCTGGTATTGGGTGGCCCAAGTCTCTGTGATGGCCACAATGTCCACCACCCCCACTGTCAAGAGAGCCTGTAACTCAGCTTCTTTGTTCCCCAGGCTTTTTGTGTTCAGAGAGATGACCCTCCAACTTGTTCCCTTGACCTCCCCCCGCAATCCCTCCCTGGTACCATCCTTGTTAGCTTGGGGGTAAATAGTCTTTTTACTCTCTAGAAGTCACCCAAGTGGATCTGCTTCAACCTCTCCAACCTAAAATATTCTAGTAGCAATGGAGATTGTCACTTGGGGACAATGTGGGGCCCTATTTGGCAGGGCATTTTTCCATGGCCTGGGTCAATATCTGGCTTGCTGGGCTAAAGCTGACCTTAGGGCTCAGCTGAAGGAAGCATGGGCCACAATACATAAGCACCAGGTTGAATTGTAAAGTTACAGGCACCTGCTCATCCCACCTCTGACTATGTGGCAGACAAATGTCAGCAGTTGTTCTAGGTAGGATCCAGAATCGGAGGGCTGACAGGTGGTCAGAACGGAGAGGTGAGGCCATGTGGCAAGAACTAAAACACGAACATCCTAAAAAAATGTGCTTATAAATAACAGATATATACCATTGGTAATGGAACCAGTCACTAGGCATTGCGGTGCTTCTAGGGAATGGCTCACAGAGTCAAGCATGATCGAAAAAGATAAAGAAAACAATAGCAACAGGGACAAAAGGAAACTTATCATAGTGGGAGTTTCCATGATCCATGATGTGCAATCCCACATAAATCCAAATGGCGGTACCAGAGTCATTGTCAAGTGTCTCCCAGGTGCATCTGCAAAAAAGTACCCAAAATGCATCGAGCAGATTGCACGAAGGGAGGATGGAACAAAACAAGTAATTGTTCACCTAGGGACAAATGACTTGTCCAAGCACTCAGTTGCGGAGACAAAGGAATACATTGTACAACTTGCTAACGGAATATCCTCTCTTTTGTCCATACTGGCATTCTTTGAGATGCTTCCAGTCTGGGGGTGGGGTGGAAGCACCAGGAGGGTCAGAGAGGAGGACATACATGAGTTTAACTTATGGCTGAGGGAATGGTGCCAGGAAAATGGCTACCATCTCATTGGCAACTGGTAGTCCTTCTGGGAGAGGGGCTTTTTTCAGTACAATGACTTCCACCTGACAAAGGAAGGGGTGAGGACACTAGTCAAAAATTTGATGTGTACACGGAGGAGGTGGTGATGACACTTACCAAAGCAAAGGGTAAGAAGGTCACTAGCCCCTGACAGCAGCAAATGATAGGTTAACTACTCTAAAGCATGATTATACCTTACAAATTAGGGAAAACTCTCTTGTCAATACCTGCAGCAAAACTCTTCTACAAAATGTTCATCCAAAACCACAGGTACAGATCCAAGGAGTTCCAGAAGGGGTACAAATGAGGGGTGGAAACCTTTCCAACAAAACTTTTCATTAAAAACCACAGTTGCAGACTGAAAGAGCCCCATAAATCTTTCATCGGAAACCACAGGTGCAGACCAAAGGAGATCCATTAAGGGTACTAAAGAGGCATGGCAAAACAAAAGGAAACTCACCTGTGCTAAGAGTGGGGGTAGAACATGGAGGGCAATGAACGCCAGAAACCTAGTGAACAAAATCCCTGACCTCATGGCCATAATGGCAGAAGCAGAACTCGACTTAGTGGCCATGACGGAAACCTGGTTCACAAAGAACCATGATTGGGACATGGCTATCCTGGGCTACCACCTGTACAGAAGGGACAGGAAGGGTAGGAAAGGGGGTGGGGTAGCATTATATGTCAAGGAGGAAATCAAGGCTACAGAGATTCAGAGGATCCTGGATGAGTCAGAAGCACTGTGGGTAACAGCTGAGGCAGGATCAGGGGCAGCCATTAGGATAGGAGTCATCTACAGGCCCCCATCGCAAGGGGATATTGGAGACAAGGAAATGATGGAGATACTCCACAAAATGACAGACAAGGGTGAGACACTAATAGTAGGGGATTTTAACTTGTCAGACATAAACTGGAAATCTTGTACAGCATCTACATCAAGAGGAAGGGACTTTGTAATGGCCTAGCAGGGTGCAGAGCTGAGGCAGCTTGTGGAAACGCCTACCAGAGGTGAAGCTGTTTTGGACTTGGTTTTTACTAACAGCGACAGGGTAAAGGAGGTTAAGGTGGGGTGCCACTTAGGAAATATTGACCATGTAATAGGGAATAACTTCCCCGCTTTGTTTCTGGAGCTGGCAAACTTTGGTCTTTAATTTTATTTTGTTTTTTTCTCTTCCCCCCCCCAAGTCTGTTGCGCAACAGCACATTATTATTGCCTCTCATCGAAATTACTCCCCTCCTTGCGTGTATGTAGACTGGCCACCTACATAACACGCTTCCTGGGGGTAACTTCCATATTATGTGTTTTATTTTTATGCTGCCTAGCTCTCGAGGCAAAGCGCCCCCCCCCGCTCTGTAATTCAAAGTATTCAAATTCACTTGTTCCTTTCTAATATTCTCGTTAAATATATTCCTCCCCTATGTATAGGATGCCCCGCTCCAGGTCCGTGTTGTCTGTTTGCTACAGACCTCGTGAACGTGCGAGTGGGAATTCAAATTTGAGTAGGGAAATTCTGTCTTTCGTCCGGGATTGGATTTGTGGTTTTTATTAATAATCCACTCACTGTGGAGCTCTGTCTCCGCTTTTCATATCATTTAGTTTTGGTTTTACCTCTCGAACGTGCGAGAAGGCAAAGGGCAGTTAATTCCTAAAGTATACTCAGGACATGACCGGGACTCCTTTTTCATCGAATAAAATTAAAATACTTTAAAGGAGCTCCTCGGTCTGTGTCCTTTAGTTATACTCCTTCGGCTGCAAAACCAGACATTAGAAGCTGTTTGTTAACAGTCCAGCCAGTTAGCACAAAGGCTGGCGTGTCGCAATGCAGCACTTCATATTCAAACATTGTTTTTGGTCTAAGATGTAGCGTGGTGTAACCTCTCCTTAAATAAAATTATTTAATAGTTTTCTGTGTTGAACTAAAATGTTTGGCATTCCTCGTTTTTCAGGGAGTTTTATAAGAAGGAGCATTTGGTTTTACAGCGCTTGTTGCAGCATTAAGACAGCTAGACTCCCTTAATAAATACAGATGTTGGAGGTGTTTGTTTAAACCCCTAAGTTTTGTTTTGTTTAATGCTACTCAACTTACATGAACTGATGAATCACAACACCTTCTTCTCCTCCTCACCTTGCTTACTATTCTAAGAGCCGGCCGGCCTCTTTGTGTTAATATTTATAGCATACCATAATGTGGGAGGGGAATGAATGTGCTGAACTAAAAGAATATAATATAAAACCAAAATTCAGAGCAATCCTTATGTTCTTTTAAGTTGTATGAATATATATATAATATATGAGAGAGTAAAAGTAAATTTATTTAAAACAAAAGATATCTCTCATCTAAGGTCAGGGGAGGGCTTACAGATCAGGTGACCGATCCTCCAGATAAAAAGAGCTCAGTTATTGTTTAAAGTCAGTCTTGAGTTGGTCTGTTAGAGGTCAACATCTCTAGTCCTTTCTAGAGCTGTATTTATGTTGCCTTTGGAGTTTTGTTTTGTTGTTTTAAGTCCGCTGATGCTTTACTTTGTTTTCTGTTATTCAAATAAATATTTGGACTATTGAGTTCCACCTTCTACAACTGGAATTGGTGTCCTGTCTTCAATCCCAACACCTTCACAGTTGGTGTCAGAAGTGGGATTGAGGTCCTTTTGGCGATATTCCAAGGGTCAGACAGACCAACCCTGGGATGGAGAGAGAGACAGAAGAGAAGTGGACCCTGTTACCAGAACCAAAGGCATCTTGACCAGGACTATGGTGGATAAGCTGGGGGAACCATTACTGTTTGGACTACCCGATCGGAAGAAAGAAAGACTTAAAACTGAGCAGGTGTTACAGGAAGAGACAGTAGATCTTCAGGGGACAACAGCTGAAGCCCCACCTACTGGTACTTCACTAGAGGAAGAGCCACCAGAACGGTTGCATGAACTACTGAGATGGCTCTGTATTAAGGAGTTAGCATCAGATAAGGAGAGGGAGAAGGAACAGGAACGGAATGAGAAAAGATGGCAGGAGACCTTGAGGGCCTTTCAAACCATCAGTACCTCTCGAAGTCCTACAGCACCTATAGAAGCCCCAAAGGACATCAAACTCACAAAATTGGGTGAGCAAGATGATATTGAAACTTATCTAACAACTTTCGAATGGATTGCTGGGGCCTGTGGATGGCCAAGGGAACAGTGGGTCCTTCGTCTGGCTCCCTACCTCACTGGAAGGGCACAATTGGCCTATGGGAACATGGACAGCCAACAGGTGGGAAAGAGAGAAATTTTGAGAAGATATGACATTAGTGCTGAGATCTATTGATAACGATTTTGCGCACTTTGGTTTCAACCTACGGATCACCCCAGAGAAATATATGTACGCCTGAATGACTTATGTAATAAATGGTTACAGCCTGGAACAAAGACTATAAATCAAATTATGGAAGCCATTGTAGTAGAACAATATATACGGGTGTTGCCCCAAGACATTCAGCTATGGGTAAAGGAGCATCGCCTGGAAACCTCAGAGAAAGCCATTTCACTAGCTGAGGATTATCTGACGGCCCGTCCTTATAGAAGAAGATGCCATCTACTGGGACTTCTATGGTGAGACCTTCTTCTTCTTCTCCTTCTTCTGCTTTCCCCTCTCCTGTTGCCCCAGACACTAATATCGGTCCATCAGTTAGACAACTGATAACAAGGGTGGAGTTAGACCAACTAGACCACCCCTTTCCGATGTTGTATGCAGAGGCTGTCATGAACGAGGTCATATTGCTCAATTTTGTCCTAAGAAACAAACTGGAAATGTACACTTGGCCTTAGCAAACCTGGGGCAGTATGTTATTCCCATACAGTTTGGATCACAGACAGTTATGGGACTTATTGACTCGGGGAGTAAACAAACATTGGTTTGACCAGAACTGGTAGAAAGCAAACCCAGGAATCCTGTGCAGACAGGGGTGATCTGCATACATGGAAATGTACATTACTACCCAACAACATCCGTAGAATTATAAACCTCCCACTCTAAAAGAGAGATAGACGTAGGGAAAGTGCCCCTGCTACCCTTTCCAGTATTGTTGGGTCAAGACCATCCTGACTTTAAAGTTTATTTGGCTGCAGTTACTACACGGGCGCAACATAAAGAAAGTGAGAAGTTCCCCATGCCTCCTTTTGACGAAGATGTTTTTGGGGTTCCTGGTAAGACCAGGAAACCCAAAAGGGAATGACGACAGGATAAATTACAATGGACTAAGGCACATGTCTCTGACTTGGACAGTAAAGCGATTGATATAAATGTTCTGAGTAAGAAATGTGATTTTGAGATTGAACAAAAGAAAGACGAGTCATTAACCCCATTGTTTTTACAGGTGTCCCAAGAGGAAGTAGAGGGAAAACCCTGTTACAGGGTGATGCACAACTTATTATACCGAATTTGTACTCACCCTAGAACAGGAGAACAGGTAGATCAATTACTGGTACCCAAGGAGTATAGGATGCAAATACTACAGCTAGCTCATGACAGTCCTCTTGCTGGGCACTTAGGAAGGGATTGTACTCTAGCCAGAATCCTATATCAGTTCTTCTGGCCCGGCATTCATAAAGACGTAGAATGATACTGTCTGACCTGTCCTGAATGCCAGTTACTGGCTAAAATAGGGAAAAAGGATACTGTTCCATTGCAACCCCTGCCCATTATAAACCACCCATTTGAACATATAGTGATGGATATAGTGGGTCCTTTACAGAAAACCAAAAAAGGGAATCGCTTCATTTTAGTGGTCTGTGACTACCACATGAAATATCCTGAAGCTATTCCCTTACGAACTATAACCGCCAACAAAATAGCGGAAGAACTTATTAAAATATTCAGTCGATTGGGTATACCCAAAGAAATTCTGACAGATAGAGGTAGTAATTTTTGCTCACAGGTATTAAAACGGTTATATCAGGCCCTTAATGTTCATGCTATCCACACTACACCCTATCACCCTCAAACAGATGGTCTTGTGGAACGGTTTAACCAGACTTTAAAGCAAATGTTAAAAAAGTATACACAGGAGGAAGGAAGGGATTGGGATCAGTATTTACCCTTCTTAATGTTTGCGTATAGGGAGGTTCCACAAGCATCAAGCGGATATTCGCCTTTTGAATTATTATATGGCAGGAATCCTAGGGGCCCCCTTGATATAGTGAAAGAGCAATGGGAAGAAGGGCATGAGGTAGGCCCGACAACACTTGACTTTGTCAATAAACTTAGACAAAAGTTAGTAAGATATGTAGACTTAGCCCATAAAAAGGAGCTTCAACAACAATCAAGACAGAAGCTTCTCTATGACAGAGGGGTAGGACAAAAATCATTTTAGACGGGAGATCGTGTACTATTGCTCCTACCCTCCTCTGACAATAAACTAAACATGAAATGGCAAGGGCCCTATACAGTGAATAAACAGTGTGGTCCAGTAACACATGAAATAGAATTACCTGATAAGAAAACAAAATGAAAAGTATATCATGTTAATCTACTAAAACAATGGCAAAAAAAGACCGATTCGGTCTGTTACGTATGCCCTGAACCAGCAGAAAGTGAACTTGAGATGGCGTATAAACGGTTAGACGAAAAAGGTTCTGTATTAGACATTCACAGAAATCCCACCTTAACTGAAATACAATCTCAAGAACTTGAACACATTTTACAGATTAATCAAGACATTTTCACCAATATACCAGGAAAGACCAACCTGATATACCATCATATTGAGGTTTTGTACCCAACCCCTACATGGGTGAAACCCTATAGGCTCCCTGAAAGATTGAGAAAGGAAGTAATTTCAGAGATAGACAAAATGATAAGACTAAAGGTTATAGAACCTTCTAATAGTGACTGGTCTTTTCCTATGGTCATAGTAAACAAAAAGGAGGGAGGAATCTGCCTTTGTTTGGACTTTCAAAAACTTAATGCCATCTCAAAATTCGACAGTTACCCCATGCCACGTATCGATGATATAGTCGATCATTTAGGGAAAGCCCATTATTTTACCACACTTGATTTATCCAAGGGATATTGGCAGATACCATTAGATGAGACTTCAAAAGAGAAAACAGCATTTAGTACCCCAAAAGGTCTTCACCACTTTACTATGATGCCTTTTGGGTTACATGGCGCCCCTGCCACTTTTCGGAGACGAATGGATAAAATTCTACAACCCCACATGAGCTATAGTGCTGCTTACCTTGACCATGTTATCATTTATAATCCCACATGGGAGGATCATAAACAACATTTAGAAGCAGTACTACAGGCTCTGAAAAACGCAGGGCTTACTGTCAACCCAGAAAAATGTGCCTTTGCTATGCAAGAAACTAAATGCTTAGGATTTGTGATAGGCAAGGGATGTATTAAACCAGAAATAAGCAAAATTGATGCAGTAGCTAATAGTCCAAGACCAAAGACAAAGAAAAAAGTATGATCTTTCCTTGGTTTGGCTGGATATTACAGGTGATTTATACCCAACTTCGCCTCCCTAGCCAGCCCTTTGACTGATCTTACAAAGAAACGAAACCCTACTAAAGTAAAATGGACCCCTGAATGTGAGACAGCCTTCGGTACTATCAAAGCTTCACTCTGTGCTGCCCCAGTACTAGTAAGTCCGGATTTTTCTCAACCTTTTATAGTACAGACCGATGCCTCTGCCACAGGTATAGGGGTCGTACTATCACAAATAATAGATGGACAGGAACACCCTGTGCTATATATAAGTAGAAAATTACGTACTCGAGAAATAAAATATGCTACCATTGAAAAAGAATGTCTGGCTGTACGCTGGGCTGTAGAAACACTAAAGTTTTATTTATGGGGGACACAATTTGAATTAATAACGGATCATAATCCCCTCTGCTGGTTGATGGCAATGAAGGACAAGAATCCATGCATTATGAGATGGTACCTTGCCTTGCAGCCTTATAATTTTACAATAAAACATAAGGCCGGATCAGCTCATAAAAACGCGGATTACTTGTCCAGATTTGGTGCAGGAATACCCAGACCAGAAGGATAACATAATCAGACCCCGGGGTAAAAGTATATTGAGGTCAAGATTATCAACTGCTGTTGACTTTACTGAAAAAAAAAAAAGAGAAACATTTTTATAATAACAGGGACCCAGGGGTGGAGCTTTAGGAGTGGGTGGGCTAAAGCTCCATCTCTCAGTGCAGTGGGAGATCTGAGACATCTGCCTTTCCTAAGAATAAATAAGGCACAAAACATTCAAAGGAATGATTTTGTACAAAAAGGGGGAGGTATGTAATAGGGAATAACTTCCCCGCTTTGTTTCTGGAGCTGGCAAACTTTGGTCTTTAATTTTATTTTGTTGTTTTTCTTCCTTCCCCCCCCAAGTCTGTTGCGCAACAGCACGTTATTATTGCCTCTCATCGAAATTACTCCCCTCCTTGCATGTATGTAGATTGGCCACCTACATAACACGCCTCCGGGTAACGCTCATATTATGTGTTTTATTTTTATGCTGCCTAGCTCTCGAGGCAAAGCGCCTTCTAATGCTCTGTAATTCAAAGTATTCGAATTCACTTGTTCCTTTCTAATATTCTCGTTAAATATATTCCTCCCCTATGCATAGGATGCCCCGCTCTAGGTCCGTGTTGTCTGTTTGCTACGGACCTCGGGAACGTGCGAGTGGGAATTCAAATTTGAGTAGGGAAATTCTGTCTTTCGTCCGGTATCGGATTTGTGATTTTTATTAATAATCCACTCGCTGTGGAGCTCTGTCTCCGCTTTTCATATCATTTAGTTTTGGTTTTACCTCTCGAACGTGTGAGAGGGCAAAGGGCAGTTAATTCCTAAAGTATACTCAGGACACGACCGGGGCTCCTTTTTCATCGAATAAAATTAAAATACTTTAAAGGAGCTCCTCGGTCTGTGTCCTTTAGTTATACTCCTCCGGCTGCAAAACCAGACATTAGAAGCTGTTTGTTAACAGTCCAGCCGGTTAGCACAAAGGCCGGTGTGTCGCAATGCGGCACTTCATATTCAAACATTGTTTTTGGTCTAAGATGTAGCGTAGTGTAACCTCTCCTTAAATAAAATTATTTAATAGTTTTCTGTGTTGAACTAAAACGTTTGGCATTCCTCGTTTTTCAGGGAGTTTTATAAGAAGGAGCATTTCGTTTTACAGCGCTTGTTGCAGTATTAGGACAACTAGACTCCCTTAACAAATACAGACGTTGGAGGTGTTTGTTTAAACCCCTAAGTTTTGTTTTGTTTAATGCTACTCAACTTACATGAACTGATGAATCACAACACCTTCTTCTCCTCCTCACCTTGCTTACTATTCTAAGAGCTGGCCAGCCTCTTTGTGTTAATATTTATAGCATACCATAATGTGGGAGGGGATTGAATGTACTGAACTAAAAGAATATAATATAAAACCAAAATTCAGAGCAATCCTTATGTTTTTTAAGTTGTATGAATATATATAATATATGAGAGAGTAAAAGTAAATTTATTTAAAACAAAAGATATCTCTCATCTAAGGTCAGGGGAAGGGTTACAGATCAGGTGACCTATCCTCCAGATAAAAAGAGCTCAGTTATTGTTTAAAGTCAGTCCTGAGTTGGTCTGTTAGAGGTCAACATCTCTCTAGTCCTTTCTAGAGCTGTAATTATGTTGCCTTTGGAGTTTTGTTTTGTTGTTTTAAGTCCGCTGATGCTTTACTTTGTTTTCTGTTATTCAAATAAATATTTGGATGATTGAGTTCCACCTTCTACAATTGGAATTGGTGTCCTGTCTTCAATTCCAACACCTTCACAGACCACCGCATGGTGGGATTTAAAGTAAACACTAGTGAAGACATTAGTCATTCCAAGATCAGGGTTTTAGACTTCAGAAAAGCAGACTTTCAGAAGATGAAAGATAGCCTGGCAGAAGAGTCTTAGATACAGGTGTAACCCCCAGGGGCGCTATCCCAAGGGCTACCACCCCTGCCTGTCTCAGCCGTGACAGGGTAAGGGGCCCAGATCCGTTGACGGGTGCCTCCACCCAGAGGTCGGGGTTAGGACAGTCTAGGTTGACTCAGTCACAGTCCTCTGGGTTGCTGCAACCCCCCCTTCTTCCCACTAGTGGCTCAAATGGAGTAATTACAATGCTTTCCCCCTGAACACTTACCCCCCCTGGCTCGGAACACTCAGCTCACTCCAGGGACCCTCTGGAAAGTAAGGTACAGTTATCAAACATTCACTGTGCAGTATGTCCTCAGTAAGACACAAACCAGCCTGGGTACAGTTGCAAGACAAACAATCTGATTTATTTGAAGGAGGATAACAAGGACCGGGGGAAATCAGGGTGATTAGCTTATCACTATTACCTATATTTAACTACCTATGGCTCTGTGCTCAGGCCTGAACCTATCAGTTATTGTCTATGGGTACCCAAGCCCTAATGGCTAGTTCCTCGATGCAGCTGGTTGGGGCCCTGACACAAGCGAGCATGTAATCCCTGAGAAGATCAAATGGAGCAGAAAGCTCAATTAGTGCAGTCAGCAGTACAACAAAATGACTTTTGGCCACTGCTTGCAAGCTTAACAGGGAGCTACCCTGATCCAGTACTCACGACTCCAGCAGTTACCCTTCCTTCACCACTTGCAGGGCTGAGCCTGAGCTTCAGAAGCCTCCTCACACATTTATATGGAAAACAACAGAGGGGTACCATACCAGGCAGCTGCTTTCAAGACCCAAACGAACTCACAGCAGTTTTGGGTGTTACATTGCAGCTTCAACTTTTCTGACAGACCGAGCGTGATTCAGCAGATTCTCCAGTCCTCTACAGGTTGAGCCTGGTAGGTAGCTGTGCTGGCACACAGCCTCCTCTGACCACACGCCAGAGATTTAATCCGACAAGCACTGACAATGCAAACAGCCGCCTCAGGCCTTTCACATGCGTCCCACGCGAACACTCAATGGCGCAGAAGCTCAGAGCTCCCTTCTCCTTCACAGTCACAATGAGTCTGCCCCTAACAGCATGGGGCACTCCTTACAGTTCGGGCGCTACCCGATTCCATTGGCTGGTGTCACATGCCAGTCAATTACTCTGGCCCTCAGTGGTGCGAAAAAGCGCAATAGCCCATAATGCCTTTCCCAAAATTACAAGCAGCTCCTCTATTGGTCCTCTGGCTCCATTAAGAGTCCTGGTTGCTGATTGGTCACTTAGTCCTTCACATTAACTGCCCCTGAACCTTATTGGATCCTTCAGAACGTCCTGGTCCAACATGGAGGGGCACAGCACACAGAGTCCCATCTGTAACAAAAGCAGGTTAGACAAAACTGCACCTTCGCTATCACTCTCAATAATTTCAGGCAACAGGTACACCTGTCGAGGGCACCCTTTCATGCTTGTGTACTCACCAAGAGGGGCATTACAGTACAGCTCGAGTGGGACTCAACAAGGAAACACACAGTCCCCCTCGCAAACAAGGACTTTGCCTGTGAGCAGACGGCTCTTAAAGGGACAGCATGGGGAGGCTTCAAAAGCACTCATAAACCCCACATTTAGTGGCCTCACGCCGAACACCAACCAGGCATGGAGCATCCAGCAAGCTCCGGGAAGGCCTTCAGGAACCCCCATTTGTAGAGGGGTTACACAGGGAAGAGAAAGGAGTAAATGAAATGTGGGAGTATCTCAAAGGAGCTATCACAGAGGTAACTAAACAGTGTGTCAGAAGGGTGAGCTAGGAAAATAAGAAAAGGAAACCCTTCTGGTTCTTCAAGGAGGTGGCTGCAATAGTAAAGGAGAAAAAGAAGGCGTACACAAACTTTAGGGTGTCAATGAAAGATGAGGATAAGGAAACCTATAAGGTAACATAGAGAGAAGTTGGTAAGGCATAAGGAAGGCTAAAGCCCTGACTGAACTGAGGAGGTATGGGGTTATTATGTCACAAGACATAATGCCATATGGCACTATCGTGCTGCGCAATTAATGCCATGAGGCATCATGTCTTTGTAAAGCCCCCACACATCCCACAGACCCCCCCACTAATGATTCTCAACCCGAGGGGGTCCAACTCGGGAACGACAGGTCCGGTTTCGCCACAATGCTGCACGCTATTGCGTGCAACATTATGACCCGGTATGAACTGAGGGTTGCGCAGGGAGTAAAGGAGGGAGATTAAGCCTTCTTTAGGTACATAAGGCAAAAAAGGAAAACCAAGGAGGGGATAGTTAGACTAGCAGATACTGGAGAGAAACTGGTAGAAAAAGATTGCAAGAAAGCACAAGTCTTAAACCAGTACTTCTGTTCTGTATTCACCAAAGAGAATGCAGAGGATGGGCCAAGCCTGTATAGCAGCAACACTCAGGGACCGGGCATTGACACAAGCCCCTTCACAGAGGCTCAAGTCTTGGAAGCTTTAAATAAACTAAAGGTGGACAAGGCCATGGGACCGGATGGGACTTGCCCTAGAGTTCTCAGGTAGCTGGGGAGTGTACTAGCAGCACCCCTAGCAGAACTATTTATCAAATCACTGCAGAGTGGGTTAGAACCAGAGGACTGGAAAAGGGCAACAGTGGTCCCGCTCCACAAAGCAGGGAGCAGGGAGGAGGCTGGCAATTACCATCCGGTAAGCCTCACGTCAGTGGTAGGGAAGTTGATGGAGACACTACTCAAACAGAGAATCATAATGCATTTGGAATCCAGTGGGCAGCAAGACCCAAAACAGCATGGGTTCACGGCAGGTAGGTCTCGCCAACTATCATGGTCGACTTCTTTGACTGGGTTACAAGGATAGTAGATGTTGTCTATCTGGACTTTAGCAAAGCCTTTGACTCTGTTCCATATAGAAGACCGGTAAGGAAGCCGGACCACATGGGGTTGGACAGGGAGGTGGTTGAGTGGGTGAGTCACTGGCTGAAAGAAAGAACACAAAGGGTTCTGGTAAATGGGGCATTTTCAGCTGAGAGGGAGATGACCAGCGGGTACCACAGGGTTTGGTATTGGGTCCCCTACTCTTCAATGTGTTCATATCAGACATTGCAAATGGGCTGGAAGGTAAAGTGTGTCTATTTGCTGATGACACAAAGATTTGTAACAAAGTGGACTCCCCTGAAGGTGTGAGGAGTATGATTTCAGGCTTGAAGAAACTGGAGGAGTGGTTGGAAACACGACAGCTGAAATTCAATGCCAAAAAGTGCAAAGTCATGCACTTAGGCAGAAACAATCCCAAAGAGGATTACTACCTGGGAGGAGAGAAGCTAGCCTCCACCAGCCAGAAGAGGGATCTAGGGGTCATTATATCAGAAGACTTGAAAGTGGGTAAACAGTGCGAAAAGGTGGCACTAAAGGCAAGTGGCATGCTGTGCTGCATTGGGAGGGGAATCACGAATCACAGGAGGGAGGTGGTGTTATCACTCTACAAGGCGCTGGTGCACCCCCAGTTGGAGTACTGCGTACAGTACTGGAGATCACACCTCAAAAGGGACATAGACAGAATCGAGACGGTTAGAGGAGGGCCATGAAAATGATTCGGGGACTGCAACATATGGTATGCCAGGACAGGCTGAGGGAACTTCAACATATACTCCCTGGAACAAAGGAGGGAGAGGGGCGACATGATTGGGACTTTTAAATATATGAGTGGTATAAATACAGTTAACGTTCAGGAGCTTTTCCAATTGCAAGAGAGCAGGAGAATAAGAGGGCATGACATGAGGCTGAAGGAAGGGAGTTTCAGGAGTAATACAAAGAAGTTCTTCTTTATAGAGAGGGTGGTGGTGGACCCATGGAATAGCTTACCCAAGGAGGTAGTGGGGGCCAAAACAGTAAGCGAGTTCAAAAATGCATGGGATAAACATAAAGGTAGCATACAGAGAGGCAAAGGAGGGGAGGGAGAATAGCACCAGGTAGGTTCTTGGGCAGACTAGATGGACCTTGTGGTCCCCTTCTGCCATCACTTTCTATGCTTCCATGTTTCACTTGTCTGTTATCTCTGCCTGTTCTGAACTTTGAGTAAACACTATCAAGTTTTCAGAGACAACCTCTGTATTTGAAACTGTCACTGGTAAATTGTCCTTTTTATTTTGCGGGGGGGGCGTGCATATAGCTCACCATTGTCTTTCATGTCTATAGATACCACCTCCTCAAACAAACTGATGTTTTATCACTAGGAGAATGCATTATGACATCTGCAGCAGCACCTTGAGAAAAGCTTAATATTTCTTCCTTCTGTGTCAGTGTGCTATTCTCTTCCCCAATATTATTAAGCTGCATCTCACTTTCCTCTCATATAAGTCATCCCGGGGAAATCATGTCAGACAAACCTTGTGGAGTTCTATGACTGGGTGACAAGTGCCTTGGACCTGGGTAGACCAGTGGACGTCCTCTTTCTAGACTTCAGCAAGGCATTTGACTCTGTTCCTCACGTGGGCCTGTTGGATAAGCTGGGAGAAATGGGGGTGGGGAACCAGATGATCAGATGGATAGGCAATTGGCTCCAGGACCGGACCCAGAGGGTCGTAGTTGGCGGATAGTCTCATCCCCAAGGAGGTCATTAGTGGGGTCCCACAGGGATCAGTCCTTGGGCCCCCTCCTTCAACGCCTACGCCTCTGACATAAGGACAGAACAGGAGTGAGATGAGTCTCTTTGTGGATGACTCAAAACTGGGGCGGTGGTGGATGGGGAGGAGGGAGGGTGGTTCACAGGGCAATGGAAGCTCTGGAAAGATGGTCTAGAAAGTGGAAGCTGAGGTTCAATGCAGGAAATGCAAGGTACTCCACCTGGGGGCCAGAAACCCAGGCCAAGTGTACACCCTGGGGAATGCTACAAGTCTCGATGGCTGAGAGGGACCTGGGGGTGGTAGTGGATGTCAAGATGAACAACTCGGAGACTTGTAGGAGGGCAGCAGCCAAGGCCAACAGGATGCTGGGATGCATCGCTAGGGGGATCACCTCCAGAAGGAGGGAAGTGATACTCCCTCTGTATAACTGCTTGGTGAGGCCGCACCTTGAGTACTGCATGCGGTTTTGGAGGCCACACTTAAAGAGGGACATTACTCTCCTGGAGAGGGTCCAGAGGAGGGCAACCAAAATGATTTGGGGCTTGGGGGACAGGACCTATGAGGAGAGGCTCGAAGAGCTAAATATGTACACATTGGAAGAGAGAAGGGACCGGGGGGACATGATAGAGGTCTTCAGGTACATGAAGAGGGTAAATAGGGGAGGAACAGTCGGGTGCTTCGAAGGAAGGTGGAGGGAGCCACTAGAGGGCACGGGTGGAAGCTGGAGGGGGGAAGATTCAGGGGAGAAAGGAGGAGGTGCTACTTCACTGAGAGGGTGGTGGAGCCGTGGAATGCGCTGCCTAGGGGGCTGGTGGAGGTAGAGACGGTGGAGGGGTTCAAGAGGGGGTGGGACAGGTACAGGGGAAGGGTTCTGGAAGCAAAATCCAATGCAGCAAGAATATCTGGAACTGGAAAGGGAGAAGCCAGAGGAGGTGAGGGGGGCAGCAAGGTCAGCACCCAGGGTGGAGGCTGACCAAACGAGCAGACACGAAAGACCATTAGGCCTATTCTGCTGGCATTTTAGTATGTTAGTATGTTAGTAAGTATGAGTGAAGACATTTTTACCTGTGTAGTGCAGGGATCTTGTGCAGTATCCAGAGGCTCAACAGCAGCTTTTCCTGGAGAAACAGAATAAATAGAACTTTCAGCTTCATTTTCAGGCATCCACTGTCTCATAGGACTCTAGGTCCACCCAGCACCTTGAAGTGCACTTTCAACATACAATTCGTTGGCTGGAGACTCCAACTGAAGTTTCACAATAGATTGTTGTATGTCTCTTGCTTAAGGTTTTACCTCCATAAGGGCATCTTTATCCCGCTTTTTCTACTGTTTGTTTTGTTTTCCCATATTGTTTCACTGAACGAAGTGTCTGGTTTTGCCCTCCTGTTGAGCTATTTCAAGAATCGGTGCTGGCAAAAACTTGCTCTTCTGCTTTATTAGAGACTGACTCGTCTCTACTCCCTCATTCGGCATCTGTTTAACTGCTTTACTGTATGTTGCTGCTTTCTATGAGAGCACAGAACTGGCTGCTGTTGAAGTTCCATATGTTTTGTACTACCTGACACTTAGACTGCTCTCATAAGTGGTGTTTTTCCTGGGAAATGCATTCTTCCTCCTCCACTACCAGTTTCAATAGCGCTCGTTTTCTAGCCTGCAACTGTGTTTCTAGATTGCACTCTGCCTTCTTGAGCAGGTCGCCATGTTCCACAGTCCACCTTTGTTCTCCCTCAGGTGATAACATACTGGTCTCCGGAGCATCAGTATTCAGTGCATCAGGCTGTTTGGAGCAATTTTCAGTGGTACCTGTTTCTCAACCTTCTGATAAGCTACACTTGCAATTTTCACTAATTTGTTCTGTATATATTTGTATATATGATGAAGTGATGTGCATTATTGTAAGCACTGTATCGTATTTTATTTTTCTCAGTAACTTGTATGTATCTCTAACAGGACTGTCTTGTAAACAAGAATTTTTCCCCCAATGACATGCTTTATCCTGTATAAAAATAAAATGTTATCTACAGTATCTGTCTGTCTATCTATCTATCTATCTATCTATCTATCTATCTATCTATCTATCTATCTATCTATCTGTCTATCTTCTCACATTCTCTCAGCCACTCCAATTGGACCAGTCAAGTTCTTATTTCAAGCAACAGATTCTGATTCAACATGACAGGTTTCTGCATTGGGTTGAGTGGGAAGGGAAACCAACTCCTCCACTCGGTCTGCACCACCAGTCTCCTTCTCCTCTGGGTCTTCCATTTTCCTTACCACATGCAAGAGAGACCCTCCACTTATGTTGTATAGGGGACTTTCTCTGGTACCTGGCCAGCATTCTCCTTCCCATAAAACCAGTCCATGCAATCATACAAGACTGTGTATGGGTGCTGATGTGCAAAATGGCTGCCACCAAACATTCAGTTACTTCACTATGATTCTCTTTTTGCTTGTAAAGTCAATGGGATCCAATGTATCTGAAAAGTGCTTTATAATGCCAATTGTTCTTCTTTGTAAGACATCAGAAATTGAAGCTTAACACCACAAAGTAAGTAAATGTGATATTAGGGTAAAAAAAGTCCCCTGAGCCTTGTTGAATCAGTGGCATGGAGTTTCTCAGGCTTTGCTTGTGCGACATGAAACAGCCAGATTTCAGACTCACCTTGGCTGTTTCTGGGGCCTTTGGGTCCTCCCTGGACACACCTTGAGGGGGCTGGCCTGGGATCTTGGAGTACCCGTGACACTGGAACAATAAATATGCTCAGTGCCTCCACCTGGGGTAATGATAAGGTAAGCCTGTGAATAAATTACAGGTTAACACACCCCAGGAAATTATAGTAGCTGTTCCCACAGTACCTTCCCCACACAACAACAATTGCCCCTTTTTGCAGTAATTTACTGTACCAGTATGTACCATTAACAATTAACACTTTTATTTTGGGGAAGGGGGAAAAGGGAGAAACATAGCATAAAACTTTAACACTGTGCAACACTTTTGCCCCACTCAATCCCGCCTCCCACCAATGGGTGCAACCGCTTCCCTTTTGGCAGCTGCCCAAAAGTCTCTGAAGTCCCTGGGGTGGGTACCACACCAGCCGGTGCAGAAGATGCTGGTGATCTTTTGTTGGGGCCTAAATATCTTTAAACTGATGATTAACCTTTAAACTTTTGCCTGGGCACACTTTTGATCTTGACACAGTCCTGCTCAGGAATTAACCCCCTTTGTTTTCTCGTATTAGACCACTAGATGGAAAGACTTCCCCAAAGCTGCAGCCAATGGTACTTACAGTTCTGCCAATGCTCAAGAGGTTTTGCAGATATTTGATGCCATAATACCATGCTGGTATCAGGAGTTGTAGGTGCAATACAAAACCACTGGATGAAACAATGACAAACTTTGGCCTTCACCTGCCAAGCCTTTCCAATCTTTACCCACTGGAGCCTTTGTAGGTGGTCTTCACCTGGCAGGCCTCTTAAACTCTTTCTTTCACAAATTCTCTCCTTGTCCGGGTACACCTTTTTTCGTTGTCAGGTACAAATTCTCTCCTTGTCCAGGTACAAGTTCTGTCCCCTACTAGGGGGAACACACTGACAGTCACCTTTGCTTAGCTGGCAGAGCACTGTGAATTTTAGTTCCAAGTGAGTCAGTCTGCCTCAAGAATGAGGGTTGTGCACTTGAGAAAGGTGGCTAACCCACAAAATACACACAATTCCAAAAGTTCAGCGCACAATGCCAGAAAAGCAGTCAAAAATTTGCTTAGTTAAATAACTAATGCCCCTTGGAAGGCACTGAGCTGAGGTGCTAGGGGCTAAGCACAGAGGTGGATTTAATAAATTAGTTATTTAACTAAGTGAATTTATGACTGCTTTTCTGGCATTGTGCGCTGAACATTTGGAACAGTGTGAATTTTAGGTAGCGGCCTTTACAATCTCTGAAGTCCGACTTTTCCCCTGCACTTTCTGCATGACAGAACAAGCCACTCCTACTGGACAAACCTCAATCCTTCTGGACAAACCTCAGAAATCTCACACTTCAAAGGTGGGGTCTTCCTTCTCCAGCCACAGGTTCCAACACTTGGAGATACTTTCACCATCACCACATGGTCCAAGTTCAACACTACTTCTCACAGGTACTGGCTCCCTCTCTGGAATAAACTCACTCACTGCAGCAGCATTCACTGGCCACAGGTTCAATTCACATGGGCTCCCTCTCTGGAGCAAAATCCTTTCTTTCACAGCTGAAGGTTCCACTCTGGACAGCAGCTCTCAATGGCTTTGAAAAAAATTCACAAAGGTTCAGTGTAGCATGTCCTATACTGTGGCCAACTAGACTGAGGAGCAAACACACAGACCTTCAGGGCTATCAAACCCCAAGCACTCTTTCTTTGATTCCTGGATGGGCTCTTACTGCCTGCCAGAGACCTCATCTAGCAGACAAATAGTCCCAGTTATTAGCTCTTCATAACCTCTAGTCCTTGAAATTCTCAGAATTCTTCCTTCATATGAAACCGTAAGCTCTTTGAAGTCACAAGCCATCACAGTGCTTTCATTACTGTGGTTGCAGTCACTTGCAGCTCTCTCACAGCTGGATGTTAATATACTCTGCAGCGGTCTTACAGCTGAAGGTTTTACCAAGATTCCCCAGAGTTCTGGGGGACAGGTAACTGGCAATCTCCTGGAAGGCCCTTTTCAACACTTGAAAAAACATATTTCTACAATGGGGCTGGAGCCCCTTCCCCCAGGAGGGGGTCCCACTAAACTGACCAAGAAACAAAAGTATCCTCAGTTTTGGGAGCTCTTCCCAGCTCTGAATTGGCTGAAACACTTGTCTTTACAGAAAATTTATATTCATTAACCTCCTTCAATGCCCCATTGGCTTTTTGAATTGGCACCTGAAATTAGCCCTCCTTTTTCTCCAAAATGTGCTTTCTCATTCCCATAGTCATCTTGAAAAATCCTTGTATTCTGATTTGCGGTACAGGGGGTCAAGGGTGAACATCATGGCTTCTGACTAACAGTCCCAGCATAGTCCCCACATTCACAGTTCTTCTGCAGTCACATTTAACATTTTACATTGATTTCCCCCACAAATATGTAGCATTCCCTCTGCTCTTTAGCCCCCATGCAGAGTTTTACATTTTCATTCACTGAGGAGCCTGTCATGGCTGCTGAGACACTGTCTCCCCATACAGCAGCAAGCTGGCTTATTAATATTCATGAGCCTCATGAATTATTCATATACCTTCCCATATAGCGCTCACTGGCGCTTTTAAAGTAAATACGATGGTGTCTCCACTGGCACCTCCTCCATGTGTCCAGACCCTGATTTGCATGTTATGGGGGTCAGGAACACCGGAGAGGCTGAAGGGTAACCACAGCGGTGGCAAGAAATCCAAATGCATGCTACCGGGCATGTGCGGACTGCCGTCCTGTGTAAGAGCAAGGATCCAAGATGGCGGTACTGTGGAGAAAACAGAAGCCACTCACGGTAAGCCCAACAAAGTTGAGTGGCTTACAGATGCAACACTGACATTGCCCAAGCTTCGGCACCCTCTCTCCAGGCATTGGTGTGTGAGTAATTTTCTGTGCTTGGTGATCCCACTCTTTTTAAATCTTCTTTTGCTGGTTTAGAGTCAAAGCATGAACTGTACATTTTTCACATATTTTCTTATTGTAAACTTTTTGAATTATTGATCAGATTATACTTCCATTATGAAATTCAACATGTCCTTATGCTGAACCTTCTAGCTCTGTCTGATTTAACATGCATTTTCATAATATCGTACAAAAGGTTTAGAATAATAACTGTACAACCTTAAAGCCATTCAGCTTATGAATGACTAGTGTGCTGTTATCAGAGGTATCCCACTTGATTTCACTGACTCCACAAGCAGAAAAACATTTAAGCATTTGTAAACAGTAGCTAATACTTTGTGTAAACTGTTGACCTAGCTCTTATTTACTGTACTGAATATCTTTCTTACACTTTTCAAAAGATGAAAACAGTTTTTTCAATCTAAAAATCTTGTGACGCTACGGCCCATTTGGCGATTTTGTAACAGTACAAAACAGGGCAAAAAGTGCATTCCCTTTGGCCAAAATAAACAAAAAAAAAACCCTGCTATACTAAGAACAAAGTATCTGTGCTGGGGGCTGGAATGGTGAAGACCCAGATACCAATATTGAAATTAAGGCACCCAGATTGTATGCATACATTAACAGCGCTGATTACCACCACACACATATATGTACATGGTGCTGTGCCATGCACATACTTGTAGTAGTAATAGTAGTAGTTTTATTTCTTAGGTGTCCAATCTCGCAGCTTCTGGGGACCTTACAAAATAACATCAATATCAAAGCTATACAGCAACACTACAAATCAATAAATTACAGCAAATTCTAAAAGTAATATTGGTACAGTACCTCAGGTAACAATGTTTCAATCCCATTTAAACAGTTCCACAGAGGAGCTTCCCTGAGCAAGTGAAGCAGCTGATTCCAAATAGCAGGTGCCACCCCCACAAACACACAATCCCCTGACAATTTCAGGTATGATCTGGGAAGCCTCATAAGGCCAACTTTTGAGGATCATGGGGTAGTCAGGAGCATATGGATGAAGGAGCTGTTTCAGGTAGCCTGGGCCCAGACTCTGTAGGGTTTTGCATGTTAATAAACCTATCTTGAAGGAGGTGTCCCACCACACTTGCTGCCAGTTCAACGTCTGCAAAACAGGAAAGATATGTTTGGAACAGGACACTCCAGCAACTAACTGAGCTGTGGCATTCTGCACTAGCTGTAAGAGGTATGTCAAACCTCCAGATAGCCCATGGTACAGAGCATTATAATGGTATAGTCTGAATGTCACAAAGCCATGCAGCAATGTCTTTAGGGCCTGAGAACTCAGATAAGGCTTGATCTGGGCGAGATTCCTAAGATGGATAAATCCACCAGGGACCACTGCCAACACCTGATGTTCTAGTGTTGGTTTCTGGTTCATGATAACACCCATATTTTTCATCTTATCTCTGGTTATGAGATGGGTGGAGCCAAGATGTAATACTGCCACCATCCCACCCAATCCTGAGATGCTGCAGAAAATCACATCCATCAGTTGCACTTTTGTCTTCTCTGGATTCAGGCATAGCTAGCTGGAGGCCATCCAGTCACCAATAACAACAAGGCAATCCCTGACCACATTGATTGCATGCCACTCTCCAAGCGCAAATGATAGATATAGCTAGCTGAGTATCACCAGCATAGCAAAGAGACTGCAGACTATACCTATGAATGATTTCACACAATGGCAGCATATACACCTCAAACAACATGGCCAACAAGATCAAACATTGAGGGACTCCACAGGTCAGGGCAGCTGGGTGTCAGGGAAAAATTCCCCATCTCACCTTGAACCCCCTCAACAAGGTGCCACTGAGATCAACCAAGTCACTCATCAGAGTTGCTAAAATCCAATGATCTATGGTGTTAAAAGCTAACAAGAGAGTGAGGAGGACAAGAATGTAACATGTCTCCTCTGTCTCTAGTTAGGAGAAGATTATTCTGCACCTTGACAAGTGCAGTCTCTGTGCTGTGATGCCCCCATAGTCATGACTGAAATTGCTCATGGATGGAAAAAAAACCTCTAGGTGCATCTCCAGCTGCATTGCCACCACCTTCTCAATCACCTTCCCCAAAAGGAAGGTTTGAGACAGGCCTGTGATTAGCTAGGACATCTGAATCTAACAATGATTTCATAAGAGGAGGCTTCATCACAGCCCTTTTCAGAGCTGCAGGGAAAACTCCCTTCCCAAGGGAACACTGAATGATCTCAGCAATCACTGGACCTCAAGAATCCTGACAGTCCACTAACAGCCATGTCAGTCCAGAGTCAAGTGAGCTGAAGGTGGAATGAAGCTCCATGGTCATGAGGAGGATCTCTCCAGTCAGTATTGGCTAAAACTCCTCAAAGACTGACAGAAGGCCTCTGCTGTCACTGATGGACCAAGCTGGGCCCTGACAACCCACTTGTGGAGACTGATGAGTGAACTGAGGATACTCTATCAAGGAAAAACTGACCAAACTCCTCACATCACTCAAGTGTCAAGACTCCTCTGGACTGTAGGCATGCTGTGTATAACAGCTTATAAACAGTGCAGAAAAGCTGAGCTGGTCTCTTCTTCCATGCAGCAATCCCCCATGACAGGAACTCTGCCTTTATCAGAGTAGCTGCCCCTGATACTCCTTTTAATGTGCTCTCAGGGTTAGTCTATCCTCCATCGATCCTAATCTCTGCCAAGAACACTCCAGGCTCTGCTCTTTGGTGTTCAACTGTCTACTCTGCTTGCTAAACCAGGGGAAGCTCCGACGGAAGACTCTAGGATGTACACAAAATGTTGTGAAGGAGTCAACAGCCACCGTGATAGCTATATTATTAGCATCCACTATGGTGTCAACCACCTCTGCACACACCTGCAACAGGTTCAAGCAGTGCAGCACCAACAAGAGCCCTGAAGGCTTGAGATTATTTAAAGGTCAGTACTGAACTAACTCCACTGGGTAGTTCAAATGTTTAGGGGATGCCCTGATCTAAAACAGCATGATGATCTGACCAACTGACCTGATCAATCCCTCATTAAATACTTCTAGCCACAGTGGGAAGACCAGGTCCAAGATGTGACCGAGATTGTGAGTCACAGAGGTAACCACCTATGTGAAGCCCAACAGATCCATCTGTCAGAGGAATGGCTTTCCAGGCACAGGGGATTCATCTGCAGCCCAGATATTGAGGTCCTCCCAGCAGAAGCCACCTGATGCACTCCAGCATCAGGCCGGCTATGAACCCACCAAATTCCTGCAAGTACACTGTCACATCCTGGAGGACAGTATATAATAAGAATCCCACCTCCCTCATGTGCATCACCCTTAATGGTTACACATTCAAATGACCTGATCTGATACACTGGGTATACAACAAGTCTCAGGCCAGATCTAAAACAGATGCCCCCTCCCACACTCATGCCTCAGGCAGTGCACCACCATCTAACTCTGAGGCCAGGGACAGATCTGTCTCCCAGCCAGGTCTTAGTGTTGCACGGCAGGTACACTAAGGAATCTGCAACAAAATCTGCTGTTATCATTGTCTTATTCTTAAGGGAAGAGAGTATCGCACTCACCTAGACACACAGAGTTCAACCAGAATAACCAGACTAACAGTGCAATGCTGAGAATTCTTTTATTGGAAATCTATGACAAATTCAGGTGCACAATCAATGCAGGACTTTGGTGGGATGCACACCAGAAGTCCAAGCTCTTTGACTGTCAAATCTTTATCAGGGGATTGCCAGTGAGTTTGGTTCTGGAAGCACTCTGTGCTCCTAGGTGAGTGCAGTACACTTTTGCCTAATGGTATGCTTGTTTTAGGGTTTGGTAAACACTGCACCTGTACCCTTTGTCCAGCACTGCAGAATGCACATGTGTCTGTTCTTGCCCTGTTCCTGAAAGACCTGGCATTACAAAGAATTACCCAAAAGGGAGGAGCCATGCTGATGGGCTCACTGGCTACCTCATCCGATGATATTTCAGGAGCCCTTAGGATTGGAACATGGCACAGTACTCCCCTATCCCAGTTTCATTTTGACCCACTGCAACTACTTATCTTATTCCTGATCATAACCCCCATTCCACCTCCAGGAACAAATCTGCGTTGATGGCTCTGTTTTTCTTTTTTTCTTTTTGTAAATGTATTTTTATTAAGAAATGGTGTGCATCATTACATACATAGTGTGTTGGGATTCTCTCTGTGTACCTTCTCACAGAAGATTGTACAATTCCACCTTCTTGCGATGCCCACCTCTCAACACCAGTGGAGAGCCACTGAAGGGACTGGTTGATAGTTGAATGGATGGAGTTAATGCAGTTGCTCCAAAGAATAGGAGATATGGGTAATTCCAATGTATCTCAAAACACATAATGATCAACAATAAAACCCACAAAAACCCTACTACCCCACCCACAACAATAACAGTAATACCCCAATAATACACACCAGCACCCACCCCTACAGTCAAATCACTTATGACACAATCATACACCACTCAAAAATCCGAACACACCAGACACCCCACTCACTACCAGCAATAAACAAATAAATATAAACTAAATACAGTGTCCGCAACTATAAAATATATAACAGCCCCTGTAACCACAGTTCCAACAGATATATTGAGTCTGAAGAGTAACAAGCAGGAAAATAATGTCTCAATTTATTCCAACTCCCTTCAGCTCCTGTACCCTACAGGCAGTGCTCCATCCTGGGAGAAAGCTCTCTTTGCCACCAACAATTACGATTACCTTTCTTGCACTGCTCTCACAGGGCTGCACCTCCAGGCCCAAATCCTCTCATGAAATGGGCCTAACCAGGCTATATCAGCCACTGTCAACAGCACTTGCAGAAAATCCGAGTAAAGACAGAAATAAATTGTCTTACAGTTGTAAGTGTGAAACTTCCTCACACCAAGTCCAATGGCCAATGGCCACGACACAAATCTAAGCTAACCAGCTGATTCAGGCAGTCCAACACCATGGACAATGCGCTCACATCAACCACTTAACCCCATGTGCTCTTCATGCCATGCAGAAACAAACGTGGGAGGGGGCTCTTCACAAGTTGTAAAATGCCGCTCACCAGCTCAGCAAAGCTGGCAAGACTAAAGGGATGTCTCTGCATGTCAGATAACAAAAGGAGAAACCCAACCTCTCACAGCCAGGTCAGCAGTCCATTGTTCAGCTGCATAGTAGCACTGTGTCTGACAGAGACAAGTGCACTGAAAATACTGCAATATCACACCAAACCAGCTAAACCCAAGTGAAGTTGATATATAGCGTTGCTGCATTCAATGGTACTTATCTAAATGGAACCATCTGAAATGGGACTGACAACCAAACCAAAAACAAAATGCTAACATTAACTCACTGCTTTCACTTAGTATTCCTGGCTTATCATTTGTCCATGCGGTATGTTGCTAAGGAATGTCCCCCTGCCCCTACCCTGTACCTTTGGATCACTTCTGGTCCAGCAATGATATGGTCAGTGATGTCCCCCATCATTTTTTCTTGGTAGTTCAGTAGACTACCAAACCCTGCAATGTCCCTGTTAGTCTAGAGACTCCTCCCTTCTTTGGCCTGCACATCTGATTCTGTCCCTCGGCAGTCTGGTCCCATGCTGATTTTGGTATGCTGCCACAAATGCGCATCTGGTGCAACACTCCAACGACACTCTACTACCGTTTTTTCCTGGCAATATTTGGGGGGGGGATTGCAAAAGTGCTGTGACAGGTGTACTTGTGGAACTGGGCAACGTGAATACATGCCAACTCTGCCCCTTCAGTGTACCAGTGCACTTGGATGTGCTGGCACAGAAGGGCCCCATAACCAATGCTGAGCACAGCTCAAGGGGTTCCCAAGGAGGGGACTGGCACTAAATTGGCTCTTACCAATTTACCAACATTCCCTTCTGACTGAGGACTGTATTCCGTATTTCTTGCAGATTTTGTACACAAAGTCTATCTATAGGAACCCCCAGTGTAGGCTTAGATTTTGGGGACATGGAGCCCAGCTGCCAGATACTGTTGCACATCGGATGGTCCTCTGAGAGATATGGCCATGATGTCTGGAAGTAAAGGAGAAGGTAGGCTATCAATGGTGCATCTATACCGGCACAAAAGCAGCCCCACATCGCATATCAAAGGGCAGCCACCTGCCATTAACAGCCAAGCATAACTGGTGTTTATGGAGGATTGGAGAATCCCTGTTAAGAGCCCCATTTGGACAAGATTGTTAGGGCAAATGTGCAAAAGACACTTGGGGAACCAGATATTTGTTAACCATTTCATTATAAAGACTTTTGGGGCTATTGTACCACTGCAAAGAGGGGTGCCACCATCTTATGCACCCTGACCCCCAAGACCACAGCAACAGTGGTCAGGAGTAGCATCTTCAGCCAATCTGGCTGTCATGCCTAGAAAGGAAGCCACATGGAGCTCCTTAGACAATGGAGGACTGCAGGATTTCTGGTGTAAATTAAGGGGCCAATCATCTATCGCATGACAGACCTCCAGCCTGGCTCCAGAATGACTGACAGCCCAGTGGTCCAATGGTGTCCTGACATTCTCAAGTCAGTAGTCTGTAACACTTGCCTGCCACACTTTGTACTGATGTGGAGCCTTTGAAAAAGTGTCCCTGACTCAAAGGGTTGTAATTCCCATTTCAATCAATTAAAAATTAATAAATAAAATAGCAGGGGCTGGGATAGGACACATTAAATTTCGGTGTACCTGCACAGAGAAGACAAATGGTGACTGTTAGAGCTGCTGCAGAGGCAGACCATGTCTGCCTGGCACAGAAAGTGGGAAGCAGACTTCCTAACTTTTAATTGCATGTGTAACTTGGCTAGGTTACTAGTTAATCTGCTTGATTAGTTTGTACTTAAGGTTTTTGCACTAAAGGGTTAATGTTCTAGCCCAGTGTCTTAATGTGAAGAATGTACTGTATTTCCTATTATTGCAAATGTTTTCTGTTTAGGGACAAAATGTTCCCCGTGCTATGTATGGCCAGAGACCACTTGTGCTGCCTTTTGCCCAGGCATTTTTCCCAATCTTCAGGGTTTATCAAAAGCTGTGTTTACAGGGTTGCTCCATTTATCTTCTGGGACTGCTCCTGTGCTGCCCTGACCTCCCATGCTGATCCTGCTGCATGTTTACATGGCACCTCTCAGTGCTAGTGCAAACCGCGCTGTAGAGAGGCCATGAGTCAAGGAACTAAGGGAGACAATGCTTCCTGAAATACACAGGAGTTAACACTATGTGCCAGGATGAGTGGTGCAGACGGTTCACATGATTACTTATGCTGTTCACTCTGGAGTGCATTCCCTGGATTGCAGTGGCATGGGAAGTGGTTTAGTAAATGACTTACCATGATCCAGTAGTGTCTAGCCACATTTGCACACCAGCAACCAGAGTGGTCGGGTTGCTGCAGTGCAAATTTGGCCATGTAAACTGGCCTAAAGGGACTCTTAATCCAACAAAAGTGTGTTCTAGTAACCAGTGAAGCTCCAGTATCAGAGCCCTCAGGGGTCTGGGCACCTTTGGCTTGGGGACTCAGGGTGGTGGCAGGGTCCTAGGGTATGGCGTGGCACTGGCTCCCTCCAGTTCTGGTCTCTGGAGGTTTGAATTCCTCCCAGGGTCCATGATAAGGGACAGGGGGACCTGTTGGTGGCTCACCCTCAAGGAGAGCTTCCTGATGGTGTCTGCACAAGCATCCCATTCTCTAACTAAAGAAGTATGAATGTTCCTGTCGGAGGACCCCAGGCATAAGATGACCATGAAAAAAGGAAAGGTTCAGTGGAAAACCAGTGCAGTTGGTGGGTGCTGAGTATCTATACTTGAAAGAAAAGGGAAAGGATGCAGTGAGTCATGGTTGCCTGTGTATCTATAACCACAAGTAGCTGTTACACTGAGTACCAGGGTCAAGGAACTAGGTGCAGCAGCTAATGTTATCCTACCTCAGTACTTCATATCCTGCTAGACCCTTGGCCCCGGCTGTGAAACCTCTGATCACCAAACTGGTGTGTGTGTGTGTACATATGCCCTATAAATAAATGTTGGTATGTACTTGAGCTAATGCAGTGCAAAGCACTCTTCTTCAGACAGTGCAACTGCCAAGTGGAGTGAGACTGAATGGTGCCAAGAGAGCAACTTATAGGGATAGGAAAGCAGGGAGGAAAAAAATATATATATATATATATATATATATAAAACATAAAAAGTAAATAAATAGAGAGAGGAAAGAGTAAGCATACAAAACAACAGTTGAGGGGCCACAAATAAGACATGATAGGAGTAGTAGGAGTGGTGCAGTACAGTGGCTGTGGAGCGTCAGTCTTCTGGGAGATGTTCTGGAGCATGAGGTATTGTCCCATCTGCAGGCACCTCTCTGGGCTGAGGGAGAAGGTTGCTCATCTCCAGGCCAAGTTGGCCAGGATTCAGAGGACCTCCTCTCTCTCCCAGGGACCACCAGGGCTACCGCTGCTGCCTCAGAGGTTGCCAAGAAAGAGGAGTGGTTGGACCACAGTGGGCTCAGGAAGGATTAGGGTGGTGGAACAGAGTCACATCCCTCCAGTTGTACCTCTCCACAATACGTATACCATTCTGGCACAGTGTGGTTCCTCTATGGAGACACCCGCAGTGGAGACCAAGGAGTATGCTGGGAATTTCCACAAAGGAGACCCACAGGAGGGTGGCATGGGACCCCACAGGGAAAGGAAACAACTCCTGTTGGGGGACTCCATTGTTAGGAGGGTAGAACTGGGGTAGGGGGGAAGGAAGGTAAGGTGCCTGATCATCAGGATCGCAGAAGAAGCTGCAAGGGGGAGGGAGCTGGATGTCATTGTCCACCTAGGAACAAATGATTTGGCTAGGAAAGGGATCAGAGCAGTACAGGAGGAGTTTGTGGGATTGGGGAGGGGTCTTAGACAAGTAACATGCACAGTAAGCTTCTCAGAGGTGCTGCATGTCAATGGCATGGGTGATGCTTGGGTGCTCTGCACCATGGGATTCAATCAGTGGTTGAGAAACTGGTGCAGAAATCAGGGTTTTGGCTTCATTGGGGACTGGGGGCCCACCTGGAGGGATGCAGGCAATACTAGCATGATGGTCTGCATCTGTCCAGAAGGGGAACCAGGATCCTAGGTGATAGGTTTAAATGCTTGATTGGCAAGCATTTAAACTAGCCAAGAGGGGAAGGCACTGAAAAGGAGCAGGGAAATCCTAGCCCCCCTCCACAAATCAGGGTAGTTAGTGAGGTAAACACCAGGATAAAGACATCAATAAGGAGAAGGGCAGGGGTAAGTGGGAAAAAGGCAAAGGCAGTAAGGACAGGGATGGGGCAAAAAGGGTAAGGACATCAAAAAATGGAGGGTAATGTGCACCAATACCCATAGTCTAGGTAACAAGCTCCCTGAATTGGTGACCTTGATGGAAGAGGGACATCTGGATATCGTGGCAGTCACAGAAACATGGTACACAGAGAACCATGACTGGGATGTCAACATACCAGGGTACACAATATATAATATCTGGTTCACGGATACTGATTGGGGTACTGAGATCTCGGGTTTATCTGTATATCTTAAAAATCATCACATTTCTAAAGGAGGTGGAATAGCTCTATATGTGAATAACCGTTTGAAAAGCAGGCAAATTCCTCTAAATTTAGATTCTACCACTGACCCTGAGATTATTTTAGTCCAAATTAATACAGACAAATTATTAACAATTGAATTATGTTATAGATCACCCAATCTAGATACCAATTGTAATGATATATTTTTCAAAGCAATAGAACAGTTAGAAGACTATGAAAGTTTAATTCTAATGGGGGATTTTAATCTACCCAATATCTGTTGGCCTACCCTTACTGGTAAAACTAATTTAGATTACAGATTCATTGATCTAACTCTTTTGCATAATTTGGATCAGATTGTCTCAGAACTCACTAGAAAAGAAAATATCCTTGACTTCATTCTTACAAATATTAAGAATACAGAAGAGTCACCCAAAGTCCTTGAACCATTAGGGAACAGTGAACACAATATGGTCTACTGGAATATAACAAACTTTAATTTTGTTAATTGTGGTGTCACTAGGATAAAAAAATTTTCTAAAGCAAATTATGCGGCTGTTAAAGACCACTTCAGTAATTGGGACTTAGCAGTCAGAATTAAATAATAAAAATAGTGAGCAGATATGGGCAGCTATTAAAAGTAATATTGATCACTGTATTTACACCTAGGTTCCAATAAATAAAAAATATAATCAAAATAATAAAAGGCTCCCCCTTGACTTAACAGCAAAATTAAAGGTTTAATAAGGAAAAGGAAAAAATATTATACTAAATAAAAAAAAAACCCTCAGAGGCGAAATGTCAAAATTATATCAGGATATCAAATCAGTGTAAAAAAACCATCAGAGAAACGAAACAAAATCTAGAATTAAAATTAGCTACTGTAACAAAGGACAATAGAAAACAATTTTATAATTATATTGGCTCTATAAAAGGTAAAGCACCCACCATTGGTCCACTAATCAAAGATAATATACTTCTAGACAATGAGTCTGATATGGCAAAAGAATTTAATGAATATTTCCTTACAGTCTTTAAGACTAAATATGTCTTTGGATTAAATAATGTAGATGTCAATCAAACACATCCTTTAATTACTTCTGATGAAGTTAATACTGCTATTCAAGCCACTAAAACCAATTCCTCTGCAGGCCCAGATGGGATTCTAATAATTTTCATTAAAGTTGGGATCAGTTTTTGAGGATTTGCTAATGTTATTATTTAATGCTTCCCTCAAAGAAGGCTATGTGTTAAGAGAATGGACATTAGCCACTATTGTGCCTATATATAAAAGTGGAAATAGACAAATTACTGGTAACTATAGACCTATCAGTTTAACCTCCTGTATAGGAAAACTTATGAAGAGAATCTTAAAAAATAAAATGTAAGACCATCTACAAAATATAGGCTTTTTGGACATTAGCCAGTATGGTTTTGTACAGGGAAGATCTTGCCAACTTAATCTTATACATTTTTTTGAACCTGTAAGTTTGGCTTTGGATCAGGGTCTTCCAGTTGATAAAATATTCTTAGACTTCGAAAAAGCATTTGATTCTATACCTCATGGCATTTTGATTAAGGAGTTGGAAAAATTAGGTATCAATGCTAACATAGCAAGTTGGATAAATTCATGGCTTACAAACAGAAAACAACAAGTTAGCATTAAAGGACACCTCTCTGATTGGGGAGAAGTAACTAGTGGTGTACCTCAGGGCTCTGTGTTGGGCCCCTTACTGTTTATTCTACTAATAGCCAGTATGCAAACTACAAATGATGTATGGATTCACAAATATGCAGACGACAGTAAACTTGGTAGTATTGTTAATAATCCCAATGCAGTATGTTCTCTACAAACTAATCTTGATAACTTAGTTAAGTGGTCTGTTAAAAATAAAATGACCTTTAATCCTGCCAAGTGCAAGGTTATGCATATGGGGTAAAATAATCCATTAGCAACTTATAAAATAAATAATAGTATTTTACAATCTACAAAAATTGAAAAGGACTTGGGTATTACTATAACACAAGATTTAAAGTTTACTTCACATAATAATAATATCATCAGAAAATGCCATGGTACTCTCTCTTGCATTTTTAGACATATTAGGAGTAGAGAACCTGAAGTCTTAGTCCCATTGTACACCAGTTTAGTTAGGTCACAAATTGATTATTGTGCCCCTTTTTTGTACGCCTAAATCTACGAGAAGTATAACTTCCTTGGAAAGGGTACAAAGGCATTTTACTAAAAAAATAAAAGGTCTAACTGATTTAGATTACAATTCTAGACTTAGATCTCTAGATCTATTTTCTCTCGAATGTAGGGCATATAGGGGTGATATGTGCCTGGCGTCTAAATCTATTAAGGAGCCCTTCTTATGTGAGACACTTTGCCTCTTAAAAAATATGAAAGGTTATAACACTAGATCCCATAATTTAAAGTTCAGAACTGTAACAAATAACACCTTTAAAAGAAATAAATGTTTTACGCAAAGGTTACCCTTACTGTGGAACTCATTACCAACTGAGGTTGTTAACAGTAATAATTTGGCAACATTTAAACATAAGTTGGATGATCATGTGGGAGAAAAGAAATATAAATTTTGCCAATAGGTGATGAGTTTATTATAGGATCCCCCACTAAACTCGCATCACACCTATGAACCTATGAACAAGAGGAACAGGGAGGGTAGAAGAGGAGGAGGAGTAGCTCTCTATGTAAGGGAAGAGATCAAAGCAACAGAACTAAAGGGTAAACAGGGAGGAGAGGAGGCACTTTGGGTCATCCTGGAGACTGGAAATGGCACCACAATCTGCACAGGGGTTGTATACAGACCCCCGTCTCTAGAGGAGGAAATGGACAAGGAAATGATAGAAGGCATCTTTAGGATGGCAGAGAAAGGGGAGATATTGTTGATGGGGGACCTGAATATGCCAGATGTTAACTGGAGCACCTTTGCTGCAGCCACATCCAAGTGCAGGGTCATTCTTGATGCCCTACAGGGGGCATGCCTCAGTCAGCTAGTGTTGGAACCCACTCGGCAGGGAGCATTCTTAGACCTGGTACTCTCAAATGGGGATGGAGAGAGGATCTCAGATCTAGAAGTGGGTAGCCATCTGGGAACAAGTGACCACCAAACAGTGTGGCTCATGATAAACATAGTCACAGAGTCTAGTCATGCAAAAGTGAGGGTACTGGACTTTAGGAGGGTTGACTTTGTCAAAATGGGAGAGTGCCTCAGAAAAGCACTAGCAAACAGGCAAGAAGGAGGGGTGGAGGAACAATGGAGAAACATCAAAACTGCCATCACAGAGGCAACAAGCCTTTGTATGAAGCAAATAAACAAATCAAAATGAAAGAAAAAACTACTATGGCTCTCAAAATAGGTGGTGGGGAAGGTTAGGGAGAAGAAGATAGCATTTGGAAAGTATAAGGAAACACAAAAGGAGCAGGACAGAGAACTGTACCAGTTAAAGCAGAAGGAAGCTGGGAAGGCATTCAAAATAGCAAAGGCCCAAACCAAGGAAAAGATAGCCAACTTGGTTAAGAAGGGGGATAAAACCTTTTATAGGTACATTAGGGAGCAAAGAAAGACCAAGGCGGGATAGTGAGGCTTAATAAAGGGAGGGGTGGGCAGAGAGGGACAGTGAGAAAGCAGGGATACTGAATGAATACTTCTGCTCACTATTCACAAAAAGAAGAGGAGGGGGCGGTACCTAATCCAATCAATAGAAGCACTCTGGATAGGGGGGTCAATACCAGTCCTTTCACAGAAGAAAGGGTTCTGAAAGAACTCCTAAAACTGAAGGTGGACAAAGCAATGGGGCCTGATGGGATTCACCCCAGAATTCTAAAAGAACTAAGGGGAGAGCTAGTGACACCACTGACTACCCTTTTTAATAAATCATGGGAGGATAGTGTAGTACCTAAGGACTGGAGGAGGGCGGATGTGATTCCCCTTCACAAAAGTGGGAGCAAAGCAGAGGCAGGAAACTACAGACCTGTTAGCTTGTCCTCAGTGATAGGAAAAGTGATGGAATCACTTCTGAAAGAAAGAATTGTTGAGTACCTAGAGGCCAGCGGGGCACAGGACCCAAGGCAGCATGGATTCACAGCGGAAAGGTTATGTCAGATGAATCTAATACATTTATTTCTTTGACTGGGTGACCAAAGTAGTAGACCAGGAAGGGGCTATGGACATGGCCTACCTAGACTTTAGCAAGGCATTTGACACAGTCCCACACAAAAGATCAATAAACAAATTAGCCAGCCTGGGAGTGGGTCCCAGGGTGGTAGCCTGGGTAAAACATTAGCTGGACAACAGGACACAGAGGGTAATAGTAAATTGGAGACCACTCCAAAGAAAGGGGGGGTTACTAGTGGGGTACCACAGGGTTCAGTATTGGGTCTGGTCCTTTTTAATGTCTTTATAAGTGACATTTCAGAGGGACTGGAAGGAAAAGTATGCCTCTTTGCAGATGACACAAAGATCTGCAACAGGGTTGATACACAAGGGAGGGAGGTGGAAAGGATGAGCAAGGTTGGAAGAATGGTCAAAAGTTTGGCAGCTTAGATTCAATGCAAAGAAGTGCAAAGTAATGCACCTGGGAAACAAAAACCCAGGTGAAGAGTACACAATGGGGGGAGGGGGTTACTAACAAAAATGGAAAGGGACCTGGGGGTAGTCATATCAGATGACCTAAAGGTAAGCAAGTAATGTGGGAAGGCTGTAGAGATAGCTGGGGGAATACTGGGATGCATAGGGAGAGGCATCACCAGTAGAAAACAGGAAGTTGTTATTCTTCTGTACAGACAGTTGGTGAGACCCCATCTGGGGTGCTCTGTGCCGTTCTGGAGACCCCATCTCTGTAAAGACATAGACAGGATGGAGGCCGTCAAGAGGAGGAAACTAAAATGGTGCAGGGTCTGCAACAGAAGCCATACAAAGAGGGACTAAAAGAACTTAATATGTATACCCTTGAGGAAAGGGGGGGGGGAATGATAGAAACTTTTAAGTACCTCAAGGGAATCAACAAAGTCCAAGAGGATAGCATCTTTCAGAAAAAGTGATGTGCAAGAACAAGGGGACACAGTTTGAAGATAGAGGGGGGACAGCTCAGAGGCAATGTGAGGAAGCATTTTTTCAAAGAGAGGGTGGTGGATGCGTGGAACTACCTTCCTGAGTAGGTCATGGGGTCAAAAACAATGGGGGAATTCAAGAATGCATGGGACAGACGTAAAACAATTCTTGTGGGGGGTAGGAAGAAGTAGGCTGTTGGTTAACTAGGATCTGCAGCTTATCCAATAGGTAGGGAAATGGGCAGACTAGGTGGGCCAAGTGGTCCTTACCTGCCATCAAAGTCTATGTTTCTATGTTTCTATACACCCCAGGAAAGGGATATAGCCTGGGCAGGGAGAAGGAGGACAAGTTGCTTACCTCAGACTAGATAAAGAACCTTGGTGTTGTTGATTGGACTGCAGCCTGACACTTAAATTACAGGTGTCAGCCATGGTCCAGACCTCATTTTACCATCTGAGAAACATCAACAGGATGAATCACCTAGTACCCCCTGGTGATTTGCCAGCACTAGTGCACGCCTTTGTGACCTCTCACCTAGACCACTGCAATTCCCTGTACCTAGGGCTGTCGGGGGTAGATCTTCACTGCCTGCAGCTAGTGCAGAATGTAGCAGCCAGGCTGTTAACTGGTCTACCTGGATTGTGTCACATTATGCCTGTGCTGCGCTCTCTGCACTGGCTGCCAGTTAGATGGCAGATCTCCTTCAAGTTTGGTTTGCTGACCTATAAGGCCCTGCATGGTCAGGGGCCCGGCTACCTGCAAGACCTCCTGCATCCCTATCGCCTCTCCTGCCCCCTTTGCTCCACAGATGAAGGATTGCATGAGGTTCTCAGGGTCCATTTGAAAACTTCAGGTGTCCAGGCTTTTTTTCTTTGTAGCCCCGACCCTGTGGAATGCTCTTCCTAGTCACATTTAAGATACCCCTATGCTCGACGCATTCAAATGGGAGCTAAAAACTTTCCTTTTTATGCAGGCTTTCCCTCCAAACTAGTTAATGTCCTACTGATAATAGTTTAAAACTGGCATTTTTAAAATGATAATTAAGAGTGAGTTATTTATTTGTCTGTACGTATTCACATTGTATTTAAATGTTTTAAGTTTTTTAGAAATTTTATGTAAAGTGCTTTGAATCAAAATGAGAATTGCGCTATATTAAATAAAACATGAATTAATGAATGAATAAATGAATGAATGAAGAAAGAAAAAGGAGTAAGGCATCTGCCTTCTCTAACTTCTTTTTTTTCTGGTTGGTACAAGAGCCCTAGAAGGAACCCTCATCCCACTTTTGATTTTTTTTTCTTTTTTGATGGGAGTGGGAACCCAGTAATGGGTCCTAAACTCTTAAAAAAACTAAACAAAACAATTATTTCATAAGGAGTACAACTAGGGAGATGCCATGGCACTAGATGGTGCCAGCCACCACTATCTGGGTGAGCTGCTTAGAGGCCCTGCTCTGGTACAGTGAGGGATGGTGGGTAGACGGGGTAATCAATGGTGAAGATATTCTGGAAACTCTACAGTTATGGTAAGTATGTAACTTTTATATCTTCCAAGAATCAAACTTCACCACTGATTCCCACTTATGGGTCTGAGTACCAAGCTTTCCTTTCTTTTGTGAGGAAGGGGCTGGCTCCCCCTTAGGGTAACAGGTACCCTTAGCCCTCTGTGTGGGGGAGAACACCTAAGGGCAGGGGCTTCTTACAGGTCTGGCAAAATCTGAAACTAGTCTGGACCAGGCAGGGGCACCTGTGACACAGGAGCAGGAGGGCTCCCTGACAACTCCAGCCTGACTTTAAGGGACAAGAAATGAGCCCCCTGGAAATGCAAGTTAAGTCAGAAAAGGCGAAGCCATGCTGTCCACCTGATGCAGATTGCAGTTTCTGACAACCTGGAGGTCACTACGTTGGCATCATAAGATGCCCTCGATTGGTGCTGACCTGCTTCCAGGCCCCAGGTGGAAAGGTCAATACCCTGCCTTACCGTCTTGCTCTGTCACAATATAGCTAAGAGTGTGCTTAGCTGCAATCATAGGCGATGGTTATTAGAGGAGTCATTTCAGCAAAATCATAGGGGTAGCAAGGTGGGGGGGGCATGATGTGGGCGGGGCCATGGTGTGGGCGGGGCCAGAGAGTGTGGCATTTGTCAATGTGACAAAGAGCTAGTTACCAAGTTCTGTACCTTGGCAGATGTTGCCCACCATCATTATGTTGTTTTAGTGCTATGTTGTTCATTAAAGTTTTTATTTTCCTATCCCTATGTCGTTATTGTCTCCAGGACAGTGGTTTGCCTACAGCTGTGGGTGGGTGTGGCACATTTGGGAGGGCCTTGGGGCATTTGGGGGGGACTTCATGGGAGGGACTTGGGGTATTTGTGGGGGACTCCATGTGGATTGGGCGGTGTGTGTGTTGTGCACTCGGAGTACAATTGTATTGGGGTCCTGCCTGTGTGGAATGGGTGTTGCTGCCATGTTGGTGCCTCTGTTGATGGCAGTTCAGAATTGCCCAGGTGCTGCTCACCTGGGCAGAGAGCTGTACCATTCATATCAGTCCTACACCTATGTGACTGTGCACCTGCCGGGTGTTCCCCTTCATGGTGCTTGTTGTGTGTCCCATGTGTGCCCATAGTGGGACAGACAGTTTTGCATCACCCTTCTCCTTCCACAGCATCCTGATCTGTCTGGAAACAACTACATGCCATGGTGTGAAGCTGCTTAAGGAAGCCCTCTACCTGCTGCAAGTTTATGCACCTCACACCTGTGCCTGGCTGTCATACCTGGCTTCATGAAGGCACATTCGGGGGTACTGCACATGATACTACGTGGCCATGCCCCTTGGACACACAGTGCATGGATTGCCTACATGTGTCCGCATGCATGGTTCTTGCATGCCTCCTGGGTGTGCCATGCTCGCCACTCACACATATGCCCTTTCGTGTGCGTGTTGCCCATCCTTGTGCATGCCACTTAGGCTTCGTGCATTGGGCCCACAGTTTGTCCCTCAGTAACATTACTGGAGACTAGGAGGGAGAGAGGGGTCATTATAGGGACATAGAAGTTTCTGAGAGGAATAAACAAGGTGCCCTCCTAGGATCGGTTCATCAGGGTTTACAACTCCAGTACCAGAGACACGAGTGGAAGTTGAGGGGAGAGCTTCAGGAGGGAGCTCAGGAAACACTGTATTTTTTTCTTTACCAGGAGAGACGCACTAAGCTGAAACCTTGTTTACAGGTGTGACCTGGGAGCACAAGAAAGTTAAGTGACTTGCTCAGGGTCACACAGTATGCAAGTGGGGGCTGTGGGATTCAAACCCAGGTTTCCAGGTTTGCAGCTCAGAGCCTTTAACCACTGTGCTACACTGCTTACCATTTTATGGAAAGGGTAGTGGAACAGAGCCCACCTAATAGTCAAACCACCGAGTGCAACATGCCTACATACTGTGCTCATCAATCTGTGCTTTGTTTAAACCCAAGTACTGTTAAATTCTCAATTCTACCATTTTTTTAAAAAAAGGAAGAAAATATGCTATTTTCTCCAGAAACACCCAAGGCTTTCTAATATTACTTTCTCAAAGTGTTTATAAAAAATCCTTTAAGGTTTTTACTAAAAAGAAACCTCATAAACCATATTCCATTTTACTTTTATATCAAACTGAAAGCCACGTCCAGTTTTATGTTTTATTTGTGATTTTCTGCTCCCCTTAAGGGTTGTATCATAGACCAACCTGCCAGGAAAAAACATTCATAAATGCTTGTTCCATTAGCTGGTACTGAAATTACAAAAACGTTTTTTATCATTAATACCATTTTCGCTGGGACAGCATTTTCTATAAGATGTAAAGGTTTTCTATTATGTAAAGGTTTTTTGTACTTTGTCTTTTGTATTAATTTGTTTTGATAATTGTAAATAATTTCACTGACACAAAGTGTAACCTGTCAATCATGTGATGTCACTTTTATGAGATGATTTACAGTAACTTGTCTGTTTCCCCCCATCCCTTGATGAAGCCTTGACAGGTGAAGCACTGGGCTTCCTATCTAGTGACTGCAGTTCCATAGAAGAAATTCAAAATGAAAAAGCTGCGAAACAACCTCAGTAACCAGTGCACCCAAATGAGAAGCCCACTCGAAAGGTTAATGGAGGTCAGACCGAAAGGAGCGCACTCCATGCTTCTTATTTAATCTTGTGCTTCTATGACACCTATCCCCAAAACAAAGTGAAATCACTGAGATTAAAACACCATCTCTTTAGGTTTAACTTGTTAAATCAACTATTTTTTGGATGACTCAAGTAGAAGAAAGACCACTGCAGTGTTATGCCATTCATTAGGACTCCACTTCTTAAAGCATGTTCCCAGAATACAAAGTTGTTGTATTAGTAAATTCACTGTTTTTTTTAAATAACTCACGCAACAGCGAAGCTGCTATAGCGCTATGCCATCCGTTTAAATAATTCTGCATCTAAAAGCATGTTTCCTGCTGGAGCTCAAAATCTTAATATAAAAATCCAAAATTCCAAGTAAACGCACACTTTACCAGTCTTGGTCCGTTTTTTTTCTCAAAGCAAAAAATAGTTTATCTTACCAGATCTGTCTTCTCCTAGATGCCATGCTTGCTTAATAACTTCCCTGCCTTTTTTGAAAATTGCTTGCTACTTGACGTCTTATCCGTTATCCTCTCAACCAGGCTGACAGAATGCTTGCAGCGTGCGCCAGGTATCGGTCCATCACAGCAGCACAGACTACTGAATTAAACCTCCTCCACACAGTCTGCCTACAGCACAAGTGCACAGGCACGTAACGCCGGGGAGGCAAAAAAAGTGTTTTTTTTTTAAATTCGGCTGGCCGGTGGGGGCCAAGTGAAGCGTCCATTAAGCAAGGACAGGGGTCGCAAGCTCTGTCATAGGGGTTGCAAAATTTTCATAGGGGTTGCAAATGCGACCCTTGGCGACCCCTAAATGATGCCCCTGATGGTTATAGGTCATCATATGTGCCTGGTGTGCAGAAATACTCATTAGGGTGTGTGCTGAGGAAAAAATATTTCTACCAAGGGCATCCATATGAGTGGAATCTGTCGCTGGTGGTCAGTCACACATGAGACATTGTGGCCCAGATGGGCTCTGCAATACTTCAAGCTCTGAGGAAGGGTGAGGAACATCACCAGCAGACCTTGAGGGTGTATGATACTGCATGAGAAGGTTCCTGAGGATGGGTTGGTGGGAGAAGGGGTGCCTCTACACTGCCCTGGTTGCCTTCTCAAAGGTTCTAGACCATGTCAGAATGAGAGCTGTATCGAGATTGGGAACTCTGTGGAGTCCCAAAGGCAAGGCTGCCTGACCACGGCTTGTAAAAGCATGAACTGTAAGTCAAGTACCTAGAGCATCTCCACCAAGACTTGCTGGTACAAAGTGTACTCAGTAGCTGAAGGCAGGTGGATAGATGATTCATTATCCTCTGAGACGGATGTCGATGGAGATGAGGTGCTGACTCTGAGAACTATTGGTGCCGAGGAGAAGGGCCAGCACTGGGCCCTGTCAGACTCTATATGCCAGCTCACCAAGACACCAATGAGATCCCAGTATTATTCCCACATTAATGGCCCCTCAGGGCCTATGAATGAGGGAAACCTCTCCAGCAAACAGCAAGGCCCTGCTAGAGGGGGTTGAGACTCCTGGTCTCGAAGGCCTTGGCCTGGGCTGCTAAACTGCACATGGGATCTTAATTGAGAAGAGGGCTTAACAAATTCACCCAGTGGGTGTCCTTCTACATCTGAGAAGTGACATAATCGGTAGCAATGGGGGGAACCCCTAGATGAGGAGAGTGGAGCCATTCAGGTCTCACAAGGTGACCCCAGTCCTCATTGGTGGTGGTGACATTCAATAGCTCCAGAGAAAATGCCACCTCCAGTCTATCATCTAACTCTGAGTCAGTGCTTCCTCCAGTACTGAGCTCTGGATCAGTGACAGTCTCGGAAACAGGGTCATCCCCATCACCATGGCTGGCATCACCCTCAACTCCATGCTCGGTGGCGACTTCAGCATTGTTCTCAGAGCCATCACCCTCCTCAGTGTTGCAGACAACACCAGAGACATGGACAAACTCCAGGATGACATCCTTGTCAGCACCTCACTAGAAGCCAAACCCAGGACAGACACCATGGCCCTCACCACTTATGTTACCAGGTTTGGAGTCATCACCTTCCTCGATGTCACTACCAACACCATGGATGGTGACATTCAAACTGGCAACAGTGTGGACAACAGACTGAGTGTTGATCCCTCACTTGACACCATGAACAGTGTCAAGAGGGGGCCCGGTATCATCCTTGGTGCCACCTGCCATGTCATCCCCGAGAACAGTGACAACAGCATTGGCAGTATCAGAGGATGAAGCTGAAGTGTCCACCAGTGTAGACTGAGCATGTAGCTGTGGCATCATCACCAGGGATGTGTGCTGCTCAGGCAGGCAGACTGTTGAGTGTTTGCCATTGACCACCCAGAAGAAGTTGACTCTTCACCAAACCCTTCCAGCAGCATCTCTGATACCTCATCGTGGTGAGGTTGAGGAGAATGCCATACTTCCATGGAGCCAGAGATCTGGGGAAGAAGCTCAGGGGAAAGGCATAGAGCCATATACTTGGACACATGTGTACGAGGCCTGCCTCTGAAGGTGGGGTTTGAGCAAGCCCCCCTCAACACACAGTTCTCAAGGGTATGGCAGTCCATGGAGATGCAGGCAATGCATACATCCATATCATGCTCAGGTGGAAGACATGCCTTGCCGATCTGATGCTGGTCTGGAGCAGCCATTTTTTTCCCACAGGGGCAACAATTATTAATGGCTGGCTGTCATGCTTTCCTCAGTGACTTAGCACCTTTCTTTATTGGACTTCAGCACTGTGGTAAAACAACAAAGACAGGTGACACCACAAATGAAAAAGAATTATGGTGACACAGCAGAGAATAAGTGTCAATGGCTTGAGCTGAGGCACTGCACTCCCATGGTGTGCTCTCAGTGACAGGAAGAACAGAAGTGAGGTTAGTGAGGGAGCAGGCAATGGTCATGGTGGGTGCGCAGGTGCCATGCCCAGTAGCTGAGGCTTACCCTTTGGCAAAATCTTTGCTGCTGAGGGGTCCTAGTGCCTCCAGCCCAGATCCATAAGTGGGAATCAATGGTGAAGACAGATTCTTGGAAGGTGAAGAGTTTTTCTGAAAGGGCACATGCAGGATGACCATAACAGTTCCACTGGGGTGCCGTAGACATTTATACAGATGGCACCCCAGTGGTCACGCCTTCAAGATGTGGGGAATATCCATAACTGGGGAAAGAAAATATCATTGGGGGTTGGGCTCCTGGCAAGAAAGTTCCATCCGTATACCCCCAGACATGGGAGTCTGCCCCTGGGATGTTGCCAGCCCCTCCTACACACAGGACATGGTGTTAGAGGTGACTCATCTGAGGGGGGTCTAAGTACATGTGCTAAGCCAGCATGAAAGGGAAAGCTGAAGACTGCAGCTGAGAAAGAGAAATTTGCTGTGCTGCAGCTGGAGACCACTTGAGAAACTGCCTAGACAGTTTCACCACCTGGTACTGATTCTACTCCCACTCTCGGGACTGGAAACCAGGACATACTTGGGTGGGGAGCAGATAAGATTAGTTTTACTGGTATAACTGCTCTGTGCAGGAAGAAGAGGAAGATCATCTGCTGAATGTGGTGGTCAGGACAGGACTTATTAGGAGTAGAGTCAACAGCTTTCTGCCAGCCGACACAAGAGGCCTGAACCAAAGAAGGAGAGAGTGAAACCAGCCAGAGAGGGGCTCTCTGTGAACTGCATCATTACAACCTACACAAAGAAGGAGATTCCGTGCTTCAGGAAGCCATGAGTAAACTCAGGGCTTAGCCCCCAACTTGCAACCGGTACAGTAGCTGGAAAGCATTTATTGGGCTTGGCCTTCTGGCCAACAGATACAAATAACTGAGTCTGAGGTTAAAAGCATTCAAGATTAGGAGACCCGGTGTCCCAGTGGCAGTGCATCATTCTGCTCTGCAAGCGACCTGAGTTCAGGAGTGAGCTCACGATGACACGACAATGGTCAGGCCTGACCACAGGAGCTGCGACTCGGCAATGGGCTGTGGTCAGGAAGGGTTTGTGTTGCATGACTGGTGCCACAATGACCTCTGTGATGGGTCAGGGGAGCTTCATCCCTCTGCAGGGAAGTTGCCATGTGCATCTGCGGCCCGGATGCTGGTTCACACCTGAGGAGAAGGGAGGGAGGGAGGTGGAGAGAAAACCAGGAGAAAAAATGTGGGACCACCCATACAGCAGCCTGGGCTTCCTGACTCCCTGGGTCCTAGTACCTGCCAGTACTAGATTTTAGCTCACTTAGTAAGCTACCCTGGGGGGAGGATGACCCTTTCTTTGTGGCCCCCGCCATGGTGCGGTTGGGGTGGGAAATAGCCATGGGGGAAGCTGGCTTGGGGGGGAGACCTGGGGTGAGCTGGGTACCAACATTCCTGATCAGGGTACATCTCTGGGACCAGGATAGATACCTGGTGAAACACGGCCAGGGAGAAAATGTAAATAAAAAAAATTTGGGTTCATGGTTTTAATTTGCAAGCATTGCTTTATTTGTTAAAGTGCACCACCACCAGCCATTCATATGCAGCATCCTCTGGTCTACACCAGTTCCACAGCTGGATGCCCAGTGAAGCACCAGTAGCTCCCTCATAGATTTAAAGCGATATCCACTAGAATCAGTGCGTCGAGGCTATCCCCCCCAGTACAGATGGTCAACATCAACTTCTGTGCAGTGTGTGATGTGGGGGACGGCACTGTTAGAGGGCTTAGCCTAAAATAGCACTTCAAATGCAGCTCAGGTTAACAACATTTGGCTGCACTTGGGAGTGGGCAGAAGAGCAGCCCCTCTGTGTATAAGCTGTGCTTGGATGGGCAGTGGAAAAAACAACGAGGTTTATACACTGCTACCCTCCCAAGACATGTTCCCACTCCCCAAATGAAACCCTTGTTACTTTGTTTATAATTACTGTTTTTATGTATTATTATTGTGTTTGGGAGATTGATATTGCACTGTGCTGATTTGTGGTTGGGAGTGATCGGGGGGAGATTGATATTGCATTGTGCTGATTTGTGGTTGGGAGTGATCAGGGGGATTGATATTGCACTGTGCTGATTTGTGGTTGGGAGTGATCGGGGGGATTGATATTGCACTGTGCTGATTTGTGGTTGGTAGTGATTGGGGGGGATTGATATTGCACTGTGTTGATTTGTGGTTGGGAGTGATCGGGAGGATTGGTATTGCAGTGTGCTGATTTGTGGTTGGGAGTGATCTGGGGAGATTGATATTGCACTGTGCTGATTTGTGGTTGGGAGTGATCGGGGGATTGATATTGCACTGTGCTGATTTGTGGTTGGGAGTGATCGGGGGAGACTGATATTGCACTGTGCTGATTTGTGGTTGGGAGTGATCAGGGGGATTGATATTGCACTGTGCTGATTTGTGGTTGGGAGTGATCGAGGGGATTGATATTGCACTGTGATGATTTGTGGTTGGGAGTGATCAGGGGGATTGATATTGCACTGTGCTGATTTGTGGTTGGAAGTAATCGGGGGAGACTGATATTGCACTGTGCTGATTTGTGGTTGGGAGTGATCAGGGGGATTGATATTGCACTGTGCTGATTTGTGGTTGGAAGTAATCGGGGGAGACTGATATTGCACTGTGCTGATTTGTGGTTGGGAGTGATCAGGGGGATTGATATTGCACTGTGCTGATTTGTGGTTGGGAGTGATCGGGAGTTGATATTGCACTGTGCTGATTTGTGGTTGGGAGTGATTGGGGGGATTGATATAGCACTGTGCTGATTTGTGGTCGGGAGTGATTGTGGGGGATTGATATTGCACTGTGCTGATTTGTGGTTGGGAGTGATGGGGGGATTGATATTGCACTGTGCTGATTTGTGGTTGGGAGTGATTGGGGGAGATTGATATTGCACTGTGCTGATTTGTGGTTGGGAATGATCGGTGGGGATTGATATTGCACTGTGCTGGTTCGTGGTTGGGAGTGATCCTCTGCGTATATGTGTGTGTATGTGTGTGTGGGGGGGTACTGCATCCTAGGGGTTTGTACCTGATTTACACAAGGCCCAGTTAAACTTTTCCCTGGCTGGAGACAACACACAGTTTATTTAAATGTTGGATACAAACCTGCCAATCAGGTGTTCAGGCCCTTCAACCTTGCTTGAGTCCACAAGGTAGGGTAGCAACCACAACATCCATGGTGATCCGATTACATGCGAGAAAAGGACCCAACAGTAAATATATTGGTACTTTGGAAGCAAAACTTTGGTTCAGCACTGGTGGAAATTAACAAATCAGGGTGTTGGGGAAGCATGTTGAGTCTGATATTAAAATATAATGAATGAGGGAACCTAATTATTAATATAGATTTACTCAACTACTATATGCACTAACATTGTAAACTTGTCACTCTTATTTCTGCTATGTGGTTCAGGTTTTGTCTGAGAGAGAGCCTTGGCCAGCACTTACCAAGTAAACAAACGAATAAACATACAAATAAAACAAACAAGTAATTAATCTTACTTTTATTAAGAGCTTGGGTTACTTTTTTTGTAGGGCTGTGTGAACCTCTTAAAGTGTGGCCATGTGAACTCTGACTGTCAAACTGTGTAAAGTTTGTCAAAGCTCTCTTAACAGCAGACTAGTTCACATTGGTTTGACCATTAAAAAGCATTAGGAAATGGGATAAAATGAAGTAATATAATGCACTGGGCTGATAAAGCACCCAAAACAGCAGGATGATGCAGTGGGCCAGATTGAGAGGTACTGGTTCCAAAAACTGTGTCAGTTTAGTCAGTGCCAAACACGGACAATGCTAGTAGTAGACAAGAGTAAGTGGCTAATAGTGCTCAAAATGAAATGGTTGTAATTATAAGTCCTATGTATGCCCACAAAATATCAGTACAGAATCCCACAGCGTAGGCTACTGGTTCCAAAAGTGTGTGCCCATTGGGATAGTCCTACACATGGACATTGGACAAGGCTTCCCATTATGCCATGGGTAAGTGTTTTACACAGTTGTTTCATGGGCAACGTTGCTCCAAAAATTATTTATTCAGCCTCTGCAGACCTGCCAAAAATTCACAAAACAGTAATCTGAAGCAAACTGAGTGAAGACAACATTGCAGAATCCCACAGTGTGGTCTACTGGTTCCAAAACTTGTTCGTCCATTTGAACAGTGCCACTCACGGACAATGCTTTTTTACTTTTTTTATGGGTTGCAATCAAGGTGCCAACTACCAGGGGCCAGGCACCAGCACACTGCCAGCTGGCACACACTTGCTGCCCTGCCCTCTACCCAGATCACACTGCAGAAGCACAGCTCAGGATGACACAAAAACAGGCTGCTTCGAACTCAGGAGGAGGAGGAGGAGTAGAAAGGAATATCAGCAGCTTTAGGGAATGTGGAACATGTATTTATTTATTTTTTTACTTTTTTATGGGGATGCCACCAAGGTGCCAGCTATCAGGGGCTGGGCACTGGGATGCTACCAGCTGACACAGACTTGTTGCCCTGCCCATTATCCAGATCACACTGCAATGGCACAGCTCAGGGCAACACTCCCACAGGCTGCTTCAGGCTCAGGAGGAGGAAGAAGTATATGCTGCAAGCAAGCCTGCAGCTTAGGTGAAAGTAAATTATAAAGAGTTTGAAACTGCTACAAAAAGAAGGCGTGAAGTCATGAACATGAATGAAAAATAATTATTTATTTTTTTTCTAATGGATGCCACCAAGGTGTCAACTACCAGTGGCCAGGCACTGTCCTACTGCCAGTTGGCACACACTTACTGCCCACTAACATTAGTAAATTAAAGTAAATCCCGCAAAACAAAATATCACGTTCTTGGGCTTCTGACAGGCGATTCAGTTGAAATATGTTTGCATTTGTAATGCCCTGCAAAAATGCTAGTTCTGCCATAAAAAAAAAAATACATATATATATATATATATATATATATATATATATATATGCTGCACTGCTGAGATTAGGCAACAAGTGGGCACTGCAGACTGCCACCTCATGCCCCATCTGCCCAATGATTAGCCCCAAGCACACTCCTTCTCCTCCAGAGTCCAGTCTCTTCCCCTCTCAGGAAAACCCCTACTCCCACAGACCTGCTACAACACTGCTGCTCAGCCTGCCTTTTCTTTCCTTTCTTTTTTTTCCTCCTAAAACAGCTGATTCTGTCCATAGCTGCTAGTGCCTCTGCCATACTGACACGTGCTGTTGCCGTATCATCCCTGTCCTCTTCTTCTTCAATGTTTGTGCCCAAAACTTCGTTACAGATTGCTGTTTCATCAATCGGTCCATCAGTTGGGACAGAATCATCCATGTCGCTGTACATCTCAAATTCAGCGGATGCCATGTTGTGCGGCAACCAGGGGGGGTAGGAAGGATTGGATCATCTCTCTCTTCTGCACCCTCAATAACAGCAGCAGCTGCTTCATTAACAGGTATGAAGCCTGCCTTTCTATAGCAGACAACTATGGTGTCTCGTTTCACATTCCTCTAGGCCTGATCGAGCATCCTGATGGCATCAAGCACAGTAAGTTTTTTGGTGACCAAGGCTACTTTCATCTGTGGTCCCTCATCAAGCCACAGCAGCATCTTTTCAATGACCTGTATAAAAAAAAAATCAAGTTTAAGTCTGGAGTTGTAAATTTAAACTGTGCAGGTGAAAGCAAAGAAAGTAGGCTGACTGTACCTGACTGCGATATAGATGTTTAACATTCCGTATGATACCCATCTCCATAGGTTGGATTAATGCAGTCATATTGGGTGGGATGAAAATCAGTTTTACATTTGATAATGTAACATTCTGATGAGCAGAGCAATTATTAAGGATAAGTGCAATTCTAAGCCACTTTCTTTGCATCTTTTTAGTCCAGTTTGTAAAAATTTCTGAAGTCATCCAGGCATTAGAATTCCCTTCCCAATCAGCTGGCAGGGCATCCACAGATAAACCTGAAAAACAAAGGGATTTCTTGGACTTTCCGACAATCAATGGCCTTAACTTGTCTGTCCCATCCATGTTGCAACAGAGCAGTATGGATATTCTCTCTGGCTTTTCTCCCCCCACTTGCAGCATCAGATTTAAATGCTAATGTCCCATCTGGAACTGCTCAGAAATACAACCCAGTCTTGTCACAGTTGTACACAAGATGAGGTGGGTAAGCTTTTAAGAGTTGTGGCAGTACGCTATTAACCCAGGTGTCTGCTGATTCAGTGTCTGCATCTTTCTTTTCTCTATGACATTTTTTAAACAAAATCCTATTTCTCTTCTTCCAGTGGCTTAGCCATCCACTACTGGGGATGAATTCAATGCCCATATTTATTTATTTATTGAATTTTGATGACCGGGTTGGCCCGCTGGGCCCCGAAGTTCCCTTTTTCAGGGGCAACCCAGGGAACAGAAGCAATACAATACATACAATCAGGTGATTCCAGAAGCAATATAATACATACAGTTAGGTGATACAGGGTTAAGAGAAGTAGACAAGATAATGAGGATAACAGTAAAGGCAATTATTCAAATCGTAGACCATAAGTGCAACACTTGAAAGATTTAAGGATTTAAGGCATGATTTAATGTAGGTTAAGGTGAGAAGAGAGGGGGCATGGGTGTTGTGATTAGGATCGGGGGTGATTATCCTATACCCTCACAGTGACATGAGCTTGTCCCAAGCAAAAGGGACTTAAGCCTAGTGCGAAAGATTGGTAGCGAGGGGGCTTCCTGTACTAGAGGTGGGAGAGTGTTCCACAGTTTAGGGGTTGTGAGAGCAAAGGATATGCCTCCCTTGTGAATCTTGATTCTGGGGATTGCCAGTAGGGACCGACCCGAGGTCCTGAGCTTTTGAGGGTTAGGCTTAGCCATGATTATTCCAGTTAGGCTTGGTGGGGCTGCTGGGATCTGCAATTTGTATGCATGGCAGAGCAGGGGATACTGTAGACGAGCCTCGAAAAGAAGGCCATTGCAGCTGGGCTAGTGAGATGCAGGGGTGGCTTCTTGGTTGACACATTGTTGCAAACCTCACGACCTTGTTATACAGGACCTGAAGCCTGCTAACCTCGCCCTTTGCCATGCCCTGGATTACTGGGGCAGCACAGGTTAATGTGGGTAGGAGGACACTGGAGGCGATTGCTCATCTAGCCTCTGGGATAAGTTGTTTTTTTTTAGCCTGTACATGGTATCAAGTTTGACATGAATAAACCTTGTTACCTGGTCAACGTGGGGCTTAAAGGTGAGACCCTGGTCGATAGTTAGCCCTAGGTATTTTATGTTGTTAACTATGTCTATTTGTTTATCCCCAAGGGTAGTAAGTTTTAGGGAATTGGTCTGATCCTGGCCAAGGGATCTAGGACCAAACAGCAAGGCTTTAGTTTTTGCTGCGTTGAGGATCATTCTGTTTGATGTGAGCCAGGCCTCGAGTTTGTTTAGGTCCCCTTGTAGGAGAGGGCCCAGATCATGTGGTGTGGACCTGGCTCAGAAGATGACAATATCGTCTGCTTATTGAACTACTGAGCTATCCCCACAGTGCCGGTTTATGTCATTTGTGAAGAGAGAGAACAGGAGGGAGCCAAGAATTGAGCCCTGAGGCACACCCTCCTTGATGGGTGAAGGGGTGGAAAACTCTCCCTTCCAAATGACCCTCTGGGAGCAGCCTGAGAGGTAGCTTTTGAACCAGTTTAGGGCCTGGGCATCAAGCCCAATGCCTTGAAGCTTAGTAAGAAGAAGGTTGTGGTCCACAAGGTCAAATGCCTTGGACAGGTCTATGAAGATAGCACCCATCGACATGCCCTCATCCATTGCCCTGAATAGGTCCACTGTGAGTTTGATGAGTGCCATGTCTGTTCCATGGTTTGCCCAAAAGCCATGCTGTGAAGGGGCTAGAATTTGGTGGAGCTCCAGGTAGCCTCTCAGTTGCCAATAAACTAGACTTTCTTGCAATTTGGCCAGGGTGCACAGCAGGGAGATGGGCCTATAATTGCTAATTTGTTCATAAGAGCCACCCTTGTAAATGGGGACCACATTGGTAGCCTTCCACTGGTGTATTGTCTGTGAGCTGTTTTGCTTTAGCTAACAGAATAGGGCCATTAACTGGGGCATCAGCTGTTCTTGTAGCTGCAAACCATCACAATAAAGCGGCTTTTACCTCCTCACTCTTCCCCCCCCCTGGCATTTTTGGCACTTATTTTCAGACTTCCACTCAGCATACAGCTGCACCTTGCCTCTTAATATACAGCATACAGTTGAAAGATCGGTTCCAAAATCAGCAGCAATGTCGGACCTTTTAATTCCAGGCATTTCAGTGTGCTGCAACACCTCTATCTTCTGTGCCAATGTTAAAGTCACCCTTTAGCGCTCCATTATTCACAAAGCTGTCTGTCTGCACATAATGTGATCTTAATGTGCCTGACAATGGTTCTTAAATACAAGTGAATAGCATCTATTAACACTTCTTGCTTTAATTAACACCTTTTATAGCAGACTGCATCCTGAAAATCTTGCATTTAACTGAAATTGCATTAAAGCAGATTGCATTTAAACAAATTTTTTAACATGTGCTTCAATGGAAGAAAAACGGGAAATTGAAAAAGTGTGTTTATAAACGAAAATTGCATTTAACCGAATTGCACTTAAGTGGAATCCACTGTATACCCAGTTCAGCAACCGTGCTGTTGCAGGACTAGTGTAGGTCAAACTCTTGAAGATTCTTAGCTTTTCAAAGAGAATTTCTTAGATAATCTAACTAGAGGTGAACCGCAGCCCTGCCTGAGCGACCTAACAGCCCGATGATGAGTGTGAGAGAGACCTTTCATGCTGGTTTACCTCGTTGAGCTGAGTCTAGTTCATCCTCCAAATTGTGACTCACACTGGGCCCTAGTTAATTGTTTCAGCTGCAAACTGCAGTTCGCTGCTCGACTGGTTTGCCTGGTATGTACCATTCAGACCAGGGCGAATGAGTCGAACCAAAAACCCATCTATTTCCCTTAAAAGTTTACCACAGTCTGAAAGAATTGAACACCCAAAGTACGAGGAGTTCAATTCTTTTGTAGAACTGAACTTGCAGCCCTACTTTTTTGATGGTATTTAGACACATGGGAACACGCGAGGTAGCACCTTAATTGTACAACTTTACTGTGAAAGATATCCTGTAATGTCATATCAACTAACTGTTAAGCAGTGAACTAGAGTGGTTTAGTTGCCAGAGCACAGGCTGGGATCCAGAAAACACAGATTAAAATCCCACCACTACACTTACTAGCTCTGTGACCGGAGCAAGTCTATTAACCTCTCAGTGTTCCCATCAACCCAGCTGTAAAACTAGATAAAAGCAGCAGCCTCTTAGAAACAAGCTATCATGTCTATTCTGAGTAAATTAATTGTAAAAACAAATAATATTTAATTACAAGCTTTGTCTTCGTAAATGAGTTTGAAAACATTCATTGGCACAATTCAAAACTAATAAGTAATGACTATTTCTTTTTCAAAATGGTGCTCTCTGGAATCCCCTTCTGAGATGAGAATACTTTGCATACATAAGTGTGCCAGGGTGGCAGTTATGCACACTCAGCTAATTATATTGTCCCAAGTCACAAGACAAATTAATCCAGGATAATGAAAGTCAATATAATCATACAGCAAGTACAGTTTGCACTATTTTATGAATGAGAGCAGTACACAGCTGCAAAAACCAAGACATAACATCACAGTAAATGCGTATAATGTAGTCCCTGCCATTTAGTCCCTGCCATTTGCCTAACAGGGAAGGAAATGTGATTTAGTGGTTAGAGCATGAACTGTAAAACAAGAGATCACAGGCTTGAATCCCACCACAGTTACTGACTCACCATGGGACCTTAAGCAAGTCACTTGACCGCCCTGTGCTTGGGTGCTGTCTGTTATAAAATCAGCTAGATGTAGGACTTCACTGAAAAAAAAGATGTTACATTTTAGTGGGAACATTCTGGACAATTAAGCTTCTAATAGAATAAATGTGTAATAAACAAACAGACCACAAGATGACTCTTCACTGACGCTGTGCCCTGTACTTTTTAATGTGTCACTTATGAAATGCAGTGCTCCTCACTCTGATCTAGTTCAGCACACACACTGCCAGAAATGAATTTAATGCATTAGTACAAAGAACTTGGAATATCCACAAGAGGGCACTAAAATACTAGTTTAATTGCTAAAATTGATTACATTATGGAGTGCAGTGCTTATGTACCACTAAGTGATCAAACACAGCTGAATCATCTCCTTTAACAATGTGTGGTAAAAAACTGCAATAACTCGAGAGAATTGACCAGAACACTGCTTGCGTCATAATTATCAATCACAGTTCAGATTATAAATCCTTGGTTTATTTCTGGAAAAATAAAAGGCACAGTATGACTTAATTTTGAATTAAATAAGTATGCATTCAGTTTGCAGATAACACTGTTTTAAGGGCAAGTAGTCCTTAATTTTGCAAAGGACTGTATGGAATAAAGTGCCCACACAGTGTGGACAGACCAACAATATCCTCTTTTCTTAAAATTTAGTTTTATCTCCCACTTGTCAGCCTACGTCCATCGTCTGTCATAAGTCTCCTGGATGGCAGCTCTCATGGGGTGTACTAAACACTACACCAAGCTACTGAGTTAGACCACTGCCAGATCTTGTCAGCAGCCTGAAACCCCCAATGCAGCAGGGTCTGGGAATGGCTGGTATGTGCTGTCACCCCAAGAGTGTCTTTAGTTCAAAAGGAGGGCAGGAGAGCCTGCAGCAAGCTAATCTTGGTAATATGGCACTGCTTGAGACATCATGAACAGCTTGCTACTAATTTAACCTCTGTGCAAACTCACCCACAATCTTCTATGTGTATCTTCCTGCCACGCTGACTTTGGGGGTGGGCAGTAGCCTCCCAGTCACTGACAGTTCTAATGCTGTCCTCCATTATGGGTCCAATCTTCGGATAGGAATGCAGACCACCTTTTATATGCTGAGGGTGGATGTGGGGACTGAAGTGAAAGAACTGAAGGGAGTGGTAGGTGACCCAGGAAGGCATTTTTCTTCTTAAAAAAATAAACAGAAAAGAGTGATAGTGGACCCATTTGGACAGAATATACTGTATGGGCCAGTGTCTGGTTCAGTCCTGGTGGCTGGACTGGTCTGCACCCAGTACAGTTTGGCTGGTGCTGCTCACCCCTAAATTGCACTGCTCATGTATATGTTGGGATAGCCTGCCATAGACCCTGAGACCTGTAGCAGCTGTTGGGAATGAATCTATTACCAGTGGTGGTCCTATCCCACTCAGGTATGTATAGGTGCTAGTATGATTTTAAATTGTTTCAAAACATAATATGCAGCTATTTCATTGACTTTGGGGGGTGAATATGAGGAATGCAGGCACTGGTAAGTGGGGCCCCCTCCCAAGATGACCTCTTTTTTTAAATAAACAGACAGGCAGAGTAGCAATTGGTCAACTCAGACTGGGTATTCTGTCCAGTCTGGCCCAGTCCTGGCAGCTGCACTGGCCTAGTTCCAGAACATATTTCTGGTTCCAGAACACTTTTCTGGTACCACTCATCCCTAAGCTGTATTAGCGCAAGCTGCAGTGATGAGAGGGTCTAACACCAGTTGGGTCCCCAAACTCTTGGGAATGTTTGCAGGCCCTGGAAAACATCACATTCATCATTGTTCTCAGGTGGTGAGTGGAGGTTTCTGTATATAGTGAGGTGGTGGGGGAGATATTTATAAAGAACATGAACACGCATGATGACCTTACCTTCCATTTTAATGGCCACGTCAATATGATGGGGAGTAAGGGTCTGTAAGTCTACATTATTGTATTCACTTGTCTATTTTCTTTCTCTAAGAAAATAAAGCTTGGTCACCCTGGTTTTCTTTGTGGGACTTTCATTACTTTCATTAGCAGTGCAATTAATATTCACAAGTGGTTTTGGGGGAAGGGGTTGCTCCAATGGCAAAGTGCACTATTTTGTGATATAGTTGTTTCAATTGATGCATGCGAGAGGCCTTAAGTGTCAGGAACAGCGGAACCCCATAAGAAAGCAGAGGCAGAAATGAGGCGGTAGCAATTTCTTGACAGGATGCCTTTGATAGCAGGGGTAAAAGTGATACAGCACACCAGTCTTTTGGTGTACAGTTTTGGCCGTGAAGTTGACATGGGCCTTGAAAGAAAGGTTAGGATCCAGCAGAATACCCAGGTATTTGAAAGAGTCTGCCGATTCAAGCAGTTCCCCAGTACTGGTGTGGATGGAAAGCTGTGGGTTAAGATAGGTTTTACGGGACCGAGGATGGAAGATCATAGATTTAGTTTTTTTGGTGTTTTATAGCAACTTATTTTCAAAGAACCATGCTTCTAACTGGTGGAAGTCAGATTCCAGGTGCTGATTGAGCCATTTGGTGTCAGCTAATGATTGGTATAATATGGTGTTGGTCACATGGAGCTGAACGGTCACCACTCTGCAGAAGCCTGGCAGCTCATTAATGAACAGTGAGAAGAGTAGGGAGCCTAGGATGGATCCTTGGGGGACTCCATGGGTAATCTGTCTGAATGGAGATAGACAAGTTGGCCCATTTGACACTTTGGGTGCATCTGGATAGGTAGTTTTGGAGACAGGAGGTGGATAGTTGATCAAGACCTAAGGATTCCAATTTCATTATCAGCATAGTATGGTTCACCAGGCTGAAAGCCTTTGTGAGGTCAATGAAGATAGCCACAGTGGCTAGACCAAGATCAAAGGCATGGTGAATGTCTGAGATGACTTTGATGAGTGCAGAGAGAGTGCTATGATGTCTGCGAAAACCGTGTTGGCAAGGTGATAGGAGTTGGTGATGCTCAAGGTAGTCTTGTAATTGGTTGTACAAAATTCTTTCTTGAATTTTTGCAAAGTGGCAGAGAATTGAGGTCAGTTTGTAGTTTTCAACAGGGGTGGCTGACCCTCCCCCCTTTGTGGATTGGTGTAACAAGTGCTGTTTTCCATTTAGAAGGAACAGTTCCTTCAAGAAAGGATCTATTGATCAGGTTTCTAACTGGTGATGCAAGAGCTGGTGCTCCCCATTTTAAGAACCTAGGCTCAAGCGTGTCATGGCTGGGAGAGCCGTGTTCCTTGAGATTTCGAAGTAGCTTGAGAACTTTCTTTTCGGGTAGCTAGTTTGATGTGGAATTGCGAGGTCATGGTCCTTGTGAGATTTGTGCCTAGTGAGGGTTTGTGTTCTGGTTTGTAGTGAATCGGGATACATAGTTATGTAGGTCTGTAAAGAAGATGTTGAGACCATCTGCTATGGACGCTGGACCTGATAGTGTTTTGTCTTTTGTAGAGAGCGAGTCAGGGCAGTTGGATGTTTTGCTTTTAAGGAGTGAATTTATTTGGGCCCAGAATTGCTTGGGGTTGCTGAGTTTTTCAGTTTGGAGTGACTGATAGTAGGTTCTCTTTGCATTAGTTAGTTTAGACTTGCAAGTGTTTCTATGCTGTCTGTATGTATGCCAGTCCGAGGGGAGTCCAGTTTTTTAATATGTTTTCCAGGCCGCATCACACATGGACATATGGCGCTGTATACCTTTAGTCAGCCATGGGGCTTTTGCTCCTTTAGATCTACCACAGATAAGTGGGGCAGGAATGTTTATGATGGCAGTAAAAGTGTCAATTAAGTATCCCAGGGCTTGGACAATAGTAGGTAGGGTATGTATGGGGTCCCAGTTTACTTTATTGAGCGAATTGAGGAATGATGCATGATCAAAGGAGGACATATTATGCGATTCTACTATTTTTGGGGGAGGGTTTGGGGAATTATTCCTCCAGATACAATAGATACAATAGACTGACAAATGGTCGCTGATGCTGTCGGGTAATACTCCTGAGGCGATTATTCTATGAGCACAGTTTGACAGGATCCAGTCTATGAGGGTATGGTTTCCCAGTCTATTATTCCTTCTTGTGAATTTGGCTATGTGCTGTGTTAGGCTGGCATCGGCCAGGGTGGAAGGGTGGAAGACAACTTGTTTTTGTCGTTAGTTAACCAATCTATGTTGAAATTGCCACACCAAATTAGTTCATGTGGGGGGAGGTCAGAGAGGAAGGTAATGAAGTTGAGTAAGCCAGCAGAGGCGGATTTAGGTGGTAAGCAGGTACATCCTATTATTAGTTTTTTTGTGCCTAAGGTTAAAGAGACAAAGATGTCTTCTACTGGCGATGTTAAGTTGTTTACCAAAAGTCCCATTTTCAGATAAATTTACGTTTGGCAACACTAAAAGTGAAGTTAAGGGTGAACATGCAATGTGAAGTTACAGAAAAGCACATTTTTAACCTAGTGACAAAAATTCATAAAATTCTCCAGGCAGGTGGATTTCTGCAATCTGCTTTAACTTTGCAGGCAAATTCAGTAAGTAAAGTAAATAAGTAAAACTTTATTTGTACAGCGCCTTTCCAAAACCAAGGCGCTTTAACAAAGATAACAGTAATATAAATAACTTAAAAATATTACAGATATAATCATCCAAATTAAGGCATCAAAGAAAAGCCTGATTAAAAAGATAGGTTTTAAAATTAGTTTTAAACCTTTCAACAGTCAGGCATTCTCTTAACCGATGAGGTAGAGAATTCCACAGGGTGGGAGTCGCAAAAGAAAAAGCTCGGGTGCTAGAAGTTTTCAGACACACCCTGGGAATATCTAGCATTCCCTCGTTGGTGGATTGGAGAGGATGGTGGAGACAGTAGGGAGTCAGAAGATCTTTCAGATAGCCGGGTCACTGATCATGTAGGGCTTTAAAGGTCAGCAAGCCAACCTTAAAGGTGATCCACCACTGAACAGGCAGCCAATGCAGTTCCCAAAGCACAGGCGTAATATGACTAGCCCTAGATGTGCCAGTCAAAAGCCTGGCTGCCGTGTTCTGCACCAGCTGCAGGCAGTGGATATCAACCCCTGGAAGCCCTAGTTAGAGGACATTGCAGTAATCTAGGCGGGTGGTGACAAAGGCATGGACCAAAGTTGGTAGGTCATACAGAGGAACCAAGTGTTTCACCCGGGCGATATTCCTCAGATGGTAAAAAGAGGATTTGACCACAGCTGACACCTGAGATCTCAGAGTCAAGCTGTCATCAAAAATAATGCCCAGATTCCTCACCCAGTCTGAGGTGGTGAGCTGGACACCATCAAGCCATAGGCGCGATGATTGCCCAGCCCCCATACCCACCCCTGGCCGACCTAGGTCCACCCTAACACCTCGATCTTATCCGGGTTCAGCCTCAGCCAGCCAGTGCTCATCCAGTCCTTGATCTCAGTGAGACAGTTGTTGAAGACAGAGACTACATCTTCCTGTCTGGGTAGAAAATACATATACAGTTGACTATTATCTGCATAGCAATGAAAACTCAAACCGTATCATCTAATGATATCTCCTAATGGCAGCATGTACACTGCAAACAACATGGGTGACAATATGGAGCCCTGGGGCACCCCTCAGAACAGAGGGAGGGTGTCAGAGGAATAAATTCCAGTGACAACCCTCTGAGATCTGCCCATGGGGAATGATTGAAACCATTTGAGGACCATGCCCGATAGTACACAAAGGAAACGCAGGTACTCCAAAAGCACACCATGGTCCACAGTGCCAAATGCCACAGAGAGAGATCAAGAAGGACCGAGATGGTATGTGCCTTTCGATCTCTCGCTATTAGGAGGCCATTCAATACCCAGACGAGTGCAGTCTCAGTACTATGTCTCTTCCTAAATCCAGACTGGAAAGCCTCATAGATACCATGGGTCCCAAGATAATCCTCCAGCTGCGACGCAACCAGCTTTTCAATAACCTTGCCTACAAAAGGCAGGTTAGAGATAGGCCTGTAGTTAGCTGGATAGTTTGGATCCAAAGAGGGCTTTTTAAGGAGTGGTCATATGACTGCCTCCTTTAGGGGATCTAGAAAGACCTCCCCCTCTCTAGGGAACCCCCAGATGATTTCAGCTAGGATCGGGCAGATGACATCTACATCACCCACTAATAGGGGTATAGGGTCCAGATCCAAACTACAGCTGGTTGGGCACAGAGTCTGGATGGTTCTTACAATACCCATGAGTTCCAGCCTGCTGAAGTCTGACCAGGCAGACCAAGTGTTCATCACCTCCTACTGATCCTCACAATCCCTCATAGGGAGAGCTGGACTGGTGTTGGCCTGGATGCTGACCACCTTATCTGTGAAGAACTGAGTGAGTTCATCGCACTTAATCTGCAAAAGAGCTCCCCCAGGTTGGAGACAGATTGGATTGGACTGGATTGAGTGTAAAGCCCTGTTTACACTCCTACAACACTTTGAATTCTCCACCACTCCTCGCAAGCTGTGCTGTGTGCCAACTTAGCAATTAACTGTTTACATAGCCCCCCAAGTTGCACCACAGTGGGGCTGTTCCTTCAGTGCGGGCATGTTTCCTGAGACCGTGGGAAGAATCATGGATGATGGGAAAACTGGGCTGCATAGTGGATTGAGTGAAGAAGTGAGTTTACAGTGCAGGGAAATGCACTTGATCCGCTAGATGCCCCCTCTCCTTCGTCGATACAAAAACAAGATCTGCATGGTTCCTGAAGTGCTCCGGTGAGTGTCCACTTGGCAGCTTTGTATCGCATCAACCTGTGAGCATGGGTTGATGCACTGCAAATAGGGCAGTGTAAACGGGCTCAAGACTTCACAACATCTCTAATCTAGATCAAACTAGCAAACATCTTAAGAACATACAGTGCAACTTAAGCCAGTAGGGAGATTAGTAAGTAGTTTCCCCACAGTGTAAAAGGTCAACTGGCTAGCACTGACACTAGTGACCAGCACCTCCCAACCCTGTCCTGGCAAGCTCATTCTAACTTTGCTTCACTTAAAAATGAGTGACAAAGGATTAGATTAGGTGAGGGGCTTTAAATTATATCAAATCCCTAAACTACCTGCAGAATGCATGTTTTACACACAGAAAGCAAATATGTATGAGAGCCATGATGCACCAGTATAAGTCTAATAATTAAGAATGAGTGAGATGGAAATGAAATTGTTTTAGAATCCAGCTTGTGAAGAGACAATATAAAAGTATTCTGAATGTAGTGGAGGTGGAAATCATGGCAGAGAGAGTGAGGGAAACCCTCAGGTCCCTTAAGACGGAGAAAACACCGGGGCCGGATAAATTACATCCCAGAGTGCTGAAGGAACTGGCGGATGTCCTGGTGAAACCCCTGGTGGAGCTTTTCTGCATCTCTCTGAGGACAGGTTGGGTGCCCCAGGACTGGAATGTGGTGCATATAGTGCCTATCCACAAGGGGGATCAAGGGAGATGGCAGGGAACTACAGGCACGTCAGCCTGACATCGGTGGTGGGCAAGGTGATGGAGGGCATTGTCAAGGAGAGGCTGGAGGGGACCTGGAAAAGTCAGGGTGCCTGGATGATAGACAGCATGGATTCATCCCAGGGAAATCGTGTCAGACAAACCTTGTGGAGTTCTATGACTGGGTGACGAGTGCCTTGGACCTGGGTAGACCGGTGGATGTCCTCTTTCTTGACTTCAGCAAGGCGTTTGACTCTGTTCCTCATGGGGGCCTGTTGGACAAGCTGGGAGAAATGGGGGTGGGGAACCAGATGATCAGATGGATAGGCAATTGGCTCCAGGACTGGATAGTTGGTGGGTTAGTCTCATCCCCAAAGAGGATCATTAGTGGGGTCCCTCAGGGATTGGTCCTTGGGCCCCTCCTGTTCAACACCTACATCTCTGACATAAGGAAGGGTATCAGGAGTGAGATGAGTCTCTTTGCGGATGACTCAAAACTGGGGGCGGTGGTGGATGGGAAGGAGGGGAGGGTGGCCCTACAGGGGGACTTGGAGGCTCTAGAAAGGTGGTCTAGAAAGGGGAAGCTGAGGTTCAATGCAGGGAAATGCAAGGTACTGCACCTGGGAGCCAGAAACCCGGCCAAGTGTACACCCTTTGGGGGGGAATGCTACAAGTCTCGATGGCTGAGAGGGACCTGGGGGTGGTGGATGTCAAGATGAACAATTCGGAGACTTGTAGGAGGGCAGCAGCCAAGGCCAACAGGATGCTGGGATGCATTGTCCGGGGATCACCTCCAGAAGGAGGGAAGTGATACTCCCTTTGTATAACTGCTTGGTGAGGCCGCACCTAGAGTACTGTGTGCAGTTTTGGAGGCCACACTTAAAGAGGGACATTGAAATCCTGGAGAGGGTCCAGAGGAGGGCAACCAAAATGATCTGGGGCTTGGGGACAGGACCTATGGGGAGAGGCTCGAAGAGCTAAATATGTACACATTGGAAGAGAGAGAAGGGACCGGGGGGACATGATAGAGGTCTTCAGATACATGAAAGGGGTAAATAGGGGAGGAGCAGTCAGGGTGCTCTGAAGGAAGAAGGGGGGCAACTAGAGGGCATGGGTGGAAGCTGGAGGGGGGGATTCAGGGGAGAAAGGAGGAGATGCTACTTCACTGACAGGGTGGTGGAGCCATGGAATGTGCTGCCCAGGGGGCTGGTGGAGGCAGAGACGGTGGAGGGGTTCAAAAGAGGGTGGGACAGGTACAGGGGAAGAGTTCTGGAAGCAAAGTCTAGTGCAGTGAGAATATCCGGGACTGGGAAGGGAGAAGGCAGAGAGGGCGAGGGGGGCAGCAAGGTCAGCTCCCAGGGTGGGGGTGACCAAACGAGCAGACATGAAAGACTGTTAGGCCTATTCTGCTGGCATTTTAGTATATTAGTATGTAATGTAATATTTGAGTCAGAAGTTATTAATGTTCATATACTTTATAAGGAAGGCCATATGGAGGGCTTTTAGTTAGATGGTATGATTTAGTAATTAGAGCACTGAGCTTTAATACTTAAGTTCCCATGTCCAAGTCCCACCACATCCACTGAATCACTTTGTCTCTGAACAAGTCATGTCTCCTCTCTGTCCTTCAGTCCAGCGAACAACTGGACTAGGTAGAAGCAGGACCACTGACAGAGAACTGATACATCTCAGTTGGGCGATCCTCTGTAAATAAATGACATATTTTCATCATATAAAGGGGAACTGTATATGAGAACCCATAAACATAACTAAAGATGGTATACTGGTAAGTCTTAACCATAGCTCCAAATCAATCAATACGTATTATTCTAAAGTTTATGTTATTACATCTACTCTGTAAAAATGTGCATCACTGCTAATGTACTTGTGTCCATGCTACTTTCTGCATTTTGCATCATTTGAATACATATTCATTCATTCATTCATTCATTTGTTGACCATGTAAGTACAGTGGTCCAAGGGACCTTGTTTAGGAATCACCTAGGTCTAGATAGGCAAAGAATAAGGGTGGTACATGATTAGAAACAAGTTGGGAAAATACATTTGCAAAAATAACAGACGGTACAGATAAAACAAAAGAAAAAAATGAGGATACAGTGTCATTTCTAAAATGGTTTGAAGTTGGAGGTAGTACTGCAAAGTAACATTAAATGGGCCTATTTTTCATATCACAGGTGTAATAAGAATAAAAAATGCTTGCAGACAGCTACACTCTATGGATCCAAATCAATCTTAAAAATAGAGTACTACTGTAGTTCATTAAAGCCCTAGAGGAAAAAAACTTTGCAGGTGCTGAATCAGTGATAAAAACAAGCCCTCACAAATGCACTCATGCGCACACCCCCGTGTCTCTCTTGCCTTCAACTTTGGAATTGTTTTGATATGCATCAGAGCACCAGACAGTGCTGGTTTGTGGAGGTGCCTCAGCCCACATGGGATATCAAAGGCAATTTGGCTGGCAAGCAACATAATTTACTACCTACTATTTAGATACTTAGCAAAACTGTGTTAAGTGTTCCAGCTGTGGCTCTGTACTTGGGAAAACTTGTTCTGTCAAACTTGTGATAAATTCTGCAGTTTAACTTCGGCTAGGGCTTTACAAACTTCCTTTCATGACTGAGTGAAACAGACTGGAGGACAGCTGGAGAGGGAAGGGGGGCAACATGATAATGAGCTTCTCAGGAAGTGTCAGGTAGTGGAAAGGGTAAACATTCAGCTCATTCAGTTTCAAAGAGATTCGACAGTCTTCTTTTTGCACTACAGTGAAACAGACGCAGATTGAGTACAGCACCTATGTCTGCTTCACAGACTGCTCAACTGATGTGGGGCCCCAGCTGAATGTTTGACATTCCTCAGCAGCCTGATCATGACAGATCAGCTTGCTGGGCAACATAGGTCAAAGGGAAGAGCTGACCCATGATTAGGTCAACTTTTTCTTTTTAAGTACATGACTGTTTACAACCAGCAAGACAAAACTGTGTCATGATCAGCCTGGCTGATGATTGGTGTGGTACTGACATGCACAGCAGACCACTCTGCATTGGACTGACAGTGCCACACCCTTCAAAAGGCACTCTCATATCAAGATGTTCACTTATGCATTCATGCAGGGCGAACACAAAACAAAACATGATCAGCTATCCACAGGCTGCTCATACTTCGATATTTTCATTTTTCCTATCCTTTTGCCTATCTCACTAGGCTTAATGCAGCAGCACTTTTCCTTGAATCAGATGAGTGGAGAAGTACTTACCTTGCTAGCTAACATTAGCTCCAATCCACTCCATAGCTAGCTGTCAAGGCTGTTCACTCTACAGGTGGGCATGCTCACTTTAAAATGTGAGCCTCTATTTCTGTGCAGGAACTGCTCATGTCTGGTTATGTATTGATTGTTCTGTGGTATCATTGAAAAACAATAAAAAGTTACATGAAACATGAGAGCCTCATAGCCACACAGTGCTCAGTCGTTGCTAACCTACAGCTGAGAGACGGAATCTGTTCATGAACCCAATTGTAGCTTGGATTCTAAGGAATGCTCATAATGTGGAAATGCCTCACTAATGTCTGTTTTTTTTGCTGGCAAATGCTTAAAAAATGCATACACAATCTGTGGTCACACTGCTTGCGTTCCTTAAACTGGAAAAAAAAAATCTAACATGGTCTCACCTTCAAGGCTTCTATACTGTAGTGCCGATTTGTCCCTCTCTGTTCCAGCAGCTAGCTTGTGGTAGATTTACAAAAAGGTTTGAATTAATTTGTTATCTTTACTCTCCTTTCTGGACTGTAAAAAATTATACCAGTGACTACTAAAGGTGCCATGAGGGGACTGAACTTCTAGAGCTGTATTGCATGTTATTTTTTTCTAGTGCATTTAATTCTAAAACACAACTGCTTTGTATAAAACCCCTCTACCAGTGATGTGCTGTCAAATTTTTAACAACCCCAGGCCTTGACCCTGCCCTGGCCTCATCCCCCAACCCAGCCTTGAACCCCTCGGCTCTGCCCCTCCATGTGCTGCAGTGCCACCATTCCAGCACTGCAGCCTCCTCATTCCTCTGCTGCACCACTGTCATTCTTGAAATATTGCAAGCAATGATTGCCACAACTTTTGATAAGGCTGATGTGACTTGTTCAAGGACACATGCGCACACTCGCGCAGTGATTCTGTGGCAGTACCAGTAGTTGATGTAACAGTTCAGAATAAGTGTGCTGCTCTTTAACCAGTATGCTATTACAGTTATAGGAAGATCATTGTTTTGTGGTTTGCCATTTTTAGAAATAGTTTAGCCCCTTAATGCTATATAATAATGAAAAAATGAAAAGCAGCAGCACTGGTCCTGAAGAGAATTACTCAATCACTTTCACCCCCGCCTGGTTATGGAGGGAATTACTCAATCACTTTCACCCCCGCACAAACAGTTCTGGACCTTGGAGAATCACTAATTTACAGAGCTAGCTAGCTCACATAGACAGTGTAATACAAAACTCAAAATATTTAATATTCAATTAACTTAGCTGCAGCTATCTTTGTCTTTACCTGACTAGACTAGCAAAAACCATGAATATGAAAAAGCACAACACAATGCATTGGTGGATGGTACCCGGGCTGGTTTGACTCCAGCCATTTGTGCTTCACGCCCATTTCCAGAACACCTTTCTGATTACCCAGACCTCTTATCCAGAAAAAATATATATCATTGAGTCTGCTCTTCTGGTCCTTGGCTTGTCCTCTTCTTCTCTCACTTTGATCAAATTACTTGATGTGATAACAGCCTCCCTCCCATTCCTCAGGCTGTGACTAACACTTCCTGACTCCTGCCAAAAGAAGCACACACTACTAAAGTTGCCACTGGGATGGCAATGGTCTCACTCTGTGCTGGATGGGCAGTAGTGCAACTGTGATGAGACTGGGACAGGCTGTAGCAGGGCAAAAGCAGCCACCACCTACCACACTGTAGACCAAATGACCCGAGGGCCTCACTGACATACTGAAACTCTGTTCTTCTTTGACACACCACACACTCACAAATGCATTGCTGACACTGCTGCTGAATGCTGAATATTGCTAACAACATGGCGCTTGGCAAAAGGCTGCAAGTGCCAATCCCCATGCTCATGCAGATGCATCCTGTCACTGTACTGGTGTCAGTGGGGGGAGGGTGACCGTGCCAACCTGGGACACTGAACTGGCCAGCTATCTCAGAAAAACACTAGCTGGTGAGGCAACTGATAGACTGCATGCAAGAAAGTTGGGGGGGGAGCAACAAGTGGGCTGAGCTGTGGGCGACCGGAAAGCGGAAGCCAATAGGAGTAGTGTGCTTATCTGATGGGACTAGGCTGCCCAATGCCCATGATGTTTGTTAAGTTTGAACTTCTGCCTGGGAGCTAGGGAAAAATGATAGTAGCCTGTTGACACACTCACACTCATGCGTGGTGCCCTTTACTGTCACCACCCACTACTACAAGCACATCTCTTGACTCTTGATGACCCTGATGTCATGACCCCACCCCTTCCATGCAGCAGCATCAACTTGCAACAGGGAAAAGACACATAAAAAAAGCTAGAGATTTTTTTTTTTATCTTAATGTGCCATCTCCCAACTGGCTGCTTGTAGCTGCTAACTACTGGCTTGTACAAGCTGGTAATACTGCTTTAAGTGAGCTAGCTACTGGCTAGAGCGAGCCAGTGCAAGCAAGCTCCAGCATATCATTGGGACCATCAAAGGTACCATATCTGATTACTGAATGTTTTGTATTGTGCTGAAAGGCTCAGGTCATCCCTGAAAAATGGACAGTTGTCCTAGTGAAGTTCATCCAGTTAAAATAAAAAATAAATAAATATAACATCACTTAAGACGGGCCAGAAGTTAACATGCAGCATTACCCCACAAAACTGGAACTTGAGTTATACCTTTGGCCAGCTATGTTGCAAATGTAACCTTGATAAACTGGACCAACACTGGGATGGACAAGGTTATCCAATGTCAGAGATGTATAATACACTTGGGTCTTTTGGTGTTATGTAATGCCCTTCATACGCAAGTTTATTGGGTACAAAGCATGTTAAATGAAAACATTATATAGCATGCATAACTATTCAGACATTCACAAACATCAAACAGTTAAAAAAAATTGTATCTTAATTTTAAAATTGCCTCATAGGTGACGTTGGCCTCAATTAACATTATCCTTTTCAAGTTAGTAAAAGCATCAGTTCAACATCCCTTTCTCTGGAAACCTCTTTGTGTAACCCATCTAACAAGGGGGTTATAGGCAAGGCCACTGGAAAATTGCACCTGTAATTTTTTTGTGGAATCCTCAATTTTCACCATTCTCTGCAAAAACTGACATGTTTCACAATTTCTTGCAATTTTTGAGCTTTTACATCGAACTGTGTAAAAAGTATTAACATTTTTAATAAAATACTCTCAAATATATTGACAATTTTGCATGCAGACTTGGGTTTTGCCGAAACAATGCAGTTCAAGATAGGGGAAGGATTTTATATGACACTGTTTTCTTTTCAATCCTTATCTTGTTTGGTTTCAAAATCCACTGGCCAAACATAAGTACACTTAAACATGTAACATTTGGTTTGTGTTAAAGCAGTCTATCAGAAAACATTTTGTTGCCATAGAGACTGAAACAGAAGATGGGAGAAAAGGTGTAAATTATCCCATTCACCTAAATGGGCTGCTAACTATGAAGGCTTTTTGTAAGTGGTGGTGCAGGTTTTTCCTTGTGAGCATACTTTCATTCAGACTAGTATGGATTCAAACAGCTGAGGATTTTGGATGGCCCTGCTGATTATAAACTTGAATAAACTAGTTGGTAACAGTGATCCCATGCTTAGCAATCTACAATCTAGATACTCACATGGAAAGACTACAATATAAAAATGACCAAAGTCTGAAAACATGCTCATAAAACACATAAAATGTATCTGAACAGTTATCTTTAACTAAACAAAATAATTTCAGCCAGAGAAAAATACAAGTAAATTACAGGGTACCCTGACTACTGTATGATGCAGTAAAAATATATTGGTATTTTTTAATAACCAGGTAAGGTACACTTGGCACAAGTGCCTGTTTTCAGGGGCAACCCAGGAGCACTGAGGAGATTAAATGACTTACTCAGAGTCACACAGTATGCAAGTGGAGGTTATGAGAATCAAACCCAGGTCTGCTAGATGTTCCCAGCTCATTCGCAGTTTGTTACTCTAACCTCTAGGCTATACTGCCAGACCCAATAACCCCAGATTTAATGTTTAAATATGTGATTTCAAAAATAGTGTACAGTACCTACAGTGTAAATTCTGAACATTAAACACTTTAGCATTTTACTAAAACTCAGTTATTCGCCACTCTCTTATTTTTTTCTTGTACCAAAGTGGGAGAATAGCTGACAGAGCACTGTAAACAGTTGTTGATCAGACTTCATTATTCTAGATCCAGAAACAGAAAAAAAAATTTTATTCTGGATTTATTTAATATTGATTTGTTGTGGCTCACCTTATAGAATCTATTTAGCACTGTATGAAGCAGATGTTTTTCAATTTTGGAAGCTAGGCATTGCTCATGATAGCTTATCAGATTATTATTCATTTTAGGAACATAAGCTTTTCTTTATGTTTAAAACATATTCAAGTGGCAGTGTATTCATCTAACAGTTTATACTGACTAATACATGCTGCAGAAAACAGTGAAAGATTTATTGTGAAGCCCTCAGGGTCTATAGCAGAATTCCTGCAATTTCGGGTAACTTTTTCCATGATTTTCTAGTGGCCCTGGTTATATGATTCATAGGATTTGTAGATTTATATGAGTGTACAACTCAGTGAGCATTAACCCTTTGGCCCTGTCCACACTGAGTATGATTTTACTATAATGGTTTTAAAAATAGGTTAGTTCCTACTGTGCTTGTGTGTCTGCATTGGCCATACCATGTTTAAGCATGGTTGCGAAGCGAGTCCACATTGGAGGGAGGTTCCGTGGCAGGGAAACATGGTCTCAGAACCATGCTGCATCGTGTCTCGCCAGCTGTCCCACAATGCATTACAACTGCGCCCCAGTGCTTTCCGGAATGTACTGATGGCTCAATGCAAGTCCCAGCATGCATGTGGCCATTGCCTTGCAACAGATGTTGAAGCATGGCTGTGCTCACCACTACTGTATTGCAAGACATGGATGGAGCAGGATCAGCCAGATAACTGAAAGAAGAAGAACTTGGCTACAGCTTAAAAAAACAAAACTACTGCGATTTGGGAACTGTGGAGCGACAGGAGGAGGGAGGTTGCCAGCAGTAGGAGGTTATGACCTTGTGAAAACGGAATGCTGGCATTGAGGAGCAGTACATTCTGGCTCCTTAGAGGAACAACAATGGCTGCAGCATGGTGAACACAATATAGACTAGAGTCTACATTGGCAACCGTGTTTATTTATTTTATGTATTTATTTATTGAAGATGTCAGATAACATACCTTTGAGTCAAAGACTCCTTTACAAAGGTTCCACATCATTATATATGGGGACATCAGATACAATGGCAAAAAATAAGACACAATAGTTACAAAGAAGCTTGTACATTGGTAAAAGCAGTTACAGAAAGTTCAGGGACCCTGGTTTTCCATTTTTACCGGTAACACCGGTAACAATCACGGAATCCTGCTTGGTTTGCGGATTTTGAATTCTTGTACCGGTGCCTCACGGAAATTGCATGTCACTGCACAGAATCTCAAAGATTTCCGCATCTTTTTAAATTTTTTTTATCTTCTCTTTCTATGTCCCCTTCTCACAGCATCAGTCTCCACTTTTCAGAGATCCCTAGGCTGGGTATCCCCTAGCTTCACCACCAGGTAATGCTCAGGAGCTCCTGTGGGCCTGCCCCTATCCTGCCTGGATTGTACCCCTCCCCAGGTGGGAAGGGAGGGGACCCCAGTTCACCCCCTCCACACTCCCTTAATGTGTGCCGGGAAGCTGAGTGGGTCCCTCATGGAGCCTGGTTATGAAGTCAGGGGCACCGGGGTCCCTTCTGCCAGTGGCCGATGTGGGGTGATTGTTCCTGGTTTTCTGGTCTCTGTCCCTGAGGGCACCGGTACTAGAGGATATCCAAGGAGGTAAGTCACATAAGACATGCCACTGCTCCAGATCCTGGCTAGCATCCTCCCCTCCTGATCACTCTGCAGCACCATAGCACCACCACCTGTGGCCACACAGGTGGTGGTAAAGCAGCAGGACCTGCAGCCTGCCCTCCCTGGAGGAGGAGGCAGTCCCCAGGTGCTCGATCCTACTCCCTGGCCAGACCTCCAGCAACCCGAGTTCACTTCTGACTCTGGGTCGCTGGCATTGCAAGCTAATAGTGCTACCGCAGCACTGGTGTAACTGACCCAGATTTCAGCATCTTAAAATTGGTGCTGCTGTGCTTTGCATTCTCTCTGCTTTGCTGCATATAGAGTCAGTAAGGAAATCACCCGCTCTGCTTTGTAGTAATCAGCCATTCAGTTTAACCACCCAAGTCTAGTGGTTAAAGTAACAAACAGTGATTGAACTGGGTACATCCAGCAGACGTGGGTTTGATTCCCACAACCTACACTTGTATAGTGTGTGACTCCAAGCAAGTCACTTAACCTCCTCAGTGCTTCTAGGTCACTCCTGAAAACAGACAGTTCTGCCTAGTGGGCCTTACCTGCTTGACAAGGAATATAAAAAAAAATACCAATATATGTTTACTGCATCATAGAATAGTAGTCAGGGTACCATGTAATTTACCTGAGTTTTACTTGGGCTGCAATGATTTTGTATAGGTAAAGATAAATGTTCAGATACATTTTATGTGTTTTTATAAGCTTGTTTTTAGATTTTAGTCAGGTTTTTATTGCATTCTTTGCATATAAGCATTTAGGTTGTAGATTACTAAATGCAGGATCACTGTTACCAACTAACTTATTCAAGTTTATAATCAGTAGGGCCATCAAAAATCCTCAGTTGTTTGAATGAAAACAAGTCTGAATGAAAGTATGTTCACAAAGAAGAAACTGCCTTACTACTTATTCAAAGACTTCATAGTTAGCACCCCATTTAGGTGAATTGGATCATTTCCACCTTTTCTCCCACCTGCTGTTTCAGTCTCTGTGACAACAAAACGTTTTCTGATAGACTGCTTCAACAAAAAGCCAATGTTAAGTATTTAAGGCCCCATCCACTGCACGCTCAGACCCTGTAGGATAGAAACCGTTACAGCAGGGAAGCGGTGCAGTATCCAATGTGCGGTGTCCATTATGGGACTGGTACTGCCGGTCCACACTAGGGGTGCCAGGCGGCCGTTATGGCGGCACCCATTCCCAGGATGCAGTTGCGCTGGCTACGGCCCCTGCAGGGGACCATTACTATCGTCCACCTCACTGCACTGCTATCGAGACAATCGTTTATAACCACTACTGTTGAAAACCACCTCATATATGGTTTCAACAACGGTTACGAAAATGCCTTCTGTAACATTACAGGTATAAATGCAAACCATTGCGGTAATGGTTTGGGCACTCTGTAACGTTACAGAGGCGTAGTGTGGACAGGGCTTAAGTGTACTTATGTTTGGCCAGTGGATTTTGAAAGCACAGTCAATGATGTACAGAAGGTAAGACCCCAGGGGCTGTATGATGCTGGTGGGCAGAGTAGTGCTCAATTCACATCTGAACAAAGACATGAAAACTGGAAGACACCCTTTTCATGGACACCAAGTAAAAAAAAGCATCCACATGTCTGGGAGATGCATGAATCCATTTCAAGGTCCTCCACTAATCACTTGTGGATTTTTTGGGTGAAGACACTTTATTTCAAAGAACCAAATTCAAGCAGTTTTTTAATTTTTTTTTGCTCCTCCTACCCCCTGGCCATCTACTCCTTCAGGCCTGCCAAGTTCCCCTACCACCACTGCTGAGTCCTGACCACCATCCACTGCCCCTTACTGCTGTGCTACCAGGTAACCCAAAGTAACCCTTCATTGAGTGGGCCCCAACCCGTGTGGGTGGCTACCAGGTGAGGAGAATTGCCCCAAAGAGCTTCCTGTGTATCCTGGGCATGGCAGGGTCAGAACGGACAAATGTTTGCAGCTTCCAGCTTATGAAAGGACCAACAGCCATCCTTGGTTGGTCAGCGGGTGTTTTCCATTTTCTTGGGGCGTGACAGGCCACATGATGTCAAGGCACAAGCCAGCGTCTGTCACGCTCCCTCCTGCAGTGAGGGCTGATGTGTTGTGCCTCTGGCCTCACCAGGGACCAACAAATGCTGAGCCATGAACCACCCTCCCTCCCTGGAGAAGGTGAGTGGTCATTGAACACTCAAGCCTTCACCTACCAGCTGGTCCTCCAACACCCAAGTCTGTTCCCTAACCCTGGTCAGCAGGCTCACAGGCAGAAATCCAATTCAGGCAGTTAAATTATAGATAGGAAAAAACAAAGGTAGTCCACCTTAGTGGTGATGGTTCAGATGAATTCACATCTGAATTCTAACAAGCAAAGAGACCAAGTCATTTGTAACTTGTGCATGTGGGGTGTGGGTGTTGAAGAAAGGGGATCATAGTGCTGTCACTACTGCCATCACCCCAGAGGGATGTGGACTGCATTGTTGCTACTGCTATCACACCAAAGGGGTGGGGGCTGTAGTGCTTCAGCCATCACCATTGGTGGATGGGGAATGTAGTACTGCTTTCATCCCACCTGAGGGATGGGGGCCATAATGCAGATACTGCCATCACACCTGAGGAATGGTGAACGTAGTACTGCTGCCATCACACCTAAGGGATGGGGGCCACAGTGCTGCTGCTTCTGTCACACCTGAGGGAGTGAGGTCATAGTGTTGTTGCTGCTGCCATCAAACCAGAGGGATGGGGGCTGTAGTACTACTTCCATCACACCTTAGGGATGGGGGCTGTAGTGTTGCTGCTGCCATCACATCTTGCACCTAAAATAACTTTAAATTGGTACAAGGATGGAAGGATGCATAGTGAAGGTCAACACTGCTAAAATGCACATTAGCAGAGTTAAAAATTATTAAATAAAGTACACAAAACCAAACACCGGTAAAACCGGATTTTGGCTTAGCAGACACCGGTGACAATACCGTTTTTTACAATGTGTAAAACGGAATATGCCCTTTCTCAATCCCGGTAAACCAGTGTCCCTGAGAAAGTTGAAAAAACAGTTACAGAGTAAAGACGGTAATCAGTTAACAGGGTACATACACTGCAGGACGGTGGTACCAGCCACGTCCTGGTCTTTATTTAGTAGTCTAGGCTGGACTGGGGGTGTCAATTGTCCAGGTATAAGCATGCCCTGGGGTGGCAGGAGCAGGGTGAGGTCCAAATACGAGGAGGGACATGGGTAGAGCGAAAAATCAAGGACAGTCACAGCCTACAGGCTGAGCCTTGAGAGATTAGGTCATGTACAGTAGTTGGGACTTGAACTGGCCAAGTCTGGGTTCTGAGAGGAGGGAGTAAGGGAGGGAGTTAAGCCAGTTAGGGGCCTGGTGCCTAAATATTCTTTAATCCAAGGAGTTCTTGCAGAGGGGTACCCGGAAGTGGGTTGTTGTAGATTGCTGGGTGTGGCGGGAGAACAAGGGTGCCTGGAGTGTGGGGGGGTGGGGGTAAAGGCAGGTGGGAGTTGACCTGCAGTTATTTTTTTAGCAAAGAGGCATGTCTGATATTTGAGCCTCTCGTTGAAGTTAAGCCAGTTGGTGGAGGCATACAGGGCGCAGGTGTGTGTGTGCGTCTGGCGCAACCGGAGGCTAGTCTACAGGCCTTATTAAGAGCCAGCCTGATTTTGGTTAGGTGTGTGTTGACAGTACAGAAGCTGAGACAGCTAGGTGGAGGGCTTCAGGTGGGAGGCAGTGCTTGTACCAGTGCAGTAAACCAATACGCACATTAACGGTGGTGCTCAGTTTTCGGATTTGGTCATGGTAGGTGAGCACTGAGTCTAGGGTGATACCCAGATACTTGAAAGAGGTAACCTGCTCAAAGGGGTCATTGAGGGAGTTCAGTATGGACAGGGGTAGCCCACTGTTCCTGCTTAGGGAGTGGGAAAACACCATAGACTTTGTTTGTAGTTTACAACTAGCCTATGCCAAATGAACCAGGAGTCTGCTTCCATAAAAGATTTTTGGAGTGCATTAAAGAGAGTGGTGGGATCAGTGTGGGAGCTGTAGAGGATGGCATCATCTGCATAAAGGAGTAGTTTCCCAGAGCACTGCTTGGTTAGGGAGTTGAGGAACAGGAAGAAAAGTAAGGGGCTAAGAATAGAGCCCTGTGGGACTCCTGACCTGACTTGGGGGGAGGACTGTATTTGGGCAAGTCTGACTGTCTGAGTTCTCTCTGATAGATAGCTGGCAAACCAGCCAGTGGTCTCAGAGGACAGGCCAATTTGTGTGAGGGAATCAAGTAGTAGTGTGTGGTACACCATATCAAACACCTTGGAAAGGTTTATAAATATGGCACCAGCAATATGGCCTGTGTCCAGAGATGTGTGGGGGGCATTAGTGAACTCCAGGAGAGCTGTGGTAGAACTGTGGTTGTGCTGGAAGCCATGCTGCTCAGGACACAGAAGGCTGTATTTGGAGAGATAGTCCATAAGCTGGGTGGTCATAATTTTCTCCAAAGCTTTGGGAAGGGGGCAGGATTGAGATGGGGTGGTAGTTCCCAGGCTGGGTGTGGTCACCGCTCTTAAGGATGGGTGTAATGAGAACTGATTTCCATTTAGAGGGGAACTGGCCCAGCGATAGGGAGAGGTTCAGGAGCATGGTGGGTGGGAGAAGAACTTCATTAAAGGTGAGTCTAAGCAGCTTAAGATCTATTGTGTCACTGCTGAATTGTGACTTGCTGAGGGCCTTGAGGAGAAGGGGCAGCTTCACCATGCGATATTGTTTTAAAAGCAGAACAGGGGTGGTGGGAGAGGTGGGGTGCTGGAGGGTGGGGGAGAAGAAATGGGGAGAACACTACTAAGGTTGGAGAAAGAGGTATTAAATGTGTTTGCAATCAGGGCAGGGTATGTGGTGATAGATCTGTAACCCCAGTACCAATGGGAGTTCCTAAAAGCCATCTAGGCACTGCCTAAGTGTTCCCCCTGGTGGTTGGCGTTCGGCGCCTAAGCCGTTTGAATGGCTCTGTGAGTGCTTGTAGAGCCTCCACGTACTGTCTCTTTAAGAGCTGTCTGCTTGCAGACATAGTCGGTGCTCATGAGGGGGACTGTGTGTTTCCCTACTCGAGCCCCGCTCGAGCTGTGATGTAATTGCCCCTCTTTGCTGTTGCTGAAAGCGCAAGGGGAGCCCACTCGAAAGATGTAACTATTAGCCTGAAATCATTTAGAGCAATAGTGAAAATGCAGTTGTTTAATCTGCCTTTGTTGCAGCTGGGGCTTTATGTGCTGTGCCCCTCCATTTTGGACCAGGACTGCCTGAGGGGTCCAATAGGAGCTGGGGGGGCATCTAAAATGGAGTAAATAGCGACCAACCAGAATCATGACTCTAAATGGAGCTGGCTGACCAATGGGGATACAGCTAGTAATTTTGGGAAGTACAGTATGGATTATGGCGCCTTTTTGCACCAATTAGGGCAGTAGTGAGTAACTGGCATCTGCATCTCACCAATGGGATCGGGTGGCACCTGAACTGGATTCTCTGCCTAAACTGCCCAGGGGCAAGTCGGTGATCGTGAAGGTGGAGGAGCTCTGGCTCCTGCGCTGTGGAAGTCTTTGCATGGGAAACACATGTGGCAGGCCAAGAAGTCGGGCGATAGCATTGCCAGAAGGAGCGGACAAGATCCATGGAGGAATGCAGGCAGAGGAGGCTGTACATTTATAGCTACCTACCAGGCTCACCCTGTAGAGGACTGGAGAATCTGCTTCAATCGTGCTTGGTCTGTCAGGACCAGTGAAGCTGCGTCGTTTGGCCCGGTAGTGCAGTGGATGCGATCGGTGTATACAGCAGCTGCCTGGTATGGTACCCCTCTGCTCTTCATATAAATGTATGGAGAAGTGTTGAATTCCAGGCTTGGTCCTGTGAGTGGAGCGAGAGCGATCTTTCTGCTGGAATCGTGAGTACTAAATCAGGGTAGCTCCCTGGCAGATGCGCATAGTGAGGGCAAGATTTGTCCGGCTGCTTTACTGGCTACACGAACTGAGCCTGCTGGCTCTACTTAATCCTTTCAGGAATCAAATGCTTGTTTCTGCGTCAGGGCCCCAACCAGCTGCAACAAGAGGCTAGCCTTCTATTGCCTGGGTACCCTGACAGTGATACTTAGGTTTGGTCTGTGCACAGTGCCCTAGATATATATATATATATTAGAGTGGTAAGCTAATCAACCTGATCTTCCCCGTCCTTGTTACTTTCCCCTTAATAAACCAGATTTGTTGTTGCAAGGTACACTGCTTAAACTGTGTGTCTATGTTGAATTACTGTACAGTGGTTATTGTATAACTGCATCTTTCTTTACAGGGGGTCCCCGGAGTCAAGCTGATTGAACCAATCCTGGGGGTAAGTGTATATTGCAAGGGTACTGCAATTGATTTGTGTGGGCCACTAGTGGGAAGAAAGGGGGGTTGCAGTGACCCAGAGGGCTGTGACCAGGTGCACTTGACTGTTCCAACCCCGACCTCTGGGTGGAGGCACCCACCATTGGATCCAGGCCCCTCAACCTGTTATTAGCTGAGCAGGCAGGGGTAGTAGCCCTTAGGATAGTGCCCCCTGGGGGTTACAGATCCATTTGCCCAGAGCTGGGAGGGAGGTGCAGAGGAAGCTTTACCACTGAGCTCTTTGAGAGAGTCCCAGAACTTGTGCCCTGAGCCCCATGTGGCAGTGAATGAGGCTCAGTAGTACTCAACTTTGGCCTTCCGAATATTCCAAGTACATTTATTACGCGCCTCTTGGTAGCACTGTCTATCAGAGGGGATTACCAGTTTCCAGGGCAATATGCCATAGATTGTCATGATCACGCATTTGGTCTAATAGGACTTGTGACATCCAAGGTGTGTCAACCCCTTTGATGACCTGTTTGCTTAGGGATGCATACGGGTCGGAGGCAGAACTGAAGGTGTCAATGAAGTGGTCAAGAGCGGTGTCAATGTCCAAAGTGGTTATAATGGGGGACCAGTCACTGGTTGAGAGGTATAGTCTAAGGGTCTGAAGTTTGCCAGGTATGAGACGGCATTAGAGGATAGTTTTTGTGTGTGGGGGGCTTTCTTGCAATATACGTACAGTGACAAACCACTGGGGAGTGATCACTCAGGGCATCAGGAAAAAACCCTGACCTGGGTAGCTTTATGGGGTGCATTGGTGAGCAACAGATCAAGGAGAGTGCCAGTGCCAGACCTCTGGTTCAGTCTAGTGGTGGTGGTCACAAGTTGGGACAGGTTTTGAGAGGCTGCCACATCCCTAAAGGGTGCTGATGTGTCAGCTAGCCAATTTATATTAAAGTCTCCAAGGGCAATGATTTCTGCCTTATCAAAGAGAAACTGTAGGTAGGTGATGACAGCATGGAAAGCACTCTTGTGATTCCGGGGAGGAATGTATATAGAAGAGAAGAACAGGGGGGTTCTGTTAGGTGCAATAGTGATTTTTAGAGTGAAGGCCTGAGCCCCATGCTCAAGGGATGGTGATGGGAGGGCAAGACATTGTAGCGAGTCCTGGATACATAGCGCACATCCACCACCTTTTTTAGAGGTACGGTCGGCGCGGTATAGAGTAAACCCAGAGAGTGAGACCACGGAGTCTGGGGTATGGTCATTAGCCAAGTTTCTACTACTGAGATGATATCAGGGTGATTCAGGGCAACCCAGCCCTGAAAAGAGTCAAATTTGTTAAGGAGGCTGCATATATTAAGGGAGGCAGTTTTAAGATCCTTGGGAGCAGTAGCCTGGGGAGGTGGTAGAGTGGGGCCAGGGTTGGGGTGGATGTCTCCTGAGAGGAGGAGAAGGAGCAGGAGGATATGCATAGATGCTAGTTTTAGTCGCTTCTGTACCAGTTTAGGAGTCATCAGGGAGGGGGAGGAGCATCGCAAGGATGTGGGGATGGGTAGCTGCTGTAGAGTGGGAGAGGCAAGGCAAAGTAGAGTCCATTGCCTTAACTTGGCAGCATCAGTGGGGTGGGAATGGGATATGGGTACAGCCCATTGGTGAAATGAGAGTGGTGGCCCATGGTAGATGTGGGGGGGGGGGTTTAGGGTGAGAGGCCTGATGAGAGGCGGTTTCAGCTCATCATGTTGGTGGACATATGGTAAGTGACCTAGGAGAATGAGGGAGGCTAGGGTTAGCAGTGCAAGCCAGGAGGCTGCGGTGGCATCAGTAGGCGGGGTCATTATGAGTACCTGGTAGATGGGGTGGCTGACGTGGTTAAGGGTGTTAAAAAGGTGTAGTAGGTAGCTGGAGGTAAAACTGAGCCAGCAGTGGTGTGCCAGCTGTGAAATTAGCTGAAGCACAAGGCAATTTTGGTAAAATGCCTGGAAAAAGTCACTGTAATATTGCTTTACTGCGTGGGGGGCAATGACACTAGTTCTAATTTAGTGATATAGTTGAAAATTCAGCTAAGGCAAAGGTACCAGCTACTGGGATGGTTTGGCTGTGACCGGGGATGTCATCAAAGGCAGTGGAAGTGTAAGAATTGAAAGGGTTTATACAAGGCCTCTGGAATTCTGCGATTCTGCGGTTGCAGAATTTTCTGCAGAATTTGCATCATGCCGCAGAAATTATATAGTGCCGCAGAATTCATTGTTTTGGTGAGTTTTCATTCAAATATACAGTTTTTTTCATAATGCCAGGCTCCTGTACCCATCTTGTTTATCCTGAAGCCCCTCCTCAATGCTTGGTAGGTGATGTCATCAATGACATCACTTCATATTTTAGCCAATGGCAGGGCTGCATTCTGCCACAGAAATGAATAAATCATGCTGCAGAAATCAGAAAATGCTGCTGTAGAAGCCTAGGAGCCCTGCCGCAGAAATCAGAAAATTCTACCGCAGAGCACTAGGGGCCTTGGGTATATAGCCGAATTAAGGTGAGGTCCCTAGCAATAGGGCAGATTAGAGCAGTAATTGAGAGAAGTTAACTGGAGTGGCTGGAGAAAAAGTTGAGAACAAATGTGTGACCCTGTGGCAGAGACTGCTTTAAAAAGGGGCGGTAAAAAAGTGGGTCAAGTCAGGTACTGAAGACAGGGAGGCCAATAGCCATAAGAATGTGCAGTATTGGAGTGACCAATTAGCTGCTAGGCTGAGGAAAGGGGTGGAGCAAGGGTCTATTTAATACTGTGAGAGGTGGGAGGGGGTGGGTGAAAAATTCAGTCCAGAACACAGCACAGAAAGAGGTTTCCTGAGATTAGAATACAGTGTTGAAAACCATGTTAAAACCCTGATAGACACCTTCCCACTTCTCTTTCTACATAAGCTCATATACCACCTAGCCTACTCTCTTCATAAATCCTCGGTGATTAACATTACCCTGCCCACCCCTTTCACCCATCATAAGTTATGGCACCTCCTACTCCTAGCCTTACTGTTAGCAGGGGACATTGAGCTAAACCTGGGACCCGTAACTAACCTGCCACCAAATAATACAACATGGCAAGACACCAAGGGACTCTGCATTGCACACATGAATATTAGGAGCCTCCTTCACAGTCTAGCTGAACTAGAGGCATGGGTTGTTCAAAACCACCCTGATATCCTCTGCCTGTCGGAGACTTGGCTAAAACCCTCCACTGCTGATCCCCTCTGCCCACTGCCTAATTATAATCTCATCAGACAAGACAGGCCCTCATCAAAATGTGGAGGTGGTGTTGCCATCTTCTATAAACAACACCTGCTGCTAGTCCAAAACATTCTACCTACCCTATCTCACTGCGAAGCTCTCCATGCAACATTACAACTAGGCTCAAAGAAATGACACATAATATGTGCCTATAATCCTCCTGTTGGAGGGAATAAGGGTCTGGAAGAACTCCTCTCACTAGTAGACAGCACCATTGGCCGTAACGAGGTCCTCATACTGGGAGACTTAAACCTTAACTGGGCTAGCAAATCAAATCAGTCCTCTCACACCATGGTACAAGGCCATAACCTCCACCAGCTGATCTCTGACCCAACTAGGGTTATGGATCCCCCTCGGACAAGCACTCTTATTGATTGGGTCCTTACAAACCGCCCTGACAGCATAATCAGCGCTGGTACCCTTCCGGATGTAATCAGCGATCACTGCCCAATCTACTGCATCTGGCGCTCTACTAGTAGACCATCTCCGCCTCTAAAACTCATTACGTTCCACAATCTAGCCAACTTCAATCCAATACAGTTTACACACGACCTCTAAATGATTGATTGGGTTTCCATTTACACCTCAACTAATGCCCAGGCGGCCCTTGACAGCTTTCTTGCCAAATTCTGTCTGCTCCAAGACACCCATGCCCCACATATCACTCGTCGTTTACGTGGAACCCAGACAAAGTGGCTAACTAAAGAGACCTACTAACCCAGATAAGGGCCAGGGACAAATCCTGGCGGTGTTTTAAATCTACAGGGACTCAAACCAACTATAGCCACTACCATTCTCTGAGAAACGCTTGTAAAAGAAACATCCGCTTAGCCAAAAGCTCTTTCTGCAGGGACCTGCTAACAAAAGCCTCCAGGGACTCTAAGAAATTCTGGTCAACCATAAAAACTCTCCTGGGTTCTAATCTCAGGGCCCACACAAGTGACATGCTGTTAAACGGCATACATTGCAACAACACGGTAACTATAGCCAACTCTTTCAATCGCCATTTCTCAGATCTAACAAACTACCTGATCTCTTTCCCTTCTGGACACACTGCTCCGCCCCCTAGCGATACCAAACCTCCACTCTTGCACCCCCTTCAGGTTTCGAGCATTACAAGAGGAGAAGTGCTAAAACTGCTACTCTCCATTCCTGATAATACCAGCCCGGGGTCGGATGGTCTTGAGCCCAGGCTCCTAAAAGCTGCTGCCCCTTTCATAGCCTCTCCTCTAACCAAAATCTTCAATCTGTCTCTGTGCTGTGGTACAGTTCCAAATATCTGGAAAATAGCTAAAGTCACCCCAATTCCTAAAAAAGGTGATCCTAAAGAAATCAAGAACTACCATCCCATCACTATACTCTCTGTACTAAGCAAAATCCTTGAAAAACTAGTTGCCACCCAATCAATAGAATACCTCCAGATATATAACCTCCTTTCTAGCTCACAGCACGGCTTCCGTAAAGGTCACAGCACCTCCACCGCCCTACTCAAGCTGGCAAGTGGCATCTATACCTCCATGGACTTGGGCCTCTTGACAGGTGCGTTTTTCATTGACCTAACTAAGGCTTTTGACCTGGTCAACCACACACTTCTTCTTGCAAAACTACACTCCTTTGGTTTCTCCTCGGATACCATTGCCTGGTTCAAAAGCTACCTGTCGGACAGAAAACAGGCTGTAGTTTTCAACTCAGCCATATCGGATCTTTCACCGATCCACATTGGAGTACCCCAGGGCTCCATACTTGGCCCTTTGCTTTTCACTATGTTCATTGATGACGTCCGATTAACTGCACCGAACTGCTCATCTCTGCTCTACGCTGATGACTTAGTTATCTATCACAGTGCTAGAACTGCTGCTGCCCTAAACCACCCTATTGCCTTGGACCTCACAAATATTCAATCCTGGCTCACTGACAACAAACTAGTTCACAACTCTAGCAAGTCACACTCCATGCTCTCTGGCTCACCTGCTAGACTCAAATCGAATCACAATCCCCTTACTATCTTGTGTGCAGATGGCTCCCCACTGACTACTGCTAAATCCTTTAAATATCTTGGTGTTACTAGTGATGAATCTCTTGACTTTGACCTCCACATTACCACTATCTTTAAGTCTGTAAATGCTAAGACAGGAAGTGCCTATCGTACTAGCTATGCCCTCACCCCCTTAGCCAGACTAGCTGTGGCACAAGGCTTCCTTCTCCTGGCCCTAGCATATGGCTCTGCAATCTACCTATCTGCCTCAAAGTCCTCCCTCCATAAATGGGACACCACTTACAATAGCATCTGCCGCTATGCCTCTGCATCACCATGTTACAAACACCATTGCCAGCTCTACATGGACCTAAAATGGCTTTGCCCCTCCGCCTATCGTCTCCAGTCCTATGGCTCATTAATTGACTGTGTTGCCAGAACAGGCCTCCCCCTAGCCTTTGCCTCCACTCTGGAATCACAACCTCTCACCTATGAGCTATGATCGAATGACAAAGCCCTTCTGCACATCCCAAGATGCAGATCAAACATGGGTGCACGCGCCTTCTCTTGCACAGCTCCTAAATACTGGAACTCTATACCCACTTCTATCCATCAAGCGACCACCCATGCTAGTTTTAAGAAACTTCACCGTGAACATCTGCATACCGCTAACCCGTGCACTTGCTTTAACCCACCTTGAACCTTCACTTTCTCCCTGCCTTCTTCTTCATCTCTAGATAATCCACCTCCTTGATACCTCTTCCCCTCCTCTCTTGGTCCCTATCATGCCCACTCTCTCACCACCTCCCTCTCTTTCTCTCCCTACCACTCTCCGTTCCTCTCCCCTGCTCATTAACCACTCAGTTTTGGCACTTATTGGACTGTTTTGCAGTGCCTGTCTCCTTTTGATTTGTTTTTCCTGTGTTACCTGTTCCAATCTGTATTATAATCTGCACAGTACTGTAACTTTCATTATCATTTTGTCAAAGCGATTGTCTCTCCATTCCCCAAGTATTGTTATTTCCCTCTGAATTGTGCTGCTTTCATGTGCTGTATCACATATATCTTGTATGTATGTAAACTGTTTTCTCCTGGGTCGTGCCTGAAAATAGGCATTCTTATGCCTAGTGCACTTACCCGGTTACCAAAAGCAAAATAAATAAATAAATAAGGTTTAAACATGGTTTTCTAACATGGTTTGAAAATGCTACCAGTGTGGATGCAAACCATGTTTAGGAGCTCCTGTAAAGTTTTTACATGACTATAATGTTACAGGAACCCTAGCATGGACAGGGCCTTTAAGACTTGCTATTTATCAATGGGCATATGACATTGATCCCTTTTGCATTAGGTGCTCATCCTTTTAAAAACATTCATGGTATTACTTAAGAACACATTTTCAGGTAGCCAATTCCAAGCTTAAACAACTGTTAGGTTGATCCATGCTGCCCTTTTATTTGTCTTATTCATCTCCCTTTTTAATTGTTTACTGTACGATCTTCCTTCAAAAAATAACTCTCATTTCTAAACCTATGCATTCCCACAAGTACTTATTTTCAAAGGTTCTGTAAATTATGCACAACTATTCCATCATCCTTCTATGTTCTAATGATTACATATCTAATTTGTCCAGATTTTGCTTATAATTTAGGTTCTTGAGCAGGGGTCAACCTTTACATTTTTTTGCAGTAGCCAGCCGGATAAGTTGATTAAAAATTGCACTAGTCCGCAGATGGTTGCACTAGCCCACAATAATAATGATCAGTTTTGATCGGTTATAGAGGAAAAATGCAAGCCAAGAAATACTCCAATTATTTCATATTTGTCCTGCTCCCACATTGCTTCCTGCTCTAGCAAAGAAGGACTGCAATACAATCACATACAGTGTGTACTCCCACTGTTTTTTACAATGTGTCCCTTGTTTCCTCTTTCTTCATCCCTTCCCCGCTAGACTAAAGAATACCAAAAAAACAAATGTTCAGACCAGCAGTCCTAGCTCTGCACACAAAATAGCCAACATCATCATGCACCTCACCACAGTCCCACCTTGACCTGCAGGGCAATGTAGAGAATCAGGCAGAGAAAGGCACTCCCATCCCCCATCCCAACCAGACCTGCACTTCTGGAAGTTTTCTTACACTGTGAAGTGAGCCAGGGGAAGTTTTAGGATTTCTTTTGAGGGAGTTAAACAAATACAGGGGGCTTGGGATGTAAGAAACTTTGACATATCTGTTTATATATATAACATGCTCTGCCGTAATAAAAACATATTTTTCATAACAATGTCCTTTCATCAGTCAAAGGGGAGCAGTATACAGGCATGATGCTGTACTACCTTTCTTTCTATATAGGATGATCTATGCATACCAGGAATACCTATTTTAACCTTTCAAATTATACATTTTACCATGGTTTTGCTTTGTACCATACATACACCAAAGCATTGTTTTTAGGATGAAATGACAGGCTGGGTGGTACTACATGGATGGCATTGACTGGTGTGATCTATTAAGAGGAGCTGTGAACCCTACACCAGTTAGTAATGGCAGCTGTGGGTCTATGGGTGGCCACTTCAGAGTCTAGTCTGCAGTGGTGTCCAGAGAAAGCACAGAGTGGACAGACCACCTGGCTGGGCAGACCATGTATACATCATAGCATTCTGCCACCGTTGTGTTGGATACAGGCACTCAAAAGGTTGGGAAATGAGGCACACTAGTCTTAATATTGAGGGACAAATCAAAGACAGGTTCAGAAAGCTGGAAGCTAGTGACTTAATCAGTCTACCCTTGATCACAGCATGCACACTAGCTGACTGTCCTAACAATTGAGTGATAATGACTCACATTGAGTCTTTTGTTGGATCCCCTCTTGAACTGTCAGATAACTGCAGCTCTTAATGAGCTGTGAATCACACAGGTCACCTGGAACTCTGAGGGAGATTAGCATGAGGACTTAAAGTCTGCTAACTAGGGACTTTTTAACTTCATTAACAGCCATGAAAACCTGCACTAGTCAAGACGGACAAGTAGAGGGTTAGCTCACCGGCCCTGGCCAATTTGCACTAGGTTCAGGGCTAGTAACACAATGTTAAGGTCAAACCCTGTTCTTGAGCCCAGTCACCAATTTGGTAGCCTTCTGCTGCACCCCCTTGACCCTCATTGTACTCTTTTTCTTATAAAGGGCCCAAAATGTACACAGTATTCCAAATATGGTCTGACCAGGGCCTCATAAAATGGCATGATCACCTCACTTGTTCTACTTGTTATTTTATGTATTTATTTTATTTATGCATTTGATAACTGGGTAAGTGCGCTGGTCCTAGGGTCTGTTTTTAGGCATGTCCCGGGCCATCTAGATGGCACACAGAGTAAAAAACATAGACCAACTTAGAGGTTACAACAACAGTTTACAATAAGAATGTTGCCATTAGGATTATTACAAGTTCAGAAAATATTAACAATTCAATTTAATACCAATTACAAGTACAGAAATACCAGGACAGTAAGAGGCAGCAGTGCGAATAACAATTTGAATATAGGAACAAAATGCATTGATGTAGGTTAAACAAAAGTCCAGAAATAGGGGGTATCAATTTTGCTGAGCTCGTTTGAAGGCATGGTTAACAGTTGCAGGATGCACTGGACATGAGTGCATTTATGAATTGTCTTTTAAAGGTAGGGAGATCCAAGGGTGTGAAGTTTTTCCTGGTTATACAGCCCGAGATTCTAATGCATTTGTTGCTGATTTCTCTACAATGGCCATCAAAGGTGAGATCATTGGCTATTAATACTACCAAATCTTTTTCTGTGTGTCTCCTCGTGTTCTTTTCCCAGTTGCTTATAGGTGGCTTTTTTATTTCTTGGTCCAAAATGCATAACTCTGCATTCATCAACATAAAATTCCATTTTATTTATGGTGGCCCATTATTCCAGTTCATTTATATCCTGTTGGAAATTTGCCATATAGCTTCCTCTGAATCCCCGTCTTCATGTCATCTTCAAATTTGCAAAGCCAGGCTTTTTTTATGCATTTTATTGATGACCCGAAGATGTTGAAGAGTGTAGTGCCCAAGACCGACCACTGTGGCACACAACTTGTCACTGCTCCCAGCTGGGCATGGTGCCATGAATATTAACCCTCTGCTTCCTGTTCTGTAGCCATGATGTTAGTCAGCTTTCTAGATTTAGGTTAACATAAAGCTTCCTTAGTGAGTTAACCAATGTCTTTGTGTGGTACCTTATCTAAGGCCTTAGATAGTCCAAATAAACAACATCCAATAATCCAATGCCTTACTAATTGGTTAAAAAAAAAAAACATCAGGTTGGTCTGGTATGCTCTTCCCTTCTAAAACCCATGCCAGCTAACATCCTCCTGCCCTATGTAATCTATATATCTTTCCAGCTCCTCTTTTATAAAACCTTCTAGAATCTTCCCCACCGCTGAGGTTAGACTCACTGGTATATCATTTTTGTAATTTGTATGTGACCTGTTTTTAAGATTGGGCTTATTACAGCTTCTGTCCATGTTACCACTTTTCCTTCATCCAAGATCCTTCGGAAGATCATAGTTATTGGACCTGCTAGTTCGCTACTTAGCTCATTGATGAACCACGGGTGCAGTTCATCTGGACCTGGGGATTTGTTTTGATTTAGCCCTTGCAGTTTTTCTTCCACGTCCTTGACCCTTAATACCAATTTGTTATTCTCCTGGTCGATGTTACCTTTTATCACAATGTCTTCCTTTGCTTGATACAAACTTAAGAAGAAGTTGTTAAACACTTCTGCAATTTCTGATTTATCTGTTAACTGAGTATTTCCCTCAACTATATGCCCTATCTGTTGGTTTCCTTTCTTAAGGCTGTTTATGTGATTGTAAAAGGACTTATTATCTTTCACTCTATTAACCAACCTTAACTTCTCTTCCCTTTTTGCTTGTTTGCTTGCCTTTTTATAGCTTTGTACATGTTTTTTGTATACTTTCCATGTGATACAGTTGTTGAGCTTAGCCTTCTTACAGGCTGTTTTTTTCCTTTAGTGATCTTCTGATCTTTTTGGAGCACCATGTGGTATTGTCCCCTTTGAACTGTACTTCACTCTTGTATTTCACTCTTTTTGCAGCAAACCTTGTATCACATTTCCGTATCTTAGTTATTAGCTTTCCCCACATTTCATCCAATCTGAGGGTCTCAAATTCACTTTCTCACTTCCATAATTGTAGATCATTATAAATTGCTGCAAAAGCTGCTTTGTTGGAATTTTTAACCTTTGTTTTACCTATTGTTTTGTCCCTGCAGTTTGTAATTTCAAACTGAACCACATTATGGTCATTTCCTGAAAGTGGTTCTCGTACCCTGCAGCTTAAGATCTCTTCCTCCAAATTACTTAACGTAATAACCAGTATGTTATTTCCTACTGTACTCTTTGGTGCATACTATTCCAGGCAATTGAGTCTGTTATTTCCAGAAAATCTTTCTCAAGTTGTGTGTTGCTCTTTTCCTGTACCAGTTTATCATCCCTGTCATGTTAAAATCTCCTAATAATATTATGTTGTTACCTATTTCCAAGTTTTGAATATGACACATTGCAAATTCTGTTCTACAGACAATGATGGTGAGCTATAATAAACCCCCATGACTATTTGTTTCTTATTACATGATGTTATTGTGACTCATAGTTGCTCAGCATAATTCTCTCCAGCGTTATCAACTTCTATTGCCTCTATTGTTGTTTCTTTTCTTTATACATAAAACGCCACATCAGTGTCCCTTCTCCCTGACCTAGTTATTCATTTTTCTCTTTCCTTTCTTAACAAAGTTACATTCAAACATTAAGTGGGACATCATTTATCTATTATATTACTCACATTTATGTACAGACTTGCCTTTATTAATTCTATCTTGCCCATATGTCGGGTTTCCACTCTCCAATATTCCAAGCTTCAATCTACAAAAGGCCACTTGGCACATCTCATTTTCAGAGAAGTTTAACTACAACTCATTCACTGTATATTCATTAAACTTCCTATACCATTTAAAGGGACACTGTCAACCCCCTTAGGCCTCAAAGTGTCTCTAGTTTACAAAGCACATTCTATGATTGTTCACATTCTGTAGAGACTGCTGATGCAGCTGGTAGTTTGATTTTGGTTCCTTTTTTCTTTTAAAAAGTGAAAAACTGACTGCCCACCATAATGGTGTTACCACACTAAAACATGTTTGTTTACATTTCTTGAACAACTGATTGCATCTTTCCTGGAGCCAGGAACATCCCCAACATAACCTAGCCACTTGTTACGCAGTGGGAGTACATGAGACTATTCTATCATGAGTGGCTGCGCTGTTTGAGGGTGTTTCTAACATTTAGGAAGTCTGCACTAAGAGTGGTTCAGTGATGTACAGCAAAACAAAGCTGGGCATAGCTATACATTACCATGCATTTCAGTTCTAATAAGCAAGGAGGCAGAAAAAAGAACCAGCAACATCAAAGAGTTTTAGAGAAAGTAAGCAATCATAAAAAGTGGGTTTTTACCTAAAAATAATATGATGCAAAAAAGGCAAGACAAGGAAAATTTTATTTCTCAGGTGCCCAATCCCGGAGGCTCTGGGTGCCATACAGCAGTAAGAAATCTGCTATAGAAATTACATAAAACATAAACATTTTTCAATCTGCAATTATCACTTTCATGGGTTAAAAATCCTCTACACCTTAGTCTAGGAAATCAACAAATGCTTGACTAAATAGGTAGGCCTGTAGGTGGGTCTTAAAGACCTCCACTGAAGGGGCCTCCCATATAACTGATGGAAGCGAATTCCACAGGACGGAGCCAGTGACTCTAAATGCCCTGTTGCCTGCCATTTTCAGCCTCATCCTGGGAATCACTAGAAGGCCCCTTGTGGAGGAGCAGAGGGAGCGGGTTGATGCAGCAGGTGACAGGAGGTCAGACAGATAACAAGGGTCCAAACCATGTAGGGCCTTAAAGGTGAGCAATCCCACCTTAAAGAGGATCCTCCATCTGACTGGCAGTCAGTGTAGTTCAAGCAGCACTGGAGTAATGTGACAGAATTTAGACTGTCCCACCAACAACCTGGCTGCTGCATTCTGCACTAGCTGCAGCTGGTGGAGGCATCCCCCAGAGACCTCAAGGTAGAGTGCATTACAGTAGTCCAGCTTGGTCGTTATGAAGGCATGTACCAATGTGGAGGTCCAGGGGCAGAACAAGGGGCTTAATCCTGGCAATATTCCTAAAATGGCAAAAGCTGGTACAGACAGTGGCCAACACCTGAGCCTCAAGTGTCAAACCACTGTCAAGGATAACGCTTAGGTTATGCACCCTTGTGGAGGCCTTCAATGGCATGGATCTCAGAAACAAACTAGTTTCCACACCAGAGGCCATCCTATTCCGCCCTCTGTTCGACTCCACCACTAGTATCTCCATCTTATCAGGGTTCAGTTGCAGCTGGCTGGAGGCCATCCAGTCATTGATTTCTGCAAGGCAGTTGTTAAGTACTTCCACCACACTGGATGTTCCTGGTGCAAAGGAAAGCTACAGCTGGGTATCATCGATATAGCAATGAAACTCCAGACTGTACCCTAATGATCTTACCCAGGGGCAGCATGTACATGGCAAATAACACTGGGGACACTACCGAACCCTGAGGTACTCCACAAAACAGGAGACTAAGTTGACAGTGTCCCTTTAATGGCAGGAATATGGGATAATTTAGTGTACATTTTCTGTAATTATTTATAATTCTTTTTTCTGCCTCATGAACATAGTTATTCAAGTTTTTTACAGGATACTTCTCCCATATATATGGTAAACCCAACCTGAAAACAAACTGATCTAATCTAATCTAATCTATGCTAATCTAGCCTGTGCTAAAGTTTCAACATCTAAACAGATGTCATCATCATCAGAGCGTATTTCTCTTAATACATTGTTGAAGGCTCTATGAAATATCCAGAAGCATGAATTACAATTATACCTTTTTCTTTTTTTATGTACTTCCAAAAAAAAACCCCCCAAAAAATAAATTGTCAGTAGTCCCCCTTCCTCTTCTGAGACCAGATTCAAATTCTGACAGCAATGTATTTTCCTCTACCCATATTTTCAATCTATTTAGGATAATTCTTGTAAAGATTTTGAGACCAACAGACAAAAGAATGACTGGTCTATAATTATTGGGATCTGTGGGATCACCTTTTTAAGTATGGGAACAATGATACCAAACTCCCACTGAGATGAAGTTTGTAAACGGCAAATAATGGAAACACAGAGGGGCACCAACAGTTTTGGCCACCATTCTGAGTTGGCATAAAAATACCTCTGCAGGTATGTCATCATAGCCAGACTCCATATTCCTTTTTTCAAGATTACTTCACGATGACAGCTACCACTTCCTCTTCTGTCACCCAATGGTGTAGTTGCCTTTAAGTTCATTAGTCACATAAACTACATTTTTAATTGTTTTTATTTTTAGTTGATTCCTCACCACTGAGTTTATATTTTTCCTTAAAATAATTTGTCCGGGATTGGGGGTGGGGGGCTGGGGGGGTGGAGCTAGCAGGCCAGTAAGAGAGGTACTTTTCTCTTGAGCTCCTGAGTGCACAAACTGATTAAGGTTTATTTTTATTATTTTTGGGCAACTGTAAATGCTTTAAAAGCCATATTTATAAGGGTACAGTACCAGCTCACCTGATTGATGGGGTTCTGCAAGATGGGACATCCGTGATATACTGCAAAAAATGATTCATCTCAAGTGAAGCCTTCAAAATTGCCCGCTAGCTGCCACCACTGAACACCGCTGATGATTCTCCAGCAAAACTGGAATTGCTTCAGAGGGTCATGAATCTCTTGATGCAATCAGTACAAAAAATCTACAAAAAAACTGGACTCCTATATGGAATGTCTACATGCAGTGGAAGCAAACATGGAAGGCATGGTGACTAAAGTAGAGGATTCTAAAAGAAGCAGCCAGCAAAGCATTGGTTGTGGTCACTACCTCAGTAATGGAACAGGGGATCTTGTGGTACCAAATAGAGCAGTTGAAAAACTTGGTGCCGGTGGCCAATGTGAGGGTCTTGGGGATACCAGAAGGAGCTGAGGGAAACAATCCAGTTACATTCATGGAGCAATGGTTACTGGTGACTGTAGGGCTAGGGTTCACTCCTAACATTATTTGAGCATTCTGCATTGTCTCTTGGCAGGTCCACATGTAGGATGAGGTCCTTCTAAGGCTTGTGATCATGACAACCTCTTTGGGGGTCCATGACAAGATTCTCAGCGCTGCCAGGACCAAAGGCAAATAATGCTGAACAACAGTAGAATACTCTTTTTTTCCCAGAATACTCATTTGCAATGAAGGCTAGATGTAAAGCTTTTGAGGGGTTCACACAGAAACTACAGGAGGCAGACATTGCATATAGTTTGAGATTTCATCGACACTAGCAGTTCACTATGCGGCGGCAGAAAATTTACTCATTAAAAGATCAAGGAGCTACTGGCATGTGTCTGGATAAACTGTTCAGCCCCCCCCCCCAGGTTTCTGACCTTGATGGACATGTTTCAGGAGATGAGAACAAGACAGAGGCTTGCTTGTGGTTAACTGCATAGTGAGTATTCAGGGTTCGCAAGATGATTACATAATACAAATCTACTTGGGACCTGACTCTGAGACTGTAATGTTGGTTTGAATATGGTACCCCTGCATCATAAACTGCATTTCTGGACATACGAACAGACGAAATTGCCAGCGGAAACAGGCTGTGTCTATCTATTGAGTCTGCTCGAGTGTGCAGCTAGGTTAGATACCATGAACCTGCTCCTCCCTTACTCCTCCTGGAGATGAGCTTCATTGGACTTCAATGACGTTCACTTTTATTGAAACTGTCATTTTCTGTACCAGAGGTACTAAATCTATTTCCGTTCGAGTTGCACAACAGGTGCTGTGACACCACTTTCTGTTTATCATTGTTGTTTGAAATTAAAGGTAGTTTATTTGATGTGTGTTTAAAGGTTATTCTGTTTGAGTTGAGCAATTGCTGCATTTGAGATATTTCTGCCACTTTAAGATGTATACAGGTGGTGAACGAACAGCATTGATCAGACAGCTTGGGTAGTAATGGTGGATGACTAGGATGGTGCAGAGATCTTTTCAGCAGTAGCATGGTTCATTTTGGTGAGAATGCTCTTTCTCCTGGGATCAGAGACAGCCTGGGTAGCTGGGAAGGCATGTTTGCCTGCTTTGAATGATTACTAGTGATAACGCCTGCAAAAGTTTCGTCATCTGACCCACTCCCTCTCTTGTATGGAAATGCCAGCTCTGCTTTTTAAATGCAGAGCTATTGTTCTGTCATGCTTAACATGTTAATACCAGTAATTGAAAGGTGTTCTTTGTGCTTTGTATTAAATACAGTTATAATTCATGACCATGACACAATATCCATATGAGCTCGGTGGAAAGCCCAATTTGTGCTCACCATTTTTGTACTTATGGACCGACCTGAAGGCTGGTAGCAAATTTTGAGGACCCTTTAGATTAACTACTATTGAACACTTGCTGCATTATGGTTCCATGGTATCAATGTTGTTTTTTTGAATAGAAACTGGTGGTCTACCCTCTATGTCGTACCTTAAAGAAATGGGTATCATCACTTCTGCATTAATTTTTCTTTGTATGTATTTTGACAAAGCTTGTATTTGCCATTTCTTGGCAACAGTATTTCTATGTGTATTGTGATCAAAAAATGCAATAAAATAAACTAAACATATAAAAAAGATTTATCCAAGCATCCAAACTGATTACTGCTAAAACATTGTTCTTTTTATTACCCACACCCGTGGCAAAAAGATCCCCAAATTCCTTATCATTTTTATCAGCAGTTGCGTCTTATAATTCTCCCCCATAAGCACCATTCTTTTGCCCCTTATAACAGACTTGTATTCTTTTCAAGCTGCTATGAATTTCACTCTATTTTTTTGATAGTTTATCAAGCTCATGCACAGCTTTTCTCACTTTCTACAGTCCTTGCCAAACCACTTGCTCTTGAAATTATTCATTGCTGCATGTACACCCTATCTGTATCAGTTATATTCCTAATAATAATCAGGGCCACTGGAAAATTGTCGAAAATTTTACTGGAAAATGCGGAGACCTTTTGCAGAAATTGCGGGGGGTTCTCTATACATCCCCAGTGCTGCCTAATAAGTATTTTATTGTTTGTTGCAGCATGTACAGATCGCATAAATTGTTAGATAAATGTGCTGCCACTTGCATATACTTTCAATATGAAGAAGGGTTTGTGTTTTTGAAATGAATTGCAAATTACTCATTATGTAGCATAGCTTCTAAAATCTAAAGCCATCTAATTCATGTAGTGCTAACTAGATTTTATTTAGTAATTCAGTCAGTATTGATGAAATTCTGAAACAACATATTCTGCCAGTTTCTAGATGTTAAATAATGAAGCCTGTTTAACAACTACTTACTTTGATGCAAGAAAACAATAAACAGATAACTGGGGTGCCTAACAATGTTCTAGCTAAAAAAACTGTTTTATTTTTTAAAAGAATTGCTGTTCTTAATCAGCACTGTAAGTACAAACATTTTAAAATCATAAGATAAAAGTATTAAATCACACCAATAACTTTTCACTTCATCATGCAGTAGTTTTAAATTCATGGCACTTTTGTTTTACTTGGGTTGCAGTTATTTTTGTCTATTCTAAGGTAACTGTTGCAATGTACTTAACCTGTTTTATTGACATGTTTTCAGAAATGTTTGGTGTTTTTTGTAGGCTTTGTATGCGAGCATGTAATTGTGGCAGATTGTGAAGTAAGGGATCACTGTCAGCAACCCCCTCAGAAGCACATTCAAGTTTATAATCAGTAGGGCCATCCAAAATCCTTATGCATTTGAATCAAAATCCATTTGGAATGAAAGTATGTTTTTTTTATTTTATTTATTTATTTAAGTCTCAGATTACATATACCTTTGAGCTAAGAGCTCTTTTACAAAGGTTCCACATCAGTAGAAAGGACAACAGATTAAACAGGACATTAAAGTATGGTACAATAAAGTGTAAATAGGAGGTACAAAAATCATAATGGACACAAAATCATAATGGTCAGTCAACGTAAAACAACAGAAACACATTATGCTAATCAGTTTCAGGCACAGAAAAATGCATACAGTACATTGATATCAGCCAGCAGGCTTTGTCAAGACAAACAGGACATAGGGTGTAGGAAGAGATGTGAGAGGGTGGGCTGGGAAGAGTAAGAGAAGGGGTGGGAGTGGAGGACATGAGGAGAGTTGGGGCAAGGGAAGGGGGAGGAAGGGCGGAGAGGGGGTAGGGGGATGCAGGGGGAGGGGTAGGAGGCAAAAGTGCTAAGTTACTATGAAAGAAGTCGAGTGTTAAGGTCGAGGTTTGGAAAAACATGGTTAAAGGAGACAGTCACAGGTGCTAGCTGTAGAGAGTAGTGGCTGAAGCTTGGATTTGAATGAGCCCAGCTTAGTTTTGGAGGTGATGTCACTGTTGAAAGCATTCATCCAGAGGGGGGCCCTGTAGGTGAACGATCTTTGCCCCGGGTGATTAGGCAATGAGGGACCTGTAGGAGCTGAGATTCAGACCCTCGGGTGTGGCGTGGATTACGAGGGGGGATTAGAAGATCTTGTACTCCAGGTGGCAAGAGGCCTAAGGTTATTTTCTTGGCCATCAGGCATGTTTGGTATTTGATGTGATTCTTAAGCTGTAGCCAACTGGTTAGGGCATAGAGGTCACACGTGTGGGTGAGATGGTGGGCTCCTGAGACTAGATGACATGCCTTGTTAAGAGCAGTGGAGATATGCCAGAGGGCGATATCAGTCACAGAGCCAGAGATGATCAGTCCATAGTCAATTATAGAAATAATAGAGCTCTGTACAGCTATCCTTAAGGTTTCAGGAATCAGAGTCTGCCTGGGTCTGTAGAGTAGACCAATACGAATATTTATAGCTTTAGCAATGTTATCTATATGCACCCCATATGATAGGTTGCTGTCTATGGTGACTCCAAGATACTTAAAGAATTGTACCTGTTCAAGGGCAGTACCAAGACAGTTAATGATAGTCAGAGGATATTTCCTGTGCTTGTTATGGGAGCTGCTGAAGAGCATAAGCTTAGTTTTTTTTATAGTTTAGGATCAACTTGTGATGACTAAACCATTTTTCTACCGAGGCAAATCTGAGTTGTAGCTGGTTCTAAAGGGGTATGGGCTCTGTGTCAGTTGTGTAAATCACGGCATCATTGGCATATAGTAGGATTTGTTCAGGGCAGGAGCTTAGGAGATTGTTTAGAAAGAGACTAAATAGGAGAGGGCCCAAGATGGATCCTTGAGGAACCCCAGAGTGAACAGATCTTGAATCGGAGAGGACATCAAAAATTTTGACTTGTTGAGTGCGGTTGTCCAGATGACTTTTAAACCAGGCAGTGGAGTCAGAGGAGAGCCCAGCATTAAGTAGTTGTTTCACTAGTAGAGAATGATGGATTGCATTGGATGCTTTTGTCAAGTCGATGAAGTCAGCACCAACTAATTGACTATGGTCCAGGGAGCTGTGTGTAGAATTGGCGAATTCCATAAGGGCCAAGGTGGTGCTATGCCCTTTTCTTAACCCATGTTGCTGGGTGCATTGGATCTTATGTTTATCAAGATATTCAGTAAGCTGGTCAGCTACAATGCATTCAAGAGCCTTAGAGAAAGGTGGTAATATGGAAATATGCTGGTAGTTTACATGAAGAGTCCTGTCTCCATCTTTTTAGACAGGGGTAACCGTGGCTGATTTCCATTTATTGGGGAACTGTATGAGTCTGAGTGAAAGGTTAAAGATACTGGTTAAAGGTGCTAACACTTCCTCAAGGGTGAGGGACAGCAGTTTGAGGTCAAGGGAGTCCCCACTGTGTCTAGATTTACCAATTGCTTTACCGATGTATTTTAGGGCTTCATGCAAGGAGACTTCTTTGAAGTAGAATGGCAGGTGACTGGTCATTGGGGGAGAGCTTACAGGATTGGCCAAGGTGACATCTGCATCAAAAAAGTCAGGTGAAAGAACTCTGCTAAGGTCCATGAATGCATTATTAAAGGTATTGGCAATAGTTAGGGAGTCCAGAGTTGTAGTCCCATCAACGTCAAGTCTCTTTGATATCATTCCAGAAAGCTTTACCATTGTCCCATGTGTCAGTAAGCACTCCCTTGTAGTATTTATTTTTCTCAAGTAGTATTTACTTTTCTCAAGTATGTATACAAGGAAAACCTACTCTCCCACTCAAAAGCAAGCAGTGTAATTAATGCTTCATTTAGGCGAATGGGGCAATTTGCACCTTTTCTCACACCTATTGTTTCAGTTTCTGCAGCAGCAAAAAAGTTTTCTAACACTCTGCTTCAACACAGATTTTAAATCTTCAAGTGTACATATGCATGGCTAGAGGATTTTGAAACCAAAGCAGGGAAGTGAGTCACATGAAAGCAGAATCACAATGGACTCACCTCACTCTGTATTGTTTTGGCCAATTCCAAGCCTGTGTGCTAAATTGTTAGCATATTTAAGTAGATTTCCTTGAGAATTTAAATATTTTTATACAATTTCAGTCAAAAATTCAATAAATGCATGAAACTGCGGATTTGGTGTGGAGAATGATGAGAACTGTGGATATTGCGGAAAAACTATAGGTGCAATTTTCCAGTGACCCTGACAATAACATCCTGAATATGACTGTATAACTTTATCATTCCAAAATTTGCTTGGCAAGGCAATTTTTATTTAAAAGAAGCCCAATCCCGGAGGCTTTGGGCACTGTACAAAATAAAATAGACAAATAAATGAACACAAATAAATTCATAAACAAATATCATTTTTAGCATTAAAATCCATAAATAAAAAATAAGATTTATCACAGAAATAAACTAAAAAGAGGGATGCCAGGAACTAGTTCTAAACCAAAGCACTAAAAGCTAAGTCAGTAAAAGCCTGGGCAAATAGGAGGGCCTCAAGGCGGGCCTTGAATACCTCCAAAGTCGGGGCCCCCTAACCCCTAGGGGTAGCGAATGCCACAGGACAGGGGAGGTGACACTAAAAGCCCTGTCAGCAGCTGTTTTTAACCTCATCCTGGGAATCACTAGTAGGCCCCCACAGGAGGAGCGGAGGGGGTACCAAGACAGCTGGTACAAGAAGGTTCGACAGGTAACCAGGGCCCTGGCCGTGTAGGGTCTTATAGATGAGAAGACCCACCTTAAAGAGGATCCTCCACCTGACTGGCAGCCAGTGCAGATCACACAGTACTGGTGTAATGTGGCAATATTTAGGCTGCCCAGTAAGTAACCAGGCAGCTGAGTTCTGCACCAGCTGCAAACTGTGAAGAGATCCTCCCGCGACCCCGAGGTAGAGTGCATTACAGTAGTCAAGCCTTGATGTCACTAAGGCATGCATTAAAGTAGGGAGGTCCAGAGGTGACACAAGGGGCTTTATTCTGGCAACATTCCTAAGATGGAAAAAGCAGGAGTGGACAGTGGAAGACACCTGCACTTGCATCGTCAAACCCCTGTCCAGAATGACACCAAGATTCCGCACTTCGGAGGAGGCCTTCAATGGGACAGATCCCAGAACAAGTCCAGTCTCTGCACCAGAGGCCATCCTATTCTGCACTCTGTTCAACTCCACCACCAATACCTCGGTCTTATCAGGGTTCAGCCGCAACCAGCTAGAGGCCATCCAGTCATTGATCTCGGCAAGGCAGCTGTTTGGCACGTCCACTGTGTTGGATGTTCCTGGGGCAAAGGACAAGTATAGATGGGTATCATCAGCATAGCAATGAAACCCCAGCCCATACTTCCTAATGATACCTCCCAGGGGTAGCATGTACACTGCAAACAACATTGGGGCCAGGACCAAACCCTGGGGGACTTCACAGGATAGGAGACTGGGGTGGAGGGAGAATTCCCCATCAGAACCCGTTGCCTCTTGTTGGTTAAAAATGACTCAAACCAGTAGATGACAGTGCCAGTGAGTCCACAGAGTTCCGTGAGGTGGTCAAGCAACACACAATGGTCCACAGTGTCAAATGCTGAGGAGAGATTGAGAAGAACAAGAATTGTCCTTTCCCCTCACTCTCTAGCCCTGAGAACATCATTCTGCACCCGAACAAGCACTGTTTCTGTCCTATGCCTCACCCAAAACCTTGACTGGAAAGATGCATATAACTCATGGGTCAAAAGGTGCTCCTCCAACTGAAGCGCCACTACCTTCTCCACAATCTTTGCCAAAAATGGAAGATTGGAGATAGGGCAGTAATTGGCCCTAATCTCTGGGTCCAAAGATGGTTTCTTAAGGAGTGGCCTCACCAATGCCTCCTTCAAGGCATTGGGAAAGACCCCTTCTGACAAGGAACACCAGATAATCAGGGCCAACACTGGGCCAATGACGTCAATGCATCTCATCAAGAAACGCATTGGCACTGGGTCCAGTTCACAAAAGGTGTGCTTCAGATTGGTTGCCTCCTTAACAACCTTACTTACCTCCACTGATGTTGGTTTATTGTCAATGAGTCTCTAACAGTCCCAAAACTTGTCACTGAAACACAGACATTGCTTGTTTTTCAAAATCATATTAACTCATGCCTCATAAAACAGGGACTGCCTAATTCTTTTCTTGTTAACAACAAACATGTGGGTATTCGCATCCATGCTGATAGGTTTATTCATTTTCACATTAGCATATTCCAGATTAACAACCAATGGAAAGTGGTCACTGTGCCACAGCTCCCTCACATACATCTTCCTAATTCTACTGAATTTAAAATTATCAGTCATAAGCAGATCTAAAAGACTACCTCCAGAAACTGTGGAATAAGTTATTTTGCCATCTTGGTCATCTTCTGTTCTTTCATTTACCATGCATAAAAGGCTATTTGCTGTAATCTCCATTAATTTAATGCCACTTTTCTTAGTTTGTGTTATCTATAGCGTTTCTCAATGGGATACTGAGAGCATTACCTACGTATATTTCAGTTATTACACTATAATTCCTGTAGTTGCCCAAATCTTTGAGTTCATATCCCTGGCCAAAATTAATACCCTGTCAGAGAATTTCTGCATGAGATTTTGCAGCACTTTGTTAGGAAGTCCCAGTGTTTCCATACCAGAAGAATGGCTGACAGTCAGAGGTATATAAGCATTTACAACTGTCAATGTTTAAGTACTATTTATTGAGATGACTACTCAAAGGAAATATGGTTATCCAGTCTTGATCAACTTAGCATCCTTAAAAATAAAACTTGATACCAAGGTACTGTACCTATATCCTATAGCATATTTATTAACTTATTCTTTATGCAATGGTTTTTTTTCCAAAGACTAGAAATGTGCAACCATAAAGTCCATATTTAAAGCTGGCAATAGGGAATGTGTTTCCACTTACTGTCCCATTTCTTTACTGGCTCCTTTATCGAAAATTCTGGAGAGAATTATTTTCAATCAAATAATTGACTGTTTGGAAATGATTTAATGACAAGTTTACAACATGGTTTTAGTTCAAAGCATAACATGGAGACAGCTTTGGCGAAGTTCACAAGCTGCATGCAGAGTGCCCTTGATAAGAGGCACTGTGCTGCAGCAGTATTTGTGGACCTCACTAAGGCCTTCGACCTTGTATTTTATTTATTTATTTATTTAGCAAACCAGAAAGACCTTTGAGCCAAGGACTCTTTTACAGAGGTTCCACGTCAAGTCACAAGAATAACAAATTACAATGGTTTCAGTAAGTGGTACAACATGAGGAAAGTAATTACATAAACAAAAGAATAATATGGCAAGTTAAATAATGTGTCAAGTGCAGCCAGTAGCCTTGTCTGAAGAGGAGTGAAAGGGATTACAAGGACAGAAAGACAGGGGGTGAAATGGGGGTCGAAGGAGTAAAATAAGAGCAAGGAGGGAGCTGCCACAATGAAGCTTATGCAGGAAAAGACCCACAGGGGGTGGGGGTAGAGGGAGAGTACAAGGTGAGGAAACAGAGAGGAGGGAGGGAGGGGGAAGTGGGAGTGGAGGGGTAAAGGAAGGGGGGATGAGGTAGGATGAAAAGAGGGCAGGGATGGGGATGGGAAAGGGATGAAGGAAGGAAGTGCTGTAAGTGGAATAGTGAAGCAACAGGGTAGGGCTATACAGGGGCGAATGGTAAAAGAGGGAGGTCCCAGTGCATTTAGTTGTCTGAAAAGATTAGGTATAGCAGTCACAAGATGCTCTGGAAACTAGGAACTGATGCAGCTTCTGCTTAAATGATCCCAAGGTTGCAGTCATCGCAATCTCAGGAGGAAGGGAATTAAATAAATTAGCCACTCTAACTGCAATGGATCGCTGTCGGAGCGAGGTTCAACAGCGAGGAACAGTAAAAGTTTGGCACACAGAACTTCGTGTGTTATGAGTGCCCTGGAAGGGACTTAAAAGCTGAAGGGAACCTGGTGGTAGGAGCCCAAGATCTACCTTCTTAGCTAGAAGGCAGGCTTGATATTCAATTGAGCCTGGAGTTGAAGCCAGTTTGCTTGTCCATAAAGGTCACAAGTGTGAGTACGATACGCTGCACCAGTTAGTAGATGACATGCCTTATTCAGAGCTGTGGCAAGGCATCTTAGAGTTGTGTCTGTGGGTAACATAAACGACCAAACCATAGTCAATAATAGACACAATTGAACTTTGGATGGCTAATCTGAGGGCTTCAGTAGTAAGGCAGTGTTTGTGCCTGTGCAGAAGGCCTAGGCGAATGTTAACTGCCTTGGCAGCATTCTCAACATGGTTGGAGTAGGAGAGCATACTATCCAGAGTAACTCCTAGGTATTTAAAAGATTGAGTCTGATCAAGGACTACACCTGCACTGTTTTTAATCACCAATTGTTTGGGTTTGTGCTTGCTCTGGGTACCATGGAAGAGCATGACCTTTGTTTTTTGCAATTAAACACCAACTTATGAGATGCGAACCAGGACTCAGCTTCAGTAAAACTTTTCTGAAGTTGGGCCTGAAGGACCGTAGGGTCAGCAGTCTTTAAGAAAATGACTGCATCATCTGCGTAGAGGAGTACTGGTTCAGAACAGGATGCTGGAAGATTATTGAGGAAGGTGCTAAATAGAAGGGGTTCCAGTATCGGTCCTTGAGGAACCCCAGAGCAGACAGGCAGTTTAGCAGAAAAGGTAGACCCTATTCTCACCTGTTGTGTGCGGTTTGCTAGATAGCTGGTGAACCACTTTAGGGCATCTGAAGATATACCAAGCCCAGCAAGTTGATGTGTCAGTAAATGGTGATTGACCATGTCAAATGCTTTAGACAGGTCAATAAAGGTTGCGCCAACAAGTTGACCTGATCAAAAGTATGGTGAATGAAACCTGTGAATTCCAGTAGGGCTGTAGATGTGCTGTGCCCTTTCCAAAAACCATGTTGTTGGACACATTGTAGGTTGTATTTTTCCAGGTACTCCACAAACTGGTCAGCAACAATCCTTTCAAGGGCTTTGGACAATGGGGAAAGAATAGATATTGGCCTATAATTCTCAGGTAGTAATTTGTCCCCAGTCTTAAAAACTGGTGTAACCAGAGCAAATTTCCAGATCTGGGAGAACTGTGAAAGTATGAGGGAGTGGTTGAGAAGCTTGGCAAAGCGGGATAGGACTTCATCTAAGGTTAGGGTAATAAGTTTCGGGTTGAGAGAATCACTGCTTATCCTAGTTCCTCCTAGAACTTTACATAGGTATATCTTGGCCTCGCTTTCCCAGATAGCTTTGAAGTAGAAACATGGGTGGGTCAAGGCCTCTTCTGATTTTTTGGAAGCAGGAGCTGTGCTAGGCAGTTCAAAAAAATTTGGGGGCAGAGTTTGGCTAAAGTCTATAAAGGATGAATTACATGTGTTGGCAATTAACATGGGGTCGTGGGTGATAGACTGTTCAACATTTAACATAGTTGGAGCCTGCTTGGATGCTTTCCCAATGATTTCCGAAAGGTTTTCCCAGAATTTTTTCCCATCTGCCCAGGTCTTGGCAAGGATGTCCTTATGGTAACATGCTTTGTTCTCATGGATAGCCTTAGTGCATGCATTCCTGGCCATCTTGTAGGCCTGTATGTCAGGTTAACTGCCAGAGGTCCTGGCCCTATGCCAGAGGTGGTCATGAGCTCTCATTTGAGCCAGAAGGTTAAAAGAGATTCAGGGATTATCAAGTCCCCTGATCCTACATGTCCTAAAAGGGGCAAAGATGTCACAGGCCGCATTAAGGCATTCAGTGAAGTATTGTATAGCTGAGTCAATATCAGGGGCAGTTTCAATGTAAGACCAGTCTTGTTGTTGGAGGAGAGACTTTAGTGGCTGCAGGTGACCATGGGAAAGCACTCTACTTGTGATAGTTCTGGTAGGGGGCTTGATAAATGTGTTAGACCAATAACACTTGGTAGGAGAGTTATCACTAATGGTGTCAGGCAATACTTCAGAATGGGAGATGTGTGTTGGACGATTCACAGAAACATAGAAACATAAACTTTGACGGCAGATAAGGACCACTTGGCCCACCCAGTCTGCTTATTTCCCTACCTACTGAATAAGCTGCAGATTCTAGTTAACCAACAGCCTACTTCCAGCAACCCCCCACTATAATTGCCTTATGTCTGTCCCATGCATGTTTGAATTCCCCCACTGTTTTAGACCCAACAACCTCCCCAGGAAGGCGGTTCCATGCATCCACCACTCTCTCCGTGAAAAAAAATTTCCTCACATTACCCCTGAGCCATCCCCCCATTATCTTTAAATTGTGCCCCTTTGTTCTTACACATCTCTTTTTCTGAAAGATGCTACCCTCCTGGACTTTGTTGATTCCCTTGAGGTACTTGAAAGTTCCTATCATGTCCCTCATCCCTCCTTTCATCAAGGGTATACATATTAAGCTCTCTCAGTCTCTCTTCATATGGTTTCTGATGCAGACCCTGCACCATTTTAGTTGCCCTCCTCTGGACTGCTTCCATCCTGTCTATGTCCTTGCATAGATGAGGTCTCCAAAACTGCACACAGTACTCCAGATGGGGTCTCACCAACTGTCTGTACAGAGGGATAACCACTTCCCTTTTCCTACTTGTGATGCCCCTTCCTATGCATCCCAGTATCTCCCTGGCTCTCCTTACCGACTTCTCACATTGCTTACCCACCTTTAGGTCATCTGACATGACTACCCCTAGGTCCCTTTCCATTTTTGTTGTTGTTAGTACCTCCCCTGCTATTGTGTACTCTTCTCCTGGGTTTTGCTTCCCAGGTGCATTACTTTGCACTTCTTTGCATTGAATCTAAGTTGCCATATGTCTGACCATTCCTCCAACCTTGCCAAGTCCATTCTCATCCTTTCTACCCCACCTTGTGTATCAACTCTGTTATAGATCTTTGTGTCATCTGCAAAGAGGCACACCTTTCCCTCCAGACCCTCTGCAATGTCACCTATAAAGATGTTAAAGAGGACTGGACCCAGTACTGAGCCCTGAGGTACTCCACTAGTAACCCCCCCTTTCATCGGAATGTGTTCCATTCACTATTACCTTCTGTGTCCTGTTGTGCAGTCAGTTTGCTACCCAGGCTACCACCCTGGGACCCACTCCCAGGCTGGCTAACTTGATTATTAATCTTTTGTGCGGGACTGTGCCAAATGCCTTGCTAAAGTCTAGGTAGGCCATATCCACAGCCCCTCCCTGGTCTATTACTTTGGTCATCCAGTCAAAGTAATCTATTAGATTCATCTGACATGACCTTCCTGCTGTAAATCCATGCTGCTTTGAGTCCTGTGCCCCACTGGCCTCTAGGTACCCAACAATTCTTTCTTTCAGAAGTGATTCCATCATTTTCCCTACCACTGAGGTCAAACTGACAGGTCTGTAGTTTCCTGCTTCTGCCTTGCTCCCACTTTTGTATAGGGGAATCACATCTGCCCTCCTCCAGTCCTCTGGTACCACCCCATCCTCCCATGATTTGCTTAAAAAGTGTGGTCAGTGGTGTCACTAAGACCTAGTCCAGGAGTGTGCTAGTACCAGTCTTATAGTTTATCCTGGTTGGAGTTGCTATTAACTGGGTAAAGTTCAGGCCTGTTAACTCATCCCTATGCCTTCTGGCACCTGACAACAGCCAGTTGACATTAAAGTCACCTAGCAGGATGGTTTCTGTGTCTTGTTTTAGACTCATGACACAGTTCATTAGGGGTTTTAAGCCCTGTTTGGCAAGGTCAGGGGGAATATAGACTGAGCCAAATGCTGAGGACCTTGTTGTGTGCACCGAGCATAACCTTAACAGCAAGGATCTGGATATCCATAGCTGGTTCAGGGAGGGAAAGTGGATAGGCCAAAAATGACTCCTTTAGGTATATGGCACAGCCACCTCCTCTTCTAGATAGTCTGTCCTGCCTAAAAAGTGAGTAGCCTGGTAGGATGATGGCTGAGTCAGGGGTAGATGGTGACAGCCATGTTTCGACGACTGACAGGATGTCGGGGTTGTGTACCACAACACAAGCAGTGAGGGCATCAAATTTTTTTAGCAGAATGCAGATGTTCATACTGGCCAGGACAAGCGTACCCTGTTTTTTGTTGCCATTGACTCCATATATAGGAGGGCCCGAATTAGGATGTACACTCCCAGAGATAAGGAGAAGTAAAAGAATGAGGCATTTCAGGAGTTGTCTTTGTAAATAAAGGGTGAGAGGATAAGATTTCCCCTTTAGATATATTTTAACAGGGCTTTTAGGAACAGAGAGGCTATTAAGCAGCATAAGAACAATGGGGTCAATAGAGGACAGTCTGCTTCCATGTTTCATGTGCAGCCTGCTGTAGTGCAGCTCCCATGGAAAGAAATGGATGTAGTATGTTACATCAACACTGGTGACCATGCCAAGTATGATAAGAGGAAGCTCTGTGGTAGGGAGAACAGGGGTATGCAATGTGGGGTTCCATCCAAATGAGAGTGGGACCCACAGTGCACAGAAAAGCACCTGAAATAGTTTTGCACCCTGTAATGCCATTGGACAAAAGAGGAACTAAGTGAGGTCCAATAGGATTTAGTAGGGAGGCAGTACAAGGAAGGTATATAGCAAGTAAAGCTACTGTGACTTTAAGAGGGCAGACTTCCTTAAATGAAAGAACAAGATCCCTCTAGTGGCAGATCTGCATAATCTGCTAATGGAAAACTGGCCACTTAAAAATTTTTTTGCAGAAAACTGTAGTTTTAAGTATAAAACTCAATTGTGGCATCAGAAAGAATTAGCCAGGAGAAAAGCCATTCGAGATGCAACAACAGAGGGCAGTATCCCATCAGGATTTGGCTGTGGAAAGTGCCAAAAATTGAACCTGTTGGCAGAGTCCTGTAGTACCTTTGCAGGGTAGGGGAGCTTTCTTCCAGGCAGACCAGCTGAGCAGCGCAGGTGGAGGCTTAGTTGGAGCTGACCGCACTGGGCAAGGCTTTGGGAGGCAGCAGAGGTAGGATCCACACTGGAGGGAGCACCTAAGGTGGGCTTCCACTTTGCAGGGTAGGGGAGCTTTCTTCTGGGCAGACCAGTTGAGCAGCACAGGTGGAGGCTTAGTTAGAGCTGTCCGCACCGGGCAAGGCTACGGGAGGCAGCAGAGATAGGATCCGCGCTGGAGGAGAACATGGCCTATTGGTAGACTCGCTTTTGGAATAACATTTTTGTAATGATGTTATACAGTGGTTTGATAACTATTTGGGTAACAGAATGCACAGAACAAAAATCTTAGAAAGCATCTCAGATTCTCTGCAGATTAAATGCAGGGTGCCACAGGGCTCAGTTTTGGGCCTTCTTCTTTTTTCATTATTTATTAACTCCGCCCCTCTTGTTAAGAATCTGAGATGACCCTTTATGCAGATGATGCAGACATTTTTAATGCTGTGACACAGTCAGAGGATGCTCTGAGGACTGTGCAAAGTTATTTCAGTTCTTTTCAGGAATGGCTTCTGTCAAGATGTATGGTGTTTAACACTAAAAAAGCAAAGGCCATAGTCTTTTCTGGACCATGTAAAAAAGAGAACTGAATTCCTTGGTAGTAGATTTAAAAGGAGAATCGATTGAAGTAGTTGAAAGTTTTAAATATTTGGGGATTGTTTTGGACAATAACCTATTCCTTGAACTTCATGGCAAAAATTTTATCACATTGGTTCATCAGAGATTAGGGCTTTTGTTTAGAGTATGAACCCATCTTGTCCCTGAGTCTCGTAGACTATTAGCACACAGTTTTTATGTTTGCTTGCACGCATGTGCAAGAAACATAGTGCCACCATACGAGAATTCGTAGGTGTGCCTCCCTCACGTCCAATGCCCTGCTGCCTTTTGCAGCAGCGCAGCCGCATTCTTGCCAATGAATGTCGGAGCTGTCTATGACAACCCTTCAGATGCAGTGACGCATAGTTGAAGGCAAACATTGCTGCAATCATGTAGGTAGGGCAATTTGCATACTGTCGATCGTGCAGTATGCAAGTGCCTACACATCGGCACTACACTGAATCAGCTGTCATAGACAGCTCCATCCCCTGTAACAAGTAGCATGCTGGGAGCCCACCCCAGTGTGCTTACAGCCCCCCACACACTGTGGCGGCTGACAGGTGCCCACCCCTGTCGGCTCTGCTCCCCCCCAACAGAGTTCCAGGTGCCACACTGGGAGCCCACCCCAGCGTGGCAACAGTTCCATAAGGCCGATGGGGCTACCCAATCTCTGTCGGCTCCACTGTATCCCCCCCAACAGACTTCCAGGTGCCACGCTGGGAGCCCACCCCAGCATGGCAACAGTCCGTATGGCTGACGGGGGTGCCCAATCCCCTGTCGGCTCCACTGTCCCCCCAAACAGCCTTCCAGCAACCATGCTGGGAGCCCACCCCAGCATGGCAAAAGTCCTGTGTCGTCTTTAAAAAAAACATGACCTGTAAGAAAAAATGGTCCCTCGCTGACTGTCTTGACACCCCATCTGTGCCCACCCACTGCGCACCCTGCCTCCCCACACTCCCACCTCACCCCAAACTTACCTCCGGAGGCTGGTGTGACGATCTTCGGTGGACTGGGAACATGTCTGCACTCTTCAAAGCCTGAACTGAGGAAATGCCGGTAAGCTGTATAATGGAATAAATAGTTTTTTTTTTAACTTTGATGCATATCTCAGGCATTTTTTGGAATTTTGGCACCACATTTTCAACATGGGGTTTTTGGGACCCCTCCTCATGAATTCTGGCTCTGTCATGGCATGAATCGGCCCCGAAAGGTGATTTCGCGGTCACTGTGCAGAACCACCTTTAGGGACCGATTTACGAAATGACAGTGTCACAATTCATGGTGAAACCAAAAACCCTATGTTGAAAATTCAGTGAAAATTCAAAAATGACTGATTTGAGCGTCAGATGTGCAGTTCCCACGCACCGTAAGTCCGCAAATTTTAATGTTTTCAGTCCAGATTTTCAACATTGCTATTTTACCACACCTCCTTATGAGCAGTAAGCTGTCATTTTCACATCTCACCCAAAATGTGTTTCTGCACATGTAGCGCACAATGGCGAGTCGGATTGCGAAATCAATGTTTGGGACAGATTAAGAAAATCACAGTGACACTGTTCATGAGCAGAGGTCTTAAAATGGCTATGTTAAAAATTTCGTGACAAAAGTCCATAAAATGACTGTGTTATGAGCAAGCATTGCGCAGTTTCCACGCACCCTTGTAAGTTCATGAATTTGTAATATTTTCAGTCCAGATTTTCACCACTGCCATTTTTCCTCACTTCCTTATGAACAGCACAGCTGTAATTTTTCACACCATAGCCAAAATGTGTTTTCGCATTTCCAGCGCAGAAATGCGTGGTTGCTGTGGGAAATCAGTGTTTGGGACAGATTAAGAAAATCGCAGTGACACTGTTCATGAATGGAGGGCCCAAAATGCCTGTGTTGACAATCTGCTGTAAAAAATCCCCAAACTAATTACATTATGGGTGTGTGTTGCTCAGTTTCTAGGCACTCTCGTGACTTCACCAGTTTTTTAAATATTTTCACTGCAGATTTTCAACATTGCCATTTTTACACCGCCCCATGAACAGTACAACTGTCATTTTTCACATCCTGTTTGAAATGTGTTTTCGCACCTGTGGTGCCAAATGGCATAGTCACTGTGCAAAATGGGTGTTTACTCACCTGGTAAAGGTGATTGTGTTGGTTGGCATCCATGGCACTCCAGACATTACCTCATGGGTTACAGCCCACCTGATAGGCTAATGATGCACATGACCCAGATCAGATTTCCAGTATATCCAGGTCCCAGGAACCCCTGCTCTCCAGTTTGAATTTTCCATAGCTGAAAGGAAGGATGTTAGTAAGAGAAACAATACACACAAATAGAGACTAGAAGGATGAGGTCTGCTACGACATGGTGACAATAGCAATGGCCAGAGGCCTGAGTTTATTCCCTATTATGTACACACTACCTCGAACCGTGGTTCGACTGATTGTTAGTAGAGGAATTGAACCTTGACGTGCTGGTGTAAGGACCTCCTGATCTTAGTGGTTGGACGCTCCAATCATTCCCGAGGGCGGGCCTTGGAGTGCCATGGATGCCAACCAACACAATCACCTTTACCAGGTGAGTAAACACCCATTGTGATTGGTTGGCATCCCATGGCACTCCAGACATTACCTCATGGGAGATAAGAAGCAGTCTAGACCTCCGGGTGGGATTCGGAAGGATCGGAGGTTCCGGGAGATGGGGCCGCTGCCAGGACATGGGCTGCGAAGGCTGGTCTGAAGTCCTGGAGGTGTTCCAGTCTGTAGTGCCTGGCGAAGGTATGTAAAGAACTCCAGGTAGCTGCCCTGCAGATGTCCTCGGATGACACTGATGCTCTCTCCGCCCAGGATGTGGATACCGCTCTGGTGGAGTGAGCTCTAAATCCCTGGGTGGTGTCATAACCGCCGTGTAGGCATGGCGAACGACCCTTCTGATCCCCCTGCGATGGTTGCTTTGGATGCTGCAAGCCTGTCTCTCTGGCCTTTGCGACGATGAAGAGTCTCCATCTTACGGATGGCTTGAGTTCTGGTCAGGTGAGAGAAAGAGCCGAACCCACGCCAGTGGGTCAGGGGCGCCCGCCAGAGGGGCTGCGCGAGGCAGGGTGGGGAAGATCTATGGGTTGTTCTTCAGGAACTCCGTCGAACCTTCGCTGGAAAGCCGCCCGTCTGAGCCTCACCTTCGGGGTGAAGATGGTGAGGTGGAGCGCAAGACAGGGCGCCGAGATCCCTATCCGTCTGGCTGAACAGATGGCCACCAGGAAGGCAGTCTTCAGTCCTGCCCAGAACAGATCTGAGTCTGCGAGTGGTTTGTACGGTGCCGTTCTTAGGGAGTCCAGGACTAGTGGTAGGTCCCATGGTGCAACGGTGGGTCTGGTCCTGGGCCGCATGAGGTCCACCATCCGTAAGAAGCGGATGGCATCTGGATGGGCCCCGGGCAGGTGCCCTTCGACTGGGCCTCTGGCCGCTCCGATGGCCGCTAGTTGCACCCTTAGGGAGGAAGGTGTCAGTCCCTTATCTACCCGCTGCTGTAGGAACAGCAAGATAGTGGGGAGGTTTGCTTGTTCCAGTGTTGAGCCTCATTGGTGGCACCACTGTGTGAAGATGGCCCATTGTCTCTCATAGGTGGAAGTAGTGGAGGCTCGTCGAGACCGTAGGAGCGTGCCTATGACCGACTCGTGATACCCGGTAGCGGTTAGTTGTTCCCTCTCAGGAGCCAGGCCATGAGCTTTAGGGTTCAGGGGACGGGTGTATATGGGCCCTGTGTCAGCACGTCCGGACGGGATGGGATCCGGAGGCTGGCTCGACATCTCTGAGATTGCCGTGAACCAGGCTCTCAGGGGCCAGTATGGGGCCACCAAGATGGCGTAGGTCCTGGATGTTCGGATTTTTTTCAGAACCTGTGGGATGAGAGGAATTGGAGGGAAGACATACGCGTAGTCCTGAGACCATACCTGGAGAGGCATCCGTGCCTTGGGAGGCGTCGTCTGAACCGGGAGAAATAGTGGTTCACCTGGGCGTTGTCCCTTGATGCCATTGGTCCATTGACACTGGACCCCATGTCTCCTGGATCACCTGGAACAGATCGGGTGTAGGCGCCATTCTCCGGGGTGGATCTGCTGTCAGCTGAGCCAATCCACCCTTACATTCAGTTTTCCCGCTAGGTGTACTGCCCCCAGGTGTGATAGGTGCGTTTGTGCCCAGTTCATCACCTTTGCGGTCTCTCGTGACATGGCCCTGCTCCTGGTACCCCCCTGCTTTGCGATGTAAGCCACTGTCACGCGGTTGTCGGACTTGATCAGGACCGACTTTCCTTGGATGATGTGTCGGAATGCCCTCAGGGCGTTGAACACCGCTCTCATTTCTAGGATATTGATTGAGAGCTGTGACTCCGCCGGGAACCAGGGGCCCTGTGCTGATTCGTCCCCCAGACAGGCTCCCCAGCCGGATAGACTCACGTCCGTCTCGATGGGGATCGGGTGCGGTGCCTCCAGGGGAACCCCCCTTGTCAGATTCCCTGGGGTGACCCACCAGTCCAGAGATGATCTTACTTCTGCGGGTAACCGGACCGCGCAGCGCAGGTTGCACTCGTTGGGTGCTCCGCGTGCCAGAATGTAGTTCTGGAGTGGACGCATGTGCCACCTGGCCCAGGGGATGAGGTCAATGCAGGAGGACATGCATCCCAGGAGTCTCACCACCTTCTCCACCGTGGTGTGTGGATGCGACCTTAACTGCGCGGCCAGGCTGCGGAGGCTGTAGATCCGTGCCGGTGCCGGCTTCGCCCAACCCTCTGCTGAGTTGATGATAGCTCCGGTGTTCGATCTGTTGGGTTGGGCGCGGGTGGCTCTTCTCCCTGTTTACCACCAGCCGTGGTCCTCGAGTGCTCGCAATGTGAGCTCTGTGTGAGCACCCGCAACCCTCGGATCCGGCGTATGAGCCAATCATCTAGATACGCACTATGTCTAGCCCCTGCTCCCTGAGTCTGGCTACCAGGGTGATGGATACCTTGGTGAAGACTCTGGGGGCTGATGACAGGCCGAACGGGAGCGCCCGGTATTGGAAGTGGTGTCCCAGGATGTGAAAACGGAGGAATCTTCTGTGACTCTTGACGATGGGGATGTGTAGGTAGGCGGCCTTGAGATCGATGGATGTCAGGAAGTTGCCTACCCTGATGCCCTGTAGGGTGGATCGAACAGTCTCCATTTTGAACTGATGTGTGGTCACGTTAACGGTTCAGGCGCTTGAGGTCCAGGATGGGCCTTAGTTCCCCCGATTTCTTGGGAACCAGGAAGAAGATGGAGTACATGCCTTCCCCCTGCTCCTGGACCAGAACTGGTTGAATGGCCCTGTTCTGGATGAGATCTGCCAGAATACCCTGTACCTGGTGAGGCGAGGCTCTTCGTCTGGAGATCGGGGACGAGACGAAGCGAGGGGGGACCGAAGAATGGTACAACTCTATGGTGTACCCCTTCGAGACCACGTCCCGGACCCACCTGTCCGACGTGGTGGACGCCCAGCGGTGAGTGAATAGGGTTAGCTGCTGTCTGACAGGGGGGTACGGGTTTTGGTGGTGGAGGCTCGGTGAGTCGGAGTCACGGTTTTCCTCTGAATCCCCTTCCTCGAGCTCCGGACTTTTGTCCCCGGGTCGGAAAGGGGGAAGACCTGTAGCTGCTGAAGGCGTGCGTGCGGGGGTAGGATGGTGATGCTCTACCTCGAAAGGAGTGGTTCTGGGGGTAGGAAACCCTACGAGTTTGGGTCCGGGGCCCGGGACAAAACCTCCGTCTAGCGGAAGGTAGATGTGAGGGTCTTGAGCGGTTTCTTAGGAGGTCCCTACCCTCTTCTTCCTGTTTTAAGTAATTCTGGAGACCCTCCCCGAAAACATGAGTCTCCTTAAGGGGTAAGTTCTGTAAAAGAGTCTTGGATTCTGAATCGGCGTCCCAGAGCTTGAGCCATAGATCTCAGTGGGCCCGACAGATTGTGGCCACTGGCCTGGAGGCGAGGGAGTCCACTGCCATGTCCGCCAGGTATTTGGCTGCATCGAGGTGCAGTCTAACAGTTCAGCCTCCCTGGACTTTGGACCCGCCTGTTCCTGAAGTTCCTCCAGCCAGCGTATCTGGGCGCGAGAGGTATAGATGGCTGCCGTCATTGCCTTGGCCATGGTGCCCTCAATTTTGAAGGTCTTTTTTAACATGTCCTCGATTCTTTTGTCTGTGGGGTCCTTGAGGGCTATGGTGCCACATGGTAGCACCATCTTCTTACTCAAGGCCTCCACCTGTGGATCGATAGAGGGCGCCTTGCACCAGGTGTCTGATTTGTCGCCTTGGACCGGATACATTTTGTGTAAGTTCCGTCGGTTTGGCGTTCTGCCTGGGTCTGTGGATTGCCATTCCGTGTGGATCAGTTCCTCAATGGCCGGGCAGACCGGGAAGGTCTCCGGTGTGGTGGTCCTTAGCTGGATCATTGGGTCCAGCTTCGATTCCATCTTCTCCACTTCTTGCTCATCTGTGGATAGACCCATGGTGGCCTTGATTGCCTTCATAAGGCTGGGAATTGTGTCAAATGCACACAGTTTTGATGTCAGCGAGGGAGCTGCCTGCTGGTCGGTGTCCTCCATGTCGGACTCCATGCCATGCTCCTCCTCCTCGTCCTCGAATTCCTCCTCTTTGTCCCTATCTTCCTGATTGTCATCCATGGGAATGCTAGAAAGAGGGTCCTCTGGGGCTGGTGGGTCCTCTGGAAGGTCTCCCTGGTGGATGAGCTCTGCGCTGGGCGGCCGAGGTCTGTTTTGGTTAATCGCCTCCAGCTTCTCCATGATCTTCAGCATGAAGTTCTGCTGACTCTCCATCATGGCGACCGCTGCTTGTTGGTTCTGTATCAAAAGGGGGCCCGGATCCACCCAGGTTGAAGTGCTGGGGCCTGGGAGGGAAGGAGTCGTGGTTCTATCCATTGAAGACAGGTCATCGTCTAAGAGGCAGGCTGCGCAGAGAGGGCCTGGGGTTTGCGGGAGGAGGGAGGCATTGCACGCGGTACATTTCTTCGCTTTGACCATCTGAAAGATAAAGAGAAGGTCTGAGCGAGGAAAGTGACTTCAGAAGCTGTCCCCTAGGCCCCCTGTTCTTATATCCTTACCTGACTATCCCCTCTCAGAAGGTTGTTAGCCCGTGTAGACCTGGGTCCGCTGTGGGAGGGGACCACGGCCACCGAGGGAGGGGATAGTTCCGCTAGAGCCTGCTAGGGTCGCTATGTGAAGTACCCTAGCATGGACTCTGCGGTGTCCTCCTTGGGTCACTATCTGAGGGACCCGAGTGGACTGAGGTTTTTTTTTTTCTTTTTCTTCAGAGCCCCTAATGCCTACAGAGGTGGGCACTGTGGAACAGACCCAGCTTCTGAGGTGTGGGCCCCTGTCCTGAAGCCCGCCTGGAAAGCGGCGCACTGGTCAGTCTCCGTGGAGACTATCAAGATTGCCATGTTGACCCAAGCTGACAAAACAAGGTATTGGGTCAAGTTTTTAATTAACAAAAGCCCACCTCAGATAACTTCATTGGCTACAATACTGACACTGCGCAAGCTGGGTACAGAAATCAACACTGTCTGCCCCCTCTATATGGGCTGCTGCACTCAGACCTTGCTGGGAATCAAACCTAGAACCTTGATTCCCAGCGCAGCTAGACATACCACTGCAGTATGCTTACCAGAGATGGAGCTCCCTTTATGGGGCAGGGTGTTGCCCATGCTTTGGGCCTTCCCTCCCAGGTTGCGTGCTTGGGCTCGTGAGGGCAAGGGGAAGTGGAAAAGCCAAGGCCGCTGCTCCTGAGAGGCTCCCAGTCTTCAGTCCTGCCCGGGAAGGGAGGCTGTGCCCAATCTGTATTGTAGGCCCACGTGGCTAGGCTATGTTTTGTTAGGCCTCGATGGTGCACGTCCGAGTGCTCCTCTTAGTCGAGGAGTGGACGCGCCAGTGGAAAGGAGGCCCGACGGAGCTCACCTCTGGGCTGGAAGGCACTGCGCCTTCGATTGGGCGCGAGGAGAGGGTGGTGGTTTTGGGTAACATGGTCGCGGGGTGAAGAGGCGACTGTGGTTAGGGCTCCGGTGACTGTTAGAGCCACGGAGTCGCTGGGGAGGAGGCGACTCAAGGCAAGGTTCCAAAGTGGAGGCTGGGAGGCAACCATGGAGTCGCGGGGTAAGAGGCGACTCACGGTTTGTAGAGGGCCACGTGAGCGTGGGCCTGGGTTGACCGCGGAGTCATGGGGGAAAGAGGTGACTCGCAGTTGTCTTTAGGCCCAGCGAGCGGGGGGGTTGAAGTCACCGTGGAGTCGCGGGGAGAAGAGGCGACTCACGGTTTGTAGGAACACGTAGTTGCGGGGGAAAGAGGCAACTCGCGGTGATGCTGATGTGGGCCTGGGCTGAACATGGCCAGCCACAGCAGTGCTGCAGAGCTGCGGAGTCGCGGGGGAACAAGGCGACTTGCAGTGTGGATTAAGGGCTCGGGCCTGCAGGATGAGCCCACAGGACCGCGCGGGTCCTGCACAGAAAGCACGCTGCCTGAAACAAACCAGTAATAGGCCATGGGACAACAAAACACAGTACTGCAATTTTGAAATAATTTAAAGCATAAGCATGGGAGCTCTTGTAAGAGAAATAACAGTGCAGTTCCTACCTTAGAATTGTAAGGAGCAGCAGCAGGGTTCTCTGGATGCTTCTTGCCTAATCAGATGCACAATTACCACTGGAGAGCAGGGTTTCTGGGACCTGGATATACTGGAAATCTGATCTGGGTCATGTGCATCATTAGCCTATCAGGTGGGCTGTAACCCATGAGGTAATGTCTGGAGTGCCATGGGATGCCAACCAATCACAATCAGTTTTAGGCTAACGAACTGAAATTGCCACTGTTCATAAGGTGGGGGTCACAAAAAAACCATGTTGAAAATTTGGAGTGAAAATACCAACGAACACCTGAGGTGTTAGGATTTCCTACCATAACACCCCACCCTGTAGAGACTGACAGGCATCAGGGGTGTGACTTGGGATTTTCGCCTGTAATGCTCATACCATTCCACCCCCACCCACACCCTGCAGCCAGTGAGAGGCATCGAGGTGTGCCTTGGACTCTTCAGCCCCAAAGTTCACCCCATTCTCCTATACTGCACCCATCTCACCATATTTCTCTGTGGAATGGGGTGAACATAAGGGCCAAAGACCCCAAGGCGCACCATGACACTTGTCGGTGTCTGCAGGGTAGGGTGTGGTGAAATGGTGTGGCTGTTATGCCTGATGACCCAAAGGCACACCCCAGTGCTTGCCAGTATCTGCAGGGTGGTGGTGGGATTGGCTTCAGTTCAATACTTCACTGCCATTCCTATTATGCAGCTCTGTAACTCCTACACTACCAGTGCCAATGCCAGCAAACAAACATTCGGCATTGACAAATGCTTGTTTATTTAGTGTTTCTGATTATGGGTTGAGTGTGTATTAGGCCATTAGCAACAAAGTGTTTGATAAGTTCAAAGTTGCTATAACAGTGCTCTAAGATTTATGACTAATTTGCCAAGTAGGACCCATCATTGTAATTTTGTTAGAGGATGCTGGTTGTTTATCACTCAAATAATAAAACCAATTTAAAGATGGGAACCATGTTACATAAAGGAACATTGGGTCAGTTACCTCAGACAGTCCTATCATTGTTTCCCAGAGCTATGAATTCGCAAGGGACTAGATCTCAGAGTAAATATGTGTAAAAACTTCCTTTTTATAAAAGTGATTGGGCAAAAGTCAGTATTATATAGGGCAACTAGATTTTATAACTCTATACCCAATGAAATTTCCAATTGCACAAACATTAGAACATTTAATACTAAACGTAAACACTGGTTGTTATTAAGGAATGAATGTACATGCACTTAATGTTTGTTTGTTTCACTAGTATTTTTTTTGCAGTTAATTTGTTTATTAAGATTTATCCTTAACATATAGTACATTACACAATGTCTGAGATGAACAATATTTCACATTATATACTGGATTGTATAGATAATAAAGTGTTAAGCATATTAACTTATGCAATTTCCAGTATATTACATCACATATTTGTACTATAGCATCATTCTAACATAAAGAGAAGAAAGATTTACAGATGAAAATAAAAGAAGATTCAATTAATATATATAAAGTTCTACATTAAATCGAGAGCTGCATGGAAGTTAATTTATGCAAATATAATTATATTTAAATTATATCTGTATAAAGAGAGAGAAAAAGGTATATATTTTTTCCTTTTTATATAATACTTATCTTTTATGATTTTGAAGAAAATTTAAATAATCCTGCCAGCACAAATGATACTCATTGATTCGATCTGTTACTAAATATGAAATTCTTTCCAAAGAGGCGATGTAAGTCAAATTATTCAGGATATCTTTAAGAGTAGGTATAAATTAGGTTTTCCAATGAATTAAAATCAATCTTTTAACTTGCATAAATAAAATCTGTAACCATCGATGTTGATGTTTTGTTAAGTTTATGTTATTATTTGTTAATCCTAAGAGACATAATTTAGGATCAAGAATAATATCACGTCTAATGATCCGATTGACTAAATCCTGAATAGTTTGCCATAGATTAAATATGGGTTGGCAGGACCATAATATATGTAGGAGATTACCATTTGATAAGTTACATCACCAACAATTGTTGTTGGCTGCCAGTCCTATATTATATAAATGAGATGGTGTTCTATACCATAAGTGCAGAATTTTAGATTGAATCAGTCTGCTCGCATATCTTTAAAAGCGTATGACTAAGCTTCCAACAACTGTTCCAATGAGAATCTGTAATATTTATATTTAATATCCGATTCCATTTATCCCTGGCTAGAAGTGATTGGTTCGGTAACGTATCTCTAATCTGCTTATATATTTTGCTAATTAAGCCATGAGAGGTATTGATCCACGTCTTCATATATGCAAACGGTAACTCTAATTTATTAAATTGTTGAAAGTTAGAAAATATGGCTTTATGGATTTGTAAATATTTCCAGAATTCTTCCTTAGGAATATTCCATTTTATTTGGATATCCCTAAATGAATTCAGTGTGTTACCATTATCAGTTAGAATATCACCCAAGAATAGAATATTCTTGTACATCCATGTTTTACAATATAGTGGTTTATTTTCTAAAAGAAGTTTTGGATTTCCCAAATAGGTGTAAAGGGTAAAGGAGAGGGATCAAATTTCAGCCACTTATGCATTTTAAACCAGTAATATATCGATGCATTAATTGTGGGGTGTTTCTTTAATTTAGATGATATTGCAAAGTATATATTGCTGTTAGGAATATATCCTTGAGATAAAGAGGCTTTCATATCGTATCCACAATGGTACATTATGGTTAGGTTAATAAACCATTTAATAGTTTGTGAGGCTCTGAAGGCCCATAAATAAGCCGTGTACCATGTAGTTCAAAGCCACCTTGAGACCAATGTGATCGTAATTTGATACGATTGAATCTAGGAGCATGTCCTTCCATAAGAAATTTCCTATCGATTTGTCAATGTTTTCTAAAGAGATGAAGAAATCTTAAGTGGGATACAAGCAAATAAATATAAAATTTTTGGTGTGATATTCATCTTAATTGAGGATATCTTACCCAATAAAGATAGATTTAAATTTTCCATTTATCTAAGTCTATTTTAATGTTAGTCAGTAATGGACATAGATTGTATTCTATATTTTATCCAGTTCAGTTGATATTTTAATCCCTAAATAGGTGATATATCGTGGAGACCAGCGGCCAAATGTGCATTCAATATGGACACACAATGTTTATTTAAAGGTAATATCTCAGATTTTTGATAGTTAATTGTAAGTCCAGAAAGTCTGGAGAAAAGATTAAAGATATTTTTAAGCAATTCCCCAGATATTTTTAAATTCTCTAGCAAAATTAACATATCATCTGCATATGACAATGTTGTATATTGCGAGTGACCTATAGAGATGCCCTTTATATCGTTATTCTGTCTAAGAAAAGCGGCAAGAGTTTCCAGAGCTAGAATGAAAAGGGATGGTGAAAGGGGGCAACCTTGCCTAGTTCCCCTTTCTAGCGTAAAAGATTGTGATAATGTAGAGTTGGTTAATACTTTAGCCTGGGGTTTAGTATAGAGGAGTTTAATCCAAGAGCAAAATTGGTTACTAAAACCAAAGTGAGATAATACCAGAAAGAGGAAATTCCAGTCTAAAGAATCAAAGGCTTTTTCAAAATCTATGGCAATTGCTGCCGCTGGAGAATTAAGGGTTTTGGCTCTGTAAATAAGATTAATTAAAGAGCGCAAATTATCAGAGCCCCGTCCTCCCTTTAACAAAGCCCACTTGCGATTTATGAATTAATTTAGGAATATATGGTTCCAACCGGCTTGCCAGGATCTTGGCAAAAATTTTGCCATCTGTATTTAATAATGAAATTGGACGATAATTAGCAGGGATAGTATTGTCCTTATCTTTTTTTGGAAGGGTAGTAATTATTGCTTCCGTCATAGTATGTGGTAGATATCCTAACAAAGAAGATTCATAGAATACCCTACACAATAAAGGGCTTAGTTGTTCATCAAGAAGTTTATAGAATTCGGCTGGGAAACCATCTTCACCCGGGGAACGCCCTGATTTAAGGGAATGAATGAATGGCCTTTTTTATTTCTTCTGTAGTAAATGGGAAATCTAAAGAATTTATTGCCTCCTGTGAGAGATGAGAGAGAGCTATTTTATCTAAAAAAGGAGGATATGTCTGAAGGTGAGAATGACTGTGGTGAGGAATAAAGTTTTTATAGTAGGATGTCATTATTTTATTGATATCGGTTTCGCTAGTTTGAATCTTCCCAGAGTGATCTTTTAAGGCAGCAATATGACGTTCCGTTTGTTGCATTCTGAGTCTATATGCAAGAATTTTACTCCCTTTTTCCCCACCTTCCCAAAATTTTGTTTAATTCTAAGTAAAGCGATTTTTTTCTAGAGATTAACTCATTGATTTGCATTCGTAGTTGCAATATTTCATAGTGAAGGTTCGAGGAGGGATTAGGCTGAGAGATGTTAGAATACAATCTCTGTTTTTCTCTCAATAGATTTTCTAAGTTATTAATTTGCTGTTCCCTAAGTTTCCGTCTATGAGTTGCATAACTAATTATTTTACCCCGAAGTGTAGCTTTAAGTGCTTCCCATGTAATGCCCATAGAGGTATCTTTTGGGTCATTAAGTTCTACAAATTCTTCAATTTGTTTTTTTATCCAAGGTATAAAATCTGGGTCCTTAAGCAGTAATGGATCTAATCTCCATGTAAAAGATTTTATGGGTGGGGAGCCCCAAATAAGTAAGAGTTTAACAGGAGCATGATCCGATATAATTATTGGGAGAATGTTAGTTTCAATTACATTAGCAGTTATTGTAGGAGAAGTTAACCAGTAATCTAATCTACTGTAAGTCTGATGGTGTGAGGAGTAAAATGTATATTCCCTATTTCTAGGATGGAGGGTTCTCCATATATCAGATAGGTCTAAGTCCTGCATTAACTGGGTAATAATAGTTGAGCTTCTAGGATGACATTCTACTGATCCATTGCTCCTGTCCATGAATGCATCTAAGGTAAAATTAAAGTCCCCTCCAAATAATATTGGGGAGTTATTTAGGTTTAAAGAAATTAATATTTGAATCAGGTTTTGAAAAAATTGAGGGTCATCTGAATTTGGTGCATAGATATTAATTATAGTCAATATCCCTGATGGTGTGTTAAATGTTATAATAAGCCATCTGCCCTCAGTATCTTTCAAAATGTTAGATGGTGTCCACTTCAGTTTTTTATGTATCAGTATGGCAACACCCCTCTTTTTTGTAGTAGCCGATGCAGCATACACCTGACCGACCCAATCCCTTTTCAGTCTATCATTATCTACCTCTAGCAGTTTAGTTTCTTATAATAACGCAATTTGTATTTTATGTTTCTTGAGGTAATTTAAAACCTGCTTGCGTTTATTTGGTGCATTGAGTCCCTTGACATTCCATGTACATAGAGCTAAATTAGCCATTTATATTAAGTTATTGGTCTACTATAAAGTAAGAATAATGTCAAGGGACAATAATGCAGATTTAAGTTAGATAATGACATGCAGGTCAAGTTATAATGAATGTTTCCTATTATCATAGTGTTGGCAGGTATTATTAAGTTAAACAATTTGGAAGGGTATAACCTCTCTATCTGGTTTGCTTCAATGCAGCTCTCTCTAGCTTTTATACTTCTAACTATTTTAAACATTAACAATCCATAACAATAATGTAAAATTATCATCTAAGATGTACAGAGTGGACAAGGTCAGTCTAGATATGACAGAAAAAAAGAACCTAAGACCAAGACCACCTCTCTGTACTCTAGGACATAGCTATCGAACAGTAAGAAGGGATATCCCAATTAAGACAAGGGAAAAATACAATCCCAACTTCTTTAGAACAGTAATTAAACCAAAGTCTAGCAGATATTAACTAGACGAATAATTTGCAATAGCCCCGGATAAGGGGCAAAGGGTGTTATATGGTTTAACTCTACTAAGGTTAGAGGTAAAAACTTATACTAGCATTACTGCATCTAGCATCTCCTCTGATAAGGAGAAAAAAAATTTATATTTTATATTAAGTTGTTTCTCGTTTCTGTTAACTAAAGGGGGTTCCCCTTTATTTACATTATTTAATATAAACATACACACAAAAAAAACCCCTATGGGTCTATTCTTTGTTACAAGGAGATATAAAGGAATTATAAACTCCATATGAATAGATGCATTTCTCATTGTATGCTCCACTTTTAAAAATCTAAGTGTAATGAATTTTGTTTAGGCTATTCTACTAATAAAATAAAGATCTTGATAGAAGCAAAGGTTAATTATTAACTGCTCAGGGTATTCATCTATAATCCAGATGAAAGCAACATAAATCTGTCATTCAAAGGATAGACTCAGCCTCTGCAACAATATTGTCAATATATTATTATAAGAGTTCTGTTCCAGATTAACATATTCATGAAATGCAGCGTTTCTAGTTAGCCTGTGGATGTATCTAATTCGATTCCCTCCACAGCCACTTATCATCTTACTGCCATTTAGCCTTCTGGATTATATTAAAGTTTTGTACTTCAGTTAATGTATCTGAATAAAAATAAAGCGACTATACGAACACATTGGATCGACTTCTAGGTTATTTGTGCTCTTTATGTTGACCAAACATATAAAGGTTTGTTAAGCAGCTATCTGTACAGACGTCTCGAATACTTAAGGAATGATCGCACCTTGCACCAGCTCCCATCTCGATATTTCCTTTTCGATGAGCTAACAAGATTAGCAAGGAGCTCCACTTTATGAGACCACTGAGAGATCTCTCTCGCTCATAAATTGCGATTACCATTTTCAAAGCAGCCGATTTTCCTTTAATGATCGTGGGTAAGATTGGTCTAATTTCGAGTCCCATCACAGCCACTTATTACTTTGCTATCACTTAATTTTCGAGACCTATTTGTGGTTTCTTACCTCGGTTGATGTATTTGAATAAAAAGTGAGGTTTCTGTATTGAGTACAGTAAGTCAAATCCCAATTCCCCTGCATTCATCAAGATGATCCATAACCTAGAAGTCTACCAAGCTGCTGTCGTTACGAATGTCTCAGGTATCCCAAAGCACAATATTGCCCTGCATCAACTCTTATCCCTGATATTTGCCCCTCGATGAACCAACAGGACCAGCTGGGATTACCATCTCGCAGGATGACCGAGGAGTCTCTTTCGGTTTGTAAGTCATGATCTCCCACGTCAAAGCAGCCAATTTCACTTCAATGACCCCTCTAAAAAAAAGAAGATCAGTTAGAAGCATCATAGATCATTGTCATCATATCAGATTTATTATCAACCTTCAGGTGCATTGATGGAATGTGGCATTAAGGTGACCGAAGCCCATAGAACAGGACTAAAAAATTTTTCTTATTGGAAGTTCATCTCCATGGATATTACAATATTCTAGGCATATCCTGAAATATTCATTTTGACTATTTTGAGGGGGTAGTGTCTCCTTTATGCTTGTTTTTGCTGCGTCACTTTTTCTTTGGAGGTTCGGCAAATTTGACAGGGGAACTTTCATTGCTGCATATCCAGGACGTCTCATTTCGCCTGCAATCCCCCTCTTCCCCTATCTGAACATCTGTTTCTGCTTCCATTCCCTCACAAAGAGAAGGTAAATCCTGGAGCACAGCGTACTTATTTTGCACTGCAACATTCAGGAGGGTAAGGGATTCCGTATCAGATTTAGCCATATTTTCATTTGGTGTATTACAACTGCAGCTATTCGTCATTGTCTGGACTGCGAGAGGAGTTGATTCATTTTGCGCAACATTAAATTGCTTTCCCAACGGCTTTATCAAGGTATCCACAAAATTACCGTGTCCATTTAGAGTGGTCTTGTTACTTGTTCTGTTTGGGTCAATATTTTCTTGATTATTGGAAGTACGTAATGCTTGTCTATGTATAGATTCGTTACTATCGGAAGCTGTATATTCTGATAAAAATGACATGAGAGATTCGGGATCATGGAAGTCTTTAAATGAGTTCCCAATAAAGATCCGCATAATTGCTGGATATCTTGGAGTAAAATGTATGCCCATCTGGTGCATTAATCTTCTGGAGGTTGTATAGGCCCTCCGTTTTAGAGATAGTTCCTTAGAGAAGTCTCGGTAGATGTAAATTTTATGATCATGCCATTTAAGTTGTCTAATCTCCTGTGCTTTCTGCAATATTAGTTCTACATTAGAATAATTGAGGAACTTTGCAATTATGGGTCTCGGTCTTTGTTCTGCCGAGGGTTTGGGGCCTAATGCCCGGTGACAGCGTTCTATAATTAGCTTGTTACCCGAATTGAGATGCAGAATCCTCGGTAACTCTTGCTGTAGAAAGGCCGTAGCATTTTTGGCCTCTGCTCCTTCGGGGAAACCAAATATACGAAGGTTGTTTCTTCTGGTTCTGTTTTCTAGATCATCAATTTTAGATTGTAGTTCTTTAATCTGTCGATCCTGGGATCTTATGATTGCTTGTAAATTTTGTGTAGATTCTTCATTAAGACGTGCCTTATTTTCAGTAAGAGCTAGTCTGGAGTCAATGTTTTTCATCATTTGGGTATTGTTTTGAGTGACGGATTTTAAATCATTCATATCCATTGATAATCTAATGAACATTTCTTCTATTTTATCCAGTGGGTTCGTTTGTTCTCCAGAATAGGCCATTGTAAAGCCTTGCAAAGTTGTGCAGAAATCTCCAAGCTTACCGAGGATTTTAGATATATCCTGTTGAAAAAAAAAAAAGGATCCTAAGAGCTTTAGTATCACTCCTTATTTTGTTCTCTTGCGTAAGATATATTTTTAAATCTTAGATGCCAGAGGATGATACTAGATGCAGTTTGTCTGTGCAGAGCTCTGAGGTTAAGCCTCCATCTTCTTTGGTGTCAGGCCACGCCCGTTTCACTAGTATTGACATAATTTTTAAACTGTGTTTTTTGGGTCTGTACTGTATTGTATTCATGTTATATGGCTTTTTTTTAAACTTGTCGCTTGTGAAAACGGGCAAAATTGCTCATCAGCTAACAAGTATAAAAATTAAAAAATGAAATGAAATAATAATCCCACCACTAGCCCTAATCGATTATTCCTTGTGGCCATAAACTGATGTCCAATGTAGCCTTCCAGTTAAATGTTTTTTCCTCTAAGCCAGGACTCTAATAATAGCATAATGCCATGCTTTGTTATCTCCCTTTTCCAATCCAGATCCTCTAAATTTGCTTCTAACACTGCCATGTTCCAGCTAATTATTTTTATTGTCCCTATAGCTTCTTGTTCAAGTCAGTCAAGCTCTGTTGTACTGTCTGTGCTGAAGGATTTCTTATTGTACTTACTCCTGTTTTAATCATGTACTCTATTCCATTGTACTGTAACTGTGAACAGTGTCATTCCCATGTAACTGCATTTAACTGTGTGCTATGTCCATGTTATGTATAGTATTTGCCTCCCCTGCTCCCTTCCCCTGGGTTGCACCTGGAAATGAGCTTTGGCTCACTGTGCCTTTCTTGGTCACCAATTTTCAAATCTATTGATCGATCAATCAATCAATCAATAACTAACTACATACATACACAAATAAAATTCCTTTTCTGTTGTTAAAGTATCATTTCCTGTATCACTATCACTTTCCACCTAGAAACATACAATATTGTCAGCAGAAAGGAACTGCTAGGCCCAGCCAGTCTGCCCAAGGGTTCCCTGCCTATTGTACATCATCTGCCAGGCATGACCCCACCGATAACACACTGTTGTGAATGCTTTGGGACCTTTTGTTTCCTTCCTCTGATTACTCTCCATGGCTTCCATAGTGCAAAATCATTGTCATCGTGTAGTGTATGGGATATTTCTACTGGGTAGACACACTCTGTTACCGTTTTTTGCTACTGTATTTAGGCTGCACATTTTTGATATGTGCCTCTGTATTTCTAGTCTTATATATCTCTTGTTCATTAGGTTTTTTCTTCAAACTATTTTTTTTCTTGGTTTTGTGGCAGGCTGAAAGGTTCCCTAAACAATGATAAGACAGGCCAGACAAATCTGGAAGGAGAGGCAGGAAGCTTACTCAGTGACCAAGATGCAAGAGGTTTATTTACAAGGGACAATAAAAACCAAGATAACTGTGTTTTACAATGTTACAGGAAAATAAAAAAAATAAACAACAAAACAATGAGATGGGGACCAACAATTGGTCAAACCAAGAACAGGGGGTTAATCCCTTTTAGTCTAAGTCTTGCGTGCACTTGGCCTAGATGATGAAACACCTGATGAACCAAGCTTGGACTTTCCTCTGCGTTGGCTGATCAGCAGGTGGGCATTGACCCCACAAAGCACTTTTGTAAACAGGCCATAATGGGGGCATCCCCCAATAGAACAGAACACAATGATCCTCTGCAGCTCCGGGCAAGAAGCTGGAGACTTCTGGTTGGCAGGTGGTTCTCTAGATGATCCACTGCAGTGACCACTGGCAGGTCCCCAGCCCCAGATGACCTCTCAACAAGATGACTGCTAATGGAATGATCTTCGGGCTGCCTCTGCGGAGCAACATGGGCACACACACACTTACGGCCATCCGGCAAAATGATCACAGGGCATGCATGACGTTAACTATGGTCTCTCAAGCTTGAGCTGGGGTGGCTCCTAAGCTGATTTATTACTGGATACCTCACTAGCAGCTCTCTACCTCTTACCATCACAGGGTTGATGCTGGAGCACTTGTGTGGCAGAACTTCATAACATGCTGACGCCACTGGAGGTGGTTTTGCTGAGGATGGTGGATGGGATGGGGACCTCCCTGGGTCAGCGTCAGGCTCGTGTGAAGCTGGCCCAGGCAACAAAGGTGAAGCTGGACGTCGGGTACACCAGGGCACAATTTGATAACAGTTCAGTAGCAAGCAAACAGTTCAGATTTTTAAACTGACAGTTCAGTTTTTGCAAATAACACAGTCTCTAGGGGGTGCTAGGCAGGCAGCAGTGTAGTTCGGGTTGGGTGGTGGGTCACTTAGACCATAGCACCACCCTTTTCCCCAAGTTGGCGCTGCACCTTTAAGGATGTTCTTGCTCTGGCTGTTCTGCAGCCACACCCCTATATCACTAATATTACTAACCACCCCTATGCCCAGGTATCTGAAACTCCTGGGCCTGGTTGCTGGACCCTCACAGCTAGCCCCCCGCCCCACCCATTGGGGCTTTTAAGTCACAGCACCCCTTTTAACTACCACTGACAATAATAATGTGACACCAAAACAAAGTGACTTGGGGGCTTTTCCCAGCCCTGGAGCCTTTCTGTGTATTGGTTTGGGCACTCGGCCCACTGCTCTTTGATTCCCCTCCTTCCTCAGGGCTGTCGGCCCAATCAGGGAGCCCACTGTGCCCCCCCCTTGTCCTTACTAGGGTACTGATCCTTTAATTTTTTGGGGCACACAGCTGGGTGGTGCAGGGTGCCCAGACTTAGCTCTGCTTTTATAAATGTTAATGCTTGGACAGTAGACCTGCTGCGCAGGGCCTGGCTCAGCCCCGCCTTCCCCATACCCACATGTGCAGGTCTCTACCCTTGGCCCCACCTCTGTACTCTCGGCAGAGCACACTGTTGTGTCCTCTCTTTGCCCCACCTTAATTCCCCTCCTTGCTGCTAGAGATGCCGATTCTTGCACCCCCAACCCCTGGGGCTTATGCCATGCAGTGCCCCTAATCCACTTGTGGTGGGTGTCTTCCCCACTTGCTTTTCCCTCCTCCTGCCCTCTGGTGTCTTTGTCTTTCCCTTTCTCCCTCCCTTGGTGTCTATGGCGTGAGCTAAAACAAAAGGTTGGGCACTTGGCCTACTCACCACCATGGCCCTGGATTTTAGCACTGCTGGAGGGGAGTCAAGGAACCTGGCTTGGGAGCCTCCGCTTCCACCCATCTTCTCTCTTATCTGCAGTGGCTGCTGGGTGGAACTACAGGTCCGGGGCACATTTTCTGCTTGGACCTAATGGTTGTGGCACCTCTTTGGTCCATTGGCCCTTTTCTCCCCCCCTCTTCTCCTGGGGCTTTGGCTGGGAAGGACAGGTTGCGTCGGGGAGCCGCACTCTACCCAACCGACCCTGCTGCTGCTGCCCGCACGGACCAAAGCTGGAGTGGAGCGAAGCTGGGGGAGCCACGGACTAATTGCAGGTACCTTTTAATTTTGTTTGTCTGTGTTCCCCGCGTCCTCCACCCTCCTGGCTATGCCGCCGACCCCCCCTTGACCACTTCCTGGCCCTTTTGTACGGCAAAGGAGGTCCTGGCATTCAGCCAGAGGATTGGGCATTGAAAGTTCTGCAGGAAAGGTCTCCTGCCCCGACCCCCCTTCCCAGCACTGAATGGTATGAAACAAGACAAAGGGAAATGGGAGGGGTCAGGAAGACTGCAGGCAAGGGCCAGAAGGAGAGGACGTGAGGAGAAAAGAAAAAAAATATATCCCCTAACTTTGGGGTACTACAGTTTTACTCAAACCTTCCTTTGCAAATGCTCAATCATATGTTCCAATCTGTCTACCATGGGTGTGAAATCATCCCCACTATTTAATACCATTTTTCTGATCTCTGGACTATTAATCACTAAATATATAACGCCTTCCATTACCCCTGTCTTGTACCTATAAACTGAGCTAATATCTAACCAATTAAAATATTTCTAGCTGCACCTTTACAAAGGTTATAAATCATGATTTTCAACTAGTTTTTATTTTTATTTCTTCATCTGGTCACCTCTTCAGTATAAACCATTGATAGTCTCTGCTGCATACTCAGTTTGTTTTCCTTGTATTTGGCTGATTCTATAGATGCACCAGCCTCCTGTTGGAATCTTGCTTTGTAATCCCTTCGATTCTGCTCTTTTTTATTTCTGCATTTTGTTTTATTACTTTTTGTCAACTGGCACCCCTTCACCTCTTCCCTTCCAGCTTGCTGCTTCCTTAAATGTCTTCACAGACTTGCAACTGCATCTGTAATCATTTTCCTTTTGAACTGTCTTTACTTATTTTACCTCCCTTTTCATTAACTTCAGTTGTTTTGACAGATTCTACTGTTTCTTTCGCCTCTTTGTCTGCAATTGGTTTAGTTATGTTTTGAATTATATTTGTATTTTCAATTTTACTTTTCTTTTGGTCTTTAATCATTCATCCTTCCTGTTGTTTTTCTATCTCCTCCTGACATTTATCTTCTACTAACAGGGTAAGCAAAGAAATCATCTAGACAAGAAAATTATTATTCTTGCTAAGCTCTGCTTTAATTTCATGCATAGTTACTTGCAGCAGTTTTAATTCAACATTGTCCTTCTCCAGTGGGGTGTGGCTGCCCTTCATGTTCATTTTTGTTATCTTGATAAGTGTGGGGATTATTGGGGGGGGGGCTTCTGGACAGGGGCTCTAAACTCAGCCTTCCTACATAGCAGGCAAAAAAATGTTTGAGTCCTATAAATAGGTTTTCTACTTTTCCCCATGATTTTCATTGCTTTTCTATCTGGTCTGTAATTAAGTCTATGTTAACTGTTTGCCTTTCATTTAAAATTTCAGCATTTGCTTCTTGTGGCCCATTAATGATCTCATTGATAATATTTGGATTTACCATCCTATTGGCGTTTAAAGCAGCAGTGCATGATAGCTGTGAACATCATGACCTATACTTGTTTATTCTGTTTTAGATTGCCCCTTATCTCCTGACTTTTGAGATTTCCTTCTTTCCCCACTTTCAGCCTGTTTTATCAATTTTTTTTTTACATCTGAAATAATTAAAGGAGTGCTCCTCTTAATATGTCTCAGACCAGGTTTTCATCAATATTCTCAGCTGTTTTGTACACCTGTATCCTAAAAGGTAAGGGAGCAGTGTCTACTGCATACTAGATCATTATAGTCACAAGGAAAGTGATTATAAACAATGGGTGTTCAAAACCAATTGAGAATGCTGATGAAAACCTGGTCCGAGCTTTATTAAAAAGAGTGCTCCTTTTGCTATTTCAACTGTAAAAAAATGTGGTGAAGCAGACTCAAAATGGGGAAAAAAGGGATGTCACACAAGTCCCAGAAACATAGAATGTGATGGCAGATAAGGGCCACTGGACCCACACACTCTGCCAATTTTATCATTTTTTTTTGTATTGCTGCAGACCTCACTTGATCTATGACACCATTTCCTCCCCTCTCCTTCCCCTCCCTTTCTCACCCCTGCAATCCCCACTCTCTTCCTTATCCCGACAATTCCCTGGTGTCTGTCCCAGGCATTTTTGAACACCTCTACTGTTTTCACCTCCATTACCTCTGCTGGAAGGCTGTTCCAGGGATCCACTATCTTTTCTGTGAAGTACTCCTCACATCCCTCCTGAAATTACCCCCCTCCAGCTTCAAAGCATTCCCCCTTTTTCAAGAGCACATTTTCCTCTGAAAAGTATTCCCCTCCTGTACCTTATTAACCCCTGTTAGGTATTTAAAGGCCTCTATCTCTTCTCTTCCATGGTATACATGTTTAGCTCCTTATGCCTCTCCTCATAGGGCTTTTGATGCAGACCCTGCACCAGTTTGGTGGTCCTCCTCTGGACCGCCTCCACTGTGTCTATGTCCTTCCTGAGTTGTGGTCTCCAGAAATGGACACAGTACTCAAGGTGTGGTCTCAGGTATCCTGTGACTTTGGTGACCATGATTGGATGCCTACTGAAAAGGTGACTCAATCATGGTGCCTGTCATTGGGGCGACTGGGGAAGGTGGGCGACCGGATGGGGGATTACGCAAAATAGTGATATCCTGTTGCTACATGCCTATGCGTGGGGGGGGGCGAGCATGCTGAGCATGGGGTGGGAGGGGATAGAGGGGTTGTAGGGAGTGGTGCCATGGCGAGCTGCTGAGCTGCTTCTGTGGTGTGGTGGGTGGGTTCAGGGCTGCGGTGGGAATGGGGCTGGGTTTGGGTCTGGGTGCAGGTACTTTTTGTTGCGCCTGGCCCAAATTTTAATTTTTTCTGTGTTTGCACCTCCCTAACATGCCCCCCCGGAATTGAGAATCCTTAAGTAGGGGTGTGTGGAGGGTGCAGCCCCCCACATAAAGTGGAAAATCCCAACTCCCCAGTGCCATTTTGCTGTGCACCGGGGAGTACATCATTGAAATATTTTTTCAGCGATGTGCCATCGCCTTAACGGTGATCGCCGTTGTCACATAGATTCAAGGTCTCACCAGTGATCTATACAGGGGCAGCACCACCTCCCTCTTCCTGCTGGTGATACCTCTTCCTATGCATCCTAGCATCCTGCTTGCCCTACTGACTGCCTTGTCACACTGCCTGGCCACCTTTAGGTCATTCAGTGTGATTATCCCTAGGTATCATTCCTGCTTTGTCTTTGTCAGTATCGTTCCTCCCATTTTGTATTCGGCTCCCAAGTTACTATGGCTCACGTGTATTATTCTGCACTTTTTTGCATTGAAACCCAGCTGCCATACCCTTGACCACACCTCCAGTTTTTTCAGATCCCTACCCATCCCTTCCACCCCCAGAGTATTCACTCTGTTGCAGTTCTTGATATCATCGGCAAAGAGGTAGACCTTTCCTTCTAGTTCCTCTGCTATAGAAACATAGAAGTTGATGGTAGATAAGGACCGCAAGGCCTATCCAGTCTGCCCATTTTTTTTTTCTACCTTATGAATGTGCCATCAGCCTTTGCTCTGTCAATGGCCTATCTATTCATACTCATCTGTATTGCTCCCTTATGCCTATCCCATGCCTGTTTGAATCCCTGCACTGTATTCATATCCACCACTTCCTGAGGTAGGCCGTTCCATGCATCCCCCACCCTTTCTGTGAAAATGAACGTCCTCACATTACCCCTTAATCAGCCTCCCTCTAATCTCATGCTGTGTTCTCTTGTCCTGCTATTTTTCTTATATTGAAAAATGTTAGACTCTTTCACCTTGTTAATGCCCTTAAGGTGTTTGAATGTTTCGATCATGTCACCTCTTTCCCTCCTTTGCTGTAGGGTATACATATTGAGCTCTGTTAATCTGTCCTCATATGTTTTCTGATGCAGTTCCTGCACCATTTTGGTTGCCCTTCTCTAGATTGCCTCGATTTGGTTAATGTCCTTGTGAAGGTGTGGCCTCCAGTACTGCATGCAGTACTCCAGATGGGGCCTAACCAGTGTCTTGTAAAGAGGGATTATTACCTCCCTCTTCCGACTTGTGATACCTCTACTAATACACCCCAACATCCCCCTAGCCTTACCTACTGCTTTAGTGGTCTGCTTGGATGATTTCAGGTAATCTGTGATGATGACATCCAAGTCTCTTCCCTTGTGACTGCCAGCAACTCCCCTCCCAGCCTCTAGGTGGCTTCAGAGTTTCTCTTTCCTATGTGCATGATCTTGTACTTCTTTGCATTAAACCCCAGTTGCCATTCTATCGATCATTTTGCTAGTTTATCCAGATCTCTTCTCATTCTGCCCACCCCATCTGGATCATTTACTCTGTTGCAGATCTTGGTGTCATCTGCAAACAGACAATCCTTACCCTCTATGTCACTTATGAAGACACTGAATAGGACTGGTCCCAGCACAGATCCCTGAGGTAACCCACGGTCACCCTTCCTTCTTTAGAGCAAACTCTGTTTACCACTACCCTTTGTGTCCTGTCTGCTAACCTATTTTTTACCAGGTTACTACCTTATTATCCATCCCTAATCTCTCTAACTTGCATATCAGTCTCCCATGTGGAATGGTGTCAAAAGCCTTGCTGAAGTCCAGGTAGGCCACGTCCACTGCCCCTCCCTGATCCAACTCCTTGGTCACCCAGTCAAAGAAATCTATGCAGTTTGTTTGGCATGCCCCCCACCTGATGAAACCATGTTGCCTTGGATCCTGTAATCCATTGGATACAAGATATTCCACAATCCTTTCCTTAAGTAGTGTTTCCATCAACTTACCCACCACTGATATCAGGTTCACAGGCCTAAAATTGCCTGCCTTCTCCTTGCTATCATGTCTATGAAGTGGGACTACCTCTGCCATTCTCCGGTCCCCATAGTCTTGTCTTCCTTCAGGTTAGTGAGTGCTTGATAGACTTTCTCCTCAGAAAACAGACTGTTGTCCACTCCTCTCCCCCCTCAACGTCCCTCCTCTTCTACTGTGAATACTGAGCAGAAGTATTTCTTCAAGATGTCTGCCTTTTCTTGATCCCCTCTGTACAATCACCACCCTCCCTCTTTAACTGCACAATCCCTCTCTTTGTCTTCCTTTTTTCTCTCTCACATACCTGAAAAACGTCTTGTCCCTTTTGATGTTCCCTGAGCTATTCTTTCCTCAGTTTGCACTTTTGCTCTCCTTATAGCTTTGCTTGCCTCCCTTTGTTTTACCTGGTACACCTCCCTATCCTCCTCCCTGAGTCCTCTTTTACCTTTTGAATGCTAGTCCTTTAGCCTTTACTTTTTCTGGCACCTCTTTGGAGAATAAAAGTGGTCGTCTTTTTCTTTTACTTTTGCTTACCTACTTGACACAAAGGTTTGTTGCCTTCACTATCCCCACTTTTAGTTTGGTCCTCCACCCCCTCTAGGTCCTCACCCCCTGCCAGGTTATTCTTGAGTCATTCCCCCATCTTTATGAAATCAGCATTTCTGAAGTCCGGGACTCTTGCCATAGTGTAGTTGGATTCCGTAGCAGTTCTTATGTAGAACAACACTGTATGATGATAACTCGTCCCCAGATGGCTTCCCATCTTGATGTTCTCAATCCTGTCTCTGTTTTGTAAGCACCAGATCCAGTTCTGCCCTATTGCAAGTGGGTTCACTGACCAGTTGCCTCATGAATGCACCCTTCAGGGATTCCAGTGTCCCTGCTCTTAGCTGAAGCTGCCACAGGAAGACTCCCATCAATCAGGAGATACGAGGCAATCTAAAATAGAATAAAAAAGTATTGGTCAAGATTTTCACTGCTATCATGTTCTGCTGCTTTAACATGCCATCATTTATTAATATGTCAGCTCAGGTTCTGGCTAGGTTCTCTATCTTTATTTCGTTTATCTTCAGAATGTTAGTCTTCCAGATCTCCTATCTGTAGCAATAGTGGATAGTCACATGTTGTTGGCAGAGAGTGCCAGGCCCTTATTGGGGATGACAAGCACTTTGGAATAAATGCGCCTTTAATTGTTACAAAATTATTTTTACTGACCAGGCCAATTTGGCAACCATGGGGAAAAAAAATAAGTTGATATTTTTTCGTATTCCCCTTCTGTTGCTTCCCCTTCTTTTTGTGCTTTTTTGGACAGGCTAATTACCTTCTCCCTACCATATTTTAATCAAAATAGGTAAAACTACCAGTTTACAGAATGCATACAGAACAACTAACAAAGTTCAAGACGTTAACTATCCGTTAGTAACTTTTTATTGTATACCCAGCATTACCCCATTCTCTGTTTATTTTATTCATTGTTATATACTGCTTAATTATGTAAATTCCTGATTGATTCATTAATTCCCTTTAAAATAGCCTGCTTACTGCTGTTTAATAACCTTGGTAATTTATATAGGCCTGTATTCTGCATAACTTACATTGAATGAACTTTACTATTGAATGTACTTGTTCTTCCGAATCCCCCTTCCTCTGGTTTGCACTTGAAAATAAGCTTCTGCTCAGTGTGCCTTTCCAGATACCAATTTTCAATCAGTCAATCAATCAATCAATCAATCACTGAACTTGCTCAAAAAAGTGCAAGCAGTGTTCTTTTATGCAAGAGCACTGTTAAATTTTGTTTAAAGCAGAATACCTCCCATGAAATATCCAGGAATTTAAAAACACCACATTTTAGTCCCAGGATAAGAAGCTCAAATAGTGTGTTTCTTCTTTGCTTTCCAATCCGTGTCCCCTTGTGATGATTCTCCACATGACGGGCCTTCCAGCCTTTTCCAATATAAAATAGTAATTGTTCCTATAATGTACAGTAGCAAAAAAGGGAAAACTGGTGTCTGTAAAGATCCAATTTCTGCACTACTTATCTCAAAAAATGCTAAAGTAATATTTTAGAGTCTACTTAAAATACTATCATTCACATAACCCACTTAATGTTAAATACAGCACTCATAACTGAGAGAGATTATCTAGCTGTCTTTTCAAATTAAAAATTGTACCCATAGTAGTTTATGAGGTCTTGTGAAAATAAAAAAATATTGCCCAGTTTTGGACACTTACATTTTATAAAAACACTTTATTTTAAAGTAATAATCTGGAGAAAATGGTGCACTGTTCCATCTCAACTGAGATCCTTTGTATTACTGATTGGGCCACTGCACAGTTAAAGGGGAGGTCCCATAAACATTTTTTCTTTAAAACAATGTAGCCTATAGGCTTGAACAATGAATGCCTCTATCACACCTTCTAACGTTCATCTGGATTTAAAGTTACTAAACTCCATGCTGTCCTACTATGAAAACCTGCATGGCTCCATTACAGTAGTCATGACCCTACTCTTGCAATGCATCATGACTTTGTGATGCTTTAGAGCTCAAGGTACTGTAGTTCTGCTTCATCTCTGCAGTGTCTTTGATTTTTTTCTTTGCTCATGTTGGCCAACACACTTCATGGAAACTGTATTTCAGAGTTGAAAGAAAGTGCTTTGAAAGAAGGTTGTTTGTGTTAATTGTCCATGCTGCAACCTCTTTGTTTTCTGTTAAAGTGTGCAGTCTATCAAAAAGCAAGTCACTTTACTTGAGAGGAGTTTATCTACTATTGTAGTCAGAGTATGAAACTGTTGCTCAGTGTAGGAGATAGGTGATTTATTTATTTCTGTTTTCCAGGTAAGCACTTTATTACAAAATCCCATTCACAGAAGCAAATGGTACACACAGGTGCACTACAAAATATGTAGCAGATATTAAAAAAAAAAAAAAAAAACAGCAAATTGTCAGAAAATTTCAAATAACATGCTATCTGTCATTTCCCAGTGGTCTACCATACTCTTCTGTGGTCCTGCAGTTTTGATCTACTGGCCCCACATCAACCATTTTTATTAAGCTAAAAATCAACTTCTGAATAATGATGCACACAGAAATGAAGGACTGGATATTTGTTTGAATCTGAGTCATAGGTGTACCGTAGCATTATGAGGCATTTTTTTGATCTGCAGATTGGGTGGGCTATGTGATTATGGGGGGGTGGGAGTGTGAGGTCTATGGACTTATAATAAGTGTGTTTGTCTGGGGTGTGTCACTTTTATTTATTTTGTTTTCTGGGTGAGCACATGTGACAAAGTCCCTTTTGTCTGGTTTCCCATGAGAGCTTCACTCCTTATTTAAACTAAACTATGCTAACCCTCTTCTCTAGGTCATTCTAAAATATGTTAAACCACCTTGGCTAAGTGGCATGGAGGGCTAAGGCATTGAGTGTCTTATCTCCTGCCACAACTGACATCAAGGCTTGTTGCCCCTGTGAAACTGTCTTTTTTCAAAACCCTGTTTTTATGGTCTTTTATGGAGTCCTATAATTGTTTCAGCTATGGGCTTCAATCCTCTATCAGCACTGTCATAGTTGCTCGTAATGTTATTCTTAAAATGCTCTTGGTTGTCTCTACCCTAATGGTAGCACTAATAAGCCCACTTTCCCCTTTCTTATACCCCTGTGACACACTTCCTAACTGCCCTTTCCTGTATGCTGCCTCCCCTTTTCCTCCACCACCTGTATTTATCACCTTAAATACCCTTTTTCTTCCCCTCCACCTTACTCAACCAGCTCTACATGTATAGTCTGTTTGTATTCTTTGTTAATTTGTATAGACTGTTTGAACTCCTGGTGTTCTTGTACTCTGCAGTTCAATACTCCTTAAATACTGTCTATGTCTATTAATTTTATTATTGTATGATCAGGTACAAAACTGTATAGACTTCGGTGCTACTGATGTATCCCTGATTGTAAATTAAGAATATTTAGTGGAGGGGTGGCTGCATATTCCAAACACATCATTATCTGGTCATGGAACACTTGAAGTTGTATACATGAATGCGGGTACTATGTGTCTATGTGTTCTTTATGATTATGTTTATACAGTTACTGTATGTGTGTGTTTTATGATTCTTGCCTTTTATTGATTATACATTGATTTGTGTTTATGATCTTGCATTGTAATGATTTTTACACAGCCTCCTTGGAGGTTATGCACTATTCTGTATTATGTGCTATGTTTCATGTTATAAACCCAGGTCCATATTGTAAATTAGTTTTTCTCAATGGTGTTCCACCTGGTAAAATAAAGAATTGATTGACTGATTGATTGACAACAGTGACCCGAGTTCAGGAACACAAATGGGTTGCCTGGGGGTCAACAGGGTGGGAGAGAATCAAGCCCTCCAAGGACTGCTGTCCTCTCCTGCAAGGGGGTGTTTGGCTGAGCTATCTCAGCCCATGACTACCACTGGGTGGAGGCCCAGTGGTAGTGCAGGTGTGAGCAACTAGAATAGGTGGAGCTGTGGATATGCAGGATGTGCACCCTTGCAAGCACATGTTTTGATGTGACACCATGGCAGGGGCTGAGGGAGAAATACAGAAAAATGTAGGCTTGGTTTTCATGAAGCCATGCCCATGTCCTGGTGGTTTGCCCTGCCTGTCTGATCTGAGGCCACACTGGATATGTCTGCTGGGGGGGGGCAGCCTTCCCCCTTCATACCCTCCATGGGAGGGGGATACATGGGGGTTCATGCTTTGAATGGAGAGAGGTACGTTACAACCATTGGTGGGGGGGGACAGGGCTGATAATCTGCTCAAGACCTGTCAAGGAGGATAAAAACCTTTGTGGAAAAAAGAAGCAAACCACCAAACTCTTCCCATCAAACTACAAGGTGATGTAGGGCCCACACTCTTCTGCAGCAAGCACACACTCCAAAAAAAAAAAAAAAAGAAAAACATCCCCTGCCTATCACAAGCCAATACACCTCGGACTCCACCACATAGTGACAGCTTCAGATAAACAAAAATGCCTCTTGATGCTACAACCAACCCATGATCCATATCCAAACCAACATCCATACAACAAAAAGTCTTTTATTGTATGCCATATTATTCAGGGAGTTAATTTTTAGTTGAACAACTGAAGCTGCTTGCCATTGGGCCAATAGATCAAAAACTGGACCACAGGAGATTATGGTGGACCACCGGGAAATGCCTGACTCTATGCTATTTGAAATGTTCTGCCAATTTGCTATTATTTTTTGCAGCATGAGCTACATATCTTGTAGTGCGCCTGTGTGCACCATTTGCTCAGCTGAGAGGAATTTTGTCAGTGTGCTTTCTGTACCTGGAAAACAAAAAATAAATGCATGTCTCCTATACTGAACAACAGCTATGTACTGTGATTGTAGAAATAAGTATATTCTCAAAGTAACTTGCTTTTAGAGAGACTGTATGCTCAAGTGAAAAGAGTTCGCATTGTTACATACGCACATGGGTGTCTTGAAATTAGCATGTCTTTATTCACTTGTAAAGCAATGGAGACACACACATGGCTTGGCAGAGGGGTCTGACACAGGATGTAGAAAAGACTAATGGTACATTCATATCTAACTGATCTGATTAAACATCATTTAGCTGTATTAACACATATAAACTCACATAACACTACTCAACCAATAAACTAGGAAGCATCTTGACTCGAATGTATGAAAACTGACTCAGTATACAGAGTGCCTAGTACAGCTTGCACATCGCTTAGGTTTTACAGTTTTACTGTCTTTTACAAGTAACAAACAAACAAAATTAAAATCTTTTGCTTTCATTTTCCTTCTAAGGCTATAAACTCGGCAACTCAACTGGAATGGATATTATTATCTGCAGGTACTGCGGGACACTTTTCAAAAGGGCAGTTTTCAAAGCTACAGAAATTCAAACGTCGAAAGTTTTAAAGAGGAGTTAACAACTTTTTTGTTTGTAAAAGCTTACGGTGTATGATTTTATATTATTAATGTTGTTCTTGTTTATATGTATTGTTATTTGTACAGTGCTTTGGTCTTTGGAAAAGCGCTTAAAATAAATTTTTACTTACTTACTTTATGCAGGATTTAGGATGCTGTCCTACATGCTGGACCATCAGAGATCTAAGGGCTCAGCTCCCAGCAACATGGGCAGAGATTGCGCACCTCAAATCGCATATTCAGGAGGAAATGTATTACAAGACCTGCATGCCATATCCCCAACATCCAACTGAAGCATCTCGACCACAGAGGGTAGTTGGTCCAAGAGGTTGGCAGGTGGTTAGGAGGGGCAAATGGGTGCCCCATCACTCAATGCTCACTAACGTATCACCTCCACAAACCATATAAAAACTACAAACAGGTATCCGCCACTATCTCCAAAATCAAACAAAGGGGCAGAGGACACTGCAGAACAGGACACTGCAGCACAGGAGCTAGAGCTACAAAACTCGCCCAAAACAGGGACCAAAACAAAAAAAAACAAAAAGGAAATCCCAAACACTTTTGATCATAGGAGACTCCATGATTCGGGGAGTTCATACCTACCTCCGGCTGGTGGTAATGGTCAGATGTCTCCCAGGTACATCAGCGTGGACAGACACTGACCGCATTGCTAAAATCATGCAGGAAGCAGGAGGAAACATCAATGTCCTGGTACACACAGGGACTAACAATCTCACCAGCCGGTCAGTTGTGGAGACCAAGGAACACCTGACCCGGCTGGGAGACAAACTGTCATCCATTTTGTCCAGCATCTACTTCACTGAGATCCTGCTGGTCTGGAAAAGGGGGGCAGATGGATGAAAGATCAGAGAAGGGGAGATAGGGGAGCTAAACATGTGGCTGAAGGGCTGGTGCCAGGAAAAAGGACACAACTTTGTAGGTAACTGGCAACAGTTTTGGGAGCTAAGGTTCTTTAAATTCGATGGACTGCATCTGACTAAGGATAGAATCAGTGCATTGGGGCAGAAGTTTGATGTCTTTGCAGAATATTTAAACTAGCAAATGGGGAGAGGGTTGTAGCACCTAATACATCAAATGGGAAGAACATCCCTCCCCCCTCAGCTAGTGATCAAACAGGAGTTCAGCATGTTTGTAATTCATTTGCATCACCAGGTAAGGAAAAAGGTCTGGCTCCCCATATGATGCGTAGGGAAACACTGGACCTCACCCAACAACTAACGCACTGAAATCTGGCCAATGGAAAATCATGTACACAAATGCCCACAGTCTGGGAAACAAGATCCCAGACCTGAAGGCAACAATGACAGAGGTTAAACTGGACATAGTAGCAATTAACGAGACATGGTTCACCTGTAACCACACTTGGGAGACTTAAGTACTTGGCTATGTACTATTCAGAAGAGACCGAGGTGCAAAAAGGGAGGTGGGGGAGTGGCCCTTTATGTCAATGAAAATATCAAAGCTACAGAAATTCAGAATACACATAAGGAGCCAGAAGAACTGTGGGTCACCCTGGAAACAGGAAATGGGACAACCACATGAACTGGGGTTGTCTACAGGCCTCCAGACCAGGGGGTGAACATAGACACATTACTGTTAGAAGATATACAAAACATGACAGCTAAAGGTGAGGTTCTGATAATGGGAGACTTCAACGTGCCAGATACAAATTGGTCAATACCAGCTGGAACATCCACCGGAACTAGACACATAGTGGATGCCATGCAGGGGGAGGGCCCCAAATAATTGGTACAACAACCCACAAGAGACAAGACTATCCTGGCTCTAGTACTGATTAACGGGGAAAGGATCACAGATCTACAGGTAGAAGGTCACCTGGGGGCCAGTGACCATTACATGGTATGGTTCAATTTAGCCACTAGAACTAAATCATCCCATTCCAAGGCAATAACATGGGACTTTAGAGGAGCTAACTTTGATAAGATGGCCACCAGAGTTAAGCTAGCCCTGGCAAGAAGAAATACAGTTGAGGGGGTACAGGTCAAGTGGGCAAGCATTAAGGATGCAATACTTGAAGCAACATCCCATTGTGTTAGGGAGAAAAGTAAGAGCAAAACAAGGAGGAAGCCACTTTGGTTCTCAAAAACAGTAGCAGAAAAGATTAGAGCCAAAAGGTTGGCCTTCAGGAAATATAACAGAACACAGCGGGACGAAGATAGGGAGGCATACCAAACTTCCCTAAGGGAGTCAGGGAAGGCAGTAAGGCAGGCAAAGGCCCAAACCAAGGAAACGCTAACACGAACAGTAAAAGAAAGGAACAAGGCTTTCTATAGATACATTAGAAAGGAGAAAGTCCAGAGGGGTATTACTAAGATTAAAGGGATAAGGAGGAGTGTGTGGAGGAGGACCAAGGAAAAGCATCTATTCTAAATAGATACTTCTGCTCAGTATTTACTGAGGAGAAAGTGAAACAGAGCACAGCTCAGCACCATGGACACAGAGGGAGGGAGGTGTGCACAAGTCCCTTCACAAAAGAAAGGGTCCTACAAGAGTTCGCTAAGCTCAGGGTGGACAAGGCAATAGGACCTGATGGCATACATCCCAGGGTACTAAAGGAGCTAAGAGTGGAACTAGCAGAGCCATTAGCAGAACTGTTTAGTGAATCTCTGAGCACAGGAGAGGTCCCAGAAGACTGGAGAAGGGCTCATGTGATCCCACTCCACAAGAGAGGCAGCAGGAGGGAGGAGGAAGGGAACTACAGACCAGTCAGTCTTACCTCAGTAGTGGGCAAGATTATGGAGGCACTCCTTAAGGAAAGAATAGTGCAACAACTGGAATCCATAGGAGCACAGGATCCAAGACAGTATGGGTTTACAACAGGAAGGCCCTGTTAAACTAATGTCATAGATTTCTTTGACTGGGTAACCAGAGTGGTGGACCAAGGGGATACAGTTGATGTCACCTACCTTGACTTCAGCAAAGCTTTCAATACTGTTCCACACAGAAGATTAATTAATAAGCTGGGGAGGCTCAGGGTGGGTCAGAGGTTGATCAACTGGGTGGCAAACTGGTTGGCGGGCAGATAGCAGAGAGTGGTGGTAAATAGTATACAGTCAGAAGAGATGCAAGTCACTACTGGGGTACCTCAGGGATCAGTCCTGGGGCCAGTCCTCTTCACTATCTTAATCAGTGACATAGCAGATGGACTAGAGGGTAGGGTTTGCCTGCTTGCAGATGACACCAAGCTCTGCAACAGAGTATTTGATCCAGATGGGGTGGGCAGAATGAGAGGAGATCTGGAAAAACTGGCAAAATGGTCTGAAGAGTGGCAACTGGGATTTAACACAAAGAAGTGCAAGATCATGCACATAGGGAGAGAAACCCTGACGCTACCTATAGGTTGGGAGGGGAGTTGCTGGCAATCACAAGGGAAGAAAGAGACTTGGGTGTCATCATCACAGATGACCTGAAATCATCCAAGCAGACCACTAAAGCAGTAGGTATAGCTAGAGGGATGTTGGGGTGTATTAGTAGGGGTATCACAAGTCGTAAGAGGGAGATAATAATCATCCCTCTTCACAAGACACTGGTTAGGCCCCATCTGGAGTACTATGTGCATTACTGCAGGCAACACCTGCACAGGGACATTAACAAAATGGAGGAAGTCCAGAGAAGGGCAACCAAAATGTTGCAGGGACTACATCAGAAAACATATGAGGCCAGTTTAACGAAGCTCAATATGTATACCCTAGAGCAAAGGAGGGAGAGAGGTGATATGATTGAAACATTCGAACATCTTAAGGGCATTAACAAGGTGAAAGAGTCTAACATGTTTCAATATAAGAAAAATAGCAGGACAAGAGGACACAGCATGAGATTAGAGGGAGGCGATTAAGGGGTAATGTGAGGTAGTTCTTTTTCACAGAAAGGGTGGTGGATGCATGGAACAGTCTACCTCAGGAAGTGGTGGATATGAATATAGTACAGGGCTTCAGACAGGCATGGGATAGGCATAAGGGAGCAGTACAGATGTATATGAATAGATAGGCCATTGACAGAGTAAAGGCCTATGACACATTTATAAGGTAGAAAAAATGGGCAGACTGGATGGGCCTTGTGGTCCATATCTGCCATCAACTTCTATGTTTCTATATTTTTCTATATTATGTAGCTTTCTGTAATCACAAATACACACATCTATTTGTCTCTACAGAACTAATCATCTAGGCAACTTAGCAACTTTACAGCACAACTTCTAGGGCTCACAGGGCAGACTGCTCACTTCAGACTTAAAAAAATTATGAGAACTGTTGCAACATTTTCAGATTCAAACAGCAACTCTGCTTTGTAGTTATAAACTGCAAAAATGATATGCTTTTAGCATGACATCTCATAAAGAAACATAAATCAGGGAATGTTACTGTACCTGTAAAGCAATGTAGACACACGCATGCACACATGCACGCACGCATGCCTGCACGCATGCAACACACACACGCGCACACACACGCACACACACGGCTCAGCAGAGAGCTCAGGCACAGGATGTGGGAAAGTGGGAAAGACAGGGTTTATGCTGGTCCAGCACGGCCTGATCCCCCTGAAACACCCCCCAACCTGGTTACAAGAGTCACTTACAGGTTAGTTCCCAGTTTACAGGAAAGAGGGGTTTACAACAGATATCATCCCTGTAGGGTCTTCCATCATCACTTGCATGCTTTGGAGTGCATCACATTGCTCCCACTTTACCCTATAACATATTTAATTTATTTATATAAATATGTTCCTTTATCTGTTTTTCTTTGAGTGCCACAGTAGCACATAATCTAATTACCATGTCAAAGGACAATTACACTTCACAGACAACAGCCTCCTTTCAAAGCACTTTCTTAGAACTCCACAACACTTCAAAACCACAAAAAAAGCAGTTTACATGAAGTTTGTTAGTCAACATGTGCAAAGAAACAAGCAAAATCACTGCAGAGATGAAGCAGAACTACAGCACCTTAAGCTATCATCAAGACCCATGATGCATTGCAAGAGTAGGGTCACAACCTCTGTAATGTAGCCAAGCAGGTTTTCACAGTAGCACAGAATCCAGTTTAGTAACGCGTAATTCAGATGAAATGCAATATTTTTATACAGTATCTGCTAACATACAGTGTATTCTGTGTGTAATTGTCTGTAGTAAGTATGAATATATAAAATGAGTTACTGCTGTTCTGCAAATGGTTTCTTTTGTGCATTGTCCCCTGCTGTTGTACAGTGTATGTAACTGTGTCCGGGCATACTAGTGTTGTCTCTTAACTTATGTGTATAAATTCTCCTGTGTTAATGTACAGCAATTGTCTACTGTCAGTAATTTTGAATGTAACTAATTCCAGATCACCCCAGAAAAAGTGACATGCAGTCTCAATGTGCCTACCCGGTTATCACAATTCAAATAACTAAATACATTTGGAGTGTGGGAAAGAGGCATTCATTGTTCAAGCCTATAGGCTGCATTGTTTTAAGGCAAACTTGTTTATGGAACTATCCCTTTAAGCAGTTTATCTTCAAGCAGCTTCAGTCAACACTTGGAACAGAAGACTATAATATTTTAAATTTTAAACTCAAGAGCTGTAACTTCAGTTATCCGCACTAGAAGTCTATGCCCATTTAGTGGGTCTGCATTCTGTCAGCATGTTGTAGCTCTCAAAATGGTGCTTACAGCCAGAATGGTTGGTACTTCGTAAGTATGTGCTCCTGTGTGACATAGTCATGGGCCATAAAGCAAAACTATTGGCTGGAGCATGATAAATAAGCACACTATTTGTTATTGTGTAAAAATTTTCTTCATATAGTTTTTGAACAAAAATATATATATATATTTTTTTATAGAGCTGTTTCTTGCTTTTAGGGTGCTGGCTGGCCCTTGAGCCCATACCAGCCTCCTGGCTACCATCTCTCCCCAGGACTCGCCTACCTTGATTTCCCCCACGGCTTGCCCTCTGTGGCAGGGCTCGGTGAGGGACTCATGTCCCCCTTGGAGTCCACATCTGGTTCAGCAGTGTGCAGGGGTGATGGCGCATGTTGGGGATCGGTGAGTGGGGCTTCCTAGATGCACAGCCTCCACTTTTTCCCATTTTCAGTTACCCACCCAAGGTTGGCGCAAGTGCACTGGCACAGGCTTGCAATGTTAAAATGCTGCACATACTTGAATGCCTGAACCTGGCCCTCAGAGATGTGGCTGCATGCTGTGCCACCCAGCCTCTCCTGGGCGGCAGTCAAGCAGCAGCATGCAGTGCCACCCCCCCCCCAAAAAAGGAGGAGAGCCATCCCTATGCTTGATCCTCTTTCACTTGGCTGGATCGCGAGCGACTGGAACAAAGTAGAGTACATTATATAGTTTGGGGACTGTTTAACTGGATGTGGCCAGAGTTACAAATGCCTCCACTTGTGGTTGAATCATTTTTATAATTGCATGGCCTTTGTTTTTGAGTTTTTACTGCTTCACTGAGTACCGCTTGAAGACCATTTAATTTGAAATGAACTACTATGGCCAGCCACATGCAATAGCAGCTGAGTGGGTGTGCTGGGAAGGGGGTTTACTTATTGGTCAAGTCAGTTAGTGAAGACAAGAGCTATTATCTTTCTGTGGAGTGGGGTAGCAGGAGAAGGTGCTTACTGCTGAGCAGATGGGGAATGGGGTAGCATAATACATTTTTGTGATGGTTGGGTCTGCGTGGGGGTGGAGGTGGGTTTTTGGGTTCTGCTGTGGGTAGGGGAGGGCATATAGTTTTCTCAAGGCAGTGAACCCTCTGACAGACTCTCAAAATGCCACTTCACAGAGACTTCATGAGGCATAGTGCTACTCAAAGTGGCACTTCATGGGCAAAGTGTCACTTCATATAGTCTTTGCCTGGAGAAGTTGGCACTTCACTGTGCATAGTGCTACATGAAGGGCCATGTGAAGCAGTGACACTTCATGTTGCACTACCAGTAGTGAAGTCAAAAGACTTGACCTGCACCTTTGCCCAAGTGCACAACACTTTACCCGTGGTAATCACCTATAAGGCTTACCTACATGTAATCTCAATAGGGATATCCTTGGGCTGGCAAATGTTGGTGTTGGAGAGGAAGGGAGACACTCAAATGTTGTCCACAATTCACTGGGAAATCTTCCCAGCTTTCTTCAAGCAGGCCCCTGTCAAGCAGCCTTAAAAGACTAGGAGATACACAAAAGGGAAAGCAAAGAAAAGAGCATCTGAATGATGCCAGGGTGCACATGCTCATAAGTGGCACTCGATGGGGGGGGGGCAGGGCATGAGTTGCCCACTATCCCATTGAACTCCAGGCTACAGGCTTATAATTTATAAAGCTTTATGACTTTGAAAACAGATTTAAGAACAGAGGTTAAGAGCAAAACTCATTTGTACCATTTGGGCCATATTAATGTCAATTTTATTTATTTATTTATTTATAGAGGTAGTTATATGAAGGTTCACAGGTATTGTGGTACAAGGTGAGCTATTTGCAGTCACAGATGTGATGCCGTATTGCATTATTGATTGAGTAACGTGTTTGCTGCCACAAATATGGCAATTTGCTGATGCAAACTGCATTATACCACAGTACTGGTGAACATTTATATAACTTTCACTGTCTTTATTTATGCATGCATAACTGGGAAAAATAGATTGACACAGTTTTGACCAAGTCCTGGCACAAACACTTACAGGAAGTCTGCAGCACAAAACAATTACAGAATCACATTTACTAATCTAACAAGGAAAAAGAATATCCATATAGTGAGAATGTTAGGTCGCCTCATTTGGGCAGTGGTGGTGCTGCAGTTTGGGATGATGGAGACCCAGATTCAGAAATGAACCTGTCACATTCGAGGGTGGTGGGGAAAGGACTGTGCATCCCACTGGATGCTTGCCTTCCTCTGGGAGAGTGGGTCCAGCACTCCCCTGCAACGCAGCCACTTGGGTGACCACATGGCTGTGTGGTTTGAGCTTACTGGAGCATTACTGGGAAGAGAGAGCATATGGTCATAGGCACATCAAGTAGTGACAGTGCCTTGGATGTCAACATCATGAACTCCCAGGGCGGGTCCAAAAAATAGGGAAAGTACAGGCCATCAATCAGAGGATGAAGCCTCAACTGTCTCCACTGTCATTATGGATCTCCATTTCCACCACTTCCTTAAGGCCAGCCCAGGGCTTCCAAAATCAACTGTACAGTTGGTCTGATATATAGTGCTTAACACCTACCAACGATGCTAATAAATGATGAGGTCCCACACAAGAGATGGTCTGGGAAAGTGAAAGGGCTGTGACAAACAGGGAGCCTGAGGAAAAAGGCTGGAAGATATTCTGTGGCTGGGAAGGTACATTTTTCTAGCAAAGATGAAAAGAGGTTCAATCAGAGGGTCATATAAAGAAGATTATAGTTGTCAGTAGTCCTATTTTCTGAAGGTTTTTGTCACAGACACAATGGGAGTAACACTTTTTTTAATGTAGGGACCCAGACATTTTGCTTTGTAGACCACTGGACCTCAAAGTATAAAGCTATGTTTGGAGCTGGATACTTTGGCTGTGAGGTCTTGCTGTAGTGAGGTGCACTAGTCAGTTTGTTGTGAGTTTGAGCAGCAGTGACTTCAGCTACTATTAATTGCCTGGGTGTGGGGGTGACACAGCAAGTGGCAGCCAGGACACCAATATAAAGTGCAGATATTGTTCTTATGGGGATTGCTATGTACAAGATAGGGTACTAACTGAGGTCCAGCATTTTCTTAACAGGGCACATACACTGGACTGCCCTGGTACAGAGCCGCCACTGAGTTTTAGGGTGGCTAGGGCTGCAGCCAGTGTTAGGTCTACATATTAGCCACTGAGTCATTTGGATTTATTTTACATCACTTCGTAAATGTTTCACTAGCCACTGTTGGTGATAGCCTTTTATGCCATTTATAGGTTTGGGACCCTGTGGAGTGTTCTGTGGCTAGAGTTTCGGGGTGGGGGCAGGCTTCTTCTTCTGTGGGGGCCTTGGAGTGCAAGTAACCCCTTTCCCAGAAAGTACTCCTACTTCTCACCCCCTGCCATCTTCAAAACACTCCCCACTATCTGAGCCCTATCACTTTCCCCACCCAATCCTTATCAGTTCAAACAAAATCCGGTTTAGTAAAATTACCCTTATTTACTCATATGCTGTGCAACACAAATATGTTCATTCTCTGTGTCTCACCACTGGACTCAAATGCCAGTAGTGCCTTGTGCAAGATTGCTGGTATTTGGGCTTGGTAGGGAGATGGAGTGTAAGGGTGAACTGATGCTGAATTAAAGGAGTAGTACACCGAGAATTTGCAAAAACATATGTTGTGCAGAGTGTTTTTATTTGTGTATGAAGTCCTAGTGTGTCCTTCCCTCTGTCTGCTATTAGGAGTTCTTCCTAAATTAGTCTGCTAGTTTTATGGTAGTTTTATGACCCCTGGGCATCTCCATCTCAGCTAAGTTTATTGCTTTCCTTATTTCTACAATGCATCCTGTCTCATGTGACAGTGATGTAGTTGGAACTATAGATTCAACAGCAAGTACTGCTTTACAATCAGTTTGCAACAGTAGAGATGGCTATATTTTAAAATTTATACAGGGTTCAGCTTGGTGACTACTCTCATTGCAAAGGTCCTTTTGTTGTGATTAATTGTGACACTGGTTGTGTATGTGTAACTTGTATGGTTTTCAAAATATTTACATTTGTTTGGCATGTCTATTAGAGTGTTCACTCAGAAAGAAAAAAAAGCATTTGCTGTTTGCAAGCACTTCTGCACACATGCCAAACAAACCTAAATATCTTGGAAAATTTGATATCCTGTGATATTAGTGCTGGGGAATGGGTGCCTACGATAATGGTGACCCACTCCCCAGTGCATTTCAGCAATGGCTACAGGAGAGTAGGTTGGCCAGATGGGGGGGGTGGGTGAATATAGTGACAGGATGTCACTATACATATGCCCATGGGGGGGAAGAGCGAGCATGCACAGCAAAGGATGGGAGGGTATATGAGGGGTGGTGTCACAGTGGGTTGCTGAGCCAACCCCACAGCATGATGGTCGGGTTCACGGCATTGGTCGCCAGGGTACTGGGTTCAGGTCCGGACACTGGTGCGCTTTTGTTGCGCTCAGCCTGAACCTTTTTTTTTCTTGTTTTCACCCCCCTGACATGCACCCCCAGAGCTGAGAATCCTTGAGTAGGGGGGATGCAGGAGCGAAGCCCACATAAAACATTAAAAAACGAAGTCCCTGATGCCCTTTTGCTGTGAGCAAAAAAAATGTTTCGGCACTCTTGACTTCTAGATAACAGTGATTGCCTTTAGGTTTTCACTGTTATCACATAGAACCAAAAATGTACAAGCTACACCAAAATGACCAGCAGCAGAGTTGTTCAGGACAAAAAGACATTTACAATGAGGGTAGTCACTAAGCTGAACTCTGTATATTTTTAAAAATATAGCCATCTAATTAACCATATGTCCATGTTTTTTAACCTGATTTCCCACTTTGGATGACAAATATTTTAAAAACTGTGAGGAATTCAGCTTAATGACAACCCTCATTGTAAAATTATTTTGTTCTGATCAACTTTTCTGCTTGCTGTTTTTGTGTAGCTTGTATAGTTTTCAAGATATTTATATTTTTTGGCATGTGTGCAGATGCACTTGCAAACAGCAGACACATTTGTTCTTTCTGAGTGAACACTCTAGTAGACATGCCAAACAAATATAAGTATCTTGAAAACCATTCAAGTTACACATATACAACCAGTGTCACAATTGTTCACAATAAAACAACCTTTACAATAAGGGTAGTAACCAAGCTGAACTCTGTATAGTTTTTAAAATATAGCCATCTCTAGTGTTGTAAATTGATTGTTAAGCAGTGCTTGCTGCTGAATCTATGGTCCCGGCTACATCACTGTCACATGAGGCTGGATGCATTATAGGAACAAGGAAAGCAATATAGTTAGCTGAGATGGAGATCCCCTGGGTCATAAAACTACTATAAAGCTAGCAGGCAAATTAAGCAAAAACTCCTAATAGCAGACAGAGGAAGGACACACAAGGACTTCACACACAAATCAAAACACTCTGCAAAACATATGTTTTTGCAAATTCTGGGTGTACGACTCCTTTAAAGTTCAGTGTGAGTGCCAAATCCAGCCACTTTTGACACAGATGAAAGGGAAAGGGAACATTGTTTAACCAGGAGTAGCACACTAAGCCAAAGCATGTTTTCAGATGCAACCTGGGAGCAAAAGGAAGTTAAGTAACTTGCTCAGGATCACACAGTATGCACCTAGGTGGCTGTCTCCAGATCTGCAGTTCAGAGCCTTAACCCACTGTGCTATACTGCCTCCAGGAAGGGAAGGGAAAGGGAACATTGACAGCCAATAAACAGAACAATGAAGCCAGTCCAAAGGGACTGTATTTCCCTTCGGCAATTTAGCATGTCTATAGAGGTGGGCAAAGCTAGAAAACTTCATTTCACAGAGAAGTTATTGAATTTTACTGAATTCACAAAATTCTCCTTTAAGGTGAAGCTCTACTTTGCCTTAAAGGAGAACTTTGTGAATGGTGACAATTGTGAACTATGCCTGAAAATTTTGGTTTAAGGTGAAGTTTGCAAGGATCCATGGGACTGGAGGTCACATGGTGCTGCAAAGAGCTGTATTGCCAAGTGTAGGCTGAATACAGTACAGTGTGAGGAACAGACAGTGGGTGTTATATATGCTCTGTATCTTTGTGTCTAAAAACATTTGGGAATCATTTAAAACAGGCAGTTTTTTCCAAGCATCACTCCATGAAGTGTCTACTGTGCCTTGTGCCTCTAGATATCATAGAATCTCATAGAAATGAATGATTATGGAAAACCATACGGCCCATATAATGCTCACCTCTTTACTCAAGGGAGATCAATCATTTGTGTATTTTTTTGTGATTTAGTTAATTTAAAGTTGTAGTTTCATTTTCTGTATTGTGTATTGAAGCATTACTGTTGGTGGGAGGGGAGCTTAGCTGCAGCAACTTCTAGAAAGAACAAAATCTGGTCAGAGCCGATAGGGCTGCAGCTAAGGAGTTTGGGGTAAACATTTTGTAAATTACCAAAGTTACAAGCATGTATGTGCAAAATGTAACATACTGTAGGCTCATAAATGTGTTGATTTGTAATATTGTTGCACCACATTTTCAGCATAACCTTGTTATGACCCTGTCTCATGAAGATGGGCAGACAAAATGTTCATCTCCTGGCTTAAAGGTGTTTTTTTGTTTAGGGACTGTGAAATCAACTTTTGGGACGCAAAAGCACATTTTGGGTAGGAGTTGAAAACTGATAACTGTCACATTCATGAGGTGCTGTAAAGATATGGCTATGCTAAAAATTTTAGGTAAAAATATTGACTATCACTGAACATACAAGCCTGTGTTTGCAAAAATCAACATAGGCTTATAACATTTTTGTTTTTTAATGTTTTAACATCAAATTTTCAACAAAGCCTTCTTATGACCCCACCTCAGAACAAGGGCAGAGAAAAGTTTCAACTCCTGGCCAAAAGGTGATTTTGTGCAGGGACCACAAAATCACTTTTCGGGATGTAAAAACATCTTGGACAGGATTTGAAAAAAATGACAAGTTATATCATTCATGAGGATCTGCAAAGATATGGCTATGTTGTAATTGTGGCGTAAAAATATTAAAAAGTACAAAAGTTATGAGCCTGCATTCGCAAAATTCAACATAGGCTCATAACTTTGTTGTTTTTCAATATTTTTACACAAAATTTTCAGCATAGCCTTCTTATGATCCCACCTCATGAACAAAAGCAGAGAACATTTTCAATTCCTGCCCAAAAGGTGATTTCACACAAGGACTGCAAAATCACCTTTTGGGACAGAGCTGCCTAATGACAGTGACATTGTTCATGAGGAGGGGTTCCAAAGAAGGCATATTGAAAATTTGGGCCAAAAATATGTAAAAATGCCCAAGTTATGACACTAAGTTCAAAATCCCATTGAAATACATTGAACTGTGTACCTGTGTCTTCAGTTAACAATCTGGCTTTGAAGAGTGAAGACGCATCTGTGGTCCAGAGAGGATTACGGTGTTGGACCCCCGATGGGCAAGTAAGGGCTTGGGGGTGTGTGGGTGGTGGATGCTGAGTGGGAGGGCTGGGTGAGGGTGAGGAACAGCTGCAAAAGACATCGATGGACCATTTTTTTTAAAGGTGGAAAAAAAGAGAGAATGACGATCCCCAATCATGACACTTGGGGATTGGGCACCCCCAGTGTCACACTTATGTGGGGGATGACATCCATGGACCTTTTTTCTTTTACAGGTGAAAAAACTCACACAAAAAAAGACAGACAATCCCAGATCGTGACACTGGGGGATTGGGCACCTCGAGTGCCAGACAAAAGACAGATGATCCCCGACTGTAACACTGGTGGACTGGGCATCCCCAGTGTCACAGTTATGTTTTGGGGGAGTGTGGGATTGTGGGTGCTGAGAGGGAGGGTTGGGTGGGGAATTTTTATAATATAAAATAAATAAGTACAATAGATTGTCACGGCGGAACATGGCCCACTCAGCCATGACCAAGATGGCCGCCGCATGCTACTGCACATACGTGACTGCTAGCGCATGCTCAGTACAGTGCAGCAGCCATCTTGGACAAAACAGAATGTGCCGTGTTCTGCCATTACCGCTGGCACTTTTAAATAGTGCAGTGGTGTGGTGATGGGTACAACATGAGCAGACTGCTTCACGGATGCGGAGGCACTGTGATGCAAGTCCAACATGTTCATTCAGAAAGATTGCAAAGTCCTTTTTTACTGAAAGCAAAAGGAATGCAGGACTCTACCCACTGCAGCCCTAAAAAGGCAGGTTAGGCATCCTTTTATGTCTTAGCTGTACTAGTGCTATTGTAATCAGTGTTTTGTGTGATTTTTTTCCCCTGTTTCCTTTGATTTGTAATTTTAGTTCTGTAGAACGGTTAGGTGTGAATTATTTTTGTCACTCTAGTTTGACTATATTTATTTCATTTTTGTTTATTGAGTGAAGTTAGTGGTTTTCTGTGTACACAGTGATGTCATTATAATTACCTGAGTTGTTGTGTCTTGCATGTTTACCTTAGTCCATAAAATCCTTGTTCTGTATTGTTTGTGTAAAAAAACCTGAAAAAAAAACCAAAACGGTGGCAGTGTGGGTGCTGCTGGTGATTTATTAAGCAGGTAACCAGAAAAGGCACACTGAGCCAGGGCTCAATTGCAGGTGTGACCTGTGGAAGGGGTAAAGAGAAAAACATGTTACAAGTACAATACAATATACAGAAATACAAATCAAAAAGCAATAAATTGAATACAAGGGAGTTGGAACACTTTGATGAAATAGCAAAAGTCATTGTCAATCAAGGTAAATCACTGTAGCAGCCATGGGTAAAGTAAGTAATCAAAAAAGAATGTATCATTGACATATTAAGCTGTGGTGGAAAGGGGTGTACAAGGAGCAGCAGTAGGGGGTGAAAATGCAGCCAATAAACAGTAGTAAGTACAGGAACATTTCTGCAGCAGGTGAGAGTGCATAGTGGTGCTATTTCATGAGGCGCTTGAACTTCATCAGAGGTTGCTGCTGCTTCCACAGGGTGTGTCCGGCAGCCTACTGTGGCACTTCTCTTGCACCCTCCATGAACTAGAATACAGAATATAAAATACATAGAATGGAATGAGTATAATAAAAGTAAACAGGACAGTTATACCTAAGAATAAATTGACAAAAGTAAGTTACCAAGCAATACAATTGTGGAACTGAACAAAAGAACAATTAAATAGTTATTGACTCAACAAAATAAAAACTGGGGGGGATGACTGATACTGGGGAAGTGCCAAGGGATAGATAAATAGGTAAGCTGCAGTTAAGAAGTTAACCCAACTTAGAAACAACTGCAGGAGTGAGTAGAGAACTCACAGAGAAGAGCTTTAAGAGCAGGAAAGGAAGGAGCATAGTGAATAGAAGGGGGAAGGGAACCTCAAACTTTAGGGAAATGAAATGAGAAGGCAGCCTGGCCAGCAGTAGATTTTACTTGGGGGAGACCAATTAAGCACCTTGACAACATCAAGTGTCCTGGGTGCAAATGACAAATACAACTAAGTATCATCTGCATAGCAATGGAAACCCAGATTGTATTGCTGAATGATTCCTCCCAAGGGCAGCATGTACACTGCAAAGAGCATGGGTGAGAGAACTGATTCTTGGGGCATGCCACGGAAGATGGACATTGGAGAAGATGAGAAAGGTCCCATCACCACCCACTGCATTCTATCTCAAGGTAGAACTTGAACCAGCAGATGATGGTGCCTGCTGAGGAGAGATCAAGGAGGATGAGAACTGAACATTCACCTCATCCCTTGCTCTGAGGAGATTATTATGCACTCTGACTAATGCCATCTCAGTGCTATGCCTGGATCTGAAACCAGACTAAAGCTGTTCTTAGATAACATGAGCTACATAGTATACCTCAAGCTGCAGTGCCACAACTTTCTCAATAACCTTGCCTTAAAAAAAGTAGGTTAGAGACAGGAAGATAATTTGCTAGACTGTACAAGTTCAAAGATATTTTTTTCAGAAGGGGTCAAACAAATGCCTCTTTCAAAGTGACTGGAAAGACCCCCTCTGATAAGGAGCACCGAACAATTCTAGCAAACACTGGACCTGATGACAACATGCATCTCACTAGTAACTGTGTGGGGCCTGGGTGTAATTCACAAAAACTGGGCTGGAACTCCAAGATAACCTCGCAGATCTCTTCCATCGTTATCAACTGGAACTCACCCCAGGACAGCTGAGTGCATCTGTAAGGCGCTGGCTTGACCCTACTGGGTTGTAACAGCCTATGTGGTAAGATCCTGGCCCTAATAGAGGACACTCTGTCCAAGAAGAATAGAGTGAACTCTTGCACTTAACTACTAAACTCACTCTTACTGGATGCAGACAGGTCAGATTTAATAACCTGTCTACAGTACAGAAAATCTCAGCTGGTCAATTCTTCCCAGCTGCAATCTCCCTGGACAGGAATGCTGCCTTCTTTCATGAGATTGCCCTTTGATAGTTATCAAGATGAATCTTCAAAATGAGTTTGTCTTACTCAGCCCACGATCTCCTCCAACATTGCTCTAATCTCTCTTATCTCCCTGAGCGCCCAATCAACCCATGGGGATCCCAACCAAGAAACCCAGGGTCATACATGGATGGGTGCTACGGAATCAACCTGTAATAGGCCCTCACTGTGTTCTCCGAATCTGTCTCACAAGCAGATAACATCTCCAAGACATTCATTACCACCTGCAGTCTTTCTGACCTTAGCCCCTTTAAAAGATGATAATGAATTACCTCCACAGGGGGTGGACTACAGGGAGAGGATCCTGATAGAGAACTTATTCATTTATTCAAAGGTTTCACCAGGAAGGCATTCTGAGCTGAGAAGCTTGTTTCCAGAAGTGTCCTGGGGGGAAAGGGGAGGGGGAGAAGTACAAGTACAAGGTCACATGAATACATGAGCATAAGTGAAAAGCACATGGCACATATCAGATATAACATTACAGCAAAAATTGCATTAAATTTGCAATAAGTACAATATTGCAGCATAGGTACTGTGATAGTTTTACATACACGCAGAAGAAAAATACACAGGTAGTCAGGCAATCTAGGGCACAGTTGAATTAGACTAAATGGAGCAGCCTAGTTAGGGTCAAGCCCTATGGGATTGCGGGTGGATTGATCAATCAGGTGTCTACCTAGCTGGACTCTGACATAGGGAACCCATGACCTGGATCTAGGGATTAAGAGTGGTGTAGAAGGGGTAAAGTTAGGGAGGGATGATGGTGGGTTTTGGGAGGAACAGGAGGGGGCCATGTATTCTTACAATAGGGAGGAGAGGGAATTGTGTGAGGTGGCATTACAGATGGAGGGGGGAGCCCATTCCACAGTTTAGGACAGCGGAATGAGAATGCGGATTGGCCAGTGGAGGTGGAACAGTGGGGATAGCAAATGTTTTAGGTCAGTAATTCTTGATGTTTGTGGTGTATAGGGAGGACCTGCCTGGTTACTCCCTGGGCACCTTTAGCATCAGGGAAAATAGGGTCTCCCTTATATCTGCCAAAGCACTGGGATTGTAGTTCCAGGATGTAACCTGGATATTGGTAGAGCATCAATACAAAACAGAGGCCCGATAGCATGGAACTCATTACCTATTAGCCTAAGAGATGGATCTTCATTGATTCGCTTGGGCCCAATAAACAAATGGTGCTTAGATAGGGCTATGGTCCCTCAACACTGCTGCTTAGATGAAATAATATGATCTGATAGATATATGTGTACAGACTTTTCCCCTACCTTGTATGTATCTTAGCTATTCTTTTTGTAACTGGAATGCAGTAACATGATGTTTTGAATGTAATTTTTAATGTCCCTATGTATTGAACTGCTGTGTATATTTATACTGTATTTCTTTTTATGTAATTCTTGATACTTATGTAAGACTGACTAAGCTTTAAGGACCTCCTTGGAAATGAGCTGTGTTCAATGGAGCTTTATAAAATGGCAGAGGAAGATCCAGTAATCTGATTGGCTCTTGGCCATGTATAAAATATGTTTTATACATGGTAAATAAATAGTTCTGTCCAACAGTGAAGTGTCCAGGGCCATGCTCAATGAACGTTTGGAACTCTGGCATTTCAGTTAGTCCCCTACAACCAGAATTGATCTTCCATCACAAACATGGCTGCTACCTTTACACTGCAAAAACTTTCAGCTGGACCCTAAAAATAAAACTACCTTGAATAAAAAATAAAACAAATTAATTAAATGTTGTTTCCATGATCATTACACATTCCTTACACACATAAACAGATTAGAAACATGAAGTATTGTTTGTAGTTTTCACTACAACTGTTTCTTTGCTGACAGTGAAAAATCCCCCTTCTATCTTTACCTGCTCATCAGGGAACTCTTTTCTGCTTACCCTGACAGTGAGATAATTGAGTCTCTGGCTATACCGGGGGCCTTTATTGTGTGTGTGTGTACAGTATATTAGAGGACAAACATTCTGCCAGTGGAACTAAGCAGAATTTTGAATCCATGTATTCCATGATAAACATTACATGATAAACATTCCATATCTGGAATCTTGATGCCAACAAAGAACAAACTGTGTCCAGCAGTCATACAATGACATCATCTATGATATCATTTGCAGTGGGCGGAAGGACCATTTTATCATAAATGCAGACAAGTAAATCTATTGTGTCTACATATAAACATGCTTTTCTCAACGGTAAAAAGTTAAAAAAGGAGCCCATTTTATTAGTGTAATAAGCCACTCTGGGATGTGTACAAAACATATTTTACCACATGTCCAGTGGTTGAAGTCATTCGACCTGTGGCCTTGTGCCTCACCACGCCCCTGGCTGTGTGGTAAAATATGTCTTATACACACCCGTTGTGCCTTATTGCTTACGTAACATCTATCCTTGTTCATAAATGTTTTTATGACTAACATTTATTACCACTACTACAGAGTTGCAGAGGGAGTAAGTGTATTGGGAGGAAGTGCAGATGGAAGATACTAAATAGGAGGGGAAGCCATCAGTCCAGAATTTGGCCATGAAAGTGGCAGTATAGGACAGTCATCTGGACACCATGGATGTGAGTGATAGAGCTTTATAGAGGTCACAGTGATGAGTGCGAGGGGGGCAGGATAGGACAAAGCAACAAAAGGAGTTGAAAAGGTGTGTAGCCTGGCCAGGGTAGTCTTGGGTGTGGCACTGTAGACTATGTCAGCATAGTCGAAGGTGGGGAAGATCATTTTCTGTACAATTGCACCGCATGCAGTCTGTGGAATACAGTCTTTGTTTCTGTATAAGGCATCAAGTTTGGGGTGATGGTTCTTATGGATAGCATTCACGTGTGCTGAAAAGTCCAGATGGTTATTTAACCAGACCCCAAGGTATCTAAAGGAAGTGACATTTTCAATAGGTATGCCATCAATGGGAAAGCAGGGGGGAATTGGAGTCTAGCAAGCTTCTGTGTAGTGCTGAAGGACATGGAAACTGTCTTTTTTGGTGTTTAGGAACAGCTGGTTGGACTGGAACCATAGTTGAAACCTCACCGTGCAGTGATCCAACCAACTGACTGGATCAAGCTTGTGGTTATTACTCTCAAGCCCCAGGGAGAAAACCAAGTCCAAGGCATGTCAGTGTTGGTGAGTCATGTTCATAAGCTCCACTACATGATCTGGAATTAACATATATTCCACTAAAGTAAAATAGGAATAGAAAGGGCAAACTTCCGCTTTGGTTAACAAGTAATATTATTAAACAAATTAAAAAGAAAGAGAAGGCATTTAAGAAATTAAAGACAAAATAAGCTGAGAGCTTACATGCATATAGGCTTGAATTAAAAAAACAAGCAAAATCATGATCAAAAATGAGAGAAAAAAAATCGAATTTAAATTGTCTGTAGCCAAATGAAACACAAAGGCTTTCTTTTCTTATATAAATTCGAACAAGAGTACTGACAATTCAATTGGAATTATACATGACAATCTTGTGTAATTAAAATCTAGAAAACAAATCGTAGATTCATTCAATACATATTTTGGGTCTGTTTTCTCAGTGAAAGATGGTTCAAAAAACTTTCAAAACCAGCCCTATTTTGCTGACCCATATACTGTATAGATATTATACCTGAAGAAATAGAAAAAGCAGTTCTAACCTTAAAGAACAATACGGCTCCATGTCCAGATCAGATAAATTCAGTGTTCATAAAAAATACGGTTAAATCCATAACAATTCCACTAACCATTATATTTAACAAATCTTTCTATACTGCTCAAGTCCCAGCAGATTGGAGGAAGGCATTAGTAGTGCCAATTCACAAAAAAGGCAATAAAAATCGTACTATGAACTATATGCCAATAAACCTGACCTCAATTATTTGTAAGCTATTTGAAAAAGTGCTGAAAATCAAGATTGAAGATGAAATTCATTCAAAAGGACTAAAAGACCAGATGCAACATGGCTTCAGCCAGGGGAGATCAACTACAACAAATCTTATATCTTTTTATGAGGGGCTCAGTATAAGTTTAGATAGAAACATCCCGGTGGATGTAATATATCTGAACTTCAAAAAAGCTTTTGACCTGGTAAATCATCACTTGCTAGTTTGTAAATTGGCAAAACTAGGATTTAACAAATATATTGTTAATTGGGTTTCATCTTGGTTAAGAGATCTTTCCCAGTCTGCAAAAATAAGAGCTGTAATATCTGAGGAGGTAGGTGTGGGTAGCGGGGTGCCTCAGGGGTTGGTCCTTGGACCGATCCTTTTTTGTATCGTTAATAGTGATTTGCATGATGGTCTTTACAATAAAGTCAGCAAGATAGCTGATGATACAAACATATATATTCTGAGGTAGACACAGCCATAAAACAATGCATGCTGCAACAAGAAATAGCACGCATTGGAAACGGAGCAATTTTGAACAAAATGCTCTTTAATTCAGAGAAGGGTATTGTGATCCATCTCGGTATAAGAAATACAAGAACAAATTATACACTTAATGGGAAAACTATAATATCAAATTCGGAGAAAAATCTGGGGATAATAATTACAGATCAGTTGTCAAGTGGGGATCAGTGTAGACAAGTGGCAACAAGGGGCAATTATGTACTATCATCAAGAAAAAGGTAATTTGTTACTAGGAATGAAAATTGTATCATTCTACTGTATAATATTTACATTCGACCCTATACTGATTATGCAGTGTCCTTTTGGGCCACATATCTGTGTAAGGATAGCAAGATCATTGAGAGCATGCAAAGAAGGACTACAAAACTGATCCCTAGGGTTAAAAAACTGTCTTATGAGGATAGATTGAAGGAATTAGGTCTTTATGACCACTAGTCCAGAAGGGATAAGGAGATCTGCTTATGTTATTCAAAATTTTAAAAGATCCCATACTAACCAAGGAGTGCAATATTATTATGGCAGAAAAAACAATCAATTTAAGATGTCACAATAGGCAAATCAGGATACCAAGAGTCAATGGTAATAAACATAAAAATTACTTTACAGTAAGAGCACCTATGCTTTTGAATTCACTTCCACAATATATGGTTGACTTACAAAACTTTGATAATTTCAAAAATAAATTGGACAAAGTATTTTTGGGCTAAAAATAACATAAACTCCATTTGTGTGGGGAAGATGGTCTTGATGGACTATTGTCTTCTTCCATCATTACAGTACCTAGTAATACCCCCAGAAATCAAGATTAGGATTTAGGAAGGGGTACCTCTTAAGCATGATAGTTTTGGGGATTAGGGTGGCTGTTTTAGGGATCAGGTGTCTTCAGAATTATGTGGTTGGCACCTGGTATCACAAACCCACTCAGCAGATCAGTCCTCTACTCCCAAAGTGCCAACCTCCGAGCATAGTCTTGTGAACAGCTAACAGAACAAGGTAACCCTCTTGTCTGTTTTTGTGGATTCAACTCAACATTTGGTCGCAAGTTTTGGAGGAATTCAAACTGTGAACCTCTTGTTAGCATACCCAATGTACAGGCTCAGATAATTCTGTCTTCGGGGGGCCAGATATCTTTGCTTATGGGCACCTAACCAGGTGTACAGAAATGCACCCTTAAAAACTGTAATAAAAGACCTCGGATTTAAAACGCTTACCTTTTTCCAGTTTGGTACCGCCATTCAAGCTTATGTACGGTGTCTGCTTTATCCATATATACTCCACTTGTAAAAGGAAAGAAATCAAAGACAGACCAACTAGGCTCTAAGAATAGAGTTTTACTAAATGAGATAAAAAATATGTAACACATAAAATACAGAACTATTATATCACACAACATACAAATCATTTAAACAAAACAGGTTTTTACAGTGCAATTCATACTACAATACTTAGATTTTGTCTCTCTCTAAATACCTGCTCAGAGTGCTCACAGATGTTTCTTTGTCAGAGTCTAGATAAAAGTGTCTCTGAAGAAAAACAGAATAATGTTTAAAAAAACTGTCTTTGCCAACCCCTTTGTGTGAGAACACCTAGCTCCTCCTCTGTTTATTAAAAATAATACACCCAGGATATTTTATCATTTTAGAAGGAAAGTTAATTAAGGTTACATCAGCAGAAACTCCTTTACCCATGTGACTTCCCCAATTAAGTCTTTCCTTTCATCCTGTTCTTCTTTCATGCCATAGCAGCATCCTTTCTCACACAGACTTCAAAGCATTTATGATTTCACACCAGTGTACTAATCCTGGTTTCCTCCTCTAAGCGTTACAAAAGTTTATGATTTTCCTCTTTAGCACTACAGCTATAATTTATTTATTTATTTTATTTTTATTTAGTTTTTGTTGACCGGGTAAGTGCACTAGACAAATCCTGCCTATTTTCAGGCACGACCCTGGGGAAGGGGGATACAGATGAATGCCAACTGACCATAAACCAGATTAAGCTGTTGGTGGTATTTTTAGTGAATGAGGGAAATTTGGCCAGGACACCAGGGAAATTCCCCTACTCTTTTCAATAAGTGCCATGGGATCTTTAACATCCACCTGAACTACCACCAATCCAGGCAGATAGGACCTCGGTTTAATGTCTCATCTGAAAGACAGCACTTCAGAAGTACAGCACCCCTCTCATGCTGCACTACAGTGTCAGTACTGGGATATTAACCCAAGTGCCAGATGTGGGAACTAAACCTACAGCCCTCTCAATCTCCCGGCCTCAGAGGCGAGTGTGCTACCTACTGAGCCACTGACACTGACTAACTTATAGTCTATAATTAGCTTCTGATCTTCCAGGTAACACCTTGTATCTAAAACCTGTGTGTGTGTGTGTGTGTGTGTGTGTGATCTCATATGCTGTTTCAGCATTTCTCATGGGAGACAGTCCATAACCCATTTTTATGTTACAAAAAATGATACAGTGATCAGAACCAGCTGTCTAAGTGTCACAATTCCTCCCTACCTAGACTGAATTTGGGGGCTCTATCTCCTGCATGTGATGAGCTTTCCAAATCAGTTCACTCCTCATAGACCCTAGACAGCCCATCTGAGTTCTGAGTTTTGGCCCCAGCCCTATGTAATATTGTCATATCATACCCTTGCAAAGCAAGACTCCATTTTAGCAATCTACCATTGTTCTTTCCCATCTGCATCAGCCAAACCAGGGGGTTGTGGTCAGCCTGCACCACAAAATGCTGCCCATATAAGTACGGCTTTAATTTCTTTAGGGCCCACACTATGGCAAGACACACTTTTTCCACAGTAGAGTATGCTTGCTCCCTGGGAAGTAACTTCCTACTCAGGTATACTACTGGGTGATCTGTCCCTTGGCTGGATGTCTGACTCAGTACTGCCCCAATACCTACGTCTGAGGCATCAGTCTTAACTATAAAGGTTTTGCTATAGTCATAACTTGTCAAAACAGGAGCATTGCACAGTGCCTCCTTTAGTTTGGAAAAGGCTTCCTCACAGGCTGGGCCCCAGGTAATTTTTTTGGGCATCCTTTTCTTTGTCAGGTCAGATAGGGGAGCAGCCAGGGCACTGAAATTGGGTACAAATTTTCTGTAGTACCATGCTGTCCCTAGAAAACTCCTGACCTGCTTCTGTGTTTCTGGTCTGGGCCATGCCTGGATTACCTCTATCTTTATTTGGTTAGGATGGAGCTGTCCCCAGCCTACCACATACCTGAGGTATGCCACTTCTTCCATGGTCACCTGGCACTTCTCGGCTTTTACAGTGAGCCCGGCCCTCTGAATCCTGCCCAGCACTTCCCTAAGGTGGGATAGATGTTCCTCCCAGCTGGTACTAAAGATGGCAATGCCATCCAGGTACACCACGGCGTACTCCTCAGCACCATTTAACACCTGGTTTACCAACCTTTGGAAAGTGGCCAGGGCATTCTTCATTCCAAAAGGCATTACTTTAAACTCAAAATAAGCCTATCAGAGTGATGAAGGCTGACCTCTCCCTAGCTCTGTCTGTCAACTCTACCTGCCAATACCCCTTGGTCAGGTCAATAGTCATAAGGTAGGTCACCCCCAACTTGTCCAGGAGTTCATCCATCTGGGGCATCAGGTGGGCATCTGACTTTGAGACTGCATTCAGTCCACAATAGTCCACACAGAAATGAGTAGAGTCATCTGGCTTAGGCACAATGACTACGGGTGAGGCCCAGGGGCTGTGGGATCTCTGGATTACCCCTAAATCTAGCATCTCCTCCACTTCCCTCCTAAAGTCCTTTTGGACAGCCTCTGACACTTGATATGCTGTCTGCCATGTTGGCATCTGTGTCCCTGTCTCCACATCATGTGTTGCTAAGGGGGTTAGTCCCAGCTTGGAGCTAAACAATCGGGCAAAGTCTGCTAAAACCTCCTTTACTTTCTGGATCTGGTCCCAGGCCAGCTGGGGAGACAATTTTACTGCCTCCACAGAGGACTCCTGCTAACTTTCTTCCAGCAAGTCCAGAAGGGGTCTCCTTCATCCATCCCTTCCCCATGACTAGACACTGCAAGTACCATGTCAGACCTATTTGCATATGACTTCATCATGTTGACATGGTACATCCTTTCTGTCTGTCTTCAGTCAGGTAACTCCACAATGTAGTTCACGTTATTTACCTTCCTAACCACTTTGTACGGTCCTGCCCACTCAGCCTGCAGCTTGTCTTTCCAGACCAGAATAAGGACCATGACTTCCTGACCCACCATGTACGAGCGAGCTCTGGCTCTGTGGTTGTACTGCACTTTTTGTTTCTGTTGGGCAGCTGCCAGGTTGCTTTGGGCTGTCCCCATAAGCTCCTTCAGCCTTTCCCTAAACCTATGGATGTAATCCACAATGGGAGTTCCTTGAGTGGTGTGCTTGCCTTCCCAATCCTCCCAGATCAAGTCTAGGGGCCCATGTACCCGGCATCCATATAAGAGTTCGAAGGGGGAAAATCCTGTCGACTGTTGGGGCACCTCCCTGTATGTGAAAAACAGGTGGGAAAAGTATTTCTCCCAGTCTCTCCCATGCTGTTCAGCAAATGCCTGGAGCATTGACTTTAGGGTACCATTGAATCTTTCCACAAGCCCATTGGCTTGTGGGTGATAAAGTGTCATGCATCTCTGGACCACCCCACACTTCTCCCATAAACATTTCATCAGGTCCAACATGAAGAGACCCCCTCGATCGGGGATAACCTCCCATGGAAACCCAACATGGGAGAAAATCCCAAGTAAGGCATCTGCCACTTTGTCCGTCCTCAGTGAGGATAGGGCGACTGCCTCTGGGTACCAGGTGGTATAATCCACCACAGTCAGGATGAATCTCTACCCTGAGGAGCTGGGGGTATTTAAAGGTCCCACAATATTCATTCCCACCCTCTGGAATGGCTCCTCCACTATGGGCAATGGAATCAGGGTGGCTTGGGTTTTCTTGCCCACCTTCCCTATTTCTTGGCACCGGTGACAAGACCTGCAATACTCCTTCACCTACTGGGTGAAGTTAGGCCAATAGAAATTCTGGGCCAACCGCTGCACAGTGCATGCAATTCCCAGATGACCAGACCAGGGAATATCATGTGCAATCTTGAGTAACTACTCATGACACCCCTGGGGAACAATAAGCTGCCTGCTTAGCATCCTTCCCTCTGTCTGCACTGCCTGAGTATACATAAGTCCATTTTCCCAATAAACCTTATGTCTGTCGTCACCTCCCTGTGTGCCGTCTGAGTCTGCCTAAGCCCTCAGCTTCTCTAAACTAGGGTCACTTCTCTGAGCAGCTGTAAACCCCTCACACATTCCCAAGGCATGGCACAGGTCCCCTTCAGTCGCTAAATTAGAGTCCCTAGCACTAGCGTTAGGGAACTCGGGATCACTGTCAATCCCAACCCTCTGACAATGGGTCACCCCTCCCTCTTCAGAGTAACCCTCTGTAGCTGTGTGGTTACTTGCTACTGGGGAAATTTCTACCTCCTCTTCATTAATCTCCATATCAGGAGACACAGGCTGGGGAACCAGCCTCTCAGTGGTTTCCACAATGGCTTCTATGGGATTCAGGGAACTACAATTTTCCCTTGCCACTTGGCTATGGGTAACTGCACATACCATCCCTTGTTTGAGATTGTTGCCCAAGATCACATGCACTGCTAATATTTTAGCTACAGCCACCTGTTGCACAGTTCCCCCTGTTTCACCCCAGTCTAGCAGAACTCTAGCGAGGGACAATGTTTTCTCCCCACCCTCAAAGTCCTGTACAGTGACATATTTATTGGGCATAAGCTGACCAGGCTGTACCAGATCCCTCTTTGCCAAGGTCAGGGATGCCCCTGTGTCTCTTAACCCCTGCATCTGTACACCATTCACCATGACTGGGTGCATGTGTTCCCTCATGTTCACTGGCATGCTTCCAGGGACACACAAACAACCCACTTCTTTTCTAGCACCCGGTTGTATATTATTGCTCACCTTTTTGGGACACTGTCTGGCAATATGCCCAGTTTCTTTACACAACTGTCATTCATTTCTTCTCTCAGAGAAAATCTTTTCTCTGAATCCTGGGGCTAACTGATTTTGGTTGAGGCAGTGAAGGTTTTAGCTGTCCTGAAAGCGCACTTTTCCCTTTCTGCACTGCCACACCCGCCCCATTCACTCTCAGAGCAGGTCTGCTCTTGGCATAGCGGTCCGAGAGCTCAGCAGCCTCTTGCACTGTTTTGGGATCTCAGTCCTCTAGCCAGGTTTTTAGCTCTGCTGGGCATGCCCAGAACAACTGTTCTAACAGAATCACATTTTCAAGTTGATCAACAGAGTTTGCCTCAATTCCTTCCCACCAACGTTTTAAAAACTGACGTTGTTTCGTGGCTAGCTCCTCATAGCTCATGTCAGGGCTTCTCCTGAGCTTACAGAATTTAGCTTTGTATGATTCAGCAGTTAATTCAAATGTTTTTTTAACAGTGCAGCTTTAAGATTGCTGTAATCATCACTGTCCTCGTTGTCCATTTGATCCAATGCATCCTGGGCTTTCCCGATAAGTAGCAGGAATAGCTGGAAGCTCCAGGACTCTCTAGAAATTTTATCCTGAATACAACCTTTTTCAAAAGAATTTAAAAAGGCATCCATATCCTCCCCCTCTTTAAATTCAACTATTAATTTGGAGTTCAATTTGTAACCCAGTCCTGCAGTCCAAGTTAAACCCAAGCCACTTACCTGCTCTGGTGCCGCTGGTCAGAGTTGTATCTTCTCCAGTTCATGTTGCCTCTGGTGCTCTTGCTCCACACGGTCAGCATCTCTCTGTTCTCGCTCTGCCTCTCAGCATTCTCACTCTGCTTCACAGTCCACCTCTTGCTTGTCTCACTCCCTCTTCTCCTGGAACTCCAGCTCTATCCTGCGCAACTCAATCTGCAGCCTGAGTACTTCTGGATCCAGAATACTGGTGACCTTTCCCTGCTGCTGTGTCCCTTCACTGACAGGGGCCCTGTTGCCCTCCTCATCTGATCTGGACACTGAACTGGCTGCTAGCCCTGCCACACTTGAGGTTTGGTCCTTTTCAGTCATGGTCCATGACTAGCTGCTCTGGCTATCTGCTACCATCAGGGCATCTATGAGGTTCTGTTTGCTGGCTTTCACTGCAAACGGGACTCCTCTGTCCCTGCACAACTGCTTTAAGGAGTCTACAGTGTGCCTGCTATAGTCGGAAGCCATCTTCTTCCCTCACTACTGTCACAACTGTCATTCATTTCTTCTCTCAGAGAAATCTTTTCTCTGAATCCTGGGGCTAACTGGTTTTGGTTGAGGCAGTGAAGGTTTTAGCTGCCCTGAAAGCACACTTTTCCCTTTCTGCACTGCCACACCTGCCCCATTCACTCTCAGAGCAGGTCTGCTCTTGGCATAGCGGTCCGAGAGCTCAGCAGCCTCTTGCACTGTTTTGGGATCTCGGTCCTCTAGCCAGGTTTTTAGCTCTGCTGGGCATGCCCAGAAAAACTGTTCTAACAGAATCACATTTTCAAGTTGATCAACAGAGTTTGCCTCAATTCCTTCCCACCAACATTTTAAAAACTGACGTTGTTTCGTGGCTAGCTCCTCATAGCTCATGTCAGGGCTTCTCCTGAGCTTACAGAATTTAGCTTTGTATGATTCAGCAGTTAATTCAAATGTTTTTTAACAGTGCAGCTTTAAGATTGCTGTAATCATCAATGTCCTCATTGTCCATTTGACCCAATGCATCCTGGGCTTTCCTGATAAGTAGCAGGAATAGCGGGAAGCTCCAGGACTCTCTAGGAATTTTATCCCGAATACAAACTTTTTCAAAAGAATTTAAAAAGGCATCCATATCCTCCCCCTCTTTAAATTTAACTATTAATTTGGAGTTCAATTTGTAACCCAGTCCTGCAGTCCGAGTTAAACCCAAGCCACTTACCTGATCTGGTGCCGCTGGTCAGAGTTGCATCTTCTCCAGTTCATGTTGCCTCTGGTGCTCCTGCTCCACACGGTCAGCGTCTCTCTGTTCTCACTCTGCCTCTCGGTGTTCTCGCTCTGCCTCACAGTCCACCTCTTGCTTGTCTCACTCCCTCTTCTCCTGGAACTCCAGCTCCATCCTGTGCAACTCAATCTGCAGCCTGAGTACTTCTGGATCCAGAATACTGGTGACCTTTCCCTGCTGCTGTGTTCCTTCACTGACAGTGGCCCTGTTGCCCTCCTCATCTGATCTGGACACTGAACTGGCCGCTAGCCCTGCCACACTTGAGGTTTGGTCCTTTTCAGTCATGGTCCATGACTAGCTGCTCTGGGTATCTGCTACCATCAGGGCATCTATGAGGTTCCTGTTTGCTGGCTTTCACTGCAAACGGACCTCTGTCCCTGCACAACTGCTTTAAGTGAGTCTACAGTGCCTGCTATAGTCGGAAGCCATCTTTCCCTCACTACTGTCACAACTGTCATTCATTTCTTCTCTCAGAGAAATCTTTTCTCTGAATCCTGGGGCTAACTGGTTTTGGTTGAGGCAGTGAAGGTTTTAGCTGCCCTGAAAGCACACTTTTCCCTTTCTGCACTGCCACACCTGCCCCATTCACTCTCAGAGCAGGTCTGCTCTTGGCATAGCGGTCCGAGAGCTCAGCAGCCTCTTGCACTGTTTTGGGATCTCGGTCCTCTAGCCAGGTTTTTAGCTCTGCTGGGCATGCCCAGAAAAACTGTTCTAACAGAATCACATTTTCAAGTTGATCAACAGAGTTTGCCTCAATTCCTTCCCACCAACATTTTAAAACTGACGTTGTTTTGCGGGATAGCTCCTCATAGCTCATGTCAGGGCTTCTCCCGAGCTACAGAATTTAGCTTTGTATGATTCAGCAGTTAATTCAAATGTTTTTTAACAGTGCAGCTTTAAGATTGCTGTAATCATCAATGTCCTCATTGTCCATTTGACCCAATGCATCCTGGGCTTTCCTGATAAGTAGCAGGAATAGCGGGAAGCTCCAGGACTCTCTAGGAATTTTATCCCGAATACAAACTTTTTCAAAAGAATTTAAAAAGGCATCCATATCCTCCCCCTCTTTAAATTTAACTATTAATTTGGAGTTCAATTTGTAACCCAGTCCTGCAGTCCGAGTTAAACCCAAGCCACTTACCTGATCTGGTGCCGCTGGTCAGAGTTGCATCTTCTCCAGTTCATGTTGCCTCTGGTGCTCCTGCTCCACACGGTCAGCGTCTCTCTGTTCTCACTCTGCCTCTCGGTGTTCTTGCTCTGCCTCACAGTCCACCTCTTGCTTGTCTCACTCCCTCTTCTCCTGGAACTCCAGCTCCATCCTGTGCAACTCAATCTGCAGCCTGAGTACTTCTGGATCCAGAATACTGGTGACCTTTCCCTGCTGCTGTGTTCCCTTACTGACAGTGGCCCTGTTGCCCTCCTCATCTGATCTGGACACTGAACTGGCCGCTAGCCCTGCCACACTTGAGGTTTGGTCCTTTTCAGTCATGGTCCATGACTAGCTGCTCTGGGTATCTGCTACCATCAGGGCATCTATGAGGTTCTGTTTGCTGGCTTTCACTGCAAACGGGACTCCTCTGTCCCTGCACAACTGCTTTAAGGAGTCTACAGTGTGCCTGCTATAGTCGGAAGCCATCTTCTTCCCTCACTACTGCTACTCTGACTTGCACTTTAGAAAAAAAAATAAAATGGGTAAGAACTTGACTGTACACCAAGTGATATAGTTCTGTTTCCTTTTTGAAAATAAATCACTGCCTTTTTCTTTCTTTGCAAGTGAGCTTACGGTCTCAAGATTACATGCTGACCAATAAAAGCTTGTGATACCAAAATTATGCCACTGCTGCCAACCAATCTGCCACAAACCCACTCAGCAGGTCAGCCCTCTACTTCCAAAGTGCCAACCTCCAAGCGTAGTCTTGTGAACAGTTAACAGAACAAGGTAACCCTCTAGTCTATTTTTGTGAATTTGATTCAACCTTAGGTCTCAAGTCTTGGAGGGATTCAAGCTGAGAACCTCTTGTTAGCATACCCAATGTACAGGCTCAGATAATTCTGTCTTCGGGGGGCCAGATATCTTTGCCTATGGGCACCTAACCAGGTGTACAGAAATGAACCCTTAAAAACTGTAATAAAAGACCCAGATTTAAAATGCTTACCTTTTTCCCGTTTGGTATCACCACTCAAGCTTATGTACGGTGTCTGCTTTAACCATATATACTCCACTTGTAAAAGGAAAGAAATCAAAGACAGACCAAGTAGGCTCTAAAAATAGAGTTTTACTAAATGAGATAAAAAATATGTAACACATAAAATACAGAACTATTATATCACACAACATATAAATCACATAAACAAAACAGGTTTTTAAAGTGCAATTCCTGCTACAATACTTAGATTTTGTCTCTTTCTCTAAATGCCTGTTCAAAGTGCTCACAGATGTTTCTTTGTCAGAGTCTAGATAAAAGTGTCTCTGAAGGAAAACAGAATAATGTTTAAAAAACTGTCTTGGCCAACCCCTTTATGTGAGGTCACCTAGCTCCTCCTCTGTTTATTAAAAATCATACACACAGGATATTTTATCATTTTAGAAGGAAGGTTAATTAAGATTACATCAGCAGAAACTCCTTTACACATGTGACTTCCCCAATTAAGTCTTTCCTTTCATCCTGTTCTTCTTTCATGCCAGAGCAGCATCCTTTCTCACACAGACTTCAAAGCATTTATGATTTTGCACCAGTGTACTAAACCTGGTTTCCTCCTCTAAGCGTTACAAAAGTTTATGATTTTCCTCTTTAGCAACTACAGCTATAATTAACTTAGTTAAAGTCTGTAATTAGCTTCTGGCTTTCCGGGTAACACCTTGTATCTAAAACCTGTGTGTGTGTGTGTGTGTGTGTGTGTGTGTGTTTCATCTCACATGCTGTTTCAGCATTTCTCATGGGATACAGTCCATGACCCATTTTTATATTACAAAGAATGATACAGTGATCAGAACCAGTTGTCCAAGTGTTACACCTGGCACAGTGCCAGGAGTGGACATTTGGCTTTTCCAGCAAAAACAATGTTGAGGGTTGGGGGATGGGAGAGGAGGGAGGGAAAAGAGTGGGGAGGGGATGGGTTAGTTGAGGGATTTAGATAGCCCTGCCTCAGCAACAGTTGCCCCATTCCATGAGTTGAAGTACATTCTGCTAAAGAATCAAAGCTGAATCACATTTACGGGACTCAACTCAAAGTCAAAATTGAAGTTATCACTGTCACACTTTTCTCACCCTTAATGCAGAGGATGAATTTTCTTGCACTAGGTTGGATATGAGCAGAAAGATTAATTTTACTAAACTGGGTGACTATGGAACCAGAAATTATTTTGACTCCAAGAGCCCTGTTAAAATAGAACTTTTAGAATTAGGAAGTGAGGCTGCTATTGGTGGGATATCAGTGAATAAACAAGGAGGGTAATATGCATAGAGGACAGGGGTCACTTATGGCTGTGCTCCTTAAAGATGGGCCCTGTCTTTTTTTTTTTAGATAAGATGGTGGTACAAATAATCAGCTGCCCCCCAACAACACGAAGAGGAGCCCAGGCCACTACTACAGGATGGATGAGGATGGCCCACATGACTGTGTCCCTACCCCTAGAATCACTTTGTCAAGGTAAAGAGTCTGTGGTGGAATTAAAGGGGATTATGGTGGGTAACAGTGTGGTGGGGATTGTTAAGGGCTGGAGAGTGGGAGGTGGTGTTAGTCTAGTAGTTAAGAAAGGAGCATAAACACTTGAACCCGAGACTCAGGTTTGAAAACAACAGTTGTCACTTTCTCACTGGTTGAACTTAAGCTAGTCACTTAACCTACCTCTACAGAACCTCTGTGTAATCTCTCTAGTTAGGTGCTGTTTGAATTTTCTTGTGAGCTGAAATTGTAACACAAGTTTATTTCCTCTTTTTCCTGGATTGTAAAGTGCTTTGGGATACAGGTTGCATGAAACACTATATAACAAATTCCCTTCCCTTCCCTTTAGCAGCACCTAAGGCAGAAGGGGTGATGTGCATGGATCTGAAAAGAATGACTCACAAGCTTGATACTCTTGTTTAGCAAGCAAAGTGGCAATATTCCTCCTTATGATATACTGTAGGTGGTCTGCAAGTATCAAGTAGCTTTAATACTTTACTTGACTGAACACTGACAAACAATCCCATCCCATTTATTGAATTATTCAGCTCCTGACTTGTACTCTTTTGGGGAGCTGCTCATGTACTTGCAGAGTTCAGAGATTGCGTATTCATCGAATTGATCTCATCATAAATGTACTGTACCTGTAATATCTTGTAGTGATCAAAGTTTGGCCAGGTTAGATTAGAAGATTGTTATTTTAAATGCAATGTTGTAATTGTCTATTCAATTATTTTGATTTCTTGTACTTTGTATAGCTATTTATTTGGCTACTATTGGATTTTATGTTCTCCACCAATGTATCATCCTATAAGCAGACTATGACCATCACATTCTATAGAGGATAATGTATAAGTAGCCATACACAGCAAGCCTGTGTCTGCATTGAAAGGTTTCTATGGCAACCAGGAACCTCGAGAAGCTCGAGAGATTCCTTCATTGCCATAGAAAACTTGAGATGAAGACATGCTTGTCTGTGTGTGGCTGCATATATGTTATCTTTTATAGTGTATGGGCATCCATGTCCATTTCATAGACGGCACTTCCTTTTAGTGAACTGGCGGTTGGGGGAGGTACTTGAGGGTTGGTGGCAGGCTCAAATTACTGATTCAACATGCAGCTACAGCTGTTTCTCTATATTTAAGTTAAAAAAATAAAAAACAGCTTCCATTTCTGTTGGCTAGAGGAAAACAGCAGTGTGGCAGCATTCTAAATAGTGTTGCAGTAGTGATATCACTACTGCAACATAACTACATATTGATATCACTACTGCAGCACAACAAGCCTTTTCCAGGCATAGATTTCCATGCAGAACAACATTCCACCATACATTGGAGGGTAGTGTATGAGTGATCATACACAACAAGGATGTTTTTCACACAAGAGGTTTCCATGGTAACTATAGACCTCAAGAGCACAGCTCGAAAGGTCTCATTACCATGGAAACTTCGAGAGTTAAAAACATCCATGCTGTGTATGATCACTCATACATTGTCTTTTATAGTGTATGGGTGACCATAAATTGAAGTATTTCTCCTTACTTTTGTGTTTTTGCTCACTGCCGCTCTCTTCCGGGTCCCGCTCTCACTGCCACAGCCACTTCAGGAAAAGGGCAGGTTAGCGAGGCGCACATGCGCGAATGCATTCCATGTTGTTATGCTGCAGTAGCTACATATCTAGTGCAGCATAAAAGCAAGGATGACACAGCTACTGCAGCACAACAAACCTTTTCTAGGGACGGATTTCCATCCCTAACAACATTGTACCGTATGCTATGAAGATCTTTGTTCTCTTCTGTTTCCTGCAGTGGTATATCACCCTAAGAGCCATAGTCTGGACATTTCAATGGATAGATAATTTAAGATCCTGGTTTACAACCCTATTCACTGCTAGCCATAATTATGTTAATTTATGGAACCACACAAAATGTGGTGTAGTGTCACCTTTATGTTTTAATTATACTTTCAGAATTTCTTGCTAAGTAAAAATCTACTAAGGAATCTCATACCAGAGAGCCAAAACCTTCAAGTTTACAAGGATATTCTCCCAGATAAACCTCATATGGGAATGCTTTCCTTGCAAAGATAAGATGACTGCACAGTATTATTTCCTGCATTATAAAAAGGTTTTCAGAAATACAGCTTTCTGATTGGCTGTAGACATTTTATTAGCCTTACATTAATCTTTGATTAGCATGCATGTAGAGTCTTATCACAAACTGTACAAGGTTTAACACCATTACATTTTTTTTTGTTTTATTAGCAGTAAGGCACCCCTTGGGGTTATGTTAATGGCCAGTTAATCACCCTCTAGGGGCATGTGGCTACACCTCATGCCACATTACACCCCCAGTACATTAACATAACCCCTGCTCATACTACTTAAACGTTTCCTTTTAAATATTGGGCAAATTTACCAGTAAAAATGCTGCACTGCATTTGTAAGGAATATTCTCACAAAGCAGCTTTTGAAAAATTGAGCCCCTCTGTACTGCGTGTGCCTTTGCTCAGACCCTCCAGCTAATGAATCTGCCTATAAAGCATGAAATAACCCAGAGTTCATAGTCTGCATTCCTTATATATACACCCATTACTAAACTCCACTTAGCAATGCAAGTTCAGTACTTCAGTGACTTTGCTAAATTCCTTTTATGCTTAGAATTATTCCCCTTTCAACTTTTTCTTCATAGGGTGCAGTATGGTACCTATGTACATATCATACTGTATGCCTCCTAATGAGCTGTGGGCCAGAAATTCAATGCATTTGCATGTGTAATTTGGTTTCTCCTGCAACATTGAAAGCATTCTTTGCAAAAAATGAATGCCTTGAGTATCCAGGGAGATCACCAACATTTGTAACTACTGTAAATTCTGCTGATACTATAACATAGTAATTCAAGATTGGAAGGGAGTCTAGGTCCATCATGTCTGTTCCCTGCTTCATAAGCAGATATGAGTATGCATGCTGCGTAAACATGTAGTAATTATAAAGGTGTGCTCTACTCATTCTACTACCCAGGGTAACTGGTAAGTAGAAATTTGTCCAGGTTTACCATGAAAGCACATACTGTCAAGTTTAAGTTTAATTTCAAATTGTTTATTGCATTTGATAAAAATCACAGCTAAAGACAATGCAGACTGGATACTAATAGTACTAAGCAAGCAATAAAACTCATCAGGGTGGGTGATATTGGGCTATGCCGGACCACCCAGGGGCATATTGGGTTATGCTGGACCACCCAGGGGTGTAATGAGACCTGATGTTGCAAGTGGAGGGCCTTATAACCCATGAAAAGTCCAGCAGAGCCCATACCACTCACCATGTAGGATATTATTGCACTTAGAAAATGGGAATCTGCTTACATTTTTATAAAATAGTTAAAAATAGTTAACAAATAATAAAGTCTTAAAAATACAAAAAATTATTGTAAAATAGTTCCTGCACTGGCCCAGTTGCCAGCAGAAGGTACTACTACCATTTTAAAACAACTTTTTTTACAATACTTTGTGAAGTGTGTTACCTTGTTGCCAGCATCCACAGCCTTCCCCCCAATACTCCTGCGCCCGTCCCACTGTGCTTTTTATGTATTTAATTAGTTTTTGGCTGTTCCTGTTTATGTGTTTACTCAGTTTTTGTAGTAATCAGGAAATACTCTCTGGCATCATGGTTCAGTGGCAGTTTAAAGAGGCAGAAGAGTAGTGTGATTGGGAAACTAATGAGACAGGATAATTATAATTTTTGCCCTATTATATGAGGTTGGGTAGTGGCAGCAAGGGTCAGGATGTAGCAAAGTGGCAGTGGACCTGATGGCTCAGTGGTGAGATGAGAGAGTGATGGTTCTGAAACACGAGGCTTGGAAATCATACCGATTTCTGTTGTTTTTGACCTTTAACTTACCACCTCCTGCCCACTCATGTAACTGCTAGATTACAGAGATTCTAATTTGCTGAGTGCAAGACAGTAGCATTGTCAAATAACACCAGAGGTAATTTCTTGGTTTTGTCTCCCACAGATAGAGATGTGCTGCCAGCTTGGGCAGTAAAGAAAGTGGTCAGGCAGGCTGGCAGAGGTGGGGTACGAGTAGTGCTCACCAGTAAAAGCTCTCTCTCTACTGTATCTACAGAATGTGTTTGAAAAACTCTGTTGGAAATGTCAGTCTTTAAAATAACTTTGTGACAGTAACAGTTCAGGTGCATGGGGGGCAGACTCGCTTGCTCCTCTCATTTAGCATGAGAAAAAAAAATGGTGGATTTTAAGCTTTGAAGGGGAAGTAAACATTGCAGGGGTCACTCAAATTGTGAAAACGCAAGACAAGACCATTCAAATGAGGTACTTGGCTTAGCTGTATGTGTCAATAGTCCCGAGATGTGAATATTAAATTACCTGTAAATGAAAACAAAGCAGCAGCCATTTCATGTAATCTTAAAACAGGAAGTGATGTCACTGAGGGGCCAGCTCTATGTTGTTTATTATAACTTGCCCCTCAGTGACATCACTTTCTCTCTCAGGATCCCATGAAATGGCTGCTGTCTTGTTTTGATTTACAGAGTATTTAGATATTCATATCTCAGGACTCTTGACACCTACAAGGAAGTTCCATACCTCGTTTGAAATATCTTTTTATAGGCTTTCACAATTTGAGAGACCCCTGCAATGTTTCCTTCCCCTTTAAATTCAAAGTGGGCACAGGGATACTAGGTGGTTATGTGGCACCTGACACTGGGACTTATTTCTCGGGGCTCAATTTTCAAAGGGTGATGCAGGGCTTGCGTCAAGCCCTGCATCAACTCTGTTTTTCTGGTGCAGCTGTGCCAAGCTCCTTTGACACAGCTGCACCCAAGTTTAATATATCAGATGCAGTTGTGACAGTTTCCTCAATTTATGGCAGCTTGTGCCAAAGCTTTGGTGCAAGTCCCGTAAAAAGTGTCCCCCAAATAGTGCAAGTTGAATCAGAGAAAAGCTGGTCTAACTTGCAGTATTTGGCTCTCAGGATTGAGAATCCCAATTGCTGTCCGGGAGAATGCCGCAAGCCCTGTGCACCAAACGATCAGTGCAGCAGGGGCTTGTGGCATTCACTTGGCTTTGAAAATCAAGCTCCCAGTCTCTGTTGCCTCATAAATGCCCACCTTGGCAAGGGACTTGGCCAATCAAAGACCAGGATATTTATTGTCTATTTTCTAATATGCAATTAAAATACATATACTAAATGTTGAGGCAATGACTGTGAAAATCAGGTATACACGTTTGTAAAAATCCAAGTTTGTATTTTACAATCTATCCTAAATTAAGTAAACAACCTATGCTGTCTTAGCGTCCACCATCTTTGCTGGAAGGCTGTGTCATAGGTTCACCACCCTGTGGCAGAAATGCATCCTACAGTTACACTAGAGTTTACAGCTTCTGAGTTTCAGGGCATGTCTCTATGTCACTGTGTCCTGCTGGAGGACACTGGATTGAACATCTCTGTTAAATCTTGTGGATACCCTTGAGTATGCAAAAGACTGAGGTCACATCCCCTCTCAGCCTTCTTTTCTTGTATGTGAACATGTTAAGGGCCACCAGCCTCTCCTCATAGTTTTTGATTTCTATATTCCTGATCATGTTGGTGGCACTGTGTTGCACCCTCTCGACTGTCTCAGTATCTTTTTAAGTTCATGCATGCACATCAAACATATTGCGATAAGGGACTTTTGAGGGGGTGACACTGTCTGTCCAATGCAGAATGCTCTGCAAGGGGCTCGACAGTATCTCACCAATCATCAGCCAGGCTGATTGTGATGCTGTTTTGCATGAAGTGGTCTGTACTTGAAAAGGAAAAGTCGCACCAATCATGTGGTGGCTTTTTCCTTTCATATGCAGGTCACTGCCCGGCAAACAGCTGTTTGCATCCTGATCAGCCTGGGTGACATCTCTTCCCCCCCACCACCCCACCGGTCCCTTCCCTCTCCAGCCCCTTGCATCCCTGGCTGACACCTTAAGCCTGTAGGGCATAAGTAAATTTACAAAAGCGCTGCCGGAGTGGTGATTCTGGAAGGTGGGAGGAGGCGCTTTCCTCCCATGCCTCCTCCACTTCCCGCTGACTTCTTTTGCTCCTGTTCTCCCACCCATGTGGAGTAGGCCACAGCCTAAGCGTTGTACAGGCTGGGAGTTTACAGTGCCTGAAGGCAGTTTCACTTAGTGTGATCGTGGGGTTGGCATTGTTCCACCATGCCAACATTGGGGTGCTCAATCCCCATGTCAGCATGTATCCCCACCTCCCCCCATTAATGTGGCACACTGGGAGCCCACCCCAGTGTGCCAAAACACTAACTCTTTAATGTAACAGACACTTGGATGCCCACTCCCGGCGTTGGATGCGTCCCCCCCATTCCCTTATGTTCTCAGGCAACGTCGGGGTGCCCAATCCCCAGGTCGGCATTGACCCCCCCCAGTGCTTTGGCACACTGGGAGCCCACCCCAGTGTGCTGAAATCCATTTTATTAATATTTTACCTATAAAAAAAGAAAACAGTCCCACAAGATCTTTTTTTAACCCAAAAAAAAAGAAAACTGTTCCTCATCATTCCTGCCAGCCCCCCTCCCCCAACCTGCACCCTCCCTCTGCGCACCCCACCTCCTCACACTCCCCTCACCCATACTTACCTCCAGAGTTCAGGAGCAGTGATCTTTTGTGGACCGGGAACACGTCTGCACTCTTCAAAGACCAACCAGGAACTGAAGAAATGACGGTAAGCCCTATAATGGCAGTCAATGGGGGGGTTCAACTTAGGTTGATATCTCAGCCAATTCTTGGAGTTTTGGTCCCAGATTTTCAACATGGGGTTCTTGGGACCCCCACCTCATGCACACTGTAACTATCATTTCGCTTCTCAGTCCTGAAAGGAGATTTTGCAGTCGCTGTGCAGAATCACCTTTTGGGACCAGTTAATGAAACAACAGTGCCAAAAGGCCCTTGTTGCAAATTTGGTGACAAAACTCCAAAAAAATGACTGTGTTATGAGCTTCCATTGTGTAGTTTCTATACATGCTCATAACTTCAACATTTTTTAATATTTTCACTCCAAATTTCCAACATTGCCATTTTTTCACACCCCCTTATGAACAGTACAGATGTCATTTTTTGCATCCTTCCTGAAATGTGTTTTTACACCTGTGGCTCAGAATGGTGCAGTCACTGTGTAAAATCAACTTTTGGGACAGATGAAGATAGGGAGGCATACCAAACTTCCCTAAGGGAAGCAGGGAAGGCATTAAGGCAGGCAAAGGCCCAAACTGAGGAAACACTAGCACAAAGAGTAAAAGATGGTGACAAGACTTTCTATAGATACATTAGTGAAAGGAGAAAGTCCAAAGGAAGTATTGCTAAGATCAAAAGAGATAAGGGGGTGTGTGAGGAGGAGAACCATGTAAAAGCATATATCCTAAATAGATACTTCTGCTCAGTATTTACTGAAGAGAAGGTAGGGCAGGGCCCACAGCTCAGCACCATGGATGCAGGGGGGAGGGAAGGGAGCACTAGTCCCTTCACAAAAGAAAGGGTCCTACAAGAGCTCGATAAGCTCAGGGTGGACAAGGCAATGGGACCTGATGGCATACATCCCAGGGTACTAAAGGAGCTAAGGGTGGAACTAGCAGAGACATTAGCAGAACTGTTTAGTGAATCTCTGAGCACAGGAGAGGTCCCAGAAGACTGGAGAAGGGCTCATGTGATCCTGCTCCACAAGAGTGGTAGCAGGGAGGAAGCAGGGAACTACAGACCAGTGAGTCTTACCTCAGTAGTGGGCAAGATTATGGAGGCACTCCTTAAGGAAAGGAAAGTGCAACACCTGGAATCCATAGGAGCACAGGATCCAAAACAGCATGAGTTTACAAAGGGAAGGTTCTGTCAAACTAATCTCATAGATTTCTTTGACTGGGTAACCAGAGTGGTGGACCAAGGAGGAGCAGTTGATGTCACCTACCTTATCTTCAGCAATGCTTTCAATACTGTTCCACATAGAAGATTGATTAATAAGCTGTGTAGGCTCGAATGGGTCAGGCATTGGTCAACTGGGTGGCAAACTGGTTGATGCGCAGAAAACAGAGAGTGGTGGTAAATGGTATACAGTCAGAAGAGATGCAAGTCACAAGTGGGGTACCTCAGGGATCAGTTCTGGGGCCAGTCCTCTTCAATATCTTCATCAGTGACATTGCTGATGGACTGGAGGGTAAGGTTTGTCTGTTTACAGATGACACCAAGCTCTGCAACAGAGTAGATGATCCAGATGGGGTGGGCAGAATGAGAAGAGATCTGGATAAACTGGCAAAATGGTCGGAAGAGTGGCAACTGGGATTTAATGCAAAGAAGTGCAAGATCATGCACATAGGAAAGAGAAACCCTGAAGCCACCCATAGGCTGGGAGGGGAGTTGCTGGCAATCACAAGGGAAGAAAGAGACCTGGGCATCATCATCATCACCGATGACCCAAAATCATCCAAACAGACCACTAAAGCAGTAGGTAAGGCTAGGGGGATGTTAGGGTATATTAGTAGGGGTATCACAAGTCGGAAGAGGGAGGTAATAATCTTTACAAGACACTGGTTAGGCCCCATCTGGAGCACTGCGTGCAGTACTGGAGGCCACACCTTCACAAGGACATTAACCAAATTGAGGCAGTCCAGAGAAGGGCAACCAAAATGGTGCAGGGACTGCATCAGAAAACATATGAGGACAGATTAATGGAGCTCAATATGTATACCCTAGAGCAAAGGAGGGAGAGAGGTGATATGATCAAACATTCAAATACCTTAAGGGCATTAGCAAGGTGAAAGAGTCTAACATGTTTCAATATAAGAAAAATAGCAGGACACGAGGACACAGCATGAAATTAGAGGGAGGCCATTTAAGGGGTAATGTGAGGAAATTCTTTTTCACAGAAAGGGTGGTGGATGCATGGAATAGCTTACCTCAGGAAGTGATGAATATGAATAAAGTGCAGGGCTTCAAACAGGCATGGGATAGGCATAAGAGAGTAATACAGATGAGTATGAATAGATAGGCCATTGACAGAGCAAAGGCCGATGGCACATTTATAAGGCAGAAAAAGAAATGGGCAGACTGGATGGGCTTTGCGGTCCTTATCTGCGTCAACTTCTATGTTTCTATTTTACTATGTAGCATTCCAGAAAATGACTGTTATGAGTGTGTGCTGCACAGTTTCTGTGCACACTCGTAACTTTGCCACTTTTTCATATTTTCACTCCAGATTTTCAACGTTGCCATTTCTTCACACCTCCTCATGAACAGTACAACTGTAATTTTTCACATCCTGCTCGAAATGTGTTTTTGCACCTGTGGCGCCAAATGGCACACGTGCTGTGTGAAATCACCTTTTGGGATTGAGTAACGAAATGATACTACCACTGTTTATGAGGTGGGGTCCCAGAAAGCCCATGTAGAAAATCTGGAGCAAAAATACCAACAAACGCCTATAGACTCTCCTTCATCGACCACATAGAAGAGCTCATAAAGACTTGGTCTCTTTTTCAGGATCAACAATCTTCTCTCAAGGGATGCCAAGTTAAGACAGGTCCAAACTACCTTTCTTTCCTTGTTAGATTATGCAGACTTCCTTTATAGCCAGGGTCCAGCCTGGGTGCTTGCTAAACTTGACGCACTTTACCATAGAGCTTTAAGGTTTATCACTGGTCTTCCCTACTCCACTCATCGCTGTTCTTGTACACTGCAGTGGGATGGTCATCCCTTAATTACAGACGCCAGAGAAATGCCACTCTCTGGACCTACAAAGCCATTACTAATAAACTGCCCCAATATATCTCTGATTGTCTACTGCTATGTACGTTATTTTATTTATTCATTTATTTATTTATTCATTCATTCATTACAAATCAGGTTTACAACCTTTGAGTCAGAGACTCATTTACAAAGGCACCTCGTTGTGGGGGGCAGACATCAAGACAGTTACTACAGTGCAGATTAAAACAGAGGATAACATTACAGGTGCAGTAAAAGGAACATTTAACATAGATACACTTAGGTTACATAATGTTTGTATGTTACTTACTATAGGTTGCATAGTATTACAAAATTGTGAGTTACACTCACGGATATAGTAGGTCCTCAGAGACGACAGCGGGTTACATCCCTGTTTGGACCTAGTAGGGAAGGAGTGGGTCTGGGGGAGGGAGAGGCTGTCCAGTGGACGTTGTCAAGCCAGGGGGGCAAGGTGGGCTGGTACCGCAGGTTACAACAGGGGGTTAGTTACACCTACAACAGCGGGTATTAAAGATATGGTTCCAAAGAGCTATTTTGAAGGAGCCAATTTTTGGCAAGTTGGAGATGTAGCCAGGGAAAGAGTTGAACCAGGTGGGGGCTCGGTAGAGGAAGGATCTCTGGGCAAGAGAAGTCTTGGTTTTGGGCACCTTGAAAGTGGCCTTAACAGAGCTATGGGTGGTGACGGACGATGATGACTGCTGTAGGGAGGTGGAGATCCTGGGGGGGGAGAGTCCTAGCAGTGATTTCTTAGCGAGAACGCAGGTCAGGTAGAGCAGTCGCTCCTCAAAGTTGAGCAGATTGGTGGTAGTATAGAGAAGGCAGGAGTGAGTGCAGCTGGGGGCACCGGTCAGGAGTCTACAGGCCTTATTGATGGAGAGTTGGATTTCAGAGAGGGCAGTGTTGTCAGCTGTGGCGTAGATGGGCAAGCCATAGTCCACGATGGACAAGATGGAGGCGGTGATGGCCAGCCTAAGGGCAACCTGAGGCAGGCAGTCCCTGTGCCGGTATAGCAGGCCAATCCGAGAGTTAATGGTGGCTAACAGGGCATTAATGTGGGTGTGGAAGGAGAGGGCAGTATCGAACATGATGCCTAGGTACTTGTATGTGGTCACTTGTTCTAGCGGGTGCAGAGTGCTGGGGAGAGGGGGCTATTTTTAGCTTTATTTTGGTGGTGGAAGAAGAGCATTGATTTGGTTTTCTTTAGGTTAATGACCAGTCTGCGGTTGCTGAACCACCTTTCGGCTTGGTTGTAAGTTTGCTGGAGGGATAATTGGAGGGAGGTGGGATTGGGATTTGAGGCAATGAGGGCTGCATCATTGGCATAAAGGAGCATTTTACTGGTACATGAGCTGGGGAGGATGTTGAGGTAGAGACTAAAAAGTATTGGACACAGGATAGAGCCCTGAGGGACCCCAGAGTGAATGGGAAGAGTTCTGGAGAGGGAGCCGCTGATCTTGACACACTGGGATCTAGCAGAGAGGTAGCTAGAGAACCATGAAATGGGACCACCAGAGAAGCCAAGTTGGTGGAGAGAGGCGAGTAGAAGGGGATGACAGACAGCGTCAAAGGCCTTGGAGAGGTCAATGAACACTGCTCCTGCAAGGCTGCCAGAGTCAAGAGCAGCATGCAGGTGTTGGGAGAATTCCAGAAGAGCCATGGTTGTACTGTGTCCTGGGTGGAAACTGTGCTGCTCTGGGCACATAATGTCATAACTTGGTTAGGTATTCAGAGAGCTGGATCAACACCACTTTTTTAAGGGCTTTAGAGAGTGGGGGGAAGATGGAGATTGGCCGGTAATTGTTGGGGGTGGACTGGTCCCCACTCTTATGTATGGGAGTGATTTCAGCAGTTTTCCAAGCACTTGGGAACTGACCCAGGCATAGAGACGGTTTAGAAGGTCAGTCAGGGAAACTAGGGCTTTGTCCAAGGCCATACGGAGGATCCTGGAGTCGAGGGGGTCACTGCTGGGGTTATTGCTACATAAGGCTTTTAGCAGGTGCGGCCTGGCTTCTTGGGGGGATAGAGTGCGCAGGTAGAATGGTGGATGATGCGGGACCGGAGGGAGAGAGATGGGGATTGGGTCAAAGAAGCTGCTGGGGAGGACTGAGCTTAGGTCAGAGAAGGCAGTGTTAAGGCAATCAGCTATAAGGAGTGGATCTGTGGTGGGGGTGCCATTGATGGACAGCTGAAATGGTGGGGGAAGTGGGACTTCCCATTTAGCTCTTTCATATTATCCCAGAAGGTCCAGGCTGAACCCCAAGTGGAAGCAAGGGTGGTCTGGTAGTGCTCTGCCTTGGCCCGCCTAATGGCCCAAGTGCATTTATTATGTTCTGCGTTGTAGGCCTGTCTATCAGATGCCTTTCCAGATTCTACAGCAATGTGCCTGAGATCATCTCTGTTTTTGAGTCTCTGGAGGAGGGGTGGAGTGATCCATGGGGCATTGCATTTTTTGGAGTGGATCCTGGTGAGGGGGGCGAAAAGTTCACAAGCCTCACAGAAGGCATTTGTGAAGTGGTCAAGAGCTGAGTCAGTGTCAGGGGCACACTGGATAGGGGACCAGTCTAGCTGGGCTCGGTGTTGTTTTAATTTTCTGAGGCCACTGGGGTGTAAACAGTGGCATAGAGTGGGCTGGGACACTGGCTTCAGAGTGGAGGATGACCAGAGACAGAGGACTGGGGAGTGATCGCTAAGAGAGTCGGGGAGGACACTGACATCCTGGATTTTGTAGGGGCGGTTAGATATAACAACATCTAGGAGAGTGCTGATGCCAGTAGAGTGGTTGAATCTGGTGGGCTGGGTGACTAACTGGGACATATCCAGGGCAGCAAATGAGTCCCTTATATGGGAGGCAGTGGAGGCAAGCCAGTTAAGCCAGTTAACATTGAGATCACCTAGGATGACTTGCTCCACTTTGTATGCTTTGAGAAGTGCCTCCTATATTTCCTTGAATGTACATAAGGCCAAATCATGTTTTGGTAGGGCATCCATAAGTTATGTGCTGCCTCTAATGTCGAATAAGTTGCAAAAAACCTTGAAACTAATTCACCTCTTTAACTTAGCGGCATTCAAAACACTATACACGTGTTCCAACAAGGAATCTTGTACTTGCTACCCCTGATTCATGAGTCTACTATATACCCTGGAGTACTCCCATGTTTTGGCGCTTCCCTGTTACAGAGTCCACCAGGTATGGTCTTGTCTATTACTTGGTTCAATCACTCCCCTCCTTGCCACATCCTTGTAACCCAACATTACTTCAACCCCTGGACTTCGTGTCAGGTATTGTAACTCATCAACCAAGCACCTTCTCTCTATGTTTGACCTTCTCTACCACTACCAGCCTGGAGCTGTACTTTTTCTCGCTCAGTCGAGTTACACAACCCTGGTACTCTGTGGTCTTTTCACATCACCACCCTCCACTCCTTTATTAGCTACCATCCTTTTCTCCTCTCTCCCCCACCTTATTGGTTTTGACTGGTACACCTAAAAATTCTTGAATCTCTTCCTCTTGCAGGATATCGCTCGGGCCCACTGTGTAATATTGACCCTTATCTTTGAATCACTGTATGTTCTGTATATATATTTTGACTGTATATAAATTGTTTCACCGTTTATCCTGTGTGTGTATATATATATATATATATATATATATATATATATATATATATACACACTGTATGTATATAATATGGTAGAGCAGCCCTGTGAAGGTTAAATGGTGAAACTTTGCACCTTAATAACTTTGCCACCGTTCAATGGATATGCCTTAAATTTGGTAGACACGGGGCGTAACCATAAATCTTGGGATCTGGTAACTTTCATACCGGTCAAATATACGGCTGTGGAGTTATTAAGCAACATCCATGCATGCAATTATGTTTTTTTGCGCATTCTTTGCTCACGAGTAGAGGTTGCAAGATTTACAAGACCGGTCCAAAAACTTCAGGAAACTTGTGGCCATGGTCCCCGATGTGCCTTTTGAAGATTTCTTAAAAAAATATTGAACGGTTCAAAAGTTATTCAGAAAACAAGTTCCCATTATAAGTCAATGGGAAAAGTTAAAAAGTTCGTCACTTTCGCAAATGCAGTTTTTAGTGTTGCAAATGGCCCTAGTAATGTCTCAAATCCACCATTTTGTTTCCAGTTACTGATCACAGAAATCCTTGGCATTTAAAATTGGGACCAACTAGGGACACAATTCTTTTTGTGTTTACCTATTTGAGCCCTGAAGATGCTAGCCATGTCTTTATTTTGGGGTTAAACGCTCCAGAAATGTGTTTTTCAAATTTATGGGAAAAGTAGTGTCTCAAAGTAGTATTGCACTTGCGACACTTTTGCAAATTTTTACGAAAAGTGTCGCAAATCTCAATACTACTTTTCTAGGCTATGGCCAAAATGACAGGAATTCTTTGCCACCCTGCTGCAAAAGAATGGTTTGGTCTTTTGGGCTGTAATTTGGAGGGAAGACAGCCAACATCTCACATATGTGTCTTTTGGTGGTTTGGTGAAAAAATATTGCACAGATGCAAAGTTACAGTACTCCAAAGTTGATGTTTTTTCCCATAGACTAACATGGTGGCATTCGCCGCGCCTTTCGGGGCAGGTGTCTCAGAAACGGTGCGAGATACAGAATTACGCATTTAGTGAAGACCTAGCCAAGAAACTCATGAATTATGTGAAATTTTAATTTTTTTTCTACATCGTATGGTTACTGAGATTTTAGCATTTTAGTATTACAACTGCTCATTTTCTGCTCCAAGGCCCATTATTATGCATACACTCTTTGTTTTCATTGTCTTTCTCAATGGAGCTTTTGGGGAAAAATAGGGTGTGCGCTCCACTTACTGTTACAAGTAGGCTCTACACTTGTGTTTCCGTTCCACTTTGCGATAGCATTCTCGTGTATGCCACTGTGTGCAATACCCTTTGCGTTTCTGTTTGTGTTTTCGTTACTGTTACCATTTGTGTCTCCACTACTGTTTGTGTTTGCCTTTCACTTAGCGTCACTGTGCGCATTACCATTTCTGTTGGCGGCTGCCCTTCCATTTCCATTTGCGTTTCTCTTTCGTTTTGCATCACTCGTGTTCTTATCATTACCATTTGCGTTTTCAATTGTGTTCCGTGCCCATGAGCGTTACGGTTTGTGTTTCCATACACGCTTCCATTTGTGTTTCTGTTTTCTTTGGCGTTATTGTTGCTGTTACCATTACCATTTGCATTTACAATTGCGGTACCATCATCATGCGCGTTACGGTTTGCGTTTCCGTACGCGCTTGCATTTACGTTTCTGTTTCTGTTTCCTTTCCCATTAGTGCTGCTGTTACAGTTATCATTTCTGTTTACAATACTGGTACCATGACCGTGCGCGTTACCAGTTGCATTTCCATATGCTCTGGCATCTCCATTTGTGACACTGTTCCCTTTGGCGTCACTGTGCAGCTGCATTTCTATTAATGCTTGCTTTACAATTTTATTTTTGCTTTACCATGTGCATAAACTTTACCGCTTGTGTTTGCGTTGCTGTTACCATTACTATGTTACAAAAAATCACGTGGTGGGAGCATTCCATTCACTATTTATAGTCCTCATTCTCAAAAAGGGAAATTAGAGGCAAACAAATCCATTTAATGTATCAATTAGGGTGTTCCACAGTGACAAAAGTGAGGAAATTCAGTGTTAGGGTTGAATCCCCCCCTTGGACCAACCCCCACCCCGCTCCCCCAGCCGGCATCGGGGTGTGAGTTGGGGTCATCGGTCCTAACTCTCACCCCATTCTCCTATGCTTCACCACCTCAGCTAGTCTGCCCATGTGATGAGGGTGAGAGTTGAACACGATGTTAACTCAAACTGGCTCTGCTGGAGGCTGGGTAGGGGTGGATCCAAGGGGTTTCAACCTTAACATCAAATTTCCTCGCTTTTGTCGCAATGGAACAACCCTAACTGATGCATTAAATGGAGTTTTTTTGTCTCTAATATATATATATATATATATATTGACTATGCCATTGCTACTGTTACTTATCTTACACATTGTAATTGTTGTATATTGATTTTTGTAAAACCCAGATCCACCTCAAAAATGAGCATTGCTCAATGGTGTTCACCTGGTTAAATAAAGATTTTGATTGATTGATTGATTGAAACACCCAGGGCGTTAGGGTTTCCAACTGTAGCGCCCACCCTGTACAGACTGACAGGCGTCAGGGGTGTGACTTGGGGTTGTTGGCCATAATGCTCACCCCATTCCACCCCCACTCCCACCCTGCAGCTACTGACAGGCATCAAGGTGTGCCTTGGGGTCTTTGGCCCTAATGTTCACCCCATTCTCCTACACTGCACCCATCTCAGCTTATTTCCTTTTGGAATGGGGTGAGCATAAGGGCTGAAGACCTCAAGGCACACTGCCACACCTGTCCGTGTCTGCAGGGTGGGGTGAGGTGGAATGGCATGAGTGTTATGGCCTACGACCCAAAGGCACACCTCCAACGGCTGTCAGTCTCTGCAGGGTGGGGGCTGACATTAATTCAATACATCATTGCCATTCCTATCATGCATCTCTCTAACTCCTGTACTACCAATGCCAATACAAGCAATCAAGCATTTGGCATTTACAAATGCTTGTTCAGTTTTGTGCCATTCAGCACTGAGAAAAGGGGCCATAGGCAAGTCACCCTCCATCCCAAGTCATGGTGCCCGATCCTCAGGGCTGCCTAGTTAGACCTCTCCTGCCCTACAAAAGAGCTGGGGAAGGACTACAATGAGGAGTCAGCACCTGAGTGTGGGTGGTTGAGGACCCGGGGAGCACGGACAATAGAAAGTTACCTGGGGAATAAATAAGGACCTTGTATTGTTGGTGAGAAATGATGCTATTCAACTGCATGTAAATAAGCCACATGCTGGGACCTGTAGCCCTGCCCCACCTGGTACAATACTAATACATGTACCGACAGTGAACTTGGGCATTGACAATTGCTTGTTTTGCACTGAGTTGCTGAGAATTGCATGCATTGCTCCAAATGAGGCATGAATGGGGCTTTGTAAAGAGGAAGGATTACATCCCTTGCTCTGCTGGTCACCCCACATTTTGATGCCATTCAGCATTCTGATGGCACTCTTATGAGCAACCTCACACAACTTGTTATGCTTAAGCTCCATGTCTGTTATGCCCCCCACATTCTTTTGTTCCTCCACTGCAGCTACATGCAGTAGTGTGCAGATCCTTCCCCTGTATGTACTCTCCAAGTTTTGTACCTTGCATTTTCCTATATTGAATCTGACGCACCAGGAGTCTAAGCAATCACCCAACTTATTTAAGTCCTTCTGACATTTGCCTTCATCTTCAAGGGAGTCTGCCACAGACCAACATAGAATCACTGAATTTGTTGGCGGAAAAAGACCACTTGGCCCACTGAGTCTGCTCAGGTGGTCCCTGCTTAGTCTGTCTCTGCAGACCCTAGTTGATCTCTGGCAACCCTCCCTTCTCCCTATCTATTTACTAATATTTCCCTATATCTATTCAAGGCATGCTTGAAGCCCCTATTGTTTTCACCTCCACCACTTTTGCTGGTAGTATGTTTTAGGCATCTGTAACTCTTTCAGTAAGGTAGCACTTTCTCACATCCCTCTTAAACTTCCAGCTTCATTGCATGCCCTCTGGTTCTGGTGCTCTTTCTCATTTGAAAGTGACTCCCCTCCTGCACCCTGTTTACCCTGGTGAGGTATTTGTAGGTCTGTATCATATCCCCTCTTGCTCTCCTTTCTTCCAGGGTACTTTTTTTTAAGTTCTTTTTTCTGTGTGTGAATTTAGTGCTCCTGAAAGGTACTAGATTGACAGCACTGGAACTTGAAGTTCTCTGCTTATCCACATGTCAGGTATAGTACAGGTGATCACAGTGACAGTTTCTCCACACTGCCCCACCAATGTGCTTCAACCCTGCTAGGGAAGGATCACCACATTGGTGAGAAGGTGGTTCAGACTCCATGCCCATTCAATCATTGACCTCTTAAGTTAGACTGCCAACAAGGGTGCTGAATTAGTACCAACTGTGTTAGTGGTTTTGTGATATGGATACCTGCCCACTGGAAACTGGACTGAGATCACCACAACTCATTTCACATAGGCCACTGAACAGGCAATAATGGCATTTTGGCCACTACAGATCTGTGATGGATTTGAACCAGTGACCTAGAGGTGAAAGGCTCCTTAACCTGCTACCAATCCACTGAGCCATCCATTTCCACTCACGCTACACATGCTGACATCCCTCAATTTCTCTTCATAGCACCAGCACAATTTTAGTTACTCTCCTCTGGACTGCCTACACCCAGTCGATGTCCTTTCTTTTTTTTTTTCAATTGTATTTATTGCCTACCTGTTGGGGCATCTCTCAAGCTCCCTCGCGCTACCTTGCTGCTCTTAACTGCCTGCCTGAACTACTCTTCTCAACAGCATCATCGGTATCAGGACCCTCATCTCTCCTGGGCCCCTTGAAGAGGCCAAGGGTCCCCAAGGCGTAGGGCCGGGGGTTGTGGCCGGCGATAGAAGTATGGAGCCTCGGTTTCCAGAATCCACCATCTCCTCACCTGGCCTGTAGGGGTTTTCTGGCTTTCCTTTCCCTTTGCTCATATGTGCATCGCATCGAGCATGGGCACGCATGCTCCCATACTTGTCTGCAGGGTCGCCGCCACAGCCAATCCCCTATGGTTGTGAACCTCAAGCTTGCTGTGACCCCGACAGTCTCCAGGAGTCACCAGAAACTGAAGTCAGGATTCCTCTCCCTCCCAGGACAGGAGAGTAGTCCTCTGGATGCTCAATCCTGTCATTCCCCTGCTTACCCCCAGAGGTCTGAGCTTGCTCCTGATCCAGGGTCACCATCATGGAGCGAGGTGTGACATCCAGAGCCTCAACCTTCAGCTCCACTGGGCCATGGCGATGTCCTTTCTGAGGTGTGGATTCCAGAACTGGATACAGTACTCCAAGTGGAGTTTCTCTAGCAAGTGATATAGTGGCAAAATCACCTCCCTCCTCTTGCTGGAGATACCTCTGCCTATGCATCTCAGCATCCCACTGGCCCTACTCACTGCTTTGTCACACTGCCCTGACACTTTGAGGTCATCAGCTACGATAACCTCAAGGTTCCTTTCTTGCTGAGTAATTGCCAGTACCTCCCCCATCCTATATTCAACTCCTGGGTTCCTATGCACCCTACTGGGTCACTTTGTCAAATGCTCTACAGCATATGACAAAACCGTGCAATGGGAACAGCGTGGTAGGGAAGAGTGAGAGGGTGCAATACTGCAAAAGGGTATATGAATGGTACTGCATCCTCTCACTCTCCCAGGCAGAGGATAAGACCTCTGCTGGGACAGGGATCCACTGAGCAGCTGTTGTGGCTCGACAGGATGAGCCACTGGCAGCAAAGGAGGCAAGCAGTGCATTTGGGACTGGGTTTCGATTCCTGGTCCCAGACTCACGGAATTTAACTTTTTTCGCACTTTGTGCGATTTGTACTGTTAACCCCCCCCCCGAGTTAGATATTTTAGTTGGGGGTTAGGGCATAACCACCAATGGGGGTGGAGGACAGAGCACTACATAAATACAGACTTCATGCCTTTGCAACATTTTGCACTGTATTGGCAGCAGATATTATTGTTGCGGCATAATGTCTTGCGACATTATGACCCCGTGCCTCTATGCACTAGGTGCATGATTTTGTACTTTTGTCATTGAATCGCAACTGCCATGCTTTTGACCAATCCTTGAGTTTCCCAAGTTCCCTACACATTTTCTCCACCCTCTTCTCGTTGTCCATCGTATTACAGATTTTGGTGTCATCTACAAAAAGCATACCTTGTCTTCCAGTTGTTCTGCAATGTTTCTTATGAAAACATTGAAGAGGATCAGTCCCAGTATTGAGCCCTGTGCTGCCCTGCTGATGAATCTCCCATCACTAGGGTGAGTGCTTTTAACCACCAGCCTCTGTCTCCTATCCGCTTGCCAATTTTTAAGCCAGTTCACCACTTTGGATCTCACCTCTCGGCTGCTTAATTTCTTTATCAGTCTCCTGTGTGGCACAGTATTGCAGGCCTTGCTAAGGTCCAGAGAGGTCATGTCCACTGCCCTCCCCAATTTAGTTCCCTGGTCACCCAGTCAAAGAAATCAATCAGTTTCATCTGGCATGACATCTCCATGAATCCAAGCTACCTGTGGTCATGCAGCCCATTGGATTCACGATACTCTACCAACTTTTCCTTTAACAGGGTTCCATTAATTGTGCCACCACTGAGGTGATACTGACTGGCCTATAGTTGCTAGCCTCCTCTCTGCTCCCACTTTTATGTTGCAGGACCATGTCTGCTGTCCTCCAGTCCTCTGGGACCATGACTGTATCCAAAGAGCTGTTGAATAAGGCCATCAGTATGGCATCCAACACTTCCCTGAGTTCCTTTAGTACCCTTGGATGTATCCCATCTGGTCTTATAGCCTTGTCCACTTTCAGAGCTGCAAGTCCCTCCAGGACTCTTTCATCTGAAAATGGACTTGTCTCCACTACCCACCTTTGTTCCTGCTGCTCCCTGGTGTTCATCCCCACCTCCCTCCACTGTGAAGACTGAGCAGAAGTACATGTTTAGGATGTCTGCTTTTTCTTGGTTCTCCTATGTGCATTTTTCCCTGATGCCCTCCTAATCCTCACTATCCCTCCCCTTGCCTTTCTTTTCTCACTTATGTGCCGGCAGAAATTCTAATCCCCTTTAGCTAACCCTTTGGCTGTCCTTTTCTCTGTATACACCTTTGTTACCCTCACTACATTGTCTGCTTCTCTCTGTTTTATTTGGTACACCTCCCTGTTTTCCTCCATCTGTGTTTCCTTATACCTCCTGAATGCCACCATTTTTTCCTTCACTACCTTAGCCACTTCCCTGGAGAACCATAATTGTTTATTTTTTATTCTGCTTTTACTCATTACCTTCACACAGAGGTTGAGTGTCTTAGTTATGCCCTCCCTTATTTTTCCCACTGTAACTTTAACCCTCCCTGGCAATCCCTCCCATGAGACAGTTTCTGAGGCAGTCTCCCATTTCTTTAAAATCTGTCCTTCTAAACTCCAGAACCCTAGTCCTCATGTGGTTTCCCTTTGTTCCTGTCTTAATGTTACACCACACTGTTCAGTAGTCAGTGGTATCAATGGGACTGCCCACTGTGATGCCTGCAATGCTGTCCCTGTTTGTAAGAACCAGGTCCAGAAGTACCCCATCCTTACTGGGCTCATTGACTAGAAACCTCAGAAAAGCCCCTTGTAGGGAATCAAGGATAATCCTGTTCCTTGCTGAAACTGCAGTTGGAAAGCTCCAATCCACATTTGGCATATTAAAGTCATCAACTAGCAGCACCTCCTCCTTATGAGCCATCCTGATTATGGCTTCTGCAAGTGCTTTATCCAACTCCACTTCCTGTGCTGGAGGTCGGTATATCACCCTTATATGGATAACAGCCCTAGCTCCTGTCTCCAGAATGACCCACAGCACTTCCAGCCCTTCCCTTTCCTCCATGTGCCACTGCACTTCTGTGGCCTTGATTCGTTCTGTTACATATAGTACAACCCGATCTCCCCTTCTCCATTCCCTGTCTCTCCGGAACACAGAATAGCCCAGTATGGCCATGTCCCAGTCTTGGCTGCCAGTGCACCATGACTCCATTATGGCCACCAAATCCAGGCTTGCCTCTGCTATAATGGCTTCCAGGTCTGGAATTGTACTTACCAGACTCCTTGTACATGGCTCTCCATACCTTACATCCTTCCTGCCTGCTTCCCTGTTTCTCCCTCCTGCCTGTGCTATTCTCTGATGCTCTCTCTTTGTACAATTTTAGATCTAAAAAGGTTATACTAACCTGACTGAGTTCAAATTGGTATTTTAAGCAACTACTGGTATTTTTCATCCATTCCACAAACAGGAAAAACTCTTCCAGTGTACCCTTCCATATAATAAGAATATCATCTATAAAGTGTTGCCACAAATCCAAACAATGAATGTATGGATTTGTGACGGTGCTGTACAGATGATCCAACTCCCACCTACCCACAAAAAGGTTGGCATAACTGGGTGCCATTGTTGTACCCATTGCTGTACCTCATATTTGATGGTACAGTTGTCCCTGAAATAGAAACATATTCATGTTCAAAACACAATCTGCCAACCGAACAAGAAAACGTGAAGGGGTTCTAACTTGTTCCTCCTCAGTTCTTTTTTCTAAAAAGTAGAGAAGTGCATCTAATCCATCTTTTTGAGGTATTACCGCGTAGAGGGAATTGATGTCAACAGCTGCAAAAGACCACTCAGGTTCTATATATAGATCCTCAATGATTTGAACCACCTGTATAGAGTCTCCAAGAAATTATCTCAGTTCTTGTACCAATGGTTGTAAAAAAGTGTCACGGTACTAGAAACAGGCTCTGTTAGCCACCCCCTACCTGAGACTATAGGTCTCCCTGGTGGTTCTGCCAAACTTTTATGAATGCTAGACAGAGCATACAGTGTCAGAATAGCTGGACAGTTGACTGTTAAAGTTCTGTATTCTACATCTGAGATATAACCCTTTAAAACACCCTCATTAAGAACAAAATCTAATTCAGTCTTAAACTTGTCTATAACAGCATGTGAGATTTTTTTGTAAATGAATAATCATTAACCAATCTATTAACTTCATGAACATAATCCTCAGTATTAAGTACAACTACTGCTCCCCCTTTATCTGCTGATTTAATTGTTATAAGATTATTTTTATTTAAAGATTTTAAAGCAGCACGTTCATCTCTTGTGCAATTGTCCCAAAATTCAACATCATTATCTTTTTGTAAATGTTGAAAATCAAGTTCACATTTTTTTATAAATGTAGAAACAATGGGGTTCATTGAGGGACAGTGTTCAGATCTGGGTAGAAGTTGAGAAATTGTATTATTGGTCTCATAATAATTATCTTCCTTTTCATAGATACATTTAAAAGTAAGATTTCTTCCCAATTTATGTAAGTCCACACAGATATCAAAAAAATTAATGTCCACTGTTGGACAAAATGAGAGTCCTTCACTTAATATTGAAATCTCACTTGCTGTTAAACTGTAATTAGACAAATTTACTACTGGTATCATCTGTTTCTTAATATTGCTATTTTCATTTTGTTGATATTTTTGATTTAATGATCTTCTATGTATATCACTATTAATTATAGATGTATGTAAAGATGGTCTATCAATAGAAATATCATTGTCAGGTGAAAAGATATAATCACCTAACATGGGTTCATTAAGCTTGTTAACACTTGTCTGGTTTAATGCATTGTCACAGGTTTTATTGCTAATTAACATAGACATCCTGGGTAAATCAGAACTAGGCAGCCCACTGTTAATAAAACAAATATCATCATTCATTATATGCCCATCAGGAGCCTGTATTATATTATTAACCTTGTTGGTATCATCAATAATCATAGGGCAATTAAATTGGACAATTGAGGAGAGGTCATGTGTGCACTTATTTAGTGGCATGTGTAAAGCATCAATAGCATTATAGATACCATCAGAGTCAAATATAGACATAGAATTGTTGTTTGAAAAAGTCAGTGCAGAAGAAATACTCATAGTGGCACATTCTTTTGGTAGTCTGGAGTAAAATGGACCATTCACACATGGAGAGATGGAATTAATTTCATTTTGTACTTTTTGTATCAGTAGGTGTTCCTGTTTCTTTTGCCACACTGATCCCCCTTCTCATCCTCCTCTTTGAAACTGGACAGTGTGAAACCGGGTGCGGCGTTGCTGCTGACCGCACCTGATCCCCTGGCTGTAAAAAGGAGACTGTCCTGGTGGGGATTCCCCCAATTCACCATCAACATATACTGTATACCAGCCTCATCAGTATCAGAGGGGCTAGTAGTGTAATCAAAGACAGTGGCATTATTTATAGATTCATTTGAGGGACCACCACCTCCTTTTTTCAAGGTAGATTGCAATTCCATCTTCTTAGGATCAGTCCAATCAAAGACTCTATCATTAAGATAATCATTTTCATCTCTAATGAATTTTCTTTGTTTTTGTTTTTTGATCTTGACATCATATTTGGTCACTTTGTCCAGTAACAATTTATTAAGTCTTTCCCATTCTGTAATTTCCACATTCTCTTTTAATTTTGTTTCAACCTCCCCAATTTCTTTAGTTAATTCATCCCTTAACGGTTGGGCAAACTCCAAAATTAACTCAATGTTTTTAAATGAGGCTTCTTCTATGTTATATCGCCATCTACTCATAAACTCTGCATTGTCTGTTCCATAGGATGGTTTCTGAATAATGCATAACCCCTTGGGTATTCTTTTTACCTGGAGGTATGCTTTCAAGGTTTGTTTGTGCCAAAACATGTGTCTTCCCCTTTAAAACTAACTTCTCCAGTTTATGAAACAAGGACTTAGTGTTTAACTCACCACAATCTTGCGGTGCCTGTTCTATTGTCTCCAGACATGGATTTCTGCCATCCTGTGCCATAAATAATAATAATAATAATAAGCTTTATTTATCTGCGCCTTTCTTAAAACCAAGGTGCATTACAATAAAATACAGGATAAAACATAATAAAACATATTAAAAACTGAGTTAACTACAGAACAATTAATCGGCATCCAAGTTATTTGCAAATGCCTTACTCCATAAAAAAGACTTTAGGCCCTTTTTAAAACCCTCCACCGTCATGCACTCTCTAATCCAACGTGGTAGAGAATTCCAGAGGGTTGGTGCCATGAACATAAAAGCTCGGGCACCGGAAGATTTTAAAGTTACCCTCTCGATCTCTAGCAACCCCTCGTTAGCTGAGCGGAGTGGTCGCGTCGGTAGGTAAGGCACCAGAAGCTCTTTCAGATAATCAGGGCCCAACCCATGTTGGGCTTTATATGTCAGAAGTCTGACTTTAAAGGTGATCCACCACTGAATCGGCAGCCAGTGCAGATCTCGGAGCACCGGTGTGATATGAGAGGAACGGGAAGTCCCAATTAACAACCGGGCTGCTGAGTTCTGCACTAGCTGCAAGCGGCGGATATCAACCCCAGGCAGCCCAAAGTAAAGGGAGTTGCAGTAGTCCAGATGCGAGGTCCCAAAGGCATGGATCAGCGTGGGTAGGTCGCCAGATGGAACAAGGTGCTTGATCCTGGTGATGTTCCTAAGATGGTAAAAGGATACCTTAACAACCGCCGACACTTGCACCACGCAATGTCAGCTGATCGTCAAGGATCACCCCAGGTCTTGCACCTGTTCAGAGGCTCGGGAGCCCGTATCCCCAAGAATAAACCAGAGGTTTGAAGTGCCCCAACCCTCAATCCGCGGCCAGGATCCACAACCAACACCTCCGTCTTCCCAGAGTTCAACTTCAACCAACTGGACCTCATCCAATCCTGGATCTCACTGAGACAGTTGTTAAACACTGAGAGTGCTTTATTCTGGTCAGGCGCAAAGGACAGATAGAGCTGGGTATCATCGGCATAACAATGAGACTCCAGCCCATATCATCTTACAATGTCTCCGAGGGGAAGCATGTACACCGCAAACAACATGGGGGACAGCACAGAGCCCTGAGGCACCCCACAGGTCAGAGCAGTAGGATCGGAGGAAAAAATCCCCAATACCACCCTCTGAGTTCTACCTGTGAGGAAGGAAGTAAACCATCTGTGCGCCAAACCCGACAACCCACAGATGCATCTCAGGCACTCAAGCAACACCCCATGGTCTACGGTGTCAAATGCTGCTGACAAGTCCAGAAGGACCAAAATGGACTGTTTTTTCTGGTCTCTCACCATCAGGAGATCATTGAGGACCTGAATCAGCACAGTCTCAGTGCTGTGCCTCTTTTGAAAGCCTGATTGAAGAGGATCGTAGATGTTATGGATGGTAAGATGGTTGTCCAGCTGGGCTGCCACCACTTCCTTGATTACCTTCCCAACAAAGGGGAGGTTCGAGATGGGTCTGTAGTTTGCTAGGGAGTCGGGGTCCAAAGATGCCTTTTTCAACACTGGTGTCACCACTGCTTCCTTCAGGGAGCGGGGATATTCACCAGTGTCTAGGAAGCACCAGACTATCCTAGCTAGAACCGGGAAGATAACCTCCCCACAGCCCATAATCAGGCCTGTGGGACCCGGGTCTAAACTACAGCTTGTGGTATGCATACCCTGGACAATCCTCATAACATCCTCTATTTCCGGCCTTTTGAAGGAACTCCAGGCGAACAGTGTGCTTGTGACCGTAGGCTGGACCACCACAACTCCCACAGAGGGGCCGGCGCAAATCTCGGCCCTGATGTCGGCCACCTTATCTGCAAAGAATTGAGCAAGCTCCACACACTGCATCTGTGAAAAGGCTCAACGAGCCTGCAGACAGGCTGGGTTGCACAGCCTGTCTACGGTTCGAAAGAGCTGGGCTGGTCGATTCTGAGCAGCAGCAATTTCTCCGGACAGGAACACTGCCTTCTTATGAGTGATTGCTGACTGATAGAGTTTATAATGCTCTAGGAGTCTAAGATGGTTGGCATCTAAGCCAGACTTCTGCCAACATCTCTCCAACCTGCAACCTAATCTCCGCAACTCCCTCAGATCCCGATCAAACCAAGGGGATCGGGGGCAAAGGGAGAGAGGCCGCACACAGGTGGGAGCAATTAAATCCAAAGCGGAGGTGACAGCTTTATTATAGGCTTGCACCATCACTTCAGGATTTAAGCTCAACCCAGGAAATTCTGCTAGGTCAAGAACTGCAGTTAGACCGGTGGGAGTAACATCCTGTAAAGGGCGGTATTTGACCATCTCCACTGGGGTGGGTCTACGCAGGGGGGTGCAAAAATTGAACCTCACAGTGTGGTGGTCAGACCATCTGACTGGTTCCACCCCCACATCGGAGGCCTCCAACCCCAGCAGGAAGACCAGATCAAGTGAATGGCCATGTTTATGAGTGCAGAGGTAACCACCTGTGAGAGGCCCAATGAACACATCAATTGGAGGAAGTGCTGACCAAATTACGAGAGTTCGTCATCGATCCAGGCATTAAAATCACCCAGCACCATCAACCTGGGCAATTCAAATACCAGGTCGACGACGAAGTCCGCCACTTCCTTTAGAACTAGTTTCTCGTCACCGGGTGGACGATAGACGAGCGCTATTCTATAGCCCCCACCTGCCACCACGACACATTCAAAGGATCAGGTCTCCTTCACTGGAACACTAGGGAGGTCCAATTCGGTCTTGAAATAGACCGCAATCCCCCCACCCCTGCGATCCAATCTCGGGCGGTGAATCACCGAATACCCAGCCGGAATTGCTGCCTCAAGAACTGGGGCAGCATTACTCTCCAGCCAGGTTTCGGTGATGCAGGTCAGGTCCGCCGTGCCTACCAAGTCTGCTACAATGGCAGTCTTGTTCACAATGGACCTGGCATTGCACAACACCGCCCGAGTTGGATAGGACTCCTGGGAAGCCCCGACCACCTGCCCACCATCTACAAAAGTGGTGGTGCCCTTGGGTATGGGGACCAAACAGGAAGGACCACTTTCAGTACTCCATTTCGCCCCAGGGCGTCTTCTGGACTTAACCACTTGAACGCGAGCACCCCCCTCAACCATCCCCCGCTGTTCACACCCCCCGCCCCTCCGAACCCCACCACGCGCAATTCCCAAAGCACTACAGCGTTGGTAAATGGGGAAAAGCAAAGGGAGGGCAAAGAAAGGGCGAAGGGCATGAAGAGCGGCGGATGAATAGTGCATGACGGGGGGGTGGAATAACAATATCTAGCATCATCCACAGACATCAGGCCAAAACAATGATCCCTAAACTCCCAAGAAATCCCAATAAAATTAAAATAAAATACTAAAACTTGAAAACACAAATCAAACTTAACACAAATTAAACTATACAATCAAAATATCTAAATAAACATGCAATAACAATAATAATTACTTAACAATAATAACCGGTTCAAATAAGTATTAAAAAATCTATTTGAGACAGTGGAGCTCCCACCTTCCACCGCAAAAATGTCCAAATATAGAACCACGGACTCTCACTCCATGCTTCCAATAGCCAGCAAAGCAAATTAAAATTAAAACAAAACCCAAAAGGCAAAGAGGCCCCCCCCCAATTCGAACCCCCCAAGGAACTCTCACCACCCAGGAGGAATCAGAACAGGCAGAAAAATTATCCAAAACAGTGTACTGAGGTCAGCAGGTCCCGGAGAGTTAATGAGAAAACAGAGTACAGTACAATTTACAATTCCTCATGGGCTCTCACCACCATGATGAATTACAGCTCGAACTGTCTCTTTCTTCAAGAGCCCCACGGAATCAACTCCACCTCTGGAAGGATTTAACGACAGCAGTGTAATGAAGATCTTACTTTAGGATAGGCTTTCAAAGTTAAAACCACGGAGAAAAGGACCAAAGGAGCCTCTGCCGATACCAGGGACTTACCCTAGGAACAACCCGCCTCTCAACGGACCTTACCACCTCCCGGTCAGCTCTCCAGCTGATCCAGAGCGGGTCAGAAGAGCCAAGAGGCCTGCCGCCAAATAGCCGCAGCCTCCCGGCCCACCACCTTCCAGAGGACAGGTATCCAAAGGGCAGTCCACAAACACGGACAGGGGGCCTGCGAGGAGGCCAGGAACTACTGGCCCTACACTCTTTTTTCCTCCAAAAACAAAAAGGCTCAGAATGGCTCTGAACTCCACTAAAGGAAATCCCTTCTCGAGCTCCACAATCCTCAGGAACACACGAACACCACAGGTCCTATCAACAATCGAGACAATCGAACTCCACGGCTCCAATCCTCTGCTCCGCTCCGCTGCCCAAAAAGCCAGTCCCTTAATCCAGAAGGATAGTCCTCCACAAAAGCACCAACGCTATTTCGGATAACTGCCAGCATTTAACGAAAAAGAGGGGAACCCGAAAAACGGAAATTTCGACCGCAAAAAACGTAAAATTAAACGGAAAAATAACCAGAAGTATAAAAGTAACTACAAACGTACAAAAACTTAGAATACTAAAGACAGAATTACATGGAATACCCGGGAGCAGCGTAACAATGCTCAGAGATTGCAGCACAGCAAAGCCACCGGAAAAAATGCTGTCCTGCACGCCATGAATAGGAGCTGACTGCACTCCCCTCAATCCTTCCTTGGTGTGAGCCATCACGTGATCCAGTCCAGTTCAGATATACTTCCCTCCAGAATCCTATTATATATCAGCTGGCATATCACTATTGTAGGTTACATGAGTCAAATAGTGGCCAGTCAAGGAGGTGAGTGCTGTTTTTTGTCAGCTGCCATTGCAGTCTGGGGTCCGGGTTGGGGTGGTCTGGGGTAAGGGTTCAGCTGGATACAAAGGACAAGTTCAGTTCTTATGGGGATGGAGCCAGGAAAGAAGGTGCCAGTGGACACCAGGATGAACTTGATAAGGAACAGGGAGAGGGAAGGGGAGGGATGCACAGCAAATTTGAAATTTGATGCGTTTATTTTTTGTGGCCTACATGGTGATTAAAACACTTACCTACCTCCTCTAAGGCTCCAACTGAAGTCCTCCTCAGGCTGAAGTAAGGGTAACATCAGGCACAGCACACCCATATTGGCTCCTGCAGTCACACATGTAGCCATTCACAATCTGGCTAGCAAACCTAACGTCAGTTCCCCCAATGAACTTTCCCCAGAAGCAGGAAGCCATCACACTGGCACACAGACAATGCCTTCTTATGCGCACACAGAACACTTAATGCAAATACTGTAATGATATACTCTGATAGATCGATTAGAGCTATACAGAATCCTGCCAGTGGAATTCTTGCTGAGTGGCAATTCTTTTTTCAAAATACATTTCAGAATTTTTTAGTAATTCCATAGAATTCTGAAAGCATTCCATGGATTTATTATTTAAAACCTGGGTTACGATTTCGTTCAAACCCGCAGAAATCCATTTTGTGATTCAAGTATCACTGTGTTTTTTTCTACTGAAACTGCAGAGTCAAATTTTATATGCACTTTCAATGATACCACTTTATAGCAGCTGAATGGCATTCCACATTTCAAAAAGATGGCATAATGCCGGCTCCGTGGCACTGAGGGCTGAGGTGCTGGACACCTTCCTTTGCGCTATGCCAGCAACCTGTGTTCAGGAATGAGCATGGGCTGCCGGGGGTTGGCAGGGTTGGAGAAAGATTGAGCATCCGGAGGACTGCTCTCCTTCTCTGGGGAAGGGGGACATCAGTGGATGGCACTTGGCTGGCCCCTAGTGGAGATTGGGGGTAGCGCGCTGATGCTGCAAAAAGAGGGGTGGGAGGGGGCATACGCGAGGAGGCGCACGAGCAGACATGTGTGCTCTCCTTCCAGTGGGGTCATTGCACACCTCTCCCCACAGGAAAGAACCACAAGAAATCTCTCAGCAGCATGAAGGCTGCCCTGATGGCACTACCATGATCACTCTCAAGCTAGTTCCCTCCTGGGTCCATCCTCCAGGTCTCCGCAGTGGTGGAGTAAGTACCCGCTGTGATGTGGTCGGAGGGGATGTGACGGGGAGGTTTGAGCTCTGTCCATGACTGGGGCAGCAGTGGAAGGTTGGCTGATGCAGGGGGCCTAAAGGCACAACACCCCCAGCTGAGGACATAAAATAAATAAACTAAAAAAAAAAGGTGGTGTAAGTAAACTATGGAATATGAGTTAATTGCTGGGTTCAGAGTGCATGGTTTCGACACACTTGTTTGCATTTTAGTTTCACTTTTGAGAATGTGAGATTTGGACAGAAGAAGAGAGAGTGTAAGTTGGGTGGCACATGAACCTTAAAAGTTCAACTGAATCTTTTGGATCTGGCTGATTGCAATGCACCCCAGAAAAAGCCTTTTCTTGATCATAGAGAAGTAGTATAACTCATACAAATGTAAAAAAAGCACCTGTAAAAATGCTTTCAGCTTAGTGTGCTAGTCATGGTTAAACAACTAATAAAAAAAAAAATGTCAACACAGACTGGTCATGCAAGTTTGGCATATTCACACACACTTAACACTTTTGTTGGAGATATCAAAATCACAAACTGAAGATATTTGGTATGGGTGTTGCTCAGCTGTTGTCTGTCCATGGGGGTACTAGACCCATGCCTTGACCCGTACTCTATGCACCCTCATGCACACCTGTATCCCCCTCTGTACCTCTCTTATCACTGTCTCTTTTCTTTCCACTTGCTTTTCCCTGTCTTTTAGAGTCAGTTTCACATATTGTCAAGCCAGCACCCTCCCCAAATTCTCCTTCTTCTCCATTGCCTTTGTTCTGGGTGGAATAAAATTATGTTTTGTGCTTTGGAACGCATACAATGTACACTGACTCCTATTCTACTGTATAACAACCACTGTATTAGTCAGTCACTTGGGGCAAAATGGCAGATTGTTCACCTCTGTGAGAGGACTGCTGAATTGGGAGGGTGCTTGCACCTCCATTCTGTAATAAATATAGGCAGTTTGTAATTTTAGAATTGGTAAGACAACTATGTTATCCTATTACAGTGGTCTTTTCGTTGTTTAGAATTAGATTTTAGAAGATATTGCCTTGGGTTTTTCGCTCTTTCTGGACAGGTCTTCAGATAACTGCTGGGGCAGAGTGGTGTAGAAGGCCTGGAGACATGGAAAAATTGACCAGTGGCTGATGACTGTTTCTCAGCAAAGTGGCTTGGTTGGTCTGAAGTGTAGTTGCTGGATTGAGCAGAGGCACACGAATAATGTAATACAGCATAGCACGACTGCGGGGGGATGGTAATGGAGAATGATGATCAAGTAGTAGTAGTAAAATATTTTATTCATACAAGGTCATATGAATTAGAATTGTCTCGAATGAGCTACTGCTCATTTACAACGTGGTCCTAGGAACTGCAATACAATCAAATAGTATTCCAAATACAAAAGGGACATAAGACAATGAATAAATAAATATGAACATTCAATAGACATTATATACAGATTATATGGAAGCTAATATAAACACTCAATCAAAATTACAAGTTCATGAAGACAAAAAATATCCTACAGGAAATTTCAAGGGGGACAGCATTGTCTGGTACTAGTGCCACATTTCCTAAACCAGGACTTAATCCTTATCCAGGGTTTTCTCCCTTTATTAACCCTTATGATTGCTGGTATTTTATTCCACTCAAGGGACCCCTATAAAAAACAGATTGCTGACCGATCTCTAAATTACGTTTTGGGATTTCAAGATCTGGGGCATTAGCTGTCCTTAGTGAGCTAAGTTTTTCCTGGGGATCACCCTTATTGCTATGTAAGGGGGGACTTCACCCAACCAGCACTTACACATGAATGCAAGTAGGTGCTCCTATCTACATTCAGATAGTCTCAACCAATCCAGGCGATTGCATAGGAGGCACTAGTGTGTGGAATGAGAGGCTTCTAGAATAAATCTGGCAAGCCTGCCGTGGCACACCTGCAGTCCCTCCAGATCATGTTTTTTAGATAAAGTCTCCATAAACTAACATGGGAATTATCATAGAATTAACAACTCTCCTTCTAGCCTCTAAACTCATACAAGATCTAACCCTATACAATGCTCCAAATCTTTTCCCCTCATTTTTAATTAAGCTATTTATATGAACTTCCCAATTTAGGGGTTCATCAAGTCAGAGGCCTAAATATTTATAGGACTGAACCTGCTAGATCAGGGATCCCTCCAAGGTAACCACATTCAGGGTCAGATTTTCCTGGGCAACCAAGGGTTGGTGAAACAATAAAGACTGTGTTTTTTGGAATTTAAAACTAAACTACTATCTCTAAGAAAAATCTTCAGCTCATTAAAAGCCTTTTGTAACTTAACTTGAACTTTGTTTACTGTAATGTCTGATGTATAAATAACGGTATAGTCAGTGTATAAATGAAAAAAAGCAGATGAATCTTAAAAATTCAGTCCATTAACATATATATTAAACAATAAAGGACCCAAAATAGATCCTTGAGGGATCCCCCCAATCCAACAGGAACGAAACCTGAGGTCCAGCCTCCCATAGAGACCATTTGAGTTCTGTCGGTTAAATATGAAGTGAACCAGTGCAGGTTGGATCCCACTATCCCCAAATAGGCTGCCCTGGATAGGAGGACACCATGACCCAAGGAATCAAAAGCCTTGCATAAGTCAAAACACAAATAGCACCAACAGGTGTCCTCCCATCCAGGGCAGTCTGAACATCCCCAACAACTTTAGCTAGGGCCGAGATGGTACTATGTGATTTTCTGAACCCTGATTGTATACCATTCAGAAGTCCCTGAGATTCTAAGTGCCCAATGATCTGAATGGCCACAATCCTTTCAAAGATCTTTGAAATCTGGGGTAAGAGGGAAATTGGGCGGTAATTGTCCAGCTCTGACTTATTGCCTCCTTAAAAATAGGCACGACCTTTGATTTTTTCAATGCATTAGGAAATTCTCTTGTTTTTAGAGAAAAATTAAATAAGTATGCTAAGGGATAGGCAATCACTGGGAAAGCAAACTTCAATAAATTAGAAGGAATGCCATCATCCATGCCCATGGCCTTAGAGGTGTTTAATTTTAACAGTTCCTTCAAAACCTTGTTGACCGAGATCTCTGAAAGGGTAAGATTTTTCATTAAGCTACTATCTGTGCCAGCTGCACTGCGTCTGCCCCTTGAATATTATTTAGACAAATTTTACTGAAGAAATTATTACATCTGTCCACTGCCAATTGGAACATAGGAGCTGTGTGACCATCAATAGTGAACACACTTGGGATTTCAGTTCCCTGGCCTTTCCAAAGGAAGTCAGTTGTCCACCAAAAATGTTTTGGCTGCTAAGAGCATTTGGCATCTAAGAAATTAGTATAGTATTTTTTTTTGTAATCCTCATCTCTTTTACATACAAATTACGGAATTCTTTTTAGTTTTCCCAATCCAAGTTTTTATCTGTGTTTTTTGTCTTGTCCCAGGCTTTGTCTCTAACTAATTTTAATTTTCTCAATTCATTGGAAAATCAAAGAGCATTATTGTACTTCATGAGCCTAGATTTAATAGGAGCATGCTTATTGCACACTAGCATAAATTCATATTGAAAAAATTCCAAATCTCATTTACTGTGGGCACCAATAATAAACAGTCCCAATTTATACTACTTATGTCTGTCATAAAATCCACATTTCCAAAATGTTTAAAAGTACACCAAGTAATACATCTAATACTTGTCAGTTTTGAGGGCCTACTTCTAGTACAAAAAGTGAACTGGTGATCAGATATAGAATCTGGCAAAACACTACTGGTTAATATGTATTCTGTTGAATTTGTAATCCAAAATCGTGGATGAATCAGGAGTTATCATGTTTATTCTACTGGATTCATGAATCAATTAGTAAGTCCCAAGGTTATTTGGAGATCAGCCAAGGGGTGGAGTTCATTAACATGTCACCAGTTTGTATTAAAGTCACCAGTCACAAGGATTTCATTAGTATTATTAAACCCATGAAGGAAATCCTGTAGGCAGTTAAAAACACATGGGTTAATTCTAGCGGGACAATATAGTCCCACAAGTACAATTTTCTTATAGTGAGGTATTCTTAACTCTAAGGCCAAGACTTCCAATCAATTTAAATCTCAGTCTAAGTTAATTTGTGTTAATGAAAGATCAGATTTCCCAAAAATCAATAAGCCCCCACCACGCTTATTTCTGTCCTGTTGCCATAAATTATAACCTATTATATTTAATAAAGAGTCCTCCCTTCTCTTATCAAGTCAGGTTTCTGTAACAATGACTATATCAGAGTTGTGGTCTGTAATCCAAGTACTAATTAAATCCATTTTAGGTAACATGCTTCTGGCATTGAAATGAATCAGAGTAAGGTTTGACCCTTTCCTTCCTAAACTAGGTGTGCTTTTACCATCCATATTAGACTGATACCAATGGTTATTCCAAAATGGCTGTTTGGGGTTTATTGGCCCCAGATTTAGGTGCACATCACCACAGGTCATAAGAAATATTGTGAGCGCACATTTCAATAATCTTAGGTATTTATATTTAATCTTATAGGTCCTCCAGGTTCTTGTAAAAAGCCAATTTAATACAGCCTGGAGCCTCTGCCTGTGTAAATTTGTTCGTATCTGTAAACAACTGTACCTAAATAGGGCATTGTATGAGCATTTGGTTAATAGACTAGATCTAATAAAAACATTGCTAAAGTTAGTAGTGTCACTAGTAATTGTTGTGCAGTGCTTAACGAGTCCATGCTCCAATAGCATGTCATGGTTACCCTTATCCCAGCCACATTCCCCCGGGGCATGACAATTCCATTTCAGTAATAAAAGTCTCCACAGAATAAAATTATAATTCAATTCCATGTCACAATCTCAATAACAATTTTAAAATGCAATGTACATCTATGCAGACAAAAATATTTAAACTAAGCAATATACCTTAAATACCTTAAGAGATAATTTCTGGATGGAGGAACCCAAAGATAGATTATAGCGCTCCACAATTTAACATTTACTGAAATTGTGCTAAGTGTTTTTTTTGTGTGGTCACTCACTCCACTCATGTTATGGCACTTGCACCTGTGCGAGAGACTTTTAAAATGGCTGGGCACCCAACCCCTTTGCTCCTTGGTCTCTGAATGGTCCACCTCCAAACCCTGCAAAACAGAGTGGTGCAGTGTTCATAACTGTTATTTTCAGGGGAGCTTGTAAGCAACAAAGCCACAGCAGGTCAATCACTCAGCAGGATGTTTAAGCTCAAGCAACAGTCAGGGCACAAAACAATGGAATGAAGATTAGAACCAACACTGTTTGGAGACCAGTGACATTCAACAGAACTTATGGAGCATAACACAACAGCACACTGGAAAAAGGGGACATATTGTATAGAAACATAGAAGTTGATGGCAGATAAGGACCACAAGGCCCCTAGTCTGCCCATTTTTTCTACCTTATGAATGTGTCATAGGCCTTTACTTTGTCAATGGCCTATCTATTCATACTCATCTGTATTGCTCCCTCATGCCGATCCCATGCCTGTTTGAAGCCCTGCACTGTAATCATATCCACCACATCCTGAGGTAGGCTTTTCCATGCATCCACCACCCTTTCTGTGAAAAAGAACTTCCTCACATTACCCCTTAATCAGCCTCCCTCTAATATCATGCTGTGTCCTCTTGTCCTGATATTTTTCTTTTATTGAAACATGTTAGACTCTTTCACCTTGTTAATGCCCATAACTCATTGCTTCCACAGGAGCTTTCTGAAGTTTCACCACTTGTCTTCTGTATACTGTTAACAGTAAATCCTGGGCCTTTCTAAGCAAAATCAAGCTATAGTCAGCATGCCACAAACAAATCCTAATAGCTCAAGAACCGTAAGTGCTAGACATAAAGTATGAGTGGCAAAGTTATTCAGCACAAAATTATCTTTCCAATGGTGGTATGCAAATAATAATATGTCATTTTGTTTTTTTTCTATGCTGGTTGAAACATAATTTTTTTTTCACCAAAACAGGCAACATAAGCCATACACACCATACCATAAACAAATGTGAATAACTCCTAAAGTATTCATGATATACACAAAATATCAGTGGTAAAGTTGTTCAGCACAAAATTACCTTTCCAATGGTGGCATGCAAATAATAATATTATGTAATTTTTTTTCATGCTGGTTGAAACAGCAAAAAAAAAAAAAATGTTTTCACTAAAACAGGCAACACAAGCCATACACACCATACCATAAACAAATGCAAATAACTACTAAAGTATACATGATCTACACAAAATATCAGTGACAAAGTTGTTCAGCATAAAATTACCTTTCCAATGGTGCTATGCAGTCAAATATATATTATATTCTGTTACACTATATGTTAAAATATATAAGTGACTTCTCAAGACATTGCAAGGGCACACTGGGAGTCAGTAGCCGACTTCTGCAGACATCCTCAGGACACACCAGTGTATTTTACTGACGACTACAGGCATCTGCTAGGAGACAATGAGTTAAGATGTTTGAATGTTTTGATCATATCACCTCTCTCCCTCATTTGATCTAGGGCAGTGATACTCACTCCAACTTGGCTTAGGAGCCACATAATGCAGCTTCACTTGGCTCAGGAGCCACAACCCACATACACAGCATTCCCACTTCCAAAATTAAGCGTGCACACAAAACATTCATTTAAAATCAATTTATTGCAATTAAATAAACATAAATTAATAAACAGCACAAATAAAATCAGTGGAACCACAAACAGAAAATGCCTATTCTGTACGTACTACAAGCCCACTAAAGGAGGTTGCGGAACCAGATCAGGACTGGTGTAGGTTCCTGCCTGTGCATTCCCCCCCATTAAAGAAAATAACACCCATGTAGTCCTGTAAATGTTCCTGCACAGCACAGGATAGTGTGCTCCATACAACTTATTACTGTACATCATTCACAGTGGTGCAGTCTGCATACCAATGCCAAAGGCAGCAGACAGCTCCCCCACCCACCTGCCCTCACCAAAGGGTGCCGTCTGTATGCAGATCTATGCCCCCTTGTGAAAGTAGCTCTTGCAGTCTCAGAGAACCTGCATAGGTGCAATACAAAAGTCAGTGGCTCATCAAACCTTTAAATGTGGGTTTAGCAACTGAAAGCATTTTATCGTGACCCACCAGATAAACATAGCTTTGCCTTGTGGTGGGAACAGATCTTGCCCATTGTTGTCCCACTTGCTGTGTCTACAACAGCCTGTTTACAAAAATGTAATGCACCTGCATCTCTGTAAATTTATAATGCTGGCATAGGTATCTGTTGCCATGCAATTAGTGTTCCCTGATGTCCTCTGTGCAGAGGATGGAGTGCAATAATAGTAGTTGCTGGATCATCAGCAATAAAATGATCATGTGAAGTATAATTGCCAAAACATGTAAGGAACATGTAAGGTGTGCAGTACATAAACCATGTCTATCCATGAACATTGGGAAAGCACCTGTGTGCAGATTAAGCACGTGCTATGTGATACTGTGGTGGATCATAGCATCAGACAAATCGGGGCAGTGTTACTTGAGTGCAAGATAAAGGCTAAACATAAAACTTCTGTAATGAACATTTAGGACACTCCAGTATTTGCGCGAGCAGAATCCATGGCAATTCAGTTATTGTTTTTGGTTTAAATCAAATTCCCCAGTACTGCATCTTTGTCAGTGTTGCGATCGCGATCAGTGGCAATTGAGTGCTACTTTACATGGGGGGTCGAAAGAGCTGCATCGTAATGTACATTTTGAAAAAAATATAGGAGCTGCCAGCTAAGTCCTAAAGAGCTGCATGTGGCTCGCGAGCCACGGAGTGAGTAACACTGCTCTAGGGTATACACATTGAGCTCCGTTAATCTGTCCTCATACTGTATGTTTTCTGATGCAGTCCCTGCACCATTTTGGTTGCCCTTCTCTGGACTGCCTCCATTTTGTTAATGTCCTTGTGTAGGTGCGGCCTCCAATACTGCATGCAGTACTCCAGATGGGGCCTAACCAGTATTTTGTAAAGAGGGATTATTAACTCCCTCTTATGACTTTTGACACCCTTACTAATACACCCCAACATCCCTCTAGCCATACCTACTGCTTTAGTGGTCTGCTTGGATGATTTCAGGTCATCTGTGATGATGACACCCAAATCTCTTTCTTCCCTTGTGATTGCCAGCAGCTCCCCTCCCAACCTATAGGTGGCTTCAGGATTTCTCTTCCCTATGTGCATGATCTTGCAGTTCTTTGCGTTAAATCCCAGTTGCCGCTCTTCCGACCATTTTGTCAGTTTATCCAGATCTCTTCTCATTCTGCCCACCCCATCTGGATCATCTACTCTGTTGCAGATCTTGGTGTCATCTGCAAACAGACAAACCTTCCCCTCCAGTCCATCTGCAATGTCACTGATGAAGATATTGAAGAGGACTGGCCCCAGGACTGATCCCTGAGGTACCCCACTTGTGACTTGCATCTCTTCTGACTGCATGCTATTTACCACCACTCTGTTTTCTGCCCCCAACCACTTTGCCACCCAGTTGACCAACTTCTGACCCACCCGAGCCTACCCATCTTATTAATCAATCTTCTATGTGGAACAGTATTGAAAGCTTTGCTGAAGTCAAGGTAGGTGACATCAACTGCAGCCCCTTGGTCCACCAATCTGGTTACCCAGTCAAAGAAATCTATGAGATTAGTTTGACAGGACCTTCCTGTTGTAAACTCATGCTGTCTTGGATCCTGTGCTCCTATGGATTCCAGTTGTTGCACTATCCTTTTCTTAAGGAGTGCCTCCATAATCTTGCCCACTACTGAGGTAAGACTGACTGGTCTGTAGTTCCCTGCCTCCTCCCTACTACCACTCCTGAGAAGTGGGATCAGATGAGCTCTTCTCATCTTCTGGGACCTCTCATGCGCTCAGAGACTCACTAAACAGTTCTGCTAATGGCTCTGCTAGTTCCACTCTTAGCTCCTTTAGTACCCTGGGATGTATGCCATCAGGTCCCATTGCCTTGTCCACCCTGAGCTTACTGAGCTCTTGTAGGACCCTTTTTTTTGTGAAGGGACTAGTGCAAACTTCCCTCCCCTTGTGTCCATGGTGCTGAGCTATGGGCCCTGCCCTACCTTCTCTTCGGTAAATACTGAGTGGAAATGTATATTTAGGATAGATGCTTTTCCCTGGTCCTCCTCCACACACTCCCCCTTATCCTCTCTGATCTTAGCAATACCCCCTCTGGAATTTCTCCTTTCACTAATGAATCCATAGAAAATCTTGCCCTCTTCTTTTACTGTTCATGCTAGGGTTTCCTTGATTTGGGCCTTTGCCTGCCTTACTGCCTTCCATGCTTCCCTTAAGGAAGTTTGGTATGCCTCCCTATCTTTGTCCCACTACATTCTCTTATATTTCCAGAAGACAAGCCTTTTGGCTCTGACCCTTTCTGATACTGTCTTGAGAACCAAAGTGGTTTCCTCCTTCTTTTGCTCTTGCCTTTCTCTCTACCACAATGGGATGTTGCTTCAGGTATTGCATCCTTAATGCTTGCCCACTTTGCCTGTACCCTCTCACCTGTATTTCTTCTTGCCAGGGCTATCTTAACTCTGTCAGCCATCTTATCAAACCTCCTCTGAAGTCCCATATTTTTGCCTTGGAATGGGATGATTTAGTTCTAATGGCCAAGCTGAACCATACCATGTGATGGTCACTGGCCTCCAAGTGACCTTCTACCTGGAGATCTGTGATCCTTTCCCCATTAGTCAGTAATAGATCTAGGATAGCCCTGTCTCTTGTGGGTTGTTGTACCAGTTGTTTGAGGCCCTTCCCCTGCAGGTAATTCACCATGCATCTAGTTCTGGAGGTTGTTCCTGCTGGTATTGACAAATTTGTGCCTGGCATGTTGAAGTATCCCATTATCAGAACCTCCCCATTAGCTGTCATCTTTTGTGTATCTTCTAACAGTAATGTATCTATGTCCTCCCCCTGGTCTGGAGGCCTGTAGACAGCCCCAGTTCATATGGCTGTCCCATTTCCTATTTCCATGGTGACCCACAGTTCTTCTGGCTCCTTATGTGTATTCTGAATTTCTGTAGCTTTGATATTTTTATTGACATAAAGGGCCACTCCACCCCCCCCCCTTTTTGCACCTCAATCTCTTCTGAACAGTACATAGCCAGGTACTGAAGTCTCCCAAGTGTGGTTACTGGTGAACCATGTCTTGCTAATGGCTACTATGTCCAGTTTAGCCTCTGCCATTATTTCCTGCAGGTCTGGGATCTTGTTTCCTAGACTACGGGCATTTGTGTACATGATTTTCCATTGGCCAGATTTCAGTGTGCTAGTTGTTGGGCATTTCTCCTGTGTGTCGTATGGGGAGCCATACCTTTTTTCTTACCTGGTGATGCAAATGAACTATAAACATGCCGAACTCCTGTTTGATCACTAGCTAAGGGGGGAGGGGTGTTCTTCCCATTCGATGTATCGGGTGCTGCACACCTCTCCCCATTTTCTATTTGAAATGTTCTGCAAAGATATCAAACTTCTGCCCCAGTGCACTGACTTCCTCCTTAGACAGATGTAGTCCATCGAATTTAAAGAACTTTCGCTCCCAAAACTGTTATCAGTTAAATATAAATTTGTGTCCTCTTTCCTGGTACCAGCCCTTGAGCCACATGTTTAGCTCCCCTGTCTCCCCTTCTCTAACCTTCTGTCTGTCTGCTTCCCTCTCCCAGACTGGCCGGATCTCAGAGAAGGAGATGCTTGATGAAATGCATGACAGTTTGTCTCCCAGCCTGGTTAGGTGTTCCTTGGTCTCCACAACTGACCAACTGGCGAGATTTTTAGTCCCTATGTGTACCAGGACGTCAACATTTTCTCCTGCTTCCTGCACAGTTTTAGCAATGCAGTCAGTGTCTCTCCATGCTGATGTACCTGGGAGACATCTGACCATTACTGCCGACTGGAGGTAGGTATCAACTCCCTGAATCATGGACTCTCCTATGATCAGAAGTGTTTTGGATTTCCTTTTTGCTTTTTTTGTTTTGGTCCCTGTTTTGGGCGAGTTTTGTAGTGCTAGGTCCTGTGCTGCAGTGTCCTGCTCTGCAGTGTCCTCTGCCCCTTTGTTTGATTTCAGAGATCGAGGCAGATATCTGTTTGTAGTTTTCATATGGTTTGTGGAGGTGATACGTTGGAGAGCACTGAGTGATGGAGCACCCAATTTGCCCCACCTAATTGCCTGCCAACCTCCCAGACCAGCTACCCTCTGCGGTTGAGGTGCTTCAGTTGGATGTTGGGGAAATAGAGGGCAGTTCTTATAATATATTTCCTCCTGAATATGTGATTTGAGGCACACACTCTCTGCACATGCTGCCTGGACCCGAGCCCTTAGATCTCCAGTGGTTCAATATGTAGAACAACGTCCTAAATCCTGTATAACTGCTGTTTTGAAAAGTGTTCCGCAGTACTGTACCTGCAATTAATAATATCCATTCCAGATGAGTTGCCGGGTTTATAACCTTGCCCGAGTAATTAGAAATGAAAGCAAAAGTTTGATTTTTTTGTTTTATTTGTTTCTTTTGATATAACTTGTTATAACAAGTTAAATTACTTGTGCCCCTGTAAGTGAGGTCACTGTGTGGATACCCCTCTGATCCTCCCCTTCCTGCTTTGCTACAGGAAATGTCATGACTGTGCTACCCTATAAAAGGAGTGTAGTATGGGTTGGTTGGGATGGGGGTGGGTGGCTGGGCCCTTCTCCTGCCAAAAAAGAACTTGAATGAAGTCTGTGCAAAGGTTTGCTGAGTGTTTGTTGAGTACTGGAGGAGGTAGATAAACTTTATTGTTTGATCATTGTTAAAAATCACTACAATTTAGAGAAATAACATTTCAAAGACGCGTATTATAAAAAAGTAAAAAAACTGCACATTGCATATACAGTATGCATAAATGAATATAAATACCACAAGTCCCACTTTACTTTAAAAGGCAGAACCCCTATTTCTTTATTAGTCTCTTTCTGACTTAGTGAATGGTTATCAGAAATTGTGCAATTCTAGAATAGTTGCAATATATTAATATTCTGTCATAAGCAAAATACAAAGCACAGTATTCTCATTTATATATTTTACTGAGTTCAAAATTTTCACAATGCAATGCTTCTTTACTTTCTTTTACCACAGACAGAGCAATAATACTGTACATGCCTCAGGTCTTCCTTGTCCTCCAAATTACAATTATAGAGTACATCCTTGAAAGAGAAGGACTTCCCAAAATGTGCCTTTAGTACATCAGACATACGAACATATGAAATTTGCCAGCAGATAAAGGCCTAGAGGTCTATCAAGTCTGCTCAAATGTGCAGCTAGCACCCTTTATTTTGCAGCTTCCCCTCCTTCCCACCCTTCCCCTCCTTTGACCCTCCCCCTTGCCCTGTCCCAGCCCCTTTTGAAGCAGTTCACTGTTCTACTGGATACCACTTCTGCCGGTAATGCATTCCACCCAGCTACCACCCCTTCTGTAAAAAAGTGTCTCCTCATCTCCCTCCTGAACCTTCCTCCCTCCAGTCTCATATCATGGCCCTGGGTGTCCCTCCCCTCCCTTACTTAGAGCAGCCTCTCTGTACCTGTCTTGTTTATTCCTTTCTTATAATTAAAGGTTTCAATCATGTCCCCCCTGTCCCTCCTCCCCTCTAGCGAGTACATGTTCAGCTCCCTAAGCCTCCTCTCATATGGCAAGTCCCCTAGCCCCTTGATCATCCTTGTTGCTATGCACTGCACCCTCTACAGTAACTTAATGTCCCTCTTCAGATATGGGCACCAGTACTGCATGCAGTACTCCAGATGCAGTCTAACTAATGACCTATATAATGGCAGAATCACCTCCCCCCTCCTCAAGGAGATACCCCTTGCCCTAGACTCGAACATCTTCAATTTATTTCTAGTATATGTTCTTCTAACCATAGAATCTTTCAAGATGTCCATATAGAACTTAAATATGCAATTCCAGTTGTTCTTGCTATACCATTTAGCATATCTTTTTAAATTTTTTTAAACTTTCTTTATGTATCCTACAGAACGGGTATCGTTCTGAGGTACTTACTTGGCAAGGCCTCTGCTCCCTGCCTGAACTCCCCACTACCAGCTTCCTCCCCCAAACTCCCAGGCAGGTCTAGCCCCCCTGGATCACCCCCTGGGGTGGGCCTGCCCCCCCCATGGCAGCCTTTCTGGAATTAAAGAGACCTACCTGAGTGTCAGGTCAGCCGTGGAGTCCCCTGGAGTTCTGGGCCAGTGTTGGGATGTGGGCCTGCCCTTGGAGTCCCCATCATCTCTGCGGTGCTGTAGAGGGTTTTTTCTTGTTTTTCCCCCTTGGAGTGCGGCATGTAATGACGCCTGTGTATGGCTACTCTGCTGGTATCAGCCGCACTCCATCCCCTTATGCTGGCTGATGTTCCTGTAATGCCCCCGATCTCCACTGGGGGCCAAAAGGACACTGAGCGACCCTGGATCCCTCCCCAGGGAGAGGAGAGGAGAGCTGTCCTCCAGATGCTCTATCCACTCCCTCCCCTGCCAACCCCCAGCAACTCGAGTCTGTCACTGAACCCAGGTCACTGGCATGGCATGAGGTGTGGTGTCCAGTGCCTCAACCCTCAGTACCACCGGCCGTTGACCATTTAGCATATCTTGATTGAGTTATTGTATTAAGGCCCATGTTCTTATGGTAGACATATATTTTCTTAAATATATATGACCCATAGTTATAGCTTACAGCAATATTTTTATTGGCATATTTTGGTAGGTCCTCCAGATCATATATAGCAAACGTTTTGTCACATGTGCAAGCCAACTTGAGTAGTTACCATCTAAGTTATTCCATGTTGTGTTTTCTTAGAAACTTTTTTAGTTATCCTCCCTTGATGCAGCCTAGTAAGTCTGCACCAATAAGTAATGATTCTGGAATCTATGTGAGCCAGAAGACTGGGAATTCCCAGTTCAGCTCTGACAAAATTGCTTGGAGCAGACTTATTAAGGCCTGGTGCTGCTTGAAGTGCAAGCGGGTTTTTCTAACTTATCTGTGCCAGATAATGCCCACATTTCTGCGCTGTATATTATCTGGCCATTATACTTCACCTGAATTGCCTAAGCATGGGTCTAATTGTGTGGCCTCCAAATAGATAGTTAAATCTTTTTAAACCCAGAACCGCTGACTTCACTTTTCGTATATTCGTGTCATGATGAATTTTCCAGGGGAGGTTCCAAGCAAATACAATGTTCAGATAACAATAATTCTCAGCTACCTCTAATGAAAGGGAGTCAATCTTCCATCTACTGTTTCGACTTCCGAAAATCATTATTTTTGACTTGTCAATGTTATTTATTTATTTTAATTTATGTCTATTAATTTTCTGTATAATCACACAATTAACAGTCAAAATGCTCATACAGGGTATAGGACCAGTATCAGACAAGTAAACTGCCATTCCAAAAATCTTGAAAAACATTGTTAACAGTTGCCCTGCACTCTTTTACAAAAAGAAGTGGAGAATTTGATAAAGTCCAATATATCAAGTCCAGTAGTCTTCAATAACTTGCCAATCTCTTCAGAGGTAATAGGTGTGTCCTATAGGGAGCATGCAATAAAGGGAAAATAACGCAATCCAAAGATTGCTATTTATACCTAATCTTAACTAGGGAGAAAAACATAGTGTAATGCCACAAAGTTGGGGCATCCCAGAAATACATGTAGATATTCAATAAAAAGATTAGGGGTTTACAGGTGCCCAGGGTGCCTGCCTTAGGTATAGACTGCAGGGCAAAGGTAAAAAGGGGCCCCTCAGAAGTTGATTCACATCCCTGTACAGTACAAAAGCACTCTGATTAATAAAGTGCCCTGTGCACTCAAACCTGGTGAAAAAAAAATAGAATTCAGGTAGCTTCAGTAACAATGGCCTGGATGGAATGCTGTGCTGAGCTGCTCTTGCACAGCATTCCACTCCAGCCACACTAGAACCCTGGTGGGTTTAAGTTTAATAATATATTGTTCAGTTAGTCAGTTGTTCCTGGGCAGAGGTTGAGGAGGCAGGACACAGAAGTCAAGGGACAGGTTAGGGCTTACCTTGTGTTGAAGCCGTCCCTCTGGGCTTGCTGTGGTCCTGTGCTGCCTCCCCTGCCTGAAGACTCCTTGCTCTGTTTCGTTCTGCGGTTGGTGGTGCCATTGGGGCACCACGAAGAAGTAAAATGGCTGTTTGCCTTGCATTGGGCTTAAGAGCCCTGTCGTTTTATTATTTTAATCCCCCCCAATATTTAAAGTTTTATTTCGGTTCCACATCAGCGGCATTGAAGAGCCGCATCGCGCCCTAGTTGCTGTCGGCCATCTGAGGCCCCCTCAGTCTGTCCCTCGCTCCGCCTGCAGTTATTTCACTCCCTCCCTCTGCCAGCAAGACCTCCCACCTCCCGTCTGCTCTCTCTGGTCCCGGTGAGAGCAGTGAGTCGGCAACAGCACGCAGATTCGTGTTGTTCGCTCCAGAAAACAAAGACTGCATTTTTTTTTATTTCATTCGTTAGCACACAAGGCAGAGAAGAGGAGCGGCTGAGCGCTGCCTAGGAACCGGGTCACAAGGACCCCTAATTAATAGTCAGTGGGGAGGCGGGGTAGTGACGCCCACAGGAGAGGCCAGCAACGCAAGGCCAGTTCAAGGTCTATTAAATATTAACGTGGGGGCGGGATTAAAGGCAGCGATCTGCCGAAAGAGTGACAGCTCTTAGAGAGCCTTTCAAATTAAAGGGGCCACGCAGTTAAAAGGCAAGTCAGGCCCAAATTAAAGGGAATAGGGCTTTCCAGGCCCAGTGTTGAAGGGGCTATTTGGCCAAATATGAAGAGGGCTAGTAGGCCCATAGTAAAGGGGGCAATTCAGACCCATTTCTGTTAGGGCATCAGACCCATTGTAAAGCTGGGCACCAGGCCCAGCTTTAAGAGGGCATTTTGGCCCACAGTATAGAGGGTGCCAGGCCCATTTCGAAGGGCACCAGGCCCAGTTTTAAAAAGGGCGAGTAGGCCCACAGCTAAGTGTGGGGCATCAAGCCCGAGGTAAATGTAGGGCATTAGGCCCGAGGTAAAGCAGGGTTCTAGGGGAGGCTGCAGCCTAGTGTAATAAGGCAAGCCAGCCTAGTGGTAGTAAGGGAGGCCTCAGCCTAGTGTAATAAGGCAAGCCAGCCTAGTAGTAGTAAGGGCAGCCCTGGCCTAGTGGATTAGGACAGTCCAGCCTAGTGGTAGTAAGGGCAGCCCCGGCCTAGCGGAATAGGGCAATCCAGCCTAGCGACAGTAGGTAGGGCATATAGGCCCTTTAGCAGATAAGGCATTTAGGCCTGTAGTGTCCCGGGCAATTAGCATAAGGGCATCTTTAGCAAAGCGTTCAGGGGTAGCCAGATCCTATTCAGGAAGACCCTACATTTAGGAAAAGGGGTCCATCCAAGGGTGCTCAATTCACAAATACTGTAAAGCTCTGTAACAACTGTACTGTTCATAGATCTGTTATTGCTGAAGTACTTGAAAGACTGTGAATTTGCTAGGAAGCACCAAGACTGTATTGTATAAGGATTGTGGTTATTTGCCCCAGCTTATCCAAACTATTGCCCTAAGGATCTGGACTATTGCCCTAAGCATCTGGACAATTGCCCCTCTTGTAACCATTACTCATAAATTTAGACTTTGCCATTCCCCTGGCAAATTATTGGATCATTCCGCAGTCCCCTTGGCATTGTAGGAAGGTGCATCCTTCAGCTACATTGTTACCAGTGTATGGGGACAGTCTCAATCTTCTACCACACTGCAGTCCCATAGTGTGGTCTGTAATACTTCGTACTCAGAATCAGTCTCTACCCAGAAGAGGACGTCTTCTCAGCATTCTTCACCCAAGTGGGATTGTCCATCAGATCATCTCCTCTGTCTGTGTGGTCCACCGAAGTCGAGTCCATCACCAGTTGTACAAGTCATACCCACCGTTTCTTGTTTTCACAGCGTGACGCTACGTCCGCCATAGCATATCACGACAACCGTGCTAGTATCGTTTCATATGGTTCCTGATCCAGATGTCCTGAAGTTGGTCGCCCTCCACAGAAGAGTGTGCTCATCCTGGAGAACCTGGTCTGCACCCCTGGTCATTCGCCGAAAGTCGAGTCCGTCGAAGCCCAGTGCGGGACGCGTCCACCGTTTCTTTATTTTTGTTCTAGTTTTTGGTGACAAGATTGCAAAATCAACCATCCTCTCTACAGATTCTTCTGGTTCCTGGTCCTATCAGAGATCCTTCAGAGTTTAGCTGGCCCTTGGAGTGCTGCTGCATCATTCAGGTAATGGTAGTCCTCAAGTAGATTTGTCTCCACACAGGTCCTGGTTTCTCCTCGTCCTTGGTGACCCTGGAAGTGGGTTTTGGCCAAGGAACCCTTTGTCTTCAGTTTGGAATCCGACAGCCCATAATTGGGTTATTTCAGGAACCAGTTGCTCTGGTTCTTTTATTCCGGCAGCCTTGGAGAGAGAGTGGGCTTTTGCCGAAGAATCATATGGTCTTTTTAACAAACCTCTCACCACCCATTGGTCTTTACAAGGTTCCTGCTGGGAATTGTGTTAGCATCTACGGTTTCTTTTGCTTCCTCTTCATAGCTACCATCGTAGACCAATGGTGTACACGAAGACATCAGACCTCTGGACTCCTGTAACATTTGGACTTTGTAGAATTGTGTAGTTATAGCTAAACCAACTACTGTTATGGGTAGTGTATATCGTCTGATCTTCACCTAAGCTTAGTGATAGGAATAAGAATTGTAGAATAATTATAAAAGTATAGTGGCAATAGGCCTAAGTATTTATTCTATTCTGGTTTGAAGTAGTTGTGGCAGTCATAGGTAAAGTAATCTGTTGTATTTACCGCCCTATTATTTTGAGTGACTTCTCCTTCTCTTGTGACTGTGTCTCCCTGCCCACTAGTATAAAATAAATGCCCTGCGGACACTGAATCTCTAAAACGACTCCTGCCTCTCCTTGTCTGGGTAACAGTTATCTTATCCACAATAATTCGGACCTTGGTGTCTCAGTCATCTCTTTTCACTATTTTTAGAGCAGAGTATCACAGAGCACCTCCAGACCATCACAATAGGTAATAACAAGCCCTATGAAAAAGCTCCACTTACCCCAAACATATGTTAACCCATATTGATAGCTATATTATAGCATTCAACTAGCAGTCCAATGATCATATAATTTATATTTTAACCAGAACCAATATCAAGGAACAAGTAGGTAATTCCTTAACTCTGAGGTTAGCACCACAAACAGTTGCAGATTAAACAAACACATCATCTATACTAGGGGAGATACATTTGCAAAGGAACTTACAAAAATGGTGTGATTCCTGCACTCACTTTACACCATGAGCTCTGTCAGTAATGTAAACCATAAAAATAAGCCTTGAAGCCCCTTCTGATTCTCCCAGACAGCCCAGTAAAGTTTAAAGTAGAAAATCTGTCTCCCCTAGAAAACAGAGGAGACCTAGGAAAAACAGATAGTGCTACATTTTAGTCCCAGCCTGCTTCAGCCAGCCAGTAAGTCAGATACCTCTGTTTCATGTGTTTTGCAAGACCTTGTAAAACCCTCAGAAACTGAATCGCTAGAAGCTAGGAGTATTAGACAAAAACAGGGGCTCCATCCTTCATCACATATTACGCCTAAGGAACCATTTAGTATTACAAACCCCCTTATACATTATGATGCCCCAACCACTACATTTCAAAATCCCATTGTTAAACCTAAACAGATATTTGTACTGGGTGACTCTATAATTAAACACATAGACAGGACCATTTGCAATCAAGACAAGGTAAATCATACCTGTTCTAGTTTTAGAGGGGCAAAGGTATCAGACATTACCACTATGATTCCCAACATCTTGCAAAATCCTGGTTCAAATCCCTTAGTCATTATACATGCTGGTACAAATGATATACAAAGTACAAGCCATAATACACTGAAACAGGATTATATTGCACTCAGCAACTTGCTGGTGGAGAAAGGATGCACAGTTTGTTTTTCTGAAATCTTACCTGTTTCCAGAGCCACTCAATTTGTAACTTCAGGGATTAAACAAACAAATGAATGTCTATGAAAATGGTGCATGTCACAAAACATAGTTTGTGTAACTCATAGGGAGAACTTCGTAGACAAACCCCCCTTATATAGTTGGGACAGACTGCATCTTAGCAGAAGAGGCAGAACCATGATGGGGAAATCCTTATTAAATATCATAAATAATTATTTAAACTAAGCACGAAGTGGGAGAATGGGGAAATACCCATATCTTTTATGCACCCAGGAAGGCAGCTATATAAAACATGTAAAATTATGTCACTAAATGCCCGATCACTTAATATGTCCAAATTAATGGAGTTAGAAGAAAAAATTAAATTATTACATTTGGACATTATAGGGATAACTGAAACCTGGTGGGATTCAAACTCCTTATAAAACCAACAAATATCTGGTTATAAACTCCATCACAAAAATAGAATTGACAAAAAAAGGTGGTGGGGGGTGTCTGTTTATATGTAAGAGAATATATCCCCTCCTATGTATTACAGTACCAAAACAATACTGAAAGCATTTGGGTGGCTATTCAAATAAAAGGTCTTTCACAAATTATAGTGGGAAACTGTTATAATCCCCCTTCATCAGATTCTACTTACAGAGAAGTACTATTAAGAGATATTGAAACTTTTTCAGACCATAAAGATGTAATAATCATGGGAGATTTTAATATGCCCCATATTGACTGGTCTACAAATAAAAGTAGTATCAAATTAGACGCTGTTTTTTTGAATATGTTAGAAAATGGCTTGTCACAATTAATTTCTTCCACTACTAGAGGTGTGGGAATATTCTTGATCTTCTTATTTCTAATATAAGTCATAAACTTACTAAGATCAAAATATTGGCTCCTTTAGGAAATAGTGATCACTATTCAGTTATGTTTGAATTAACAGGAGAACATCATGGATTAAAGAAACAGTCAACATATAGGAACTATGACAGTGCCAATTTTAAAGGTATTATTAGCAAACTAAATAGTTTCCAGTGGGAAAAAATATTTCAGGGACTTACAGTTGATGAGGCATGGGCTAAGTTAAAAGATGTAATCTTTAATCTAGAGGAAAAATATGTACCCCCAAAAAATAAATATAATAATAAGGGTAGGATACCGAAGTGGTTAAATAGATCCATTAGATTACAGATTTAAAAAAAAAACAGATTTTTAAAAAAATTCTATAGAGAACAGTATAGTTTATACTAAATATAAAAAATCTCTCCAAATTCTGAAAAACATGATTAAGAAAGCCAGAATGAAAACTGAATTCAAATTGGCTCACACTAAAGATGGTTACAAAGCACTGTTCTCCTATTTAAACCATAAAAAGGAGAATTCTAGAAAGATTGGTCCTCTTACACAAAATGGTAATATAGTACAGTCTGATACTGATATAGCCAACCTCTTTAATTCTTATTTTTGTTCAGTTTTTTCCAAGAAAGATTCTTATATCCCCCATATGGATCCCAACAAATGCCAACACTTCAGCATCAGTTATAATATTACTGTTTCTGATATCATTCCTTTTCTTAAATCTTTAAAGAAAACTACTAGCCCAGGACCTGACCAAATCAGCGCCAGATTACTTATTGAAACTGCTGAAGCAATTTAAATTCCATTAAAACATTATTTAACAGATCCTTACAGTCAGCTGAATTTCAGCAGACTGGCTAACTGCATCTATAATCCCAATTCACAAGAAGGGTAGTAGATAATTTGTTCAGAATTTTCGACCCATAAGCCTCACATCGCTTATTTGCAAAACCATGGAAAAGATAATAAAATCATATTTACTGAAAGAAATTAGGGAATTAAATATAGATGACATCACTCAGCATGGGTTCAGAGTTGGTCATTCTTGTACAACAAATTTGCTATCCTTTTACAATAACATTAGTATGGGCCTAGAAAATAGACAACAGATGGATGTCATTTTGCTAGATTACAGCAAGGCCTTTGACAAAGTTCCCCATGGAAACCTTATTAAAAAAATGGAAACATTGGTTCAAACAACATGAAGTCTTGCTATATTATGACATATGCAGTGAGTCGCAACCTTTGAACTGCTCCGGAGGTGAAAGAGTTAACTTTCCATGCCAGGCATGGAACGCTGAGCTTGAGCTCGGTTGAAACTCTGTCTGTTGTTCTTCAAACTCAAACCGTCAGATTCTTTACTCCGCCTCACTGAACAGTTGCTCCAGAGATTTCTCCTTCTGCTCGGTTCATTTTGTCGGTTAAAGTATTGTTTTTCTCGGTTTTCAACTGAATTTAAACCGCAACCGGTCGGTTCAGACTCTGATATCCAACTCTGAGGAGTTGGTTCCAGCAAAAAGGACTAGGAAATCAGCTGGTGTGGAGCCAAAATTTTCCTCTCCAACCGCTGAAGAAATAGCCAAAGCGATTAAAATTGTCCAGTCGCTTTCCCCAGTTCCGACCAAACCGGCACCATCAGGTAAGTGTCCAGTTTGGCCGGTTCCACCGGTTCAAGAGTATGATTTAGAGGAATATTATGAACCGGAGGAGGGGGAAGAGGACTATGAGGGGAGTGAATGTGGATTTGAAAGTCTGGATGTGCCCACTGACCCGGACATCTCCCCAGACAGACCTTCAGGAGTGTCTCCTCCTAGGCTTTCTGAGTCCCCTTCTCATTTTATGTTTTGTAAAAAAGTGGCTGAAACCCTCCAGCTCCCTATGGAGGAAGCTGTATTTGATCAAGAGGAGCCTGACTATGTGGAAATGATGGATATCCCAGAGTCTAGGAGACTGTCTATTCCTTTGCATAAATCTTTTGGGAAACAGACAGTTAAAATTTTAAAAACTCCTCACACTATACCTCCTGTGGATAAGAGAATGGACAAGATGTACACATTGTCAGGCTCTGATATGGAGTTCCTTACACAACAATGCAGCCATGTGGGGGTAGTGCAGGCTGCAGCCTGTGACAAGGCAAATATTCCCTTGGCTTCACACCCCCCTGACAAGGACTCCAGGAGGATTGATGCCATGGCAAAGAAACAGTACATGACAGCATCCTTGGGACTCAGACAGGCAAATTATATGGCTTATGTTGCTAGATATTAGAAATCCAGATGGGATACTGTTATGGCTGTAGCAAAACATGTCCCTGGCCAGCTTGCCAAGGAGCTGGAGCAGGTGGCTGCTGATGGTATTGAGGTATCCAAGGTGCAATTCCATGCTGCAGTGGATTCAAATGATGTGTCATAAAGAGTCATGGCTACATCTGTGGCTCTTCACAGTATGGCTTGGCTCAGATGTACTAGCCTGTCACAGGATACCCAGACTAAGGCCATGGATTTTCCTGTTGTGGGTAATTCTCTGTTTGGGGAGCAGACAGAGAATTACATGAAGAAAATGGATGAGTATAGGACCACCTATAGGAGTGCACAGGCCAAGGAAAGGCAGGCCACTCCTCAAAGACAGCTTCCCAGGGGCAGGGGCAGGCCTTTTCATAGGCCTTTGTACCAAGCCCAGGCCTCCTCTTCTGCTTATGCCCAGAGGGAGTTCTTTAGGGAGAGGCAGATGGGGTACAAGCAGGCCTGCTTCCACCCCTCAGCCTAAAACCCCTGCCAAGCAGGCACCCTGATGGGGTTGCCAGGGCCAATTCTCAGCTACCTGTAGGGGCAGGCTGGCTTACTTTGTCCAGGACTGGGAGTCTCTGACATCAGACAAGTGGGTCCTGGAAGTAGTGTCAGGACTGGTTCTCAGCTTCAAAAAGTTTCCAAGATGAGAACCAGATCCTTTCCACCTGCAAATCCACCAGAGGCACTTGCCTTAGAGGCAGAGGTCTCTTCCCTCCTGGCTCTCAGAGCTGTGGAAAGGGCTCACCCTACACCAGGGCAAAGGGTTGTACTCCAGGTACTTCCTTACCCCAAAAAGACAGGAGAATGGCGGCCCATCCTGGATCTCAGATATTTAAACAAGCACCTTTTAAAACCAAAATTCAAAATGGTGACTCAGGAATTATTCTACCCTCTCTAAGGCCAGAGGACTGGCTAGTGTCCCTGGACCTCAAGGATGCCTACTTCCATATTCTCATCAGAAGCTCCCATCAAAGTACCTCAGGTTTGAGCTGCCTCAGGCCGTTACCAGTTCAGAGCAATGCCCTTGGCCTCACCTCTGCTCAAGGGTATTCACAAAATGCCTGGCTGTAGCAGTTGCTTCCTAAGAAGGAAAAATTGCCATCTTCCCTTACCTGGACGACTGGCTCATAGTAGGCCAGTCCCCAGACCAAGTCAAGTTACATCTACAGATAACTCAGCAACTGCTCACCTCTCTAGGTTTCCTTCTGAATCTTTCAAATTCAGTTCTAGAGCCTGTCCAGCTCCTCACCTTCATAGGCGCAGAGCTGAACACAGAGAAAGCCAGAGCCTTCCTTCCTTTGGACAGGGCAAGGACCCTGGTCTCTCTGGCCTCCTCATTCACCCTGCAGGTCTCTCGACCAGCAAGACATTTTCACAGCTCCTGGGGCACATGGCTGCTTCTACAGCAGTAGTGCAGGGAGCAAGATTTCAGATGAGGGACATCCAGTTCCATTTGAGAGCCTTTGGTCTCAAAGGAAAGACCCTCTAACCAAATTGATCCCAGTGACTGAACCTGATCCAGGCCCTACAGTGGTGGCAGGATCAGAGCAATCTGAGACAAGGGGTTCCTTTGTCACTCAGTCTCACTCCTTAATCCTTACTACAGATGCATCCCTCTTGGGGTGGGGAGCTCACATGGGCGACCTCACTACCCATGGATTGTGGTCCCCTCAGGAATCTCTGCTCCACATCAATCTAATGGAACTCAGAGCAGTTTTTCTAGCACTTCAAGTCTTTTCCAAATCTGTTCAGAACAAAGTTGTACAGGTCAGAACAGACAACACCACCACAATGTGGTACATCAACAAGCAAGGGGGCACTCGGTCTACGGCCTTGTGCACCAAAGCAATAAAGTTGTGGTCTCTGGCTTACTCCCTGAACACCTCCCTTATGGCAGTTCACCTCCCAGGCAAACACAATGTCCTGGCAGATGCTCTCAGCAGGATTTCCCAGGGCCATCACGAATGGTCACTGGACCCCCTGGTCTTGGAGGTGATATTTGCCAGATGGGGCACCCCACAGATAGATCTTTTTGCAGCCCCAGACAATCACCAACTTCCCCTTTTTTGCTGCAGGCCTGCAGTGTTGGGCTCAGTCCCTCTGGATGCCTCAGTTCTCAATTGGGAAGGGAAGTTTCTCTATGCTTCTCCCCCTTCCCTCTCCTGTTCAAAGTGCTAGTCAAAATCAGATCTCAATCCTGCAAGATGATCCTGATTGCTCCAGATTGGGCCAGACAACCCTGGTATCCACTCCTACTGTCATTAGCAGTCAATCTTCCCCTGTGTCTTCCAGGAATCACAACCTGTTAACCTGTGCTCAGGGAGGGTTTGGAACTTCAACCTCAAATCTCTCAATCTCAAGGCCTGGCTCTTGAAGAGTTAGAGTTGCTGATCTACACTCTCCCAAGGTGTAATGGATATACTGAAGGCTTCTAGGAAGCCTTCCACCAGGGCTACTTATAATTCCAAATGGAAGAGGTTTTCCATATGGTGCTCTGGGGAGCATATTTCCCCAGAATCTGCTGATTTACCCACAGTCCTGGATTATACGGTCCACTTAAATACCTTGGGGCTGAGACCAGCTACCCTAAAAGTGCACCTGGAAGCTGTGCCTGCTTTTATTTCAGCAGGTAAACCCTCTTCTCTTTCAGCTCATCCTGTATTCTCCAAGTTTTTCAAGGGATTGCTTCACACCAACCCTCCATTCAGGGACCCTGCCCCTGCCTGGGATCTTAATGTTTGCATTGCTCAGCTTATGCAACCCCCATTTGAGCCTTTGTCTTCAGCAGAGCTTAAATACTTGACTTGGAAGACTGTGTTTCTGGTAGCCATCACTTCTGCCAGACGCATAAGTGAATTACAAGCTTTGTCAGTGGAGCCTGATTTTATCTCCTTTCATAGAGATAAGGTGGTCCTCAGGACCAACAGGAAGTTCTTGCCTAAGGTGGTTTCAGATTTCCACCTTAATCAATCTATATCTCTTCCAGTGTACTTCACTGACCATTCCTCCTCTGGTGAGAGGAGGCTGCACAGCTTGGATGTGAAGAGAGCCCTTAGTTACTACATAGAGCGTACCAAGGGTCACAGGTTTGACTCCCTCCAACTGTTCCTCACTTATGGTGAGGTTGGTAAAGGAAACCTGCCACTAAAAGATCCATTGCCAGGCTTGGATTGTCTCTGTATCCACCTGCTAAGTGAAAACTGCAAGGTTCCTCTCAGGCCTGAGGGCTCACTCTACCAGAGGTACAGTGCTTCCCTGGCTGCTGCCAGGGACATTCCTATTCTAGAGATATGTCAAGCAGCTACCTGGAAAATAGTTCACACTTTTACCAAGCATTACTCCCTGGACATCCAGGCTAGGAGTGATGCTCAGTTTGACACAGCTGTGCTTCAGAGCCTATTTCCTAAGTAGGTTCTGTCCCTCCTCCATGGAGGTACTGCTTTGTAGTCTACATATGTCATAATGTAGCAAGACTTCATGTTGTTTGAAGAAAAAATTACTCACCTTAGTAATGTTGTTTCTTCTAATGGAGTCTTGCTATATTATGACCTCCCCTGCCTGCCCCTCTCAGAACCTCTGTTTTTGGGATGTGGGTGGGCAGTGCAGTGTTGGCACTTAGTAGGTGAGCACCTTGTTGTTTTTCACCCCTCCTTTATTGGGGTGACTTGGTGTTGTGTTTTTCATTTTTTGGGTCTCCTGACTTGAGTCTTTGTTTTGGGACCAAAAATGTGTTCTTATGTTTAGTAGCCAGTTGGCTAGTGTAGGTTTACAGCTTCCACACAGGACCTCAGTGAGTTTAGCTCATAAAGATCTGACGGTTTGAGTTTGAAGAACAACAGGCAGAGTTTCAACCAAGCTCGAGCGCAGCGTTCCATGCCTGGCATGGAAAGTTAACTCTTTCACCTCCGGAGCAGTTCGAAGGTTGGGACTCACTGCATATGTCATAATATAGCAAGACTCCATTAGAAGAAACAACATTACTAAGGTGAGTAATTTTTTCGTTTCTCCTATGGTTTAGTAAAATGGATCAGTGCATGGTTGACAAATAGAACCCAGAAGGTTGCCATAAATAATTGCTTTTCTAATCTTGGTGCAGTCACCAGTGGGGTTCCACAGGGTTTGATGCTTGGCCCCATTTTGTTCAACATATATATTAGTGACATGCAAAGAAGTAAAAAAAATGGCTGTCCAAATTTGCCAGTGATTCTAAGGTTAGGGGTGTGGTGGATAATACTCAAGATTCCGATTCACTTAAATTAGATCTTCTAAACATTGTAAAATGGGCGTTTGACAATAAAATAGAATTTAACACTGACAAATGTATGGTTTTGCATTATGGGACTCAAAATCCAAAACACAATTACTATGTAAACAATAGTTTGATTAAATCTACCAACAAGGAAAGAGACTTGGGTATTTTGGTTAATTCCAGACTAACCTTTACTGATCATTGTCTAAAAATAGCAAATACAACCAATGGGTTACTTAAATACAGTGCTCCTTCATCACAAAAATTGAACAATGCCTGATGCCTCTTTATAGGGCATGTGTCAGACCTTTAATTGACTATGGATCCCCATTTTGGAGCCCTCACCTTATGGGTGATATTAATCAACTTGAGAAGATTCAACGATGGGCAACTAGGATGGTACCAAGACTAGCAAACAGTTCTTATCATGGTAGACTACAGATTACAGGTTTGCACTCTCTGCAAAATAGAAGAATTAGGGAGGATCAAATTCTAGTCTATAAATTAATGAAAAATCATGATCTTATGAACAAGTGTGAGCTTTTTTTGCTAAGAGGCGAATTGTACCTAGACGTCATAACAAACAACTTTCTGTCCCTCATGCACGAACTAATCTTTGACAAAACTTTTTTCAGTCAGGGCACCCAGACTATGGAACAAATTACCAGAAACATTAGTTGATTCTGTTAGTGTTGATGTTTTTAAAAAGGGTCTCGACAATTGGCTGACTAAGATGCTCTTGTATTAAACTTGCCCAAACTGTGTGGGGGAAAATCTAGATGGGCCACGGCCTACTTTTTCCCTACAAAAAAACTAGTAAACGTAGACTTAAACTCACAGTTCAGTCTTCTGTGTCAGAGGCTGAGTGATGTTGGTCTGAAATGTCTCTGTGCCCTGCAGACTCCTGCTCCACTTTTTTCAATCCAGCATCCTGCTTCCTGGGGACTACTGAACTGCCATGTCTTCCCTTCATTCACAACTCTCAAGTGGACCAGTAACAGGAATGAGTGGGTGATCCCCAGAACCCATAACCACTGCCTCACGGCATCAAAACTCTTTCCTCATGTGAGGATCTGAAAGGATGGATCTGGGTATAATTTCAAATCCGATCCATTGATTTCCAGTGGATATGCAGCTTACACAGTGAGTATAATGGCATCTCTGATCTCCGATCCTGTAGATCTCAGCAAAATGGTACGTGGCTGGTTCATTGAGGCCTGGTGGACACTTGGGTTGACCCTGTAGGCTTTATTCAATGACAGCCACACTAATCCCTCAGTCATTACAAGCTTTTCATGGAGCCATTCCACTAAATATTGTAGCAAAGTTGTCCCCTCCATTCCCTCAGGAACTCTGATGATCTGGACATTCCCTGAGTGGACTTCATTTTCAATAGCCTCCATGTGGCTGAAAAATTGATTATTCTCTTTAGCAAGTGTGGCCACAGTTGCTAGTGTAGAGACAATTTGTTTGTCAGACTCTGCCATCGTTCCTGTTAGCTTTTGAATAGTGGCATCATGTGTTTTTAATTTCCGGAGAGTCTAATCAATTTTTTAACCCATTGTCTTCATGGACTCAATCATTGTCTTCCACAGAGGTTCCGGTGTGGCGGGGTACCAATTCCATTACTGCCCACTGCTCCCGCTGCCTTGCTGGTGCTTGGCTGCTTCTGGTGTTTCACTGGCCCCTGCTGTTGTGCTTTCTGCTGGAACATTGTTGAAATTTATATCATTCGACTTCAAAAGTTATACTGAATTAGGCTCTGGTATTTAAATTTGAGAATGTTGCCAATTTGACTGTTTTTTCCTGTGAAATTAGTGCCACAAGAGAATGAGCTCCTACAGAGTACTTCCAACCTGGAAGATGACTCTCTAGCGCCCCCAATGTTTATTTTTTAAAGACTGAACTTTCGTTTGTTCAGAGTGACTATTATGTTCTTTTCTGTAAGCCTGAGCAAGAAAGTGATAAGAAGACCAGGTCATCGGCATAAGCTAATGTGGTGCAAAGGGTGATCCGATTTTTGGAGAGTCAGACACTGAATCTGTTAATGCAGGCAATAAACCATTTTTATATATTGAAAAAAGTGGGGGTGAGGACACAAACTTGCCTCACTCCTCTGTTTGTATGGAAAATATCAGATAATTGACTCTTAATCCCTACCCTCACTTGGGCTCACGTGTGTGTGTGTGTGTGTGTATAAATTTCTTATAGTATTAATCAAGACTGGGCTTGTACAGAAAGTCCACACCATCACACCTCTGCAGTAAATGCAGCAGCTACCAAGAACTAAAAGATAACAATCACCATCGGCACTGAATAGTAATCAGAAATAAACTGCACTAAAGTCCTTTTACAGCCTTCAGTTTTGTGTTTATATCTAGCTGGCTGCTAGATGACACTAGACTGTTCAAGGTTCTAAATAGTCACTCTCCAGTCCCACCCTCTCCACACACTGCAGCCTGCTAGATCACATTAAAAAGAAGAAAATCTAGGAATAAAAAACACTCAAGATTTCTTTGTCAGGATCATTGGGGCTGGCAGAATAGCCTAGAGGTTGGAGTAATGAGCTGTGAATTAGCTTGGTACATCAAGCAGACTGGGTTGGATACCCACAACCTCCACGTGCATACTATGTGACTCTGAACAAGTCACTTAACCTCCCTAGTGCTCCTGAGTCACTCCTGAAAATAGGCATTTATACTTAGTGGGCCTTACCACTGTGTTTGAGTCGGGGAGAAAATCTCTGACTCACTCCCTCATATGCACTTAAAAACCTTAAAGCTTTAAACATTTTATAAACCAAGTAATCTTTGTGAACATTTAGTGAAGAGCAGGTTACTTTTCTTTCTTTCTGAGCGCATTTAGCGCAGCATTTATTTGGATTCTCTTTCATTCATGTTTTTAAACCTCATTTATATTTGTCTTTTAACTGGTAGAGCCGAGGACCTTGGCCCTGAATGAATTACTGGAACTCTGTTTAAAACATAAATATATATATATATATATATATATATATAAAACTGTTTTTAAAGATTTTAAATATAAATAATCTTGTGCACTTTGATCAGGAGACCTAGCCCTTAAAGTGCGTGCACTGGCGTCCTTCAAAGTGAATCGCCATTTTGACATGCTAGCAGCCTACTGCGGTGCCCCAACAATCACACTGCTGACTTGCCTGCATATCTTCCTACAACTTCAAAAAGCTCACAGTAAAGTAAGTCCCTTCTTCTCTTAAAATGAAATCTTTCATTAAGTAAAAAGGTTCTACTAGTCATAACTGTAGACTATGCATCTGATGATCTGTTGATCTGCCGCTGTTTCATCTGCAGGAACTTAAAGGAAGTGTTTTCCCTGTCTATCTTTGACTAAGATTTTTAAAGATTCAACAGCCTATTCCCTAATACTCCCAAATCAAACTACTTATTTCAAAAGGAGTAAGTGAGCTGCTTTTCATTCATTTTTCCTTTTTTCCCCCTATATACACTTTCTGCTCTTCCTCCTCCTTGGAGTGGGCAGGCGGCTCCGGACCTCCCTTAGAGGGGACTCATCTCTCTCTGGCTTGGCTTTCCCTGCACCCATCCCACCAGGCCATATCCCACGAGTTACTCCCAACCCCCAGAAGCCAACATCCAGATCGCCGGGGGGTGGCATAGGCACAGATGGCCATCATGGAACCTGCCAGTGCCACCTTTTTTTCCCGTTCAATTTATGTCCCAGGGCCCATGAACGTGCAATGGCCGGGGTGACTGTCTCCACCTCTGTGGAGGCAGTATAACCCCCTGAATGTGGGCCCTCCTCATTTTGGGAAGCACACCTGTGCCAACACTTAGCCACTGCTCGGTGCCAGTCTACAGTATGCTGTACTGTTCCCCCTCCCCCAATGAAGGAAAGCTGTCAGCGGACACTTGATCCTTCCTCACCCAGCTGTCCCCCGAGTGAACTGAGTCCGTTCCTGAACCCTGGTTGCCGGTATGGCATGAGGTGTTGCGCCCAGCACCTCAACCCTCAGCACCACCGGGATGGCTCATTTTCCCTTTTTTTTTCACTAGAAGCATAAAAACTAGGCCTAATTCACTCATTTAAGTCTACTAAAGTTTATATTTGCTTTATTAAAATCCCTATTTTATCTCCATCCTTTTACTTACTTTGCTTACCTGTTTTAAGCTACTATATATATATTAACATATTAAAATGGGGTCTCGGGGGCATGGCCAAGATGGCATCTAAGATGGCAGCTTAATCCTGGAGCTCTGTCCAATCCTGCATTTATTGTCGCCATTCCGCTCCACCGTTCAGAAAAAATAGGTGTTTTGACTCATTCTTAATTTTTACAATGCCATTGCAGAATAATGGCTAAAAAACAATCGCATCTCCAATTTAAATCGGCCATGGAACAAGTTCAAGCGCAGGGCCCTGATCCACCTACCACACGAGTGGCAGCAAAGATGGGGGGAGAAGAAAAGAAAGATCTGTGCTCGGGTGGCTCAGTTAGTGCGTCTGCACAAACACAGAATCTGGAAAAGTTAATAACTGAACTAAAATACGATCTAACGATGCATATGAATTCCGGATTCGACAATATAACAGCCCAGCTATCTCACATGGAACAATCCTATAACACGCTGGAAGAGACTGTGGAGCAACATACCTCATGCATTGGTGATCTGGAGGAGCAAGTAGGCACCCAGGATGATACAGTGCAGCAGCTAGACTCATCTTTGCAGCAGGCTCTCAAAGAAATAGACAAATTGAAAGCAACTATGGATGACCACGAGAACCGGGAACACCGGTGTAACATCCACATGATCGGCCTGCTGGAGGGCCTGGAGGGCAGCAACTGTGCCACTTCATTGCAGGCATGGCTGCGGAAGCATCTCTCAATTCCCGAGGTGACCTTACTGGAAATACAGTGGGCCCACAGATCCCCAGGGCATAAGCATTTTTGTATGATGTATATATATGTATAATACCTTACCTTGTTTGAAAATTCATATGATGTACTGTGACCGACCCTCTCCGGGTCAGTTTGTAAATATTGTCTATTGTAAAATTAGTTGTTGTACCTGAATGGCCCTAACCAGGTCCATCTTGTAAATGAGCTCTGCTCAATAGTGTTTGCCTGGATAAATAAAGATTTTGATTGATTGATTGATTTTGAAGCAAGTACCAAGTACAGAATGCTTCACCACTCTTATACTAAATCTACCAGACTGGCAAAGTCTGATTACTTCAATTCCTCATTCCTGACAAACATTAACTCCTCAACTAACTTCTGGAGAGTTGTCCATGCATTATTCTCCCCTCCTTCTCACCCCTTCCCTCAGTTCTCAAAATAAATAAAGGGGACATGATTGGAACCTTCAAATACTTGAAAGGGATAAATAAGGTTCATAAGGAGAGTCTCTTTGAGCTGAGTGGCAACCATAACACGAGGGGGCATAGTCTTAAGCTGGAGGGTGGGAGTTTTAGGAGGGAGGCCAGGAAGCACTTTTTCACAGAGAGGGTGGTGGACACTTCGAATGCGATACCAGAAGAGGTAATCTCATTGAAGACAGTTGGCAGCTTTAAGAGAGGGTGGGAGAGGTATAGGGGGAAGGTAAGGGTCATGGGTAGGGAAGATGGGATGAGTAGGGAGATGGGGCGGGGACAGTAGTTCAAGCTGTGGACTCTGCAACATGAGCAGACTTGATAGACCAAATGGCCTTCTTCTGATGGCTTTTTTGCATGTTCATATAAATAATTCCCTGGTTTCAGACTCTGTCCTAGTTGGCCAATGAATTTAATGCCTACTACACCACCTGCATCTCATCTGTCCTATAGACCATCCCTCCCTTTCCACCCTCCACCTTCAGCTCTTCACCTCAGCCAGCATCTACCTCCCCAGTTTTTCCTTTTCCATGATCTCCCCTGATGAAGCTCTAAGTGCCCTCCTCTCCCTCAACACTTCTAAAGGCTCCTCCCCAGATGATCTGAATCCTAAACTTCATTACCGTTCTGCCCCTGCCATTGCTTATCCTAGCTCCCTTGTCTTAACTCATTGTCTCCTAGCAGACACCTGTAGTCATCAGTAAAATACACTGGTGTGTCCTGAGGATGCCTGCAGAAGTCGGCTACTGACTTTCAGTGTGCCCTTGCAACGTCTGGAGAAGTCACTTATATATTTTAATATATAGTGTAACAGAATATAATATATATTTGACTGCATAGCACTGTTGGAAAGGTAATCTTATGCTGAACAACTTTGCCACTGATATTTTGTGTATATCATGTATACTTTAGGAGTTATTCGCATTTGTTTATGGTATGGTGTGTGTGGCTTATGTTGCCTGTTTTAGTGAAAAAATATTTTTTTTTGCTGTTTCAACCAGCATAGAAAAAAAGCCCAAATTATATATTATTATTTTCATACCACCATTGGAAAGGTAATTTTGTGCTGAACAACTTTGCCACTGATATTTTGTGTATATCATGTATACTTTAGGAGTTATTCGTATTTGTTTATGGTATGGTGTGTATGGCTTATGTTGCCCGTTTTAGTGAAAAAAAAAATTTTTTCTTGCTGTTTCAACCAGCATAGAAAAAAAACTAAATTACATTTTATTATTTGCATACCACCATTGGAAAGGTAATTTTATGCTGAATAACTTTGTCTCTCATATTTTGTGTCTAGCACTTACAGTTCTTGAGCTATTAGGATTTGTATGTGGCATGCTGACTATAGCTTGATTTTGCTTAGAAAGGCCCAGGATTTACTGTTAACAGCATACAGGAGACAAGTGGTGCAACTTCAGAGAGCTCCTGTGGAAGCAATGAGTTAAACCTCTTCTTTATATCAGCCCAAGTCCTTTCCCCATGGAAACACACTGCCATCCATCTGCTCCCCAAGGGTGGCCACCCTTTCATTCCTGGTAACTATCGCCCCATCTCTCTCCTTCCTACCCTTGCTAAACTTCAAGAACACCAGGTTCTCTCTCAACTTTCATCTTTCCTCTCTGGCTCCTCTTTCTTCACCCCTTTTCAGTTTGGTTTTTGGAAGAACCACTCGACAGCCACCTCCCTCCTCAGGCTCACTGATTCTATTTGCAAAATAATGGATGATGCCCTGATTACCTCAACCATTTATGTCAACCTAGCCAAAGCTTTCAACACTGTCTCCCATATCCTGCCTTTTGCATTCCTCTCCTCAGCTGGCCTTGCCTTGTCAGCTACAAACTGGTTTAAATTCTACCTCACTGGTAGGACCCAATCATTAAGAATCACTGATTCTATCTCCCCTTCACTAACCATCAACACAGTTGTCTCTCAGGGCTCAGTTCTTGGTCCCCTATTTTTCTCCATTTTCCTTCATGATCTCCCCACAGCCTGCTCTACCTCCTCCATCCATTTGTATGCTAACAATACTGTCTTGTACAGCTCTGGCAAAAACCCTGCCACTGTTGAAACCTGCCTACAGCATGACTTCAACCAATTTCAGCTCTGGTTTGCATCCCACCATCTCTTCCTTAATGCCAAGAAGACAGTCTTTATGACTTTTGGCACCAGGCAGAGACTCTTTAGTCTCACTGTCCTGCTCTCCTTCCGTACACATGATGGGACACTCCTTGAGGACACGTCCTCATTTAGATATCTGGGGGTTTGGCTGGACCAACACCTCAACTTCTCTGTGCATATCGATGCCATCCTGAAGAAGCTGCACCCCAAGCTTGGTGCTCTATACAGAAATCGTAGTAGCATCCCGCTGTCTGCAAGGTGCGAACTTGTCCAGAAGATGAAACTCCCCATCTTTGACTACTGTGACGTAGTATATGGTGATGCTCCCAAATCCTCCCTGACCAAATTGGAAACTCTTGTTAACTACTTCTGCTTCTTTGCCCTTGACTCTCCCTCCCGCTCCCATCACTGTGAACTCTACCACTCCCTAGCTTCCCCCCCCCACTATCTCACAGGCACATCTCTCACTGTGCCAAACTAACCTCCAAATACTGGCTCAGTGAACTCCCTCCCAACCTCTCCTCCTCTCTCTCTCCACTACCCTTCCCCCTCTCATTCTCTCAGATCTAATTATACACACTCCCTGGTGGTCTCTCATCGCTCCACCCTCAATGGCCAGACTGGGTTCACTCATCGCTTCCCTAAAATCTGGAACTCCTTCCCCTCCCCAAAATTTGACACTCCTCTTCCACCTATTCCCTACCCACCACCCTCTCCACATTTACCTCTCCCCCAGCTGTTCCTGCTTTAACCCTCCTTAACCACCTTATTCCTAACTCCAGCCTCCCAACCCTTTCCCCCCCAGCAGGGTTCTTAGCATGTTGAAGTGGGAATCAGGGTTTTGCTATCCCCCTCTTCCTTCTATTCATTCTCACCCCCACCTTTCCCCTCCCTCCTCCCCCCTCCTTCTCTTGCTACAGCACTTGTGTACTACCTAGAGCCTGCTCTTGGTACACTTTCGCACTATAAATTGTTCTGTCACATTATTGTTGTATGATATATTGTGCTATATTTTATTCCTCTACTTGTTGTATAATCTTACAAGTTGTAACTGTCTGTACTGCCCATTCATAATTTTTAACCGTGCATGCATACATTAATTGTAAAATCTCTGTTTTCTTAAGCCCATGTAACCCCCTTCCCCCCAGGTTGCACCGTGAGATGAGCAACTTGTTGTTCAGTGTGCTCTTCTGGTGAAACATTTCAATAAATAAAAAAATAAAGTAAGCCAGGCCCCAATGACTGCTTGAGGCACATAATCATAAAGTTTTTTCACTACCAGGATCGGCAAGTTGTCCTGGAGGCATCACGCAAGCAAGACCCTGTAAAAATACAAGGAAATCAAGTGAGCCTGTTTCCACATTACTCTCGACAGCTGCAGTTAGAAAGGCAAGTGTTCCAAGATGTAAAAAGGAAGCTACATACCCTGAAATGGCCCTTTGCTTTGATATACCCTTGCACGTCTGATAATCCGGCAACTGAGTAGAGCTGTGAAGGCCTTCACCAGCCCAGATGCAGCACTGGAATACATAAATCATGAGGAGAGTGTTGTTGTGATTACCTCTCAGGGACATAATAGAGACATGAACTGATTTTCTGAAGGCAGTTACCCCCCACACAGTGACATTTCACCAGCGAGGTCCCCCCCAGTGACTACAGTGCCTAGCCACAGTGGGAGACTGGCTGGAACCCAACGCTGTCTGTCGGGGGTCCTGCACCCCCCCAATCAGCTCTGACTGGAGTTGAGAATTCTTAAGTGGGGAGTGTGGGGTGCAGCCCCACGTACATAGAAACATAGAAGTTGACGGCAGATAAGGACCGCAAGGCCCATCCAGTCTGCCCATTTCTTTTCTACCTTATAAATGTGCCGTCGGCCTTTGCTCTGTCAGTGGCCTATCTATTCATAGTTATTTGTATTGCTCCCTTATGCCTATCCCACGTGGGGTGGTTCAGGGGCGAAGCCTCCCTTAGAAAACAAAGATACAAATAGCGAACCAGCAGCTGGCTGCAGAATGCGGTCGGCCTTCCGGTGTCACTGATGGGGCATTCAACAAAATTTTTGTTGGACTCCTGTCGTGGATCCTTCCGAAGGTACTGTAAATCAGTAAAAATTGTTTTGCTACCGGGGGGGAGGGGGCAGGAGTGGGGGGGAGTGGGGTCTATGAAGCTCTGTGCCCCATAACTTCATTAAAGCCTATCAGGCAGGTACATGGGATACTCTCCTTGCACCATGACCCCTAGGATCCCTGGGACACTTTCATGAACAGGCTTAGCAGATGCAACATGGTATGGCTCCTTATGATGAGGCGGGCCCACCTGATTGCCCCAGGGTTTTGGAGGGGCATAGGACCTGGGTGGCTGGCTTGCCAGGGGACAATTTATGTGGCAATTACCAGGCTCAAGGACTCACTATGTGCTACGCTAAACGTTAAGCCCAAATAAGGCCTGGGTGAACACCAAGAGCCAGGATCTCAAGTTGATTAACATTTGCACCTGATAGAGCAAATACAGATATGATACTATGGGACTCTACAGATTGTTTAAGTCAAAGACATTTTACAGATATGATCAATGATGGTTTATTTGTACTGGGAGCAGGAGGGAAATGGGGATTAACTGTGCCATGTGGAAAGGAGAACAGCTAGGACTCCGATGAGAGGTATTGCCATCCCACAATCTCATGCTCATTATATATATATTTAATTATACTTGGATAGACTGTATGTTCCTCTCCCCAAAGTTAGTGCGGCAGGCCCTATCAGCCTTCTGTGGACCAATACGGATATCAGACTATGCCCCATTAAAGATCACGATGGAGCTGGGCCATGCACCCCTACAGTCCAGACAATGGAGGCTCAATTTGACCTTAGTAAACAACACTGATTTTTGTGAACCACATAGCTTCTGCATTAAAGGAATATTTTATTAAGAACCAGGTGTGGGATACATCCATATATAATACATGGGATGCCATGCAGGCCTATATAAGGGGGGAGATAACTTCCTATGCGACCTTTAAGGAGAAACAAGAAAAGAAGGAGGAGGAGCAACAGGAAAGGGATATCAGGGAGTTAGAGCAAAAGATGATGCAAGGGAACCAGACAGCTGATAGGCACATATTAGCAGGTTTGAACGGGAAGCTACAACAGAAGGTATCAAAATATATAGAGAGAGCCTTGCTATTTACACATTCCCCCAATTACTTTGAAGGGGATAAATCAGGCAAATGGTTGGCATAGCCACTTAAAAAAGACTGGACAGAGTCATCCTAGAGATTGAGAATGGAAAGGGAAACCACCTCTGATGTTTCCCAATGACTGCTCGAGGCACATAATCATAAAGCTCAATCATAAAGAATTCAAGAGCCCGCACCTCAAGTTGATTAACATTTGCACCCGATGGAGCAAATACAAATATGATACTATGGGACTCACAGATTGTTTGAGTCTAAGACACTTTACAGTTATGATCAATGATGGTTTATTTGTACTGGGAGCAGAAGGAAAACGGGGATTAATTGTGCCATGTGGAAAGGGGAACAGCTAGGGCTCCACTGAGACTAACATAGAAACATAGACTTTGATGGCAGATAAGGACCGCTTGGCCCACCTAGTCTGCCCATTTCCCTACCTAGAGGATAAGCTGCAGATCCTATTTAACCAACAGCCTATTTCTTCCTACCATCAACAAAAGTTGCCTTTTATGTCTGTCCCATGCATTCTTGAATTCTCCCACAGTTTTAGACCCCACAACCTCCTCAGGAAGGCTGTTCAATGCGTCCACCACCCCCCTGTGAAAAAATACTTCCTCACATTTCCCCTGAGCCGTCCCCCACTCTATCTTCCAATTGTGTCCCCTTGTTCTTGCATATCTCTTTTTCTGAAAGATGCTACCCTCTTGGACTTTGTTGATTCCACCCGAGGTACTTAAACATTTCTATCATGTCCCCACCTCCTTTCCTCAAGGGTATACATATTAAGCTCCTTTAGTCTCTTCTCATATGGCTTCTCTTGCAGACCCTGCACCATTTTAGTTGCCCTCCTCTGAACTGCCTCCATCCTGTCTATGTCCTTGTAGAGATGGGGTCTCCAGAACTGGACGCAGTACTCCAGATGTGGTTTCACCAACTGTCTGTACAGGGGCATAACAACTTCCTGTTTTCTGCTGGTGATGCCTCTCCCTATACATCCCAGTATCCCCCCATCCCTCCCTACCACCTTCTCACATTGCTTGCCAACCATAAGGTCATTTGATATGATTACCCCCAGGTCCCTTTCTATTTTTGTTGTCGTTACTACCTCCCCCATTATGTAATCTTCCCCTGGGTTTTTGTTTCCCAGGTGCATTACTTTGCACTTCTTTGCATTGAATCCAAGCTGCCATACTTCTGACCATTCCTCCAACCTTACCAAGTCCCTTTTCATCTTTTCCATGCCTCCTTGTGTATCAAACCTGTTGCAAATCTTTGTGTCATCTGCAAAGAGGCATACTTTTCTTTCCAGTCCCTCTGCAATGTCACTTATAAAGACATTAAAAAGGACTGGACTCAGTACTAAACCCTGCGGTACCTCACTAGTAACCCCTCTTTTTCAGAGTGGACTCCATTTACAATTACCTTCTGTGTCCTGTTGTTCAGCCAATGTTTTACCCAGGCTATCACCCTGGGACCCACTCCCAGGCTGGTTAATTTGACTACTAATCTTTTGTGTGGGATTGTGTCAAATGCCTTGCTAAAGTCTAGGCAGACCATGTCCACAGTCCCTCTCTGGTCTATTAATTTGGTCACCCAGTCAAATAAATGAATTAGATTCATCTGACATGACCTTCCCACTGTGAACCTATGCTGTCTTGGTCCCGTGCCCCACTGGCCTCTAGGTACTCAACAATTCTTTCCTTCAGAAGTGATTCCATCACTTTTCCTACTACAGAGGTCAAACTGACAGGTCTGTAGTTTCCTGCCTCTGTCTTGGTCAGACTTTTGTGAAGGGGAATCACATCAGCCTTCTTCCAATCCTCAGGTACCACACATTCCTCCCATGATTTGTTAAAAAGGGTAGTCAGTGATGTCACGAGTTCTCTGCTTAATTCTTTTAGAATTCTGGAGTGAATTCCATCTGGCCACATTGCTTTGTCCACCTTCAGTTTTAGGAGTTCTTTCAAAACGCTTTCTTCTGTGAAAGGACTGGGATGGACCCCCCTCTCCAGAGTACTTCTGTTAACTAGTTTAGGAACCCCCCCACTTCCTCTTTTGTGAACACTGAACAGAAGCATTCATTCAGTATCCCTGCTTTTTCACTGTCACTCTCTGCCCACCCACCATCCATTCTATTTAGCCTCACTATCCCTCCCTTTGTCTTTCTACACTCCCTGATATACAGTACCTATAAAAGGTTTTATCCTCCTTCTTAATCGAGTTGGCTATCTTTTCTTCAGTTTGTGCCTTTGCTATTCTGACTACCCTCCCTGCTTGCTTCTGCCTTATCTGGTACAGTTCTCTGTCCTGCTCCTTCTGTGATTCCTTATACTTCCTAAATGCTATCTTTTTCTCCCTAACCTTCACCGCCACCTCTTTTGAGAACCATAGTGGCTTTTTCTTTCATTTTGATTTGTTTATTTGCTTTACACAAAGGCGTGTTTCCTCTGTGATGGCAATTTTGATATTTTCCCATTGTTGCTCCACCCCTCCTTCTAGCCTATTTGCTAGTGCTTTTCTAAGGCACTCTCCCATCTTGCCAAAGTCAGCCCTCCTGAAGTACAGAACCCTCACTTTTGTATGGCTTGACTCTATAGCTAAGTTTATCATGAACCACACTGTTTGGTGGTCACTTGTTCCCAAATGGCTACCCACTTTTAGATCTGAGATCATCTCACTGTCCCCATTTGAGAGTACAAGGTCTAGGTTTGCTCCCTGATGAGTAGGTTTCAAAACTAGCTGTCTGAGGCATGCCACCTGAAGGGCATCAAGAATGGCTCTGCTTTTGGATGTGGCTGCAGCAAAGGTGCTCCAATTAACATCTGGCATATTAAGGTCCCCCATCAACAGTATCTCCCCTTTCTCTGCCATCCTAAGTATGCCTTCTATCATATACTTGTCCATTCCTTCCCCTGACATGGTGGTCTGTATACAACCCCTGTGTGGATTGTGGTGCCAGTCTCTAAGGTGACCCACAGTGCCTCCTCTACTCCCTGTTACCTCTTTTGTTCAGTTGCTTTTATCCCTTCCCTTACATAGAGAGCTACTCCCCCCCTCATCTGCCCTCCCTGTCTCTCCTGTAAGTTGTGTACCCTGGTATGTTAACATCCCAGTCATGATTCTCTGTGTACCATGTTTCTGTGACTGCTACAATATCCATGCATCCCTCTTCCATCAAGGCCACCAGTTCAGGGAGCTTGTTGCCCAGACTATGGGTGTTGATATTCATTATCCTCCATTTCTTGATGGCCTTACCCCTTTTTGCCCCATCCCTGTCCTTATTGCATTTGTCACTTTCTCCATTTACCCCTGCACTTCTTCCTAGCAACATCTCTATGTTAGTGTCTACCTCACTTAGTACCCTGATTTTTTTGAGGGGGCTAGGATTTCCCTGCTCCTTTCCAGTGCCTCCCCCCTTGGCTAGTTTAAATGTATGCCAATTATGTATTTAAACCTACCACCTAGGATCCAGGTTCCGCTCCTGGACAGATGCAGACCATCACACCAGTATAGGCCTGCATCCCTCCAGGTGGACCCCCAGTCCCCAATGAAGCCAAATCCCTGAGCTCTTTACCAGTTTTTCAACCACTGATTGAATCCCATGGTGTGGAACACCCTAGCCTCACTCATGCCATAGACAGGCAGCACCTCCGAAAAGGTTACTGTGTGTGCTATTTGTCTAAGGCCCCTCCCCATCTCCACAAATGCTTCTTGCACTGCTCTGATCCCTTTCTTAGCCAGGTCATTTGTCTCTAGGTGGACAATGACATCCAGCTCCTTCCCCTGTGCAGCTGCTCCTGCGATCTTGAGGATTTGCTCCCTGTCCCTCCAAGCCATGGGACCAGGCAGGCACCTTACCTCCCTCTCCCCTGCCTCCCCCAGTTCTACCTTCCTAACAATGGATTCCCCCCACCAGGAGTTGCTTCCTTCCCCTGTGGGGTCCCATGCCACCCTCCTGTGGGTCTCCTTTGTGGAGGTTCCCAGCATCCTCCTTGGTCTCCACTGCATGTGCCTCCATAGAGGAACCACACTTTCCCAGAACGGCATAGAAATTGTGGAGAGGTACAACTGGAGGGATGCACCTCTGTTCCATCACCCTCACCATCCCTGAGCCCACTGTGGTCCAACTGCTCCTCTTTCTTGGCAACCTCTGAGCAATGGCAGTGACCCTGGTGGTTCCTGGGTGGGAGAGAAGATCCCACAAATCCTGGCCAACTCAGCCTCGAGATGAGCAACCTCCTCCCTCAGCCCAGGGAGGTGCCTGCAGATGGGGCAACACTGCATCCTCCAGAATGTCTCCCAGAAGACTGCTGCTCCACAGCCACTGCACTGCACCACTCCCATCATGTCTTTTTTCTGTCCCCCTAACTGTTGTTTGGAATACTTCCTCTTTCCTCTGTTTGTTTATTTATTTCTTTTTTCTCTCCCTACTTACCGCCTCTGTGCCCTTTTAGCTCCTGATCTTTCTGTTCTGAGACAAAAAGTTCCTATATTTCTCATTAGTCTGCTTACTTGCTCAGAGTCAGACCTACAGCAGCTGGGGGGGGCGGAGAGCTACCCTTGCCCTTCTAGGATTGTGAGTCTTTGGTGGCTCTGTGATCACTCACTTCCTGCTCCCAAACAGGAAGTTCCTATTGTCACTTAAATCCTGTGCCTATAAAAGTAGAACTGGTTTAGGGTTGGGGGGTGGAGGGGAGGGAAGGAGGGCAATATAGTCCCAGTAGAGAAGTTTTAGTTATACCAGTAGCTCCTTCCTCCTGGTGTTCTGTCTGTTCTCTGGCAGAAGCTATCTAAGGCAGTGTTTAAATCTGGTTTTAACCTGGCTCCTGCTAGCTAAGCCACTCCCCCTACTTTGCAAATCTTTCTACACTTAGCAAATTTCACAGATAACAATTCCCTTCTGACACCTGTGACAAGCACCTAGATAAGTACATAGATAACAGATAACAATTTACTTCAACTACTTCTGACAAACACACTTAACCCTTTTTTTTTACCCTAAATTGAAGGTCCCAGTACAAGAGTTCTAGTTCTTAGTCCCAATAGAGAAGTTTTAGTTATATCAGTAACTCCTTCCTCCTGGTGTTCTGTCTGTTCACCTAAGACTCTTGGTATCTTCTTTATCTACATGGAATCAGATTGAGGGATAGATCTATAGGATTCAGAGTTTCTCTTCCCCCCCAGAGTGGTGTGTTGGAGGGAATCATATAAAGCCACAGCAACGTTAATATAGGGCATTTGAGCAATAAAATACAATCTGTGTTATGCATTTATGAGGGGGGTAGGTGGGCTTGGAGGGTTGTGTCTGTCTACCCCTGGAGCCCCTCATGCTCTCTTCAGCTGGGATTTGTCAGGTTACCGGTGGTTGGACAACCAGCCAAAAATGCTCAGTCCTACTCGGTGGAGCATGGTTATTATGACTGCCTAATTTGCTTTTGGAGCCTACATTGTACAGGAGGGATAATGGCATAGAAGAAGTACTCTTTATAGAGGACTAGCAGAATGGCAACTTCCACAAAAATAGGGGAATTCAAGGCTTTCCAGACAAGGGAAACTGTAAGGTGGGGGAAGAGATTATGTTAGCAGCTGTTGTACTGTTTTGAGGGTTGCTCTTAATGGAAGGAGGAGATATGTACAAGGAGGGGTGGGTATAGTTCTTATACATGAAGAGGAAAACACATTTTTGCAAGGGTTTGGGGAGGGGAAGCGGGACAGTTCTTATGTTTATTAAAAAAGTTAAAGTCAGAGTTTGAACAATATGGGATACAGTTCTGCTTTCTATTTTGTAAGACTGGTTACAGCAAGCTTTATATGTTTTTTCTGTGCAATGGTTACCATGAATGTGTTGGCTTGGAATGTTAATGGCCTTAAAACAGTAGTAAAAAGGAAAAGAGTGTGGTCTTATCTTAAGTGGGAAAAATATATGTCACTTTACTACAGGATATGCATATGATGCAGCAAGAGGTTGGTAAATTGACAGCCTCATGGCGGGGTATGCTGTTGGCAGCACCATTTAATTCTAAGGCCCAAGGGATGGCTGTATGGTTTCGAGCAGCACTTCGGGTAGAGATCCATTCCTCACTGGTAGACCCGTTAGAGAGATATTTGAAACTAGATGCTGTGGTTGAAGGGGAAAAAATACACTTTTGTCTCAATATATGGACCAAACTATGACTCCCCAGTCTTTTTCCATCAGATGACCCTAACACTTGCTCCTTATCAGGACAATTTAGTTATGGCAGGGGATTTTAATACTTATTGGGCTACCAAATTGGACTATTCGGGAACAAAGGTTAAACCCCCACACAAGAGTGTTTTGGCTGTCTGATCCCTGGCCTCAGAGAGGGCCCTGGTGGAGGCTTGGAGGTATTGCAATCCCACATTGTGAGAATATTCTTTCTGTTCTCATGCCCATTGTATATATACTTGGATAGACTATATGTTCCTCTCTCCAAAGTTACTGTGGTGGGCCCTATCAGCCTTCTATGGACCGATACTGATATCAGACTATGCCCCATTAAAGATCATGATGGAGCTGGGGCATGCACCCCCACAGTCCAGACAATGGAGGCTCAACTTGATCTTACTAAACAACACTGATTTTGTGAACCACATAGCTTCTGCATTAAAGGAATATTTTATTAACAACCAGGCATGGGATACAGCCATATCTAATACAAGGGATGCCATGAAGGCCTATATAAGGGGGAGATAACGTCCTATGTGACCTTTAAGGGGAAACAAGAAAAGAAGGAGGAGGAGCAACTGGAAAGGGATATCAGGGAGTTAGTGCAAAAGATGATGCAAGTGGGCTGGACAGCTGATAGGCACATATTAGCAGGTTTGAAGGGGAAGCGACAACAGAAGGTATCAAAACATATAGAGAGAGCCTTGCTATTTACACATTCTCCCAATTACTCCGAAGGGGATAAATTGGGCAAATGGTCGGCATAGCAACTTAAAAAAAAAGATTGGACAGAGTCATCCTAGAGATTGAGGATGTAAAGGGAAACATCACCTCTGATCCAATTATAATTAATGACACCTTTTGTCACCTTTACCAGACATTATATACCTCCCAGGCCTGAAAGGTGAGGAGCTTGAATCATTTCTAAGAAAGGTGACCCTCCCATCCCTGGACAGTGAGAGCCAATCGATACTAGACTAGCCAGTCACTGCAGCTGAAGTTAGGGCAGTGATCTGGGCTTCTGAACTGAACTAGGCCCCAATGGCCTCCCAGTTGAGCTTTACAAAACTTTTTTGGGGGTCCTAAAGGACCCTATGTATGACATAATTCAGGCAGCTCTTGAAGTCGGGGACTTATCCCATTTTTAGTACATAGCTACCATCACAGTCTTGCCCAAGCCCGGGAAAGATCCTAAGAAATGTGGCTCTTATAGACTGATATCTTTATTAAATGCAGATTATAAAATCATAGCCAAGCTTCTGGCAAAGTGAACCTAATCAGTTCTCCTGGGCTTGGTCTATCAAGGCCAAGGAGGCTTTGTATCCAGCTGCCAAGCAAAACATAATATAAGATGTACATTGAACACTATGAGGGACTGGTTGGGGGGGGAAGTGGCAGCCAGGGCCTTCTGGCACTGGATGTGGAGAAGGCATTTGACCATGTGGAGTGGCCTTTCATGTCTGTGGTATTAGCAAAATATAAATTTGGAACTTGCCCTTGTTCCTGGATGCAGAGTCTTTATTATAACCCCAAGCCCAAATCCTAGTGAATGATACCATCTCACCCCCATTCTATCTTACCTGAGGGATGAGGCAGGGCTGCCCACTTTCCCCTTTGTTATATGTGCTGACCACAGAGGCCCTGGCTGCTGCTGTGAGGGGTCATCGGCACATTCAAGGATACAGTGCAATGGGCTCAGAGCATGTCATTTCCCTCTTTGCACATGACATACTATTATTTCTGGCTAGACCAGATGTCAACCTTAAAGTGCTAATAGAACTTTTTTGAGGAATATGGCTCTCTTTCAGGACATAAGATAAACTGGGATAAATGTGAATGGCTATCTCTAGGCAATAATAGATCCCAAATTGTGGTAGTGGGAACAACTATTCACTCCTTCACAGAGTTGAAGTACCTGGGAATTTGTCTCCCCCAGTCCCTGACAAAAATACAGGAACTGAACTATAAACCCCTTGTAGCAAAGATTAAAGAAGTCTGTAAATTCTGGCAAAATCTACCCTTAATGCTTCTGGGATATGCTTCCCTAATGCTTATATCTTTGCCAGACACTGGTGGCCTATCTCTCCCATAGATGTATAGGAGTGATCGAAGGGGCTATCATCTCATTGACATGGCGGAGGTGTCATCCTTGAATCAAAAAACAGTACTTTGGAGGTCAGTAAACAAGGGGGACTGGTTCTCCCAAACATCAAACTCCATTATTTGGCAGCTCAGCTGGCCTTTATACCAGACCTCCAATCTCAGCAAACCATGCATAAAGCATGGATGGATTTGGAATCCCTGGAGGGGAGACTCCCCTTGCTGACTCAGTTACTAGTCCCAGCAATATTGAATGAGAGACTAGTTAAAACCAACAACCCTTTTACCAGATCCACAGTTAAAGTTTGGGTACAATCACACAAATTGGTAAACTGGGGGCCAGTGTTTTCTCCAGATGTCTGACAGGGAGAAAACTTTGGGCTGGCTAAATTAAAAACTCCTAGTAAGGTTTCAAAACAGCAATACCTCTCCCACCCCCGCTGACAATGAGATGAAATAATTGTTTAAAGTGCCATCCTTAGAAATTGCCTCAATTGAATGACAGATGTGAATGACCTCAGCCTTTCACCACATCAGAAACATATTCAGTCTGCAAACCTCACAAGAGTGTGCTATGATCAAGCATCCAGCAACCCTGGAAAAAAGGACCTCAACAAAAAGGCACCCTGCAAAATGTTGTCAGCTTTGTTACAACACCTGAAACACACATAGTTTTTAAACCTATGTTTATTGAATGGCACTGCCTGTTTTACTCGTGAAAACCATTGCACATGATCTTTAGAATTTTGGAGACAGATATCCTATAAGCTTGCTGACAGGGAGTTCTAGACTGAGTTCCTGAGATGACATCATCAACAGCTCTTCACTGACACAGGCTTTTTTGAACAAGTAGTGAAATCAGGGTTACAAAATAACTCATACCTTTAAAATGAAGTAATGTAGAAATCTAGTATTTGGTATGAGATTTCTTGGGGGTGTACTTATTCTAATCCTGCAATGTAGCAGAAGTGGTGTCAGTTGCTGTTTAACAAATCAAAGCAAAAAACTTTTACTCAACCCTTACTCAAGAATTTATTTTGGAGTTTGGGAGTTTTCTCCATCAATTTCTCCATCAATCTCACCACCTAACCTTGTTGTGCATTGTACATCCTAAAAAGGATTGGCTCAACATTGATATTGTGCATGGACATATTTGGAATTTAAGTTTTAATCTAAGAATCAGTGATGCTTACAGACAATCTTCAAATAGAAGGGTGATTTGTTATATAAATGCCTGATTTGGGCATACTTCTGTGATAACAGTTGTACTGATTTTTACCTTACGAACATACGAACATACGAAATTTGCCAGCAGATAAAGGCCTAGAGGTCTATCAAGTCTGCTCGAATGTGCAGCTAGCACCCCTTATTCTGCAGCTGCCCCTCCCTTCCACCCTTCCCCTTCATTAACCCTCCCCCTTGTCCTGTCCCATCCTCGTTTGAAGCAGTCCACTGTTCTACTGCATACCACTTCTGCAGGTAATGCATTCCACCCAGCCACCACCCTCTCTGTAAAAAAGTGTCTCCTCATCTCCCTCCTGAACCTTCCTCGCTCCAGTCTCATATCATGGCCCCTGGTGGCCTTCCCCTCCCTTACTTTGAACAGCCCCTCTGTACCTGTCTTGTTTATTCCTTTCATGTATTTAAAGGTTTCAATCATGTCCCCCCCTGTCTCTCCTCTCCTCCAGTGAGTACATGTTCAACTCCTTCAACCTCCTCTCATATGATAAGTCCCCCAGACCCTTGATCATCTTTGTCGCCCTGCGCTGCACTCCCTCCAGTAACTTAATGTCCCTTTTCAGATACGGACGCCAGAACTGCACGCAGTACCCAGGTGTGGTCTAACTAATGACCCATACAGTGGCAGAATCACCTCCTCCTCCTTGAGGATATACCTTGCAATACAACCCAGCATTTTGTTGGCCTTGCAGCTGCCTTCCTACACTGTGCCGAGTTGTTCATTGACCCTGTGATGAGCACACCCAGATCCTTCCTCCTCTGTCTGGGCTAGCTGCACTCCCTAGCTGGTAAGTCCTCCTTGGTTCTTCATCCCAAAATGCATCACCTTGCACTTTTGGCATTAAAGCCCAGTTGCCAGGTGTCTGACCAGGTTTCAAGCTTTGCAGATCATCCTGCAACCCTGCCATCCCCCTAGGTCATCCACCACTGTGCCAACCTTGGTATCATCAGCAAACAGACTGATCTTGCTCTTGATGTCCCATGATATGTCTGCAATGAATATCCCAAACAACACTGGTCCCAACACCGAGCCCTGTGGGACACCACTCGTCACTGCCCTTGGGTGTGAGAGCTCCCCACCCACCACCACCCTCTCTTACTTACACACACCTTACTTATCACTTTAACCTTTTTTTCCTACAGGACTCTTTGGAAGCTTATCAATTGAATTTATAGGTGTAAAATGAATACCAGAAGTGGAAAAGTGGTTAATAGCAAGGGTTAAAAATGACATGGTTGTGTATTTGATGAGCTGTTAATAATCTCTACATCAACTCCAGCTGTCACAAAACAAAAAACAACGACTTATGCTGAAGCTGTTAAACAGACTTCAAAAGATTGTAATGCTACACTCTAACTAACTGAGTGCTGCACTGAACAGGAAGATCAAAGTGATGACAATACAGGAGAAGTTAAGTATAGATGATTCTGAAAAAGAAACATTAGCAAAATCATCTGCAAAATGGAAGATAATAAAGGGGAAGAGAAGGAAGGGAACTAGAAAGATAGAACAATTAACAAAGCAAAAAGACATGATGAACTTTTCCCTACCAAGTCACCCATTAAGAAAATATCACTAGAAACCCAGCTCTTTACAGAAGTCAAAGAAAATGTTACCCAGACTGAAAAAGACAGGATCATCCTTGACCTGATGTATAAATCCCAGGGAACAATAATGTTACTTTTTAGCCCACTAGAATTATCTGATGAGTCATTACATTCACTACAAAATGCACAGATTCAAAATATCTCTTCCATCCTAACTGGCTCACCTAATACAGTATTTTGAAAACTAGCTGCAGCAGTGCAACAAATAGAACTGGGGAATGATGTACTTGCCAATTGTCCCAACACATTATCAAAATAAACAATTATAACTCTGCTGTATTGACATATTGTACTCTCCAGGGTCGTGCCTGAAAATAGGCAGGTTATGTTGCCTAGTGCACTTACCCGGTTATCAAAAGCAAATAAATAAATATAATAAATTAAGCCTTGGCACACCCAGTTATGTCCAATATAGTAATGGTGGAGGCATTGAATGACCTAAGAAACAAATTTGACAGTTTTATTAACTTGATCATGAACAGAATGAATGATCTGGAAAATATGATAGCAGATGTTATGCAGTAGGTAGCCCTTCAGAAATTAGCATTTTCAACAGTAATTATCACTGATACACCAGTGAGCAAAAATGGCAAGAAGAAGGAACCAATACAGAATTTAAAACAGGGAAGGAAAAAAAAAGAACAAGAATAAAAATAAAAAAAGCTCACCCAAAAAGATTTACAAAACTGACTAGCAACAAATGAGAAAAATGATCTTCCTTCCCATATTGAGAGAAACATTGTAAAAATTAAAAAAAAAACAGTTCAGATAATAGCAATAAGAAATGCATATCTGGAGAAATAGAAAAGAAAGAAACTGAGAAGGAGTTGGAGGTGATTAGACATACAGATTAAAGGGTCTCTGCTACAACAGACCAGACAATAGACGTAAGAAGACCTGACACTGTGGAAATAAAAGGTAGGGAAGGTCTACTAAGAACTGAAGGCCAGTTTTTAAAACCAAATGAAACCTGAGAATCTCTGGTTGGGCTGATAGTGCATCTAGTTCAGGCAGAGTTAATGATTCCTCAAGTAAAAGTGAAAGTACTGAAGGTCAGCAGAGACAAAACTGATACACTGCCCCCAGTTTACATATTGGTCCGAGATATGGACACTGCCAAATATATCTAGTCTAAACAACCCAGATTGAAATATCTGGACCTTAATATTTTGGCTCCAATAACATGGCAAATCATATGTAGACACATACATAATAAAAAAGCTAATAAAGAAGGTCCACTGGATGCAATACTTTTTGCCCCAACTCTTGTTTCTCTGTAATGGCAATTCAAGGTAGCTGCATTAGAAGTTGAGACTGTTGAAAATGAAAATGTTCACACAATGTTACTTTTTGGGATAAATCGCTTTCAAGCTGAAACTGTTGAGACTCTACCTTCATTTGTGTTAACGCTTCTAACATCTTGCCTAAACTGTGATTGTAATAAGCAAAACATCAGGAAACTAGAACAAATATTTCTACCAGACATTGGATCTAGGATAGATCTTAAATGTTTAACTGAAGAGATGTTCTTGCAAATAAAAAAAATTCTTAAAAAATGAGACTCGGCAGGAATTCTGTTAGTGGATATGAAAAAAACATTAGACACAGGGAATGGCAATAACCAGAATGCTAAATTTGACTGACTGTATAATAAAAATGATAAAGATATAAATGCTGCAGATACCGTATAACAACAGAGGATGACATAATACAGGCAAACTTCCTTTCATGGAACACTGCAGGGTTGGTGGGAAAAATGAATGATGTAGAATGGTATAATTTTATTACTAACAGTGATATTATATTGTTTCAGGAAACATGGGCATGTCAAACTATTAATATAAATGGATACCATATGATATGTTCACCAGCGGTTAAAAATATGAAATTTGAAAGATATAAAGTGGGCCTGGCAATATATGTAAAAATAAAAAAGAGAAATTGTTATTCTAAATACAGTAAAAATAGACCCCAATTATATTATTTTGAATATTATTTAGAATTTGATCCCCTTTACTATTTTTTGTGCTCCTCCTGCTCCCCCTGGCCAGCCACTCCTTCCAGTCACTTGGGCCCCATAGCTACCCTCCTCTACCGGTCGCCATCCCGCTGCCCCCCACAACTGCCTATTGATCCCCTTGGTGACCCAATTTAACTCTTCATCGGTAGGTCCTCCTTCTAGGGGAGAAGTGCCAAGAGGCACAACTTAGCCCTGGAATTGGCAGTGGGGTGGTCAGTGTGGGGCTCTCCTGAGCTTGTGGGGTGGTCAGTGTGGGGCTCTCCTGAGCTTTGGTGCATGCTGGGAACCAGTGGCCATCATCTGGCTGGGCCAGGGGGCATTTTCTGCTTTCCTTTGGCCCATCCACTCAACCCTGATTGGACCTGTGAGAATGGTGACCTGCGGTGGGGCAGGCAGTGGGTGTGTCGAGGCTGCACATTCCCCTAGCCCATCTCCAATCCACCTGCAGGTTCCAAGGCCCTGCCCACCCCCCAGGAGGGAAGCATACAATGGACACTGTGGATCTCCTCCCTGACGGTCTCCCCTCCTGGTACCCAGGCTCAGGGTGTGAACCTGGGTTGCCAGTATGCCGAGCTTTACTATTTTTAAAGTAAATATCCCCCCAAAAAACAAAACCAAACAAATCAGATTCTATGAACTAATTTGAATAATGATACTGATGAGATATCCAAGAAATTTCCTGATAATATTTTAATTGCTGGTGACTTTAATGCCAGGATTTCAACATTTGATCAGGCAAATACTTTTAAATCATTACTGGCCACAGAAGACCTGAGACCCAGAAAAAGTCCAGACAAGTTGGGAAGTGAGCAGGGGAAGGAATTTAAGGAACTGATTGAGGAAAATGCTCTATTGATACTCAATGACAGGACCCCTGGAGAACTGGAGGGGAACACTACGTACTTCTCACAAAATGGGCAAAGCGTGATTGATTATATATTGTGTAATCTGGATGCTCTTAAGTTATATAAAAATGTAACCATACAAATGAGACCTGAGAGTGATCATGCTCCCTTGTGTTTGCAAATATCATTTGACAATGAAATAATCAGTAATGAAACAGAAATAAATCCACTCGCTGCCTTATCCTGCTCTGGAAAAGATAAACTTAGGAGAGGTAGAATTATAGGATCAGGACTGACTAATAAACTCCAGAATTGGCAAGATGATTTTGAACCATTTATTAATTCAAACCCATGTGCTTTACTCCAAATAGAGCAAAAGATGGACCAATTAGATTAAAAAATTAAATAAATTATTTATATAAACTTCAATTCAAATAACCAGCAGCCAACAAATTGGTTCAATGATGAGTACAAAAAACAAACAAACAAAAAAACAAAGAATTAAATAAATTAATAAAATGGACTAAGAAACATCCTTTAAGACTTAATCTCTCAAATTTAAATAAATCCCATAAACAATATAACAAATGGCTAGAAGGCAAAACATTAGAATTTCAACAAAAAAATGGGCAGAAATGTATAAAGTTATTCTTAATAAAGATAATCACTCATTCTGAAAGAGGGTTCAGAGAAGGGCAACCAAGATGGTGCATGGTATGCAGAGTAAGCCATATAAGCAGAGGTGTAGGGAATTGGATCCATACCCATTGGAGACCAGAGGGAGAGAGGGGACATGATTGAAACTTTTAAGTATATGAAGTGGATCAATAAGGTGAAGGAAGGGTGCTTATTTAAAAAAAAAAGGAGGGGGCTAAAACTAGAGGACATAGACTAAGAATGGAGGGCGGAAGATATAGAGGCAATGTAAGGAGGAAATTCTTTATGGAGATGGTGGTGGAGCCTGGAACAAACTACCAGAGGAGGTGGGGGGGCTGAAATGGTGGAGGGATTCATGAGGGCATGGGACAGACATAAGGGGTTGGTAAGTGGAGTGAAGGGGAGGGGAGGGCCCATGGAAAAGGAAATGAGTGTGGAGGGGAGGGGAAGACTTGATGGGCCATTGGGGTCCTTTTCTGCCATTGATTTCTGTGATTCTGTGATGGTAGCAAGAGGTATAAGAGAGTTTCATCCTTCACTGACAGTACATTTTCCAAAAGAAATGTGGATAATTCACTTTAAATCAATTTTTTTCTAAAATAGAACTGGAGAATGTAGATCAATCCCTAATTATTAACCTGAGACAGTCTGTCCAAGAAAATCTTACATTTTTAGAATTTGAAGTAGGAGATGCCATTGCTAAACTTAAAAATAACAAGGCTCCTGGGTCAGATTTTATCCCTTCAGAAGTCTACAAAGAGCACAGAGACTTCTGGGTTCCTTTATTAACTTTTTTAAAATCTTTGCACAACATAAAAATATATTCCCTCTTCAAAATTGAAAAATATTATTGTCCCGTTACATAAAAAAGGATCAGTATATGACCTTTCTAATTACCGCCCCATAAGTTTATTAAATATCGTTTCCAAGATTTTTGCTAGATAATTAAATAGGTTGAATACATGGGCAGATGAAAAGGCAGTTTTATCTCCATTGCAAGCTGGATTCAGACAAGGGTTTTCCACAATTGATAACATTTCTGCACTCACTCTTTTAACTGAAAAATATGTGCACATGAGAAAAATGAAACTTTATGCATTATTCATAGACTTTTTGTCTGCATTTGACTCCATAAATAGTTAAAAACTATGGGAAATTCTGCAGAATTTGAGTATAGATTATTCACTACTAATCATGATATGTCTTTTATACTCTGGTACTTCCACTACAGTAAGATATGACAATAAAGGTAATTTGACTAATTATTTTTCAACCCTCAAAAGAGTTAAACAAGGCTGCTAATTGGCACCCTTGTTATTTAATATATATATATATATATATATATATATATATATATATATAGTAGTGTAACATTTTGTAGTGTAACATTTTATTTCAGTATAACCTTTTACAAACTTACTCAACTGTCATGTAATAACCTTATAATTTCACAACACTTTACATTTCACAGCATTTAGCATTAAGTGTCCTGTAATAAACTTATCAGAATGGTGTGCCCTAATTAGGATGGTATACACCTGTTTAAGGAAGGTGTGCAACAGAGAAGGTTGCAAAATATTGTGGAAGAAATGTAGTAAACATCTATGATGTTGCGCAAGAAATAAGGTAATACCTAAGTTTTGATTGATATTCACCACACCCTAAGGTTAATAGGTTATTTTGTTACATGATTGGCTTATAATGGGGTGTTGGTAGTTTTTAAGATAACAATTCTTTATATAAACCCTGTATAAAAATTGTATAAGCAGCGCCAAAGAAAAAAAGCATATACATGTATATGAATTGATGAACTCGCAAGAAAATAAACAAAAGGGAAACAATCAGTCTGTGTGGCTTGACTTATTTGGAGATAAAAAAACACAATGCAGCCTTACACAAACACACACACACACACACACACACACACACACACATATATATATATGAATTGTTACATTATGAAGAAACAGCTGCCCTAGACCCACTTGAAATAAATAAGAATCCTTTACATACACTGGCTTACACTGATGATATTGCATATTTTTCCCTCTCTGAATCTGCATTACAACACAAAATAAACATATTTCAAAGAAAGTGTACAATTATAATTAAAAATAAATCTAAAAAAAATGAAGGTAATGACATTGTGAAAAATGGGACCTCGATCTAAATAACCTAAATTATATTTAGGAAATAATAAACTAGGTATTGTTAAAGAATAGCAATATTTGGGAATCAAATTCACATCCTTTACTAGTTGAGCATCTCATCAAAAGGAACAAAATATAAAGGCAAAACTTGCTGCCAAGGATCTGTTAAAGTTTAATTATAACTACAGGGGAAATACAATCATTCCTGCCCTCAAGGCTGGCGAGGTTAAAACAAACCCTATTCTCACATATGGAGCAGAAGTTTGGGGCTCCTATAAATCAGACAATATGGAGAGAGTTTTGTCTTTCTTTCATATAGCCCTTTTAGGGGTGCCTAACTCAACTTCAAATACAATGGTAAGGGCAGAATTAGGTAGAATTTCAATAAATGTAATAAAATAACTCCCTCTGGTAACATATTGGTTAAGATTAACTAATAACATTAATAATGACCTTGCCTGCCAATGTCTAAAAGAAAAAATGTAATGGACCCAAGAGAAACATAAATCAAAATGGGTAATGACTTTGAAACGTACAGTACAAGTCACATTAAACTGTTCCACCAATGAGTTGATCTAGCATTGAATTTTACAGATGTCAATGCATTGGCAACACATATTGCATTGTTTTCCAATGTTTAACCAGCTTAACAGCAATGTTTGTAAAATATTTTTGCAACTCAATTTGTATGTATCTGCAGTTCAATCACAGTGCAATACAAAGTTATATTTCAACTCTTAGGAAACAGTTTGTGCAGGACTTTGTGCTGGATCAAGTAACACTTATACAACTCAATCAGAAATGCTAGAACAACTCATTGGAGAAACAGTTTTATGTGACTTGTACTGTATTCTTACTAAAATTAAAATGATACATTTATGGACAGATTTTGAAAAGAAAATCAATATTTCAATGCAGTATAGATCCACAATTAAAAGAAAATTGATAAAAAATCAAAATACTCTGAAATGAAAATAAAAAAAACCCAAAAATGATCTGGATGGTTTAAAGAAAATAAAATAGACCACTCACTGGAAGAATATTTGATCCTCCCTATTCCTGCAAAGGACAAAAAATTAATCACTTGTGCCTGTTTTGAACTTATTACTTCAAAACACGCATACTATAACAATTCAGCAATAAATGAGAGAAATTAATTTAACTCCCAATGTAGCTGTAATAAAGGACACAGGGAAATACTAGCACATATAATCAACATTTGCCCATTTTACATGAAGGCAAGAAATCAGACCCTCCTTAAATTATTTAAAATATATGCCAACAGTAATTATGACAGTATTTATTCTTTTACACCTTAAATATTTAGAAGATGCAATAATGATTGCTCAATTTATTGCCTCAGTAATTTACAAAAAAGTGCTTAGAAGCAATAAGGGTTGGCATCCTAAACTCCAATCAGTTCCTAAATTCTTGGCTGAGTTGTATTCTTCTAAGGGTTGTTGATCAGCATAAAATGTAAAATTACAAATGTTTATTCATACTAACGGTAATTATTTAATTGGAACACAATATTGTAACATAACTAGTGCTGTTTTAAAAAATATGTATACATGTCTGTTTTTGTATCTCTCTACTCTTTTCCTTTTTTTCCTTTCTTAAATGACTTGTAAAAACCTTGATGCTAAAAAACCAGGGTTAATCAACTAACTTGAAACTTTTCTGTGGAATATTGTACACATTCATGGAACACAAAACTACGCTGCAGAAAAACAGTGGAATACAGTTCCACAGTTTACATAGCAATGTACACAGGAGAATTTGAGCACAGCATAAGAAAATACATGAAATCATCAAGACATGGCAATGATCCCCTGGCAATTGTGTTTAGGGCCATTATGAAGCAAGTGAGTGCATTTCCGGTTAATTTCACCCACTTGCCTCCACAGAATTTGTATATAATGGATGCAGAATGAGTTCAGTGTTAAAAAAAGCAGACCACAGAATGGCATGATAATGTTCCATGGTGGAATTCTGCTCTTCTACTTCCAGCAGAATTACTCAGAATTTTCTGAAATTTGCAGAAATTCCATTCTGTCAGAATTCAAAAATTCCACATAGCACTAATATCAATATAATAGTTTACAGAAGTGTTTTGAGTGTGTGCATGAACTACTGCATGGAAATGGTGGTCAGCTGAGTAGGTGAGCAGTGAGCTGTGCTGGCCACTGCCTCCTTTTTATATTTTGTGGAAGGTTGGAGATGGGGTGGAGGGGTTTCTCACCCAGCAGTAGCAGCAGGCACCACACTATTCAGCTGCAGAACTCACCAATGGTGGCTATTTTATGGATGATGACAGTACTTCACCATCATGCATATACTGTATCTCTACTGAACTTGTGCATTTTTACCACTAGAAATCCCCCCAATGGATGCAAATTAGAAAATGAAGTTTAAACCGTCACAGAAGAGACAGATCACATAATTATATATTTATATTGCTATACATGATGTCTATTATTATGTAGGAGGAATGCGTTGTTATTTTATGAAATTGCTTCACTTTTTTCATATTTTGTTTATCCGCCTGGTGACCAGGACAGGCTGGGCTCCCCTCAGTGCTGTCCTGCCAGTACCACCATCCTACACATCCCCAGGGACTTACCAAAGTGTTGCAGCACCCCCATCGTTTCCCCCATGGAGGGGTCCAAAGGGGAGGGCTGTCCTCTCCCACAAAGCACAATCCAGTTCTCCAGCCCCAGGGTTCCAAATGATGCAGAGGGTGGGGTCAGCAGGCAGGCTTCATTAAAGCTTGTCCTGCCACCATCTTCCTCTGTGCTTTCGCCTCATCCCCACACTGAAATGTGCTTGCCAATGTGCGAATGTGGAAGCACGCTCATGCTGCGGAGTTCTGCAGCATCTCCCTTCTTCTGCTCTCCTTGACCCACATTACCACAAGGCCTCCACCTGGTGGCAGCCATTCGGTGGAGCATGCAGATCCCCTCCTCAGGAGAAGAGAGCAGTCCTGCAGGCACTCGATCCTCTCCCTCTTTGGCTGACCTCCAGCAGCCCATGCTCATTCCCGAACACAGGTCGCCGGCGTGGTGAGAGGTAAGGCTCTTAAAGTGCCACTGGGCTGGCTGAAATTGCTTCTCTCTAATTTGAAATTATATCTTATATAGCAATACATACTTTGTAAATAAACTGAACATTAAATCAAACGTGTAGTGAATGTGCTTCCATATACTGTAGTTTTTCTATTAAGTCACTTTATATCTTCTGATGTTACACATGGTTTTCAAATCAATCAAACTTTGAACAAATTTTGTGATTACTTTACAATAAAGAAAACATTGACCAAGTTGTATGGTAACTTTGCAAGTTAACTTAGAACCTTTACAGAGTCACATAACTTCACCCATTCTTACAGCACAGTTTTGAAACTCTGGGATAACCTTTAATCAAAATCATAATAACACTATTAAATTCATAAACAAGTGGTACATTTGGCTAGTAGCTTACAAAATCTAGCAGCTAAATAAATATTTTAGAAAACCATCATTACTGTATTAAGAACTTAAAACATACTTCATGAACAGATAAACAATTGATCAGTAACTTTCTAAATCTAGTGGCCAAATTATTTCAATACCCATTGACCAACTGATTACCTAAAGTATCACACTCTAATTACAAACTTAGTGTTGGTGGGAGGAGAGTGATGATTAGGGTTGCTATTCACCAATTTTAAATATATAGGCCCTGTATGAGGCAGCAGACTAGTGATACACAGTTTTGTAGCTGTATGCTGGTCTTCACTTATGAAGGCAGGGGAGATGAGAGTTCTACATGACAACCCTAATGGTATATTTCCAAACTCTGTGAGGTTTGCGTTTTGTGCAATAGCAACTCTAATGTGCATTAACGTTGTTTTTTTTTGCCATACATTTCCTTACTTTCTAAGAAAGCACAACCTTTACCAAAAGATAAAGTCAAACTGCTATACCCTATTAAGAGGCATTGATAACCATAGTAAACAAGGAGCTTTACAGGAATATATAAAACATAATGCATTTATTTTGGGAAAACCATACTTTCTTTTATTTAAAAAATATACATATTTTGTTTATATTTCTAAAAAAGTTCTCCACCTTATCTATTATTTATGGATAAATATTCTCACCTTTGAATTTTCTTAGTATAGTAAAGTACTGTATGATTTCAAAATCATATAACATTGTAGTAGTCATCCTTTCAATTATTTAAACATTATACAACTTAAAAGTGCAATACATACATAAGTGTTAAGTTGTGGTTGAATAGATCTTTTAAAATTAAATTTTGAAAATCAAGTTTAAGAAAAATATGAACACATTATCTCAATTAATATGCAAAGCACATATTTTTCAGCATGAAAACATCACGCAACATGAATATTTTTTCACAAATACTTTATACTGCACTTGGATTTTATATTTCATAAATCATTGCATAGTGCAAAAACCATCATGTATTATGAATATTATAAGAACTACCTTGTGACCTCACAAAACTTTGAAAATCATCACACAAGACAAAACACATCACTTAGCATAGGTATAATAAAAAAATGACTTTCAATAGACATACTACACTGAGATTTTACAGAAAAATAACATTTGTCAAGGATTTCTTTGCAGGCTTTAATTTTTAATCAAAGAGAACTAATTATATTAATTAACATATGTTGCATAACTCGTTCTAACCCACCCTCACATATACTACACTATCATTCTTAACTATTACTTAATTAAAAACTTATCTTACCTTAAAGTTTATGTTTGTGTTGAACTTTAATATGAAAAAAGTCTACATGTAGTTCTAGCAATTTTTCTCAAATAGTTTTTTTATGGCGCATGCATGACCAATGAATCATAATTGACTTAAACACTAATTAATTTTTTTTACCGAAATTGCCCAAAAGACTTCTTCCAATATGACACCTACAAAACCTGTAAGAAACAACTGCAAACTGTAAATTGGGGATTGTGTTTACTGAGAAAGGGGATATTTAACTGGGAAGAGGTGTTTGTAGTGCTGACAGGCTTTGCAGGGCCGGGAGATGTACTTCCGGTCCAGAGGTTAATTTAAACTACTCACGCCAGCGAGCGGTGCTTCTATACGAGGTCCTGCTGTGACAAGGTGCTTGTTTGCCTGTGGTGGCTAAGACCATCGCATGAAGCTGTAGCTCCTATCAGGAAACCAGTGCTAATCTCGGCAAAATACCTATCAGTTATACTTGGCTAAGCAGAAGCATCTGCAGGTGGAGGGGGATCTTTGTGTATTGTGACACCAAATGAAGCATTGCACAGTGGGTACTGTAGTAAACAGGCTGCAGTCCATGGGTGAGTACATCACTGGGGGAGCTTATTTGTTTTCTCTGCTGGACTGCTGTATAGCAGTAATGCTGCAAACTGTAAATCGGGTGCTGTGTTTACTGAGAAAGGGGCTATTTAACTGGGAAGAGGTGTTTGTAGTGCTGACAGGCATCACAGGGTCGGGTGACGTACTTCCAGTCCACGGGTCTATTTAAACTACTCATGCCAGCAAGCGGCATGAACTTGACCATGCGTCAGCATGTGTGGAGATGCGTGCAGAGACATGCACATCCAAGCGCGTGTCTTCCGTGTTCTGCGTGGACAAGTGCACAGTGGGGAGACCCTGACCGGTAGTCGACACCTAAGGAGAACCGTGGTAAGTGAGCAACATAGAAAATACTGCATGCTAAGAGCAGCAGCCTGAGAGGTAGATAGCTGTGCACAGGATATAATGTAGGGCTGCTGATCCATCGATGCAGAGCAGCCACAGTACTAATGGATGTCCCTAACATAGAGGTGCATCAAATGTTGGATTCTCTCTGTCAAAAGGCAGACTTGACAAAATGTAGCAGCTGTAATATGTATGAGGCAAGTAACCCAGGCCCACGGCAAGGCCACACTTGCAACAAATGTAAGAAGAATATGGCATTGATAGAGCAATTAAGGGTAATTCCTGGGGCCAGTCCTCTTCAATATCTTCATCAGTGACATTGCAGATGGACTAGAGGGTAAGGCTTGTTTGTTTGCAGATGACACCAAGCTCTGCAACAGAGTAGATGATCCAGATGGGGTTGGCAGAATGAGAAGAGATCTGGATAAACTAGCAAAATGATTAGAAGAGTGGCAACTGGGATTTAATGCAAAGAAGTGCAAGATCATGGATAGGGAAGAGAAACCCTGAAGCCACATATAGGCTGGGAAGGGAGTTGCTGGCAGTCATAAAGGAAGAAAGAGACTTGGGCATCATCATCACCGATGACCTGAAATCATCCAAGCAGACTTCTAAAGCAGTAGGTAAGGCTAGGGGGATGTTAGGGTGTATTAGTAGGGGTATCACAAGTTGTAAGAGGGAGATAATAATCCCTCTTTACAAGACACTGGTTAGGCCACATCTGGAGTACTGCATGCAGTACTGGAGGCCACACCTTCACAAGGACATTAACCAAATTGAGGCAGTCCAGAAGGGCAACCAAAATGGTGCAGGGACTGCATCAGAAGACCTATGAGAACAGATTAACGGAGCTCAATATGTATACCCTAGAGCAAAGAGAGAGAGAGAGAGGTGATATGATGAAACATTCAAATACCTTAAGGGCATTAACAAGGTGAAAAGGAGTCTAACATGTTTCAATATAAGAAAAATAGCAGGACACGAGGACACAGCATGAAGATTAGAGGAAGCCGATTAAAGGGTAATGTGAAATTTCTTTTCACAGAAAGGGTGGTGGATGCATGGAATGGCCTACCTCAGGAAGTGGTGGCTATGAATACAGTGCAGGGCTTCAAACAGGCATGGGATAGGCATAAGGGAGCAATACAGATGAGTATGAATAGATAGGCCACTGACAGCAAAGGACGATGGCACATTTATAAGGTAGAAAAAGAAATGGGCAGACTGGATGGGCCTTGCGGTCCTTATCTGCCATCAACTTCTATGTTTCTATGTTTCTATGTAATGAAAGGTAATGAACTCAGGCCTGTAGCTCACCAGGTGCAACCCCCCCATAACATGCGTGGAAAAGGACAGCGTTATACTAGCCAGTAGTAAGCTGCCTACTGATACTAGTATGGGATCTGACACTGAGGGCTGGATCACTGCCTACGAGGACACAGACTCTGGCACCTGGGCTAAGGTTACTAAGGGACTGAGTAATAAGCGAAGGAGAGCAATGGGAACATCAGACATACCGCAGCAAAATAGATACTCTCCCTTTAGTACCATTTCTGAAACCTGTTCCAACCTACCAACTGAGGATACCCTCAGGAGTAATCAAGTAGTGGTCATTGTAGATTCTATATTATGAAAGATTGATACAATTGTCACCAGGAGTAATAAAGGATATACCACTGTAAACTGCCTCCCTGGGGCAAGGATACATGACATTAAATGTTGGTTACCACAAATACTACATCAGGCACCATGTACACAAACCGTAATGTTGCATGTGGGTAGCAATAATGTGGGTAGGGGCCATGAAAAGGATATTGTCATGGAGCTGCTTGAATGTGTAGACCTAATACAGCAGAAAGGACAGACACCTATCATCTCAGGTATCCTTCCACTGTATGGCCGTGATCCAGAAAAGAATCACACCATACAAAGGGTAAACAGCAGACTAATAAATGGTTGTAGTAATAGGGGTGTACATTTCATTAACCTATGAGATTCTTTCTTTGGAAATGAACGGATGTATAAGAAGGATGGGCTACACCCCAATTCACTCAGAACCCATGTGTTGGCTATTGCAATAAAAGACTCCGTGCAACATAATTTAAACTAGGTACGGGGTGGGGGGAGGGTACGTAGCTGACAAACCTACTAAACCTCTACCTAAATATAAACCTAAATCAAGTAATGATATACACTGTTTGCTCTTAAATGCCAGAAGCCTGAATAATAAGATGGATGAGCTGCAAGCAGAACTAAGTGGGGGAATACAGAGGGCATTTATCACCGAGACCTGGTGGACAGGAGCTGTTGCTTGGGGACGGCATATCCCTGGGTATGATTTATATCATCTGGACAGGAGAGACAAAAAGGGGGGGGGTAGCTGCATATATATCAAATACCCTGAAATCCACAAATATCTGGGAGAAGATAAAGAAGATTGTGGGAACAGGACCCGAGACCATTTGGATTAGGCTTGAAACAGGTAGTAACATGCTTATCCTTATAGAGGTATGCTATAGGCCCCCGGCAATTTCTATAGAGACCTCCAGAGAAATAAATCAAGAAATAAAAACAGCATGTGAATTAGGGAAGGTTTTGGTAGTAGGAAACTTAAACTACAGGGATATAAACTAGCAGGATCTCGAAGCAGGGTCCCCTCTTAGTCTGGAATTCTTGGATGTATGTCTGGAAGTGGATATGACCCAAAATGTTGTAACCCCCACAAGGGGAAATAATATAATAGATTTAGTATTATCTATGAAGAAAATCAGCATTACATCCTGTGTAACTACCCCGGCCCCAGGGAATAGTGACCATAGTGGGATATCTTTTACTCTTGCACAATATATTCCCACCACTAAGGGATGCAGGGAGGTTTATAAATTTTACTACACTGGTATTAATATAATTAATGTTGAACTTGAGCAAATTAATTGGGATAGCAAATTGAAAGACAAGTCCTTGGAAGATATGTGGAATGTATTTAAGTATGAATTATTCATATTACGTGACAAACACTTGAAAAAGACAAAGCTATGTAATACTAAGGGGAAAAAATCTAAATGGTTAAGCAAGGATATTCTAAAAATCTTACAACAAAACAGAACTTGTTCAACTTATATAAAAGTCATAATAAGGACCCTCAAATATGGAGCAAGTACTGTATAAAACGTGCAGGCCAAATGTAAGAAACTCATAAGCATGAGAAAAAAAAAGAACAGAAGGGAACCTAGCATCCACAACCAACAGAGATAATATGCAACAATTTCATAGTTATGTAATTCCCTGAGAAAATCCAAACATAACGTATGCTCTATAAAAAAGGGAAATGAGATCATCACAGACCCACTCAAAGCAGCAAATATATTTAATGAATATTTTGGTGCAGCGTTTTATAGCAAACAGCAAAGTAAACTTGATATTAGGCCAAATGACGAGATACCCACAAGCATCACTGGTGAAATACTATTGGAAAAGACTCAGTCCCTCAAAAATAATTACTCTGCGGGTCCTGATAATATCTCAAGTAGGGTGCTTAAACTATTGTCCCACAGTGTAACAACACCTCTAGCCATACTGTTCAATAAATCACTTGAAAATGGGTCTGTGCCTCAGGATTGGTTGGAGGAAAATGTGGTGCCCATACATCAAAAGGGAGATAGGGAGGGCTGTACCAATTATAGGCCCATTAGTCTGACTTCAGTTCCTGGTTAGCTTATGGAATCCATCCTGAAAGACGTCATTGATGCCCACCTCAGGGGAACTGGTCAGGAGGACAGAGAGCAGCACAAGTTTGTCGTAGGGAGATCATGTGTGACTAATCTACTTTCTTTTTATGAAAAGATCTCAGAGGTGTTAGATAATAGGCAGGATGTGGATTGTATTTATCTGGATCTGGCGAAGGCTTTTGATAAGGTCCCCCACCACCAGGTCCTTCGCTGTCTTACTGATATAGATATATACCACAGAGTGGTATGCTGGATCAGGGCCTGGCTGAGTGGGAGGTCCCAGAGGGTGTGTTTACATGGATTTGACTCAGACAGGGTGGGAGTCACTAATGGAGTCCCGCAGGAGTTGGTCCTGGGCCTGGTGCTGCTTAGGGTTTTTATGTCCTCTATGGGTAAGGATAGCTGTGGCTGGATTAGTAAGTATGCTGATGACATCAAAATTGCTAGAATAGTAACTGACCCAGAAGGAGCTGGAGGCCTACAGGCTGATCTGAACAGTATTTGTGACTGGGCATCATCTAGGGGTATGACGTTCAATATGGACAAGTGCTGTGTAATTCATTTGGGGAATCATAATGGTATGCAGAACTATTATATGAATGGTAAGGTGCTACGTAAATCCGTGGAAGAGATAGACCTGGGAATTCTTATAGATCATAAACTGACCTACCGCTCTCATGCAAATAAACAGATTGTAAAAGCCAAGCAAGTGTTACGCAACATTAAGAGAATTTTTTGGAGCCGTAACAAGGAAGTGATTATGCCCCTGTACAGGGCATATGTCAGACCAATTCTAGACTATGGGACCCCTGTATGGGGATCCATAACTAAGGGAGCAGTGAATGACATTGAAAGGGTTCAAAGGCAAGCCACTAAATTGGTACATAATATTAAAAACATGCCCAATGAAGGGTGCTTGGAGCATTTGAAGCTTATGTCCCTTGAAACAAGATGAGTTAGAGGAGATTTACTACTTTGTTATGATATAATAGGGGATGATTATTTACTAAGCAAATTAAACCTCCAATTTAAAAATGACACCAAAGGGACAAGGGGTCACCCTCTTCAACTTAGGCACATAAAATACAATACTAATAGAAGGAGGGCCTTCTTCACACAGAGGGTGGTGGCCCCTTGGAACAAGCTCCCACTGTTGCTCATCTGTTCTAAATCTAAGCAACATTTCAAAACCCAGTTGGATAAATATATCACGAAAGAGGGTAACATGACCTAATAAGGGATACTGGAAGGGAGCGGCTATGGGCTACTTTTCCATTTGGCCTCCTTAGCTACCACAAACCTTTGTATGAACCTTTGTATAAACATACTGTAGAAACATAGACTTTGATGGCAGATAAGGACAGCTTGGCCTACCCAGTCTGCCCATTTTCCTACCTATTGGATAAGCTGCAGATCCCAGTTAACCAACAGCCTACTTCCTCCTACCCACCACTAGAATGGTTTTATGTCTGTCCCATGCATTTTTCAATTTCCCCACTGTTTCTGACCCCACAACCTCCTCAGGAAGGCTGTTCCATGCATCCACCACCCTCTCCATGAAAAAATATTTCCTCATGTTTCCCCTGAGCTGTCTCTCCTCTATCTTCAAATTGTGCCCCCTTGTTCTTGCACATCTCTTTTTCTGAAAGATGCTACCCTCTTGGACTTTGTTGATTCCCTTGAGGTACTTATATGTTTCTATCAAGTATCCACTCTTTATTTTTATTTTTTATTTATTTTATTTAAACAGCAGTTTGGAAAACCTTTGAGCCATAGGCTCATTTACAAAGGTACCTTGTCACAGTAAGACAAACCAAAATACACAGTATTGCAGTACAACACATAAGTATAACAGTAAAATTAAGACATAGATACAAACAAGCTGGTACAGGTAGGATGGATGCAAACAATACCAGAGTTATGTCATCCTTAGCAGCTTAGTAATAAACATCATAAGTATTGAGTCTGGCTTGACTAGTGGCAGTTACAGCATTGGGTGTTAATAAGGTGGTACGTAAGGAAGTTTTGAAAGCACGATATAGTTGGAGCTTCGAGATGGAGGGGCAGTGTGTTGAACCAGGAGGGGCCCTAAAGCTGAAGGCTCTTGGCCGTGAGAGGTCCTAGCTCTAGGGATAACAAGAGAGTTTTCCCAGAGGTCCGAGTATGAACTAGTGGGACAGAGCGGCGTATGGTGGTGGTCAATCCTGGTGGGAAAGCCCAAGGAGGGTCTTTTTGTAAGGTACAGGTAAGATATTTGAGGCGCCACGAGATCAAGTACCAGCGCTTTAGCATACAGTAGACAGTGTGTGTCATCCTAGGTGCTCCAGTAATTAACCTGCAGGCCTTATTCAGAGTAGTGCGAATTTTATGGAGTGCAGTCTGATCAGCAGCACCATACACCGGCAGTCCATAGTCCACTAGGGACAGGATAGAGGAGGTGACTGTGAGTCAAGAGCCCGGGGAGGAGTGTTTATACCGATGTAAGATGCCCAATCGGATATTAGTGGCAGTGGCTAGGCAGCGATGTGTCCATAGAAGGAGAGGGAGGGGTCAAAATGGATCCCTAGGTATTTATAGAGCAAACTTGTTCGAGTGGGAATGAGGACCCAGAGTGAATGAGGAGTTTGAAGTTGCAGGACTTGTTTTGGGGATGAGTGAAGAACATGGTTTTGTTTTTAAGATTTATCACCAATCTATGTTCCTTGAACCAGCCCTCGGCTTCAGTGAAGGACTTCTGCAGCGAGTCCTGGAGGGCAGTAGGGTTATGACTTGAGGCAAAGATGACTGCATCATCAGCGTACAGTAGAATGTTCCCCGAGCAAGAGCGTGGAAGGGTGTTAAGGTAAAGGGAGAATAGTAAGGGGCCCAGAATGGAGCCCTGGGGAACCCCAGAAAAGATGGGACAGATGTCTGAGTAGGTCCCATTAATTTTTTACACGCTGTGAGCGGTCAGACAGATAACTGGTGCACCAGGAGATAGGCCCAGCAGCAAAACCAGAGAGACTAAGGGCATCAAGAAGGAGGGGGTGGGAGACAGTGTCGAAAGCTTTCGAGAGGTCAATGAAGACAGCACCGCCAGAGAACCAGTGTCTAAGGAGGAGTGGAGAAAGTTGGAGAACTCTAGGAGGGCTGTGTTGGTACTGTGGCCGCTCGAAGCCATGCTTCTCAGGACAAAGGACATTGTAGGTGGAGAGGTAGTCAGAGATTTGAGAGGCCACCACTTTTCCAAGGCCTTGGAGAGAGAGAGAGAATGGAGATCGGTCGATAGTTACCAGTCACAGTCCTATCACCACCACCTTTAAAGATGGGGTGACAGTGGCGACTTTCAGGCAGTTGGAACCTTCCCAGGCAAAGAGAGTGGTTGATGAGGCATGTGATCGAGGTGAGACTGTGTCTAAGACCAGCCGTAGAATACCACCGGATCAGGGTGTCACTGCCTGTACTATTACTCTTGAGGGCAGTGACAGGTCTGCCCTAAGTTCTTGGGCAGAAACACGGTGGAGGAGAAAATAAGGGTGAGAAAGATTTATGCAGGTGCTGGGGAGAGGTCAAAAATTTGTAGGAGGATAGGGCTAAGGTCAGTGAATGAGATGTTGAGGTGGTTGGCTATGAGGGCTGGGTCTGAGGAGATCACACCATTAATGTTGATCTGGTGGGTGGGAGTGTGCACTCCCATTTAACTGTTTAATGTTATCCCAGAAGGTTCTGGGATTCCCCCATGAGGCAGTGAGTGAGGACCGATAGTGCTCAGACTTGGCCTTTCTGATGGCCCGAGTGCACTTGTTTTGGGCGGCAGCATATAACCGCCTGTCATTGGGCCAGCCAGTCTCAATGGCACGGTGTCATAGGTTGTCCCTATGTTTGAGCTGGTGGATCAAAGCTGGGGTAACCCAGGGGGCATTCTTCCTTTTAGAACGGTGGGTCAACACTGGGGCAAAGATATCACAGGCATTATTAAAAGTTTGGGTAAAGAAGGAGAGAGCTGTGTCGATGTCAGGAGTTGCCTGTATAGGAGACCAGTCAATTTGGGACAGAAGTTCCTTAAGTTTTATCAGTCCACCAGGTATTAGGCAGCGGCATGTGGACTGTGCTATGGGTTGGGGACTGAGGTTGACCAGTGGAATAGAATGGGGGTGATCGCTGAGAGAGTCTGGGAGGACTTGTACATTGGGGATCCGATTAGGGCGGTTGGTGAGTACCACATCAAGCAGGGTACTGGAGCCTCTCTTGGGGTTAGTCCTGGTAGGGTGGGTAACTAGTTGCGTTAGGTCTATTGCAGAAAGGAGTCTCGGGTAGAGGAGGAGGAGGGGCTGAGCCAGTTGACATTTAAGTCACCCACCAGAATTTGATCAGACGGAAGGAGGTAGAGAGGTAAGGTAATTCTGTAAGAGAGGCAATGGCCTGCGTTTAGTCCCTGGGGAGACACGTATGCAGTAGTCAGATAAAGGGGTCCCTTTAAAGGGTCAGGGGTTAGTTTCAGCGTAAGGCGCCTGGGGCCTGGGTCAAGGATAAGGGGGTGGCAGGGCTGGTCACGGGAGAGATTCCTTGACATAAATAGCGCAGCGCTGCCCGCCTCCCAACATGGTCGGACCGGAAAAGGGTGAAACCAGGAAGGGAGACTAGGGAGTCAGGGGAGGATTTTGACAGCCAAGTCTCAACCAGGGTGATGATATCAGGGTTAATTGATGTGACCAGGCATTGTAGTGAGTCAAACTTTTTTAGGAGGCTACAGATATTCATGGAGACCATGCATAGGCCTGTGGTGCGAGTTGGGGAGCTCCTGGGAACCAGGCCAGGGTTTGGATGAATGTTCCCTGACAGGAGTAGTAGCATGACTAACACCCTGGCTGGGAGATGGTGAGAGGTTTTCTCCGATTGACATGAGAGGGAGGGAGGGAGGCTAAGGGCAGGGGTGGGCAGGAGGTACAGGAGGGGAAAGCAAGAATAAGAAGACACCCAGATGTGCCTGAGTGAAGAAAGCTGGGGAGGGCAGGGGACGGGACACACAGAGGTCCCAAGGGCAGGAGAGGACGTTCAGGAGCAAGGGAGGGGTGCCAGGGCACAGTGTGGACTAGCAGATGGGTAAGTGGGTAAGTGCACTGCTAGTGGGGATAGGCACAGGCAGAGCGTGAGGCAGAGCAACACATTGTGGTGAGCAAGATCCCAGGGAAGTAGTGCTGTACAGGTAGGGTAGGAAGTAGTGAGAGACATAGGTCCCTTTAGTGGCCAGCAGGTATAACCTGCAAATGGGAAAGGGGGAGATAGGTTCTGGGCAACAGGACGTGATATCACCGGATGGGCAACAGGACGGATATCACCGGATGTGATGTCATGGGGTGGATCCTTAAATTGACAGCTGCCCCTGGGTGGGAGGGGTGGTTGGGGTGGGTGGGGCAGATGGCGCGAAGCGCCGTCGGGCTATCACCCCTCTGCAGGCGTCCAGACAAAGAGAAGGGGCTCTCTTTACCTCGAAAGTTATCAGGCTGGAGATTTGGCTTCCTCAGCTACTCATTCCTCTTCCTCCTATCCTCGAAGGTATACATATTAAGCTCCTTTAGTCTCTCTTTGTATGGCTTCTGGTGCAGACCCTGCACCATTTTGGTTGCCCTCCTCTGGACTACCTCCATCCTGTCTATGTCCTTGCTGAGATAGGGTCTCCAGAATGGCACGCAGTCTTCCAGATGGGGTCTCGCCAACTGTCTGTACAGAGGGATAATAACTTCCTGTTTTCTACTGGCGATGCCTCTCCCTATGCATCCCAGTATCCCCCAGCCCTCCATACTGCCTTCTCATATTACTTGTCTACCTTTAGGTCATCTGATATGACTACCCCCAGGTCCCATTCCATTTTTGTTGTTGTTAGTACATCCACCCACGTTATGTACTCTTCCCCTGGCTTTTTGTTGCCCAGGTACATTACTTTGCACTTCTTTACATTGAATCTAAGCTGCCACACTTTAGACCACTCATCCAACCTTGCCAAGTCCCTTCTCATCCTTTCCACCCCCCACCGTGTATCAACCCTGTTGCAGATCTTTGTGTCGTCTGCAAAGAGGCATACTTTCCCATCCAGTCCCTCTGCAATCTCACCTATAAAGACATTAAAGAGGACCTGTCCCAGTACTGAACCCCGCGTACCCCACTAGTAACCCCCTTTCTTTGGAGTGGACTCCATTTACTATTACCCTCTGTGTCCTATTGTCTAGCCAATGATTTATCCAGGCTACAACCCTGAGACCTACTCCCTGGCTGGCTAACTTGTTTATTAATCTTTTGTGTTGGACTGTGTCAAATGCCTTGCTAAAGTCTAGGTAGGCCATGACCACAGCCCCTCCCTTGTCTACTACTTTGGTCACCCAGTCAAAGAAATTTATTAGATTTGTCTGACATGACCTTCCTGCTGTGAATCCATGCTGCCTTGGGTCCTGTGCCCCACTGACCTCTAGGTACTCAAGAGTTCTTTCCTTCAGAAGTGATTCCATAATTTTCCCTACTACTGAGGTTAAACTAACATATCTGTAGTTTCCTGCCTCTGTTTTGCTCCCACTTTTGTGAAGGGGAATCACATCTGCCCTCCTCCAGTCCTCGGGTACCACACCATCCTCCCATGATTTATTAAAAATGGTAGTCAGATTCAGATTCAGATTTTTTATTGTTCAGTTATGACAACATGTATCATGACTATTACAAAGACATTCATATAAAACAAAAGTAAGCAAAGTAAAAAAAAAAACACACAGCTGACATTCATAAATCACACAATAAATATCACTTGCCTTCCCCCTTGTTTATATTGTACATTCATTTATATTTAATAACTGCCATAAAAAATTCTCAATCTTCTCAGCTTCTTTATACGTTCTTGGATGTAATAAAAAAATACAACATCGAATAAATTATTTGCATAAATAGTATCTGTGCAAGTTGTGTATTTCTGATTTTATCATGCAATGGACAGTTAATTATGATATGCTGTATATTCTCTTGGAACCCTTTCTTACATGGGCATTCCGTTTTGTCATATAACATCTTCTTATCATTTATATTAAAATATGAATATTTGGATGTAATTAATCCCATTCTTGCCCATATAATAGCTTTGCATTGTTCTCTCGTAAACGTTGGTGTGCCGCAAGGGTCTATCTTATGACCTCTGCTTTTCACCATATTTATCAACAACATCACCTCTAACCTCCTGCAGACCACCTCCCTGTTATACGCAGATGACATTGTCCTGTACAGGAGCGTGAAAACTGTAGAAGAGATCAACCAAAGTCTCTCCCAAGATTTCCAACTAATAGAACAGTGGCTGTTGAGACATAAACTTGTCCTCAACAAATCTTAGACCCAAGCCATGCTATTTGGATCCATTATGAAACTCAAAAACTCCCAACCAAAGTTCATAGTCTCCTCCTCCAATGGCACATCTGTTGGGGTGGTAGACTCATTTAAATATCTAGGTATAACACTAGATCCGTTACTTAATTTTGATCTCCATATACAACTGACCTGCAAGCTGGTCAGCATGAAACTCAGTATTGCTTACCGAACCAGCTGTGTGCGCACCCCCTCAGCAAGACTTGCCATAGCATGATGCTTACTCCTACCAACCCTCACTTATGCTGTTGCAACATATGCCTCATGGTAACCAAGCCTAGGAAATGGATGTTACCTACAACAACATCTGTCGACATATGGCCCTCCTCCAGTGGCTGAAACATCACTGCCTCCTTTACTCTGATCTGGGGTGACTCCCTCCACAAGCATCACAGTACTACGCATATGGCTCTATCATTGATAACATTATCATATCACAAATACCTAAGCCCCTGGTGACTCTCTTCCAAAACCAGACTTCCTGCTATAGCTTGCAATCAATGGACAATGCCCTTGTCCACATCCCCAGACACAATACCTCCAAAGGTGCATGTGTATTTGCCTGTCACGCCCACCAGTACTGGAACTCCCTCCCACTAAATTTACGCCGAGCCTCTTCCCATGCCTCTTTCAAGAAGGTGCTACATAATCATCTCACCACTTCCAGTTTATGCTCTTGTTTCAAACCACCTTAGCTTGCATATCTCTTCCTGACCTTCACTCTCTTGGCCATTTCTGATGACCATGCTTAACGCTCTGCACTTGCTTCCTACCTGCTCTTACTACCCCTTCTCCAACTGATTCTTCCCTCTTATCTTGTCCCAATTTCCACTCTATCTCACCCTCTCCTCTAGCTTCCCTACTCCCCTCCATTCCCTATATTTTCTACTACACCTATCCTGTATTGACTATTATATAGATTATAGTCATTATTGTATTATCCTCCCCTATTTTCTGCAATATACTCCTAGTTTTGATTTAGTGTATAGCTACTAGTATTTTTGCTGTACTTTCGCACTGTTACGTATTTTACCTTGTTTTGTTGTTTTTCTCCTGCTGACATTGCTCTTATGCTCTGTTATTGTCTACTATGTACTGTAAATTGTTTCCTGTTTTTGCTCTGTACCCTCCCGGGTCATGCCTGAAAATAGTCATTGCTATAGCTAGTACACCTACTGGTAAACAAAAACTAAATAAAATAAATAAATAAATTGGAAGTGATAAATACTCCTCAAAACCATGGTGCATTTTATTCTCTTTAAACCAGGATGCACACTTTCTATTTTTGATTTTTTCCATATATTGTGCTCTAGCAGTTAACATCACTGTTTTTTTACTAATTCTTTAAATTGCATAGAAATTATAATATTTCTATTCACATCTTTCCACAGCTGCCTAAGCTTACATTTTTCCAAAGCTTTAATCAAATAATTTAACCAGTTACATTTAATCCCAGCCATAAATCATTTATTTTTCTCCTTTAAACAAAATGTGGGAAGAATGTTCTCTCCATTATTTAGAATTTTGATCCAATAATTTATCAAATGAATTTCTTTGATAAAATTGATTTTCACTTTTCCCACTTCTGCTCTAACCATTGCATTAACTGTGGATTGTGGAATGCTTAAAAGCACCTTGTAGTAATATGAAAATGGAGTTTCCAAAAAATTCTCAATATTTTCTTCATAACCCCATACTTCTGCCCCATACAATAAAATTGGATTTATTTTCACCTCGCCTGCAATCAGTGCTGGGAATACCGTATTCCCCCGTATTGATAATTACATTTTAATAAGGCTTTTGCACTCACTTTGGCCTTTATATTTTGCTCTTTTTGGTGTTTTGTCCATTTGCCATTCATTGTGATTTTTATCCCCAAATAATTGTATTCAGTCACCACCTCAATCAACTTCTGATTATAATATATTTTGCATTTATGGTTATCCGTAGGCCTTTCCCCTAACACCATGACCTTTGTCTTATCTAGGTTTATCTTAAGTTCCAAACATGTACATTTTTGAGTTAAAATATCTACTTTTTTTGCAAACCTGCTCTGGAAAACGATAATAACATGATGTCCGCATATGCTAGTGAACCCACTTTTATTGAATTTATGCATGGACAATCCAGTTTATCCTCCAACTTGTGTTCCAACGAAGAATTTATATATATATATTAAATAACAAAGGGGGGAAAAGGGTAGTCAGTGGTGTCATGAGTTCTCCTCTTAGTTCTTTTAGAATTCTGGGGTGAATCTCATCATGCCCCATTGCTTGGCCCATGTTCAGTTTTAGGAATTCTTTCAGGACCCTTTCTTCTGTGAATGGACTTGTATCGACCCCCCTACCCAGAGTGCTTCTATTTTTTGGTTTAGATACCCTCCTTCTTTGGTGAATACTGAGCAGAAGTATTCATTCAGAATCCCTACTTTTTCACTATCACCCTCTGCCCACATCCCCTTTATTAAGCCTCAATATCCCTCCCTTGGTCTTTCTTCACTCCCTAATGTACCTACAGAAGGTTTTATCCCACTTCTTAACTGAGCTGGCTATCTTTTCCTCAATTTGGGCCTTTGCTATTCTGGCTGCCTTCCTCACTTCATTCTGCTTTAACTGATACAGTTCTCTGTCCCGCTCATTCTGTGTTTCCTTATACTTCCTGAGTGCTACCTTTTTCTCCCTAACCTTCCCTGCCACCTCTTTTGAGAACCATAGTGCTTTTTTCCTTCATTTTGTTTTGTTGATTTGCTTCACACAAGGGCTTGTTGCCTCTGTGATGACTGTTTTGACTTTTCCCCATTGTTCCTCCACCCCTCCTTCATGCCCATTTGCTAGTGCTTTTCTGTGGCACTCTCCCATTTTCCCAAAGTCAGCCCTCCTATAGTCCAATACCCTCATTTTTGTATGGCTTGACTCTATGGCTGTGTTTATCATGAGGCTACAAGAAATGTCATTTCTGGATGCGTACACACCTGCCGGTGTAGTAATGTAAAATACTGGGTTACCCACTAGTACCAGTATAGAATCAACAATGAAAAAGAATGGGTAAACACCACTGCATAAAGTCTTAATTTATTTATTATATTTTCTTCACACAACTTGAAATTGGGCAACAGTTTAGTGGTGTATTCCACTTCCTCAGGCCCCTCTGTGTTGCTACTATAAAACAACAAAAAGTATGTATAAATATTATGTTCACACAATCATCAGCCATTTTAAAATGTTAGCTGTATATGCACACACTATTGGAGAACTGGACAGAAATGTCACATATATCATACTACAGCACCACTCTATAAAAAGTTGTCTCATTCATTACTAACAAAAACAATCTCTGTGTCTAAGGTAAAAAAAAATAGAAATATACCCTACATATTGTATTCTACATCATTTATTTAACCATTATTGATTAGAAATTTAGACTCTACCTTTAACTATATCTCTAGCTATTCCCAAACTTGTCCCCACATTGTAGCGTCCACATTAGATTTCTAAATAGACACATAAAAATATCATGTTAGGAATATGCATGGATAAACAAAATCAAGAACAATCCAGTATTACTTTTCAAGTACCTGATAAATTATGGTTTAAAAATGCCAATTATCATGAACTACACTGTTTGGTGGTCGTGTGTTCCCAGATGACTACCCACCTCTAAATCCAAGATCCTCAATTCGTCCCTGTTTGAGAGTACCAGGTCAAAGAATGCTCCCTCCCGAGTGGGTTCCAGCACTAGCTGTCTGATGCATGCCCCCTGTAGGGCATCGAGAACAACCCTGCTCTTGTATTTGGCTGCAGCAAAGGTGCTCCAGTAAACATCTGACATATTCAGATCCCCCATCAACAATATCTCTCCTGTTTCTGCCATTCTAAGGATGCCTTGTATCATTTTCTTGTCCATTGCCTCCCCCTGAGATGGGTTCTGTATACAACCCCTGTGCAGATTGTGGTGCCATTTCCTGTCTCCAGGGTGACCCACAGTGCCTCCTCTCCTCCCTGTTTACATTTTAGTTCCATTGCTTTGATCCCTTCCCTGTCCCTCCTGTAGATTGTGTACCCTGGTATGTTAACATCCCAGTCATGGTCCTCTGTGTACCATGTTTCTGTGATTGCCACAGTATCCAGGTGTCCTTCTTCCATCAAGGCCACTAGTTCAGGGAGCTTGTTACCCAGACTATGGGTCTTGGTACTCATCACCCTCCATTTTTTGATGGCCTTACTCCTTTTAGCCCCATTCATATCTTTACTGCCTTTACCATTTTCTCCATTTATCCATGTCCTGCTCCCTTTTGACTTCTCTACCTTGGTGTTTACCTCATTAACTACCCTGTTTTGTAGGAGGATGAGTTCCCTGCTCCTTTTTCAGTAGCCTTCCCACTTTGGATTTAAATGCTTGCCAATGAAACATTAAACCTATCATCTAGGATCCTGGTTCCCCTCCTGGACAGATGTAGACCATTGTGCCAGTATAGGTCTGTATCCCTCCAGGTGGACCTCCAGTCTCCAATAAAGCCAAATCCCTGAGCTCTGCACCAGTTTTTCAGCCATTCATTGAATCCTATGGTGTGGAGTACCTTGACCCATGCCATAGACAGGCGGCATCTCTGAGAAGGTTACCGTATTTGCTACTTGTCTAAGGCCCCTCCCCAACTCCACAAACACCTCTTGCACCGCTCTGATCCCATTCCCAGACAGGTCATTTGTCTCTAGGTGGACAATGATGTCCATCTCCCTCTCCTGTGCAGCTGCTCCTGTGATCCTGAGGATTTGCTTCCTGTCACTCCAAGCCATGGCACCGGGCAGGCACCTTACCTCACTCTCCCCTTCCTCCCCCAGTTCTACCCCCCCTAATGATTGAATCCCCCACCAGTTGTCTCCTTACCCTGTGGGGTCCCATGCCACCCTCCTGTGGGTTTTCTTTGTGGAGATTCCGCTCATCCTCCTTGGTCTCCACTGCAGGTGCCTCCATAGAGGAGCCACTCTCTGCCAGAATGGAATATGAATTGTGGAGAGGTACAACTGAAGGGATGCACCTCTGTTCCACCACCTTAACCCTTCCTCAGCCCACCTTGGTCCAACTGCTCCTCTTTCTTGGCAACTTCTGATGCAGCACTGGCGGCCCTGGTGGTCTCTGGGTAGGGGAGGAGGTTTCACGAATCCTAGCCAGGTCAGCCTGGAGATGGGCAACCTCCTCCCTCAGACCAGATAGGTGCCTGTAAATAGGGCAGCATTGCAACCTTCAGAACATCTCCCAGAAGACTGCTGTCCCATAGCCACTGCACTGCATCACACCACTCCCATCATGTCTTATTTTTTTGCCCCTCTCCTGTTGCTTTGTATGCTTACTCTCTCCTCCTTCTATTTATTTATTTGTCCACCTAGTTTCCTACTGCCTAAGTGCCCTTACAGCTCTCACCCTTTCTGTTCTGGGACAAGAACTTCCTGTATTTTTTGGTGGTCTCCTTCTTCCTTGCTCGGAGTCAGACCTCCAACAGCTAGCAGACAGGGAGAGCTACTCTTTTCCTTCAAGGATGGCAAAACTTACTGTATGTGTCTCAGTGATCCTTTCCATCCTACTCCCAAACAGGAAGTTCCTGTTTTCAGTCAAATCCAGTGCCTATGAAAGTGGAACTGGCTAAGGGTGTGAGGGTGGAGGGGAGGGAAGGAGGGCAATTAGTAACTAATGTCCTAGCTCTTTAGTCAGCTGCTTCTTGCTCTGAAAGCAAGATTGCTGTCTGACAAAAGCTAGCAGCAGGGAACTCTAATTGGAGATACCTGGTTTTCTGCTGCCTAAACCACACCCCCAATTAACTGATCTCCTCCTGACTTAACAAATTGAGAAGCTGATACAGTCCCCTTCCCCAACACAGAAAAACACACTGACTCTCTTTTTTTTACTCTAATTGAGACCCCACACTTCTAATAAAGTATCTGCTTGCTTAATCCCATCAGCCTGTGACTCTTGCTGAGTTTGAAATGTTCTATTAGTAAGTAAAGTTCTAGCTCTTTGGTCAGCTGCTCCTTGCTTTGAAAGCAAGATTGTTTCATATCTCAGCTTTTTACCATTTTCGAGCTATCTGAGCACAAGAAATAGAGGTGGCAAATCAAACAAAAATACATGATTTCCACCCTTAATGTCTTAAATATTACAAAACCAATCTTCTTAAAATTTGGGTGTTCAGAGAAACTAGGATTGAGAAGGGGTATGCCAAATTGTACAGTCCTAGGGTCTAAGATGTCTGAGATATAAGGTTCTGAAAATGGCCATTTTTAATGAAACTCCAACTCAACTCTTTATTTTTGTCCCCTTCCTGGGCAGCCCACATTCTCGCTGATCCCCAGCACCATCCACCTACTTGCAGAGCCACCTCCTATCTTCCCCCACGGCTTACCCCCCCATGGCGGGGCAGCAGGGATCCCTCAACCTGCCAACACAGATTTGGTTCTGGAGGTGCCTGCCATTTAGTGGGGGGCGACGCCTGCAGGAGTCGGCAGTCATCCAGCCGCCCGGGACATTTTCTCCTTCTGCTTTTCTCCCCTGCCCCTGGAGGCAGAGCAATGGGCATTGGCAGTGGATAAGCTGCGTATGCTTCTGCCCACAGCAAGCTGTCTGACTGCTCCACTTCCATCCCTCAAGTATAGGATCAAGGCACCCCAACACCCAGCCATGACTAGGTGTCAGAGGTGCACTGGCCTCTGTGTCCTTCCCTCCCCAGAAGATGAGAGCTGTCCTTTAGATGCTCCATCTTTTCCCACCCTAGCTGACCCCTGGTGACCCACTCGCTCCATGAACATGGGTCGCTGGTGTGGCAGGAGGTAAGACCCCAATACAACCCTAATATACAAACATACAAAGTTGTCAGCAGAAAAAGGCCTATAGGTCTATCAAATCTGCCCAAATGTGCAGCTCACAGTTTATTTCTCCTGTAGCTGCCCCCCTCCCATTCCCTTTCCATAATCCTTTCCTCCTGGACTTTCCCCCCTTTTGTTCTTGTCTGTACTTACCTTCCCCTTGACTGTCCCATCCTCACTTAAAACTGTCCACTGTCTTCAGTGTGATCAACTCTACTGGCAGTATGTTCCACCCAGCCACCACCCTCTCTGTGAAGTAGTGCCTCCTCATCTCCCTCCTGAATCTTCCCCCTTCCAATTTAAGACTGGGCCCCCTTGTTACCCCTCCTCTCTTTAAGTAGAACAATCCTCCTGCTCTGACCCTGTTTATGCCTTTTAATTATTTAAAGGCCTCTATCATGTCCCCTCTCTCCCTTCTGTCCTTCAGGGAGTACATGTTGAGCTCCCTCAATCTTTCCTCATAGGATTTCTCCCCTAGACCCATGATCATCTTTGTTGCCCTACGTTGCACCTCCTCCAGCAATCTACATCCTTTTGTAGGTAACAGCACCAGTAATGCATGCATTACTCCAAGTGCGGCCTCACCAGTGATCTGTACAAGGGCAAGATAACCTCCTCTTTTCTTTAGGTGATACCCCTGGTGATGCAGCCTAGCATCCAATTGGCCCTTGCTGCCACCCTCCTGCACTGTGCTGATACCCTCATGTTCCATGTGACTAGTACCCCTAGGTACTTCTCCTCTGAAGTTGATACCTGCACTCCTCCTGGCCAAGTCCTGGGGTTTCTGGCTCCGAGGTGCATGACCTTGCACTTCTTAACATTAAACCCCAGCTGCCACACATCTGACCAGTGCTCAAGTTTAGCCAGATCTTCCCTGAGTTCTTGCCTCTGTACCTCACTGTCCACTGTTGCACATATCTTGGTGTCATTGGCGAACAGGGTGATCTTACTCTTAGCCCCCTCTGCAATGTTCCCAATAGACATTGAATAAAACAGGGCCTAGCAGTGAACCCTGCAGTATTCCACTAGTCATGGGCCTTGGCTTGGTGGTCTCACCCCTTACAACTACCCTCTGCTGTCTGTTCTGCAGCTGGCTCCTAACCCACCCCACTGGTTTCTCCCCTGCCCCCAGGTTCCTCTGCTTGCCCAATAATCTCCCATGTGGTACTGAGTCAAAAGCCTTGCTGAAGTCCAGACACAGGACATCCACAGCATGGCCCTCATCAACTGCTCTTGTGACCCAATCAAAGAAGTTGATTAGGTTAATCTGGCATGATCTTCCTGAGAGAAACCCGCCTTGTCTTTCATCCTGGAGTCCATTACAATCCAGGAAGGTTATCAGCCTCTCCTTCAGAATGGTCTCCATCAGCTTCTCCACTATGGAAGTCAAGCTTACCGGTCTATAATTGTCCAGTTTGTCCCTGGGACCACTCTTATTGAGGGGCATCATGTGGGCCATCCTCCAGTCCATGGGCACCCTCCCTGAATCCAAGGAGGTCTGCCAGAGGGCCTGCTAATATCTTTGCCAATTCTGTCAGGACTCTTGGATGTACTCCATCAGGTCATGGTGCCTTGTCCACCCACAAGGCTTTAAGGCCTTTTAGAACCCTATCCTCCTGGATGACCTCATCTGTTACCTCTGCCCCCACCCCTGCCCATGCCTCCTTTCCCTTGTGGTATCGGCCTATCCTTTTCCATAGTGAACACAGAGCAGAAGTACTCATTGAGTGCCTCTGCTCGGTCTTCCCCTTTTTCTGCTCAACCCTCCTTCCTCTTGATTTTGACTATCTCGTCCCTATAACTCCTCTTCTCCCTTATATAATTGAAGAAATCCTTATCCCCCTCTCTGATCCTCTGAGCCAATTGCATCTGCCTTGCTGCTTTAGCTGTTCTGACTGCTCTGCTCACTTCCCTAGATTTCTTCGAGTACTCTTCCTTGTCCTCCTCTCACCCAGATTTCTTGTACCTGTTGAAGGCCTCTCTCTTCTCCCTCACTTTTTCCACCACTTCCCTACTAAGCCAGCTAGGTTTTCTTAGACCTGGACTGCTTACTCTATGTCTTGGCACACATGTTCATGGCCTCTGTCAGACCCCTCTTTATGATAGACCATTTCTGTTCAGCATCCATCCCTGGGCAAATTTCAGCAAGATGTCCCCCCTAGGATGCTGCTCATTCTAGCAAAATCTGCCTTCCTGAAGTCTGCCACTCTCGTCCTGGTCTTAGCTGATTCCCTGCCTGTGTGGAGGAAGAACCACACTGAGCAGTGATCGCTTCCTGCTAGGGGGTCCTGTATGACCACATCCTGGACTTGGTCCCCATTTGCTAACACAATATCCAGTGTGTTATCCTCCCTGGTGGGCTCTGTCACCTCCTGCACTAGGTAGCTGTCTTTGTTAACCTCTAGCAGTGCTTGTTCCCTGGCGTTCATGGTAGTCATGGTTCGCCAGCCAATTCCAGGTAGGCTGAAATTGCCCACTATGACCGTACTCCCTCTGCCACTGACCTTCCTGATTTGTTCTCCCAACTCCCTGTCCTTTTCCTCATTTTGTGAGGGTGGTCTGTACACCACCCCCATATGAATCTTCTTCCCGTTGTAGTTTTGGAGCTGTACCCATATGGCTTCTGGCTTCCCCTCCTGCCCCCTCCTCACTGGTACATAGTATCTCATACCTCACATAAATAGCCACCCACCTCCCTTCCAATCCCTCCCTGTCTTTGTGGTACACCTTGTATCCAGGGAACGTGAGATCCCAGTCATGATATTAGGTGGCAGGTTTCCATGATGGCTGCAATATCTTCTTCCCCTTCCACCATCATTGCCGGGAATTCTTCTACCTTGTTTACTAAGCTCCTTGCATTTAAGGATACTACTTTCCATCTTGTCCCCTGCCACTCCTCTCCCAGTCCTTCACCCCTGCTTCCACTTCCTGATGGAGTCCCCTCCCACCCCTCCTCTGTGCCTGGGGGAAGGCCTTCCGGTGTCCTTTGAATGGTGACGCCTCTTTGCAGTCTCCCTCTGACCCTTCCCATCCTCAGTTTAAAGTTATTTTAATTGTAATGTAATCCTCCAGCCCCTGCTTCAAAGTCTTTGTGCCGTCCCTGTTCAGGTGCAACCTATCCTTTGCATAGAGCTCCTTATTAACCCATGTCTTGCCTCACCCTTCTACTACCACGTATCCCATGGTTCTGCACCATCCCCCAGCCACCTGTTAAACTCCTCTATTCTCTGCTTCCCAATGGAGCTTGCTCTAGGTACAGGGAGTTCCTCAGAGAATGCCACTGACCTGCCCACCTGAGTGCAGATTTTTCCAACCTCCTTGAACTAGTCTTGCACTTTCTCCACCTTATTCCTCTCCAGGTCGATCATACCTAGGTGCAGCATGATATGAGGTTTATCCCCCCCTCCACATACTTTTGGGTGAACTGACCTACCCTCAATGCCATCATACCCACACTACACCAAGGCTTGGCTTTTCTCGGCCCTTGCCCCTATCTCACCTCTTTCAGAATTTAATCCCCATTTTACTACTCTTTCCTCTACCACCTATCCTCACCCCATGTTTGTTTCCACTCTTGACCCTGTTCTACAGAGTCCTTTTCCCATTCCTGACCCCTCCTCACTCTGACTCTCTGTGACTGTACCTCCTCCTCCTCTGCTCTTCCCCCAGCCTTTCTGCATTTCCTTCCCAGCCGATCCCCTTCCCTGCCACTGAATTTACCCCTGCCCCTTTCTTAAGTCCACCCTTTTCCCCTCCTTCTACCTTATTTGCCCCCTGCTCCCTCTAGTTTGTTGTGACATGTTATCCTCCTCTTCCATACCACCTCCAATTTCCCTACAGTTCTTCCTCCCTTGTACACTGTACTGTCCCCTCCTCATGTTCCCCCTTCCTTTCCCTGTTCTATGCTGCCTCCCCCATCCTTCTGCTCCCACTTTAGCCAACATTGAGAACCTCTGCTCACTACCTATACTGGCACTACCGTCGGGTATAATATATTTATGCAATAGTGGTGGATACTCAAGCAGTTTAGATAAATCATTTATCTAAACAGCTGCATTTATCTCAGTAGTTGCCACATCATCATCACCCCCTCCATTTGCTACATCATCACCCCTACCATTACTACATCATCGCCTCCCTTGCTACATCATCACTGCCTCCCCATTGCTGTTAAGCATCATCACTGCCCTCCCATTGTTACATCATTACCCTCCCATGGTACATCATTACCCCCTCCCATGGCTACCTCATCACTCCCTCCCAGTGCTACATCATCATCCCTCCCATTGCTACTTCATCACCCTCCTCCCATTACTACATCCTCACCCCTCATGGCTACATCATCACCCCTCCCATGGCTACATCATCACCCCTACCATGATACATCATTACCCCTCCCATGGCTACATCATCACCCCTTCCATTGCTGCATCATCACCACCATCCCATTGCTACATCCTCACCCCTGGCTACATCATCACCCCTCCCATGGCTACATCATCACCCCTCCCTATGGTACATCATTACCCTCCCATGGCTACATCATCACCCTTCCATTGCCACATCATCACCACCATCCCATTGCTACATCACCCCTCCCATTGCTACATCATTATCCCTCCCATGGCTACATCATCACCCCTCCCATTGGTACATCATTACCCCTCCCATGGCTACATCATCATCACCTCCCATGGCTACATCATCACCATCTCCCATTGCTACATCATCACCACCATCCCATTGCTACATCACCCCTCCCATTGCTAAGCATCATCACCCCTCCCATTGCTACACTCATCACCCTCCCATTGCTACATCATCACCCCATCCCATTGCTACATCATCACCCCCTCCCATTACTACATCATCACCCCCTCCCATGGCTACATCATCACCCCCTTCCATTGCTACTTCATCACCCTCCCATTACTACATTATCACCCCTCCCATGACTACATCATCACCTCCTCCCATGGCTACATCATCACCTCCTCCCATTACTACATCATCACCCCCTCCCATGGCTACATAATCACCCCATCCCATTGCTACATCATCACCTTCCTCCCATTGCTATATCATCACCCCTTCCATTGCTACATCATCACCCCTCCCATTGCTACATCATCACCCCTCCCATTACCATCATCCCCTCCCATGGCTACATCATCATCCTCCCATTGCTACATCATCACCTCCTCCCATGGCTACATCATCACCTCCTCCCATTACTACATCATCACCCCTCCCATGGCTACATCATCACCCCCCTCCCATGGCTACATCATCACCCTCCTCCCATTGCTACATCATCACCCTCTTCCATTGCTGCATCATCACCCCTCCCATTGCTATATCATCACCCTCCCATTACTACATCATCACCTCCTCCCATGGCTACATCATCACCTCCTCCCATTGCTCATCATCACCCTCCTCCCATTGCTACATCATCACCCCATCCCATTGCTACATCATCACCCTCCTCCCATGGCTACATCATCACCTCCTCCCATTACTACATCATCACCCCTCCCATGGCTACATCATCACCCTCCCATTGCTACATCATCACCCCTTCCATTGCTACATCATCACCCCCTCCCATTGCTATATCATCACCCTCCCATTACTACATCATCCTCCTCCCATGGCTACATCATCATCTCCTCCCATTGCTACATCATCACCCCATCCCATTGCTACATCATCACCCCTCCCATGGCTACATCATCACCCCTTCCATTGCTACTTCATCACCCTCCTCCCATTGCTACATCATCATCCCCTCCCATTGCTACATCATCACCTCCTCCCATTACTACATCATCACCCTCCCATGGCTACATCATCACCCTCCCATTGCTATATCATCACCCTTTCCATTGTTACATCATCACCCCTCCCATTGCTATATCATCACCCCTCCCATTACTACATCATCCCCTCCCATGGCTACATCATCACCCCCTCCCATTGCTACATCATCACCCCCTTCCATTGCTACATCATCACCCTCCCATTGCTATATCATCACCTCCTCCCATTACTACATCATCCCCTCCCATGGCTACATCATCATCTCCTCCATTGCTACATCATCACCCCATCCCATTGCTACATCATCACCCCTCCCATGGCTACATCATCACCCTTCCCATTGCTACTTCATCACCTCCTCCCATTGCTACATCATCATCCCTCCCATTGCCATCATCACCCTCCTCCCATTGCTACATCATCACCCCTCCCATTGCTATCATCACCCCTTTCCATTGTTACATCATCACCCCTCCCATTGCTATATCCTCACCCCTCCCATTACTACATCATCCCCCTCCCATGGCTACATCATCCCCCCCTCCCATTGCTACATCATCACCCCCTTCCATTGCTACATCATCACCCCCCTCCATTGCTTCATGCTTATCATCACCTCCTCCCATTACTACATCATCCCCCATGGCTACATCATCATCTCCTCCCATTGCTACATCATCACCCCATCCCATTGCTACATCATCACCCCTCCCATGGCTACATCATCACCCTTCCATTTTGCTTCATCACCCTCCTCCCATTGCTACATCATCATCCCTCCCATTGCTACATCATCACCTCCTCCCATTACTACATCATCACCCCCTCCATGGCTACATCATCACCCCTCCCATTGCTATATCATCACCCCTTTCCATTGTTACATCATCACCCCTCCCCATTGCTATATCATCACCCTCCCATTACTACATCATCCCCTCCCATGGCTACATCATCACCCCATCCCATTGCTACATCATTACCCTCCCATTGGTACATCATCATCCCTCCATGGCTGCATCATCACCCCCTTCCCACTACTATCATCAACCACCTCCCATGGCTACATCATCACTCCCCTCCCATTGCTACATCATCACACCCTCCCATGGCTAGAGCTCATACTGACCAGCACTACATACAGTGCCACTTATTACTCTCATCCTGGCAAAGTTGCATCCTTCTCCCTCTGTAGTACACTTGTATTCTTTATCTCAACGGAAACTCAGTCTTGCTTTCAAGTCTTCTCTGCATCATTCACTAAACTGCAGCTGAATACACACTAAAATAAAACTTTGTTTCCCAATTCCAACTGCATGCTTGGTGTTCTCTTTATTCCCCACCTTCCAGTTCATCTATTTGCTCATTTCAACTCTCACTGTACCATGCCAGTTTTCTTTTCCAACACACATCCCTGAAGCGTACAAAAGAAGCTTACCAGTATTATGTTTTCTATCTTTTTAAACACCAAACTACATTTAATTTTTTTCTGTCTCAAACTGCACTCGCTCACACATCCTTGCACGGTTGCAGTCCTACTAGGTAGCTCAAGGCAACTCCTGAAGCTGCACTTGCTTGCTCTTCCTGGCATAGTCATGCTACAAAAAGACTCTTTATTAAAAAAATTAAACTGGCAAACCACAATTGTACTCCTGCTCTTGGCACACTGTCCCTTGTCCCGTTGTTGTCACTCACTAAATGGGCTGACAATCCTGCCTTGAGATTTTTCAAACTCTAAGTTGCTCCACCAATGAGATACAGTGTCACTGTCAGCATCATGATGACAGTTCCAAGGCAACAGCCATAGTAATAACACACAAGAAATGGAGTAGGATTACTTCACCAAAAAGTCCCACAGACTGTAACAAGTAAAAAAAAATAAAAAAAAGATAATTATCACACAAAGTCCTATCCTATTGCATAAATCCAATATGGAATGGGGACCAATGTAATACTGTATTTATATTCACTCAAGCAGTTTGACCTTGGGCACCTGTCTCATGGCTTATGGCACTTGTGAGGTTATTTGAGGTACACCAGTCCCCACTGCATATCCCTTATATAAATAATACATTACAGTGGCAGGGTAGTGCCACTATACTTAGGGTTGAGTAGGCTGTTTAATGTAAAACCCCTAACTTTGTACTTCAATAGCTTCACCACCATTCAACAGTTTTGGATGAAATTTTGCATGCATGGTCTCTTGACTTGCAGATTTTGTTCTAGTTGGATATGCAGATTCTGAGATCCGACTAGCAAAAAATTAAAAAATAAATCTTTTTTTTTGATGTTATTTTGTCATTGCCTAGCACCCAGACAGTTTGGAATTCTGCCCTGAAAATTTCATGTTAGAAAGGGCCTAGGCCACAATGGTGCCTTTCACTTGTTTGGTAAAAAAATATGAATCCATTCCAGAGTTATAAGAATTTGAAATTGCTGTTCTGAGCATGCTCAGTACAATCTTTTAGACAGCTGTTTCATACGAAGAAAGAATTTGGCCCGTACAAAAAATGATTCTGTTTCATATGGGGGATAATCTTTTTTCGTGAGAAAAAATTATTTTTCATATGGCCACCATCTTGATTTTGTTTTTTTCTTTCAAAAAATATTTTTGAAAATCCATAAAAATGATATCCTGCAGAGATACCAACACATGTATCTGACTAACTGGGACCCCGTTAGGTGGATTCTGCAGTTAATTTTGGAAAAAATCACCCAGAAATATGATTTTAAAATATTTTTTCATGACCCAAATTTCTTTTTTGATATGGCCATATGAAAAAGAACAGGGCTATATGAAAAAAGATTCCCTTCATGCTAAAAAAGAATTAGATAGATAGATATGTACACACACACACACACACATATGTAATCGTTGCAGAAAACTATGTTAATGCACCAGTTTGGGTTAAACTGACAAAAGTATGGAAATGTGTCGTTAGGGTTTCCAAACCTAACACCCCCACCCTGCAAATAGCAAAAAGAAGAAACTTTATGGTTTTGGCTGTTCTAAGTCTTGGCAAATCAGACCTGGGGTCTTCCTTGGGGTAAACAACCCTAATGCTCACCCCATTCTCATATAGTCTGCATATCTGAGCTTACTGGCTGATGAAATAGGGGGAGTGTTAGCACTGATAACCCCAAGGAAGACCCTAGGTCTGATTTGCTAAGATTCAGGACAGCCAAAACCATAATGTTTTTTTCTTTTTTGCTGCTTGCAAGGTGGGGGTAGGGTGTTAGGGTTGGAAACCCTAATACTGCATTTCCCTGCTTTTACCAGTTTAACCCTAACTGGTGCATTAACAAAGTTTCTTGCAATGAATCTATATTATATATGTGTGTATATACATATCTATCTATCTATCTATCTATCTATCTATCTATCTATCTATCTATCTATCTATCTATCTATCTATCTATCTACCTGTCTGTCTGTCTGTCTATCTATCTATCTCTATATCTATCTATCTATCTCTATTCATACACTCTATCTCTGTTCATATACCCTTGCTAGCCTGCTCACATTTCACACTACCCACTGCACTCTCTTTGTGAACCATCAGCAGAGCAGTGCACCACACACTAGTGTGTCTCTACTATGCACTTAGCAGCACAGCAGTATCTGTCCCTTATCACATTTGTAAACTCAGACTTCAAAGCAGAAATTCTTAAGCTATGCTAAATAAAAATTAAACTTTACAAGAAATAAAGCACTGGTTTCCCCAGTGTTCAGAGACTGTAGTGCCATGATTTAATGATATCTTCCACATTTTGGCAATTGCATGGCTGCCAGATCAATTAGTGACTCAGGGCCCCGCAGCAATGACAAAGAGGGAAAAGTTGAGAGGCACTGTCATGTCACATACATTTATTTCTCCTCTCTGCTCTCTTCTCCTATCCCTTCTCATTCCATCCCTCTCGTTCCCAGCAACTCAGCCCAGATTCCCTCACAATCCAAGCCCAGAGCTTAGTCTGCTGCCTGTTTCCTAAGACCTGCCTCACCTTTACATTATCCCACTAGACAGGCACAGCACATGATGCAATAAGGGAGGCTGCAGGTACCAGTGTCTTGCCACCACTATGGTCTCTGTGGCTGCACTAAAATCAGGGATCCTGGGGGAGATTTGAAGGGAAATGGCAATGATAATGTAGCTTGTGACTGGCTAGTAGGGAAGAGATGAGAGAAGGAATCTGGGAGTGGAGAATCATAAAGTGCATGCTCAATGAACATGAAGGAAAGACAACGGCAGAAGTCAGCAGGCAGGCAGAGTATGTTAACACTATGCTCAGCTTCACGATCAGGATCAGGGAGAGCACCTCACCCACAGCAATGACATTAGCCAGCGGTGCTGCCTCTGCCATGCAGGCACCACTCTACCCCTATTCACTTTCCATGCTCCCATTGGCTGCACTGCAGTGAAAAAAAAAAACAGCCTGCCAGGGAGCTGAGTACCACTGGAAGTTTTATGTAAAAATGGAACTGTGCCAACCAGGAAGCATTTTTTTCTATATGGTCTAATCTGAGCCTAACCTAGGCTTGGGTTTGCAAAAGAATGTACCCTCCCACTAAGTTTAGGGCATCTCAGTTTTGAACATGAAGGACTGGCCTATCTCTAGTATTGGTAGTTATTTGTTTTGCCAGGAAGAAGCTCCACTGAACAATGTTCATTTACAGTGAGGTCCTGGTTAGGACAGGCAAATAGTACAGCAAAATCAAATGGATAACAAATTGCATGGGTTCAAATAGTAATAGGTAAAGTGAAAATATAAGCATAAATCATAAGAACAAGGCTAACAAATAGGCACAATTATACAGCAGGAATATAGGAGAGATGATTCCAAGGTAAATAACGATGACAACTGGCATCATGGGACAACTGAACATTAAAAGCATAATTTTTTACTGACATTTACACATATCCATACAGTGATATTCAAGAAGCCCCTAGAATGAATTGAGCCTGATCAGTGAGCTAAGTTTAAGAGAAACGTGTAGCTTATTCCAGAGAGTGGGGCAAGTCAACTAAAAGCTATTTTGCCACAACGAGATATAGTACATGCCTAGAGACATCAAGGAAAATAACATTTTTCCTTAGGTTATAAAGGCATGTAGATCTCTTAAAAATACTGTGATACTTGGTGTGGGGGCAGGATGTTTTGAAAAGCCTTGTATGACAAGATGCATAGATTTCTCAGTCTTCTTTTGGTAAGTGACAGCTAACCGATGGCAGTATAGTGGGTACAGTTATGAATCCTAGGAAGCAGGCTACTTATAAAATGAAGTGCAGCGTGATAAAGTGCATCCAGTTGGCTAGGTGTGTGACAGCTGCACTTCTGTAGATTAGGTTAATCAAGTAGTGGCAGAAATGTGTGCACACCTCTTAAACTGCATGCTAGAACTCACCACCACTTGTCTTGGCACCAATCAAATCATGAGGACAATAGATTTTACCAAAAACAGGAAATAAATTGCTCATATAGTTATTTTTTTTATTGTTTCACCATTTATATCTGTCACTTGGTTTTCATTTCACAATCAAATAAATAATCATGTGCTAAATAACAGACCTGCAATAATTTTCATAGTTGTTCCAGCATTATTTAAACTGTAGCTAAACCTTTATTAACTTTTTGGTGTAGTAAGCTATAGCAAAAACATAATTGTACTTTAATTTCCATTATTTGCTGGTGTGTTTATGCAGAGAGTTCACTGACACCATCAATTGAAATATACTGAACAAGACTACAGCAACACATTTTGTATACTTTTATTTTATGGCTAAACACAAAGACTCCTTATCCTGCATGAAGCAGCCATAACACCAACTGATCGTAACAAAGCTGACACTGGTGAAGTACAATTCATTGTTGAGAATGTACCCTTTCATAAAACATCCTTCCTCGTTTAACGTTATTCAAGTTTTATCACTTCTGGAAGTGTAACAGTTCACAGTGCCTATACATACAATTCTTTGCTGTTATGCTTGATGACAGAAACTATTCATCACATTAAACTAAAACACTGAGCAATTGACACATTAACCTCCTTCTTCAACATATAACCATGTCTATCTGCAAATACAGAAAGTATTATTTTCTTTATTTTTATCTACAGTTTTCCAGATATGTCTCATGCTCTTTCTAGTATCAAAGCAGTGCACAAGGTCTTGTTGAAGGTAACCCATTTCCCCTGGCAATCTCCACCAAAGAGGGGAGGGGCAACCCCAGTCACTGTGGAACACACTCCTCACCTGGTTCGATCAAAATTTAGAAAGATGTTGTTTCTGACTAAGTCAAGTTTAGGGCGATGGGAAAAATGTATCCACCAAATAAGATCTGCTGAATTTTCAATTGGGCAACTTTAGCATTCTGCAGAAATTATTTTAGTTTCACCAGTAAAGAGTTATTTTAGTTTCACCAGTAAAGGGACACTGTCAACAGCCTTAGGCCTCGAAGTATCCCACATTTAAAAAGACACATTTTATGATTGCTAACATTCTGTAGAGATTGCTGATGCAGCTGGTAGTTTGATTCAGATTCCCATTTCCTTTTAAAAAGTGAGAAACAGACTGGCAACCATACTGGTGTTAGGACACCAAAACATAATCACACATGCCCCCACAATACAAAGCATCATGGGCTGCATATGCAAATCACCACGGAATATTATGTTGGTTCAACTTTAAGCAGAAATGCATGATGCTGAAAGGCCTCTCACACAGTTTGCAAAGGGTGCCAACAGAAAACATAGACACGTGTTTCGTCCTACCAGGACTCATCAGTATGCCTCGTCTGGTTGACACCCCAGTGGAATGAACCAACTACCCTAAGATGGTCTATCTGGGTTATGTTGTGGTGAACTCAATTAAAACAAAAAACAATTTAAAAGAGAAAAAACCTCTGTGCACAAACACTGAGGCAATGTGGACACCAAAACATGTTAATTTACATTCATCTGCAAACTTCCTTTGCATCTTTCCTGGACTTGGGAACACTCTAACACAGTCTAAACACTCATGAAGCAGTGGGAAGAGAGGAGACAATTCTATCATGTGTGGCTGCACGTTGGGGGTGTTTCTATTTTTCAGGAAGTTTGCAATAAGAGTAGATCAAGGATTTGAAACAAAACAAAGTTGGGTGTAGAATGCATTTCAGTTCTAGTAAGAAAGGAATCAGACAAAACAACCAGCATAATCAATACAATTTAGAGAAGGTAAGCAATTATAAAATGTGGGGTTAGAAACATAGCAACATAGAATTTGACAGCAGATAAGGACTGCTTGGCCCACCTAGTCTGCCTGTTTTCCTACCTAACAGATAAGCTGCAGATCCTAGTTAACCAACAGCTTACTTCCTCCTAGCCCCCACTAGGACTGCCTTATGTCTGTCCCATGCATTCTTGAATTCCCCCACTGTTCTTGGCTCCACAACCTCCTCAGGAGGCTTCCATTCATCCACAACCCTCTCTGTGAAAAAATACTTCCTCACATTACCTCTGAGCCTCCCTCTATCTTCAAATTGTGCCCCTTGTTCTTGCACATCTCTTTTCTGAAGATGCTACCCTCTTGGACTTTGTTGATTCCCTTGAGGTACTGAAAGTTTCTATCATGTCCTCTCTCTCCTTCTTTCCTCAAGGGTATACATATTAAGCTCCTTTAGTCTTTCTTCTGTATGTCTTCTGGTGCAGACCTGCACCATTTTGAGTTGCACTCCTCTGGACAGCCTCCACTTTGTCTATGTCTTTGTGGAGATGGGGTCTCCAAAACTGCACACAATACTCCAGATGGGGTCTCATCAGCTGTCTGTACAAAGGGACAACAACTTCCTGTTTTCTACTATTGATGCCTCTTCCTATGCACCCCAGTATCCCCCAGCCTTCCTTACTGCCTTCTCACATTGTTTGCCCACCTTTAGGTCTTCTGATATAATTACCCCCAGGTCCGTTTCCATTTTTACTGTTGTCAATATCTCACCCCCCCATTGTGTACACTTCCCCTGGGTTTTTGTTTCCCATGTGCATTACCTTGCACTTCTTTGCATTGAATCTGAGCTGCCATACATTTGACCATTACTCCAACCTTGCCAAGTCCCTTCTCATCCTTTCCACTCCATCTTGTGTATCAACCCTGTTGCAGATCTTTGTATCGTCTGCAAGAGACATACTTTTCCTTCCAGTTCCTCTGCAATGTCACTTATAAAGACATTAAAAAGGACCGGTCCCAGTACTGAACCCTGCGGTACTCCGCTAGTAACCCTCCTTTCTTCACTGTGTACTTCATTTACTACTACCCTTTGTGTCCTGTTGTCTAGCCAATTTTTTATCCAGGCTACCACCTTGGGACCCACTCCAAGGCTGGCTAACTTGTGTATTAATCTTTTGTGTGGGACTCTATCAAATGCCTTGCTAAAATCTAGGTAGGCCATGTCCACAGCCCCTCCCTGGTCTACTACTTTGGTCACCCAGTCAAAGAAATCTATTAGATTTGTCTGACATGACCTTCCCATCGTGAATCCATGCTGCCTTGGGTCCTGTGCCCCACTGGCCTCTAGGTACTCAGCAATTCTTTCCTTCAGAAGTGATTCCATCATTTTCACTACCACTGAGGTCAAACTAACTGGTCTGTAATTTCCTGCCTCTGTCCTGCTCCCACTTTTGTGAAGAGGAATCACATCTGCCCTCCACCAGTCCTCAGGTACCACCCCATCCTCCCATGATTTGTTAAAGAGAGTAGTCAGTGGTGTCAGTAGTTCTACCCTTAGTTCTTTTAGAATTCTTGGGTGAATTCCATCAGGCCCCATTGCTGTGTCCACCTTCAATTTTATATGTCCTTTCAGAACCCTTTCTTCTGTAAATGGACTGGTATCAACCCCCATCTTCAGAGTGTTTCTCTTGTCTGGTTTAGGTACCTCCCTCTCCTCTTCCTTTGTGAATACTGAGCAGAAATATTCATTCAGTATCCCTGCTTTTTCACTGTCACCCTCTACCCACATTCCCTCCCCTTTATTAAGCTTCAGTATCCCTCCTTTGGTCTTTCTTCTCCCTAATGTACCTATAAAAGGTCTTATCCCCTTCTTAACAGAATTGGCTATCCTTTCTCAGTTTGGACCTTTGCTATTCTGACTGCCTTCCCAGCCTCTTTCTGCTTTAACTGATAAAGTTCTCTGTCCTGCTCCTTCTGTGTTTCCTTATATTTCCTGAATGCTATCCTTTTCTCCTTAACTTTCCCTGCCACCTCTTTTGAGAACCATAGCGTTTTTTTCCTTCGTTGTGTTTTATTGATTTGCTTTACACAAAGGCTTGTTGCCTCTGTGATGGCTGTTTTGATTACTCCCCATGGTTCCTCCACCCTTCCGTCTTGCCTGTTTGCTAGTGCTTTTTTGAGGCACTCTCTCATTTTCCCAAAGTCGTCCCTCCTAAAGTCCAATACTCTTGCTTTTGTATGGCTTGATTGTATGGCTGTGTTTATCGTGAACCACACTGTTTGGTGGTCGCTTATTCCCAGATGGCTACCCACTTCTAAATCTGAGATTCTTTTTCCATCCCCATTTGAGAGTACCAGGTCTAAGATTGCTCCCTCCCAAGTGGGTTCCAATACTAGCTGTCTGAGGCATGCCCCCTATAGGGTATCAAGAATGGCCTAGCTCTTGGATGTGCCTGCAGCAAAGGTGCTCCAGTTAACATCTGGCATATTCAGGTCCCCCATCAACAATATCTCCCCTTTTTCTGCCATTCTAAGGAAGCCTTCTATCATTTCCTTGTCCATTCCCTCCCCCTGAGATGGGCATCTGTATACAACCCCCATGCGGATTGTGGTGCCATTTTCTGTCTCCAGGGTGATCCAGAGTGCCTCATCTGCTCCCTGTTTACTCGTTAGTTCTGTTGCTTTGACCCCTTCCTTTACATAGAGAGCTACTCCTCCTCCTCTTTTACCCTCCCTGTTCCTCCTGTAGATTGTGTATCCTGGTATATTGACATCCCAGTCATGGTTCTCCGTGTACCATGTTTCTGTGACTGCCACAATATCCAGTCAACCCTCTTCCATCAAGGTCACTAGTTTAGGGAGCTTGTTACACAGACTACGGGCATTGGTACTCATCACCCTCCACTTTTTGATAGCCTTACCCCTTTTAGCCCCCATTCCTGCCCTTACTGCCGTTGCCTTTTTTTACATTTACCTCTGTTTCAACCAAAAATAATATGATACAAAAAGGATTGAAAGCGTCCCTTTAAAAATTGTGCTGTGTGGAATGTTATTTTTGATTGTGTTATGGTAATTTTTAAAATTCATATTGTTGTCTATTATAGATAAAGGGACTGTTCCCAACCAATGATGTGCTCCATTTCCTTGTGTGTGTTATATTCTTCTTCTGAAAAGTGTGTTTCATGTGCGGGTGTCCCAGAAAGTGGCATGTTTGACAGGGATTTTAGAAAATGTGTTTGAAAGTTTGATAATTTTTTGCCATCCTTAGTCATTATTATAGTAATACTTCCTCAGTTAGCACACATGATGGTTGTAAGAGTGCTCTCACTTGCATTGTTAGGGTCCAGAGTGCCAGAACTCCCTCAGTCCCCACCCAGAATCAACACATGCATAATCCAGCAGCACACATCACATTTGGCTGTTGCTTACATGCTGGGTGTTGCATTGCTGCACTTTTCCTGCTCCTGCTCTAAGCTGCTGCCCTTGAGCAGGGCTAACACATGCTCTACTCCCGAACTCCAGACCACCGGGCCGGCCCGACAGCATTTCACTAGCCGATGGCTGCATCCCAAAACCCAGATTCCTCCTGCTCTAAGCTGCTGCCCTTGAGCAGGACTAGCCCACATTCCACTCCCGGCCTCCAGACCATCGGCCCGGCAGCATTTTACTAGCTGATGGCCGCATCATGAAACTTGGATTTCTCCTGCTCTAGACTGCTGCCCTTGAGCAGGGCTAGCCCTGCTCCACTCTTGGACTCCAGATCACCGGCCCGACGGCATTTCACTAGCTGATGGCTGCATCCAAAACCTGGATTCCTCCTGCTCTAAACTGCTGCCCTTGAGCAGGGCTAGCCTACTCTCCACTCCCAGACTCCAGACCACCAGCCCAACAGCATTTCGCTAGCCGATGGCCGCATCCCGAAACCCATATTCCTCCTGCTCTAATGTACAGCCCAAAGCCAGGCAACCGGATCATGGGCACCTTTCTGAAGCAAGCCCCAAATGATCACGCCCTCTCCTACATTGCTGCTGCCGCTTGGTGCTGTATTTCTCTCCTCGGAGCTCAGTCACTGCTAGTTTTTACTTTTAATGACATGTATTTAATACGAGAACAATTTGCCTGTGTGTTATGAATTTTTCAGATCTACAGAATTATTTTCAAGTGATTTACAGCCCTGTTAAGCAAAGTTAGACTGTTCTGCTTTACCCCCCCTCCGCCCTTGGTGCCCAAGTTAATTCCTCTTTTGTCCTGCTAATTTCTTGACCTCTGGCTCCTTTGCCTGACCCTTTGTTTTAGCTCACTATAAATTCCTGCCTTTCTCTCCCCCCAGCTGTTGCCCTTGAGCAGGGCTAGCTTACGCCCCACTCCTGGACTCCAGACCACTGGCCCAATTGCATTTCACTAGCTGATGGCCGCATCCCGAAACTCATATTCCTCCTGCTCTAAGGTACGGCCCCAAGCCAGATGGACGCCTTTCTGTAGCAAGCCCAGATTGGTCCAGACCTCTCCTACATTGCTCTTGCCACTTACCGCTGTATTTCTCTCCTTGGAGCTCAGTCTCTGCTAGTTTTTCATTCCACCCCCTCCACCCCTTCCCAGGCCTCCTTTAAATACACCATAGCCACACACTCCTTGGCTTTCTGTCATTCTACAGCTACATGCCAGGGATAAAGACTGCATCACATTCTTCCTCATATTTATTCAAGCCTTATTCTCCTCCCAACCCCAGACTATACTTTTCCTAGAGTCCTGGCTTATTTCACTATTGCCTTTTTGCTGCTAATAAGTAGTGCTCCCAATGTATTCTGTCTTAAGAAACTCACTACTCAAGCCCTGTCCTAGAACCCTCCACTTACATTGCCTTCCATCACTGCACTACTCTCTACTCTACATGCTCCCTTCCCTTTAGTCATACATCACCTTCTTCCTCCTCACTCTCATTACTCTCTTAGCCCATGATGCTTTAATCTCTCCTCCTTTTAGCCCAAAATTGTCATGCAAGTCTGTCCCTCGCTAGCACTCAGCTGTCAGCCTCGTTAACACCTAGCAACCAGCCACAAAGGAAAAAAGTACTCAGAACACATTTAAATTCCTTAAAGAAAATGTTACTCCTGCTTCTCTTTTGCTCAGGCAATGTTGAGCTAAACCCTGGCCCTCCATTGCTGCTCACCTCTCCTACTGAATTTGCAGCTGCGCCCGGATTAAAAATAATGTTTGTCAATATACTGAGCCTGCCCAAAAAACAAGATAAATTTCAAGCATGGGCCATCTACACCAATCCCGATCTCATCGTTGTCACTGAAACATGGTTAAAAAAAACACATTAGTGACTAACAAATTAATCTAGCGGGCTATAATCTGTACAGGACAGACAGGAACTCCAGGAGGGGTGGTGTAGTCATCTATGCTAAATCCAAGTTCTCAATTAGTGACATCTATTGCAAATCAAAACAGAAGGAATGTGAGATTGTTTCTCTGAAGCTCCACCTTCCTTCCTCAGAAAACATCACTATTATTGGTGGCTATAGGCCCCCTTGCTGGCGGGACCGATGTCCTTAACATCCTTAAATCCCTAGCCATGAATGCTAATACAGAAACAATAATCCTTGGGGACTTCAACCTGGATTGGCTGTCCCCTAAATCGCTTGGCTTGAAATCCCTTTGTGATGAACTTGGCCTTGCTCAGTTAATTACTGAACCTACTAGGATCAATACTTCAAAAATTGCAAATAGCTTACTCTTAGATGTGATATTAACCACTCATCCCCACAAAATTTTACATGTAGCAGTCTTCCACAATTACATGAGTGACCACAGCATCGTAGTCTGAACGAGATCGCAAGCTAAAGCACACTACTAGCCCAATTTCATCACTAAACAGTCCTTTTGCAAGTTCAATACCCTAAACTACTTGACCAACCTAAGCAAGGTCAGATGGCAAGACCTCTTTCTTGCAAAATCAGTCGTCGACGCTGTTACTGTCCTCAATGATAACCTTACTACCCTGGCTAATAGACTTGCACCTCTGATCAAGGTTCAGAGGTGCAAAATCTCTCACCCTTGGTTCACTCTGGAACTTATGCTCACATTGACAAACCAGTATAATCTCTGGGCCCAGGCTAGGAGAACCAAGAACTCTGTAGATTGGCAGGCCTTTAGAGCAGCCAGGAAAGCCTGTGTTAAATGTATTCGCTCCACCAAAGTGAACTTCTACGTTTTCACCCTAGAACAGGCTAAAGGGAATTCCCACAAAATTTGGAGGACCCTTAAGTCCACTGAAGGTTGGTCAACTACCCCCTTCATTCCAACAAAGATCCACAGCAAAGGCACAGTTGTGGAAAGTAATCATCAAATACTTGAAGAAGTTAACTCCCACTTCGTCACTGCCGGCCTAGCTTCGACTCTTCACTGTATACTGCTCATGTTAAGAATCAAGACAGTTTGGACACAATGCTGCCTACCTCAGCCTGTTCACTTCAGTTGTTCCCCTTTACTTTCAAAGAAGTTGAAGACTTGCTTATTAATTTAGACACAAAAAAAAAAGCGCCGGAGAAAATGGACTTGAACCACTCTTTCTAAAACTTGGTTACACCTACCTTACTGCCCCTATCTTTCATATTCTTAACCTCTGTGCCTCCACTGCCACAGTTCCTTCTTGTTGAAAATCCGCTCACATCCTTCCCTATTTAAATTGGGTGACCCATGTGACCTAAACAATTACAGGCCCATTTCAACTCTGCCCACCCTCTCAAAAATTCTCAAAAAAATTGATCTATACACAACTAAAAAACATATCAAAACCCATTCGCTTCTAAACCCAGCACAATCCAGCTTTTGCCCTAATCACAGCACCATCACAGCATTGGCCAAAGTTACTAATGATTGGTTTGCTGCAATGGATTCGAAGAAAATAACGGGAGCAGTGTTTTTAGATCTCAGTAAAGCTTTCAACACTGTAGATCACAATTTATTAGTGGATAGCCTTATTAAAATAGGTTCCACCCCTTTCACTACTCAGTGGTTCAATAGTTACTTATCCGGAAAGACCCAGAAAGTTAAAGCAGGAGGTTTGTTCTCATCCTCTCTGTCTATTACCAGGGGAATTCTGCAAGGCTCCATCCTAGGTCCCATTCTCTTCTACCTATATATCAACGATCTCGACCATCAGATAACCAAGTCAAACCTGCATTTCTTTGCAGATGATACAGTATTATACACCTCTGGCCCTACATTGTCTGGTGTCAGAGACCTTCTCCAAGCTGACTTCGCACAGCTAGAAACTAACCTAATCAATGCCAAGTTGCTCCTAAATGCCAAGAAAACCAAAGCCATGATTTTCTCCCCATATACCTCCCCCACTACTATTCTTGACTCACCTAAAGACCTTATTGTCACCTCCCGAGGAGAACCGCTGGAAATTATCTCAAAATTCAAATATCTTGGCATCTGGCTCGATAACAAACTCTCCTTTAATGATCACCTTGATGACCTGTCCAAGAGATTAAAAGCCAGACTAGGTTTGTTCTTCCGCTATAGGTCTTTCTTTCCATTGGAGACCAGAATCAAACTTGTCCAGGCCACATTTCCTCCCTCTACTTGATTACAGTGACATAATTTATAACTCTTCAGCAATTACCAACCTCTATAAACTAGGCACCCTCTACTACCATGCCCTGCGTTTTATCACTGACTCTCCGTACCGAACTCACTACTGTGATCTATATGCAACTGTTGGCTGGACCTCACTAACCATTAGACTTACGCTCCATGCTGGTATCTGGACCCTAAACCTTCTTCTGAATAAACTCCCGAGCTACCTAACTTCTTTTGTCTATATCTCCCGCAGTGTTTACTCACTCAGAAAGTCAGACTTTATCCTCCTTGATGTACCCAGGACTCGTACCTCCTTTGGTAAATGCGCCATCCCATGTTTCCTTCCAACCATTTGGAATCGGTTACAATCCTCACTGAAATTATCTAGTATTGTCCCTGTTAACTTCTTCAAAAGTATAGTTATTGATAAATTAAAAGAGACATGTAACTGTTTTAAACTCCTTCTCCCTCTTACTAATCCTCACTTTGCCACCACCAGTCCTCCCTCCCTTTTACCTGTTCTGTACTCCCTACTCCTCCTGTTCCTTACGCCTCTCCATAAGTTGACACTCTTTATACCAAGATTGTTACTTTCTTTCCTGAGCATTATGTACCACATTGAATTTTTATTGTATATTAAGTATTGTTATGTCACTCTTTTTATGTATTAAGTACTTGTCTGTATACCTGTTTTAGGATCTCCTTGTGATTGAGCTTGCTCAATGGAGTTTTCCTTGCAATAAACTTGAACTTTTCCTGCCCATCTCCTCTTACTATATTGATGAAGACTGCTTGGAATTTGGCAGCACAATTCTAAGTAACAACAGAGATATCAAGGGGTTAGGGCAGGGATCCCTTAAGATATCTTTTTTATTTATAGTTTTATTTTAGTCTTTGGAAACCGGGAAAAGGCCCACTAGGCACAAGTGCCTATTTTCAGGGACGACCTGGGAGCACTGGGCAGTTAAGTGACTTGCTCAGAGTCACACAGTATGCAAGTGGAGGTTGTGAGAATCAAACTCAGGTCTAGTCTGCTGGATGTACCAAGCTCATTCACACCTCATTCCTCTAACCTCTAGGCTATACTGCCAGCCAAAAAGCCTTTTTACAAGTCAGACTGGGGGCTATGGTGGTTGGGGTGCTAATGGAGGTGGGTTGGATACCAAGAAACTGCATGTAGGTGATGTGTAATAGGAGGACAGATGGGAGGAGGCTGGTGGTTAACTTTTAATTAGGACTTTGGGATATGGAGGGAGGGAGGGAGATTTTTTTTCTTCACAATTCTGTATGCTTTTTTTGGGACGTCTTTTTACATCCCCCCAACACCACTGGCATCCTGTCCCCGACCACTACCACCCTAGTTACCTTCTCCCTGGCATGCCCAGGGAAAGAGATTTTAGCTGTGCTGCTTGGGGTTGGGGGGTCTGTCTTATAGTAGAGTATAAAGTACTGTATGCTTTTGCCTACAATATACTACTGAATTGAATGGGTAATGATTTATTTTGTTTAGAAACTCATGGCTGTGAAAGGCACACTGAGCCGTGCATTTGCTGGTGTGACTCAAGGAGGAGTACATGGGAGAAATATAGGTAAAAACAAAATAACAGTATAAATACAATGTGCTGAGACCTCTACTGTTTAATATACTGGTCTCCAGTATGCAAACATCTGACGGGGTATGGATAAATAAGTACGCTGATGATTGCAAACTAGGGCATGTGGTAAACAATGCCCAGTCTATAGCCATTCTGCAAAATAACTTAAATAAACTATGTGATTGGGCAGTTGATAACAAAATAAGGTTCAATGTTGCCAAATGTAAAATTATGCACATGGGGAAGAATAATACTCGGTCTCCCTCATTTTTGAACAACATAAAGCTAACAGTTACAACAGAAAAGAGGGACCTAGGTGTTACAATATCAGATAATATAAAATGTTGTATACACACAAATAAAACAGTCAAAAAGTGCCATGGCATATTGGGAAACATCATAAAAGCACATAAATAGCAGAAATCCTGAGGTCATTCTGCCATTATACACTGGCCTAGTGCATCCACATCTGGACTACTATGCACCCTTCTGTACTTCTACATAAATAAGCTGCCAAATCATGACAGAGAAAATTCAGGGGAAGGTTACCAAAAGGATTAAGAACATGGCTAACATAGACTACAAGTGCAGTCTTAAATCACTTGAGCTATTCTCCTTGGAATACAGAGCCCTAAGGGGTGATTTCATCTACACATCTAAAGCTCTACAAAAAGAATCTATATTAGACACAATTTGTCTGGAAAGACATCTAACTAATAATAATACTAGATCCCATAATTTTAAGTTAAAAACTGCTATGTGCAAAACAACGAAGCGCTCAAGATTATTTATTTTATTTATTTATTTCAATCTAGGATTATAATACCTTTGAGCCGAGGCTCTTTTACAAAGGTTCCACGTCAGCGTGTGCAACAGTCATCATTTTTAGTTACAAACATAACGTCACTGACTTACAGACATGTAATAACCAGAACAAAGACTTGAGCTATGAGCAAGACAAGGGGAGGAGGGGTCAATGGGGGAGAAGTGAGGGTAAGAGATCGAGGGGGTAGGAGGTGCAGGGGGTAAGGGGGAGTATGGGAGGTGGGTGGGGGAAGGGGCAGGAGTGGAGATGCAGGGGGGAGGTGGGCAAGGGTGGGAGACAGTGCAGCCAGGGGGCCTTGTCGAGGGAATATGCCAGGTAAGGTGTTAGGGGTGCAAAGACTGATTGTAAGTGCTGGGTGCTGGGGCATATGCAACTGGAATGGTGGAAATGTTAAGATGGGCAATCGCAGGATACAAGCAGTGAGAGGCACAGCTTGGACTTGAAAAGGCCGAGTGTTGGAGTGGTCACTATGTCGCTGCCAAGAGAGTTGAGCCAGTTGGATGCCCGATAGGCAAATGATCTTTGTCCTTGGGTGTATGGACATCATGGGATATGTAGTAGATGGGAATTGGATCTCCTTGTAGTGACATTCCATGTCTAGGCTTAAGGAGGGCACAGACACCAGGTGGGGCAAGTCTCATTATGATTTTCTTGGCTGTGATGCAGGTTTGGTATTTTATGCGTTTGTCCAGTTGAAGCCATCCAGATTGGGAATAAAGGTCACATGTGTGGGTATGGCGATGTGAGCCAGTGATGAGACGACAGGCTTTACCCAGAGGGTGCCTCCCATATGGAATTCGCTCCCCGTAGACATTGTTATAAGTGAAAATGTGGAACAGTTTAAAAAAAGATTTGATTTTTACATGGGTGATAGAAAGTATACTTTCCACCACTAACTTTGTGTCAAATTCTTAATGGGCTAACACCTTTTGAACTTGTACTCTTCTATGAAACTATGAAATGTAAATACTGAATAGGCAAATGCAAGTTGAAAACAACATGGACCTAAAAGATGAACAATAACAATGAAACCATGGTACATAATAATAACTTTCATGAAAAAGAAGGCTAACTAGGGTGATACTAGGTGGCCAGAGAAGGATACACAACCTATCAGTCCCTAAAAAGGAATACTGGATGGCCAGAGAGGAAAGTAAGAAGGGACAGGAGGGAGTAAGGAACCCAAGAGAGGAAACGATGTCTAGAAAATATGACCAGATATATACTTTGGAGTGCACACGGTATCTGCCACAAGATGCATAGAGCAGTTGTCACTAATTGAGAAACTCTATTCAGATAGATCTGATTGCAGCAATCATGGACTGGTACTTCCAAATGGAGAATCACTTGTGCTTTGCACAATGCTCAGATGGTTCAGATCAGCAGACAGACTACCACGGGAAGGCAAACAGACAAGCAGGTACTTTTGCAGGGCAGAATGGTAGGAAGACATAATTTTTGGGCAGGTTTAGATTGCATTAATTTTGGAATGGTGCTTCCAAATAAAGAATCCTCTGTACATTGTGCAGTGGTCAGATGGGCCAAATGTGCTGACAAAAAGTTTGGAGGGACAAAATGGCCAGAGCGTATATACTGTGTTACCCACCTGGCTGGGTTCCTGACCATGTTGATCCTTTTTTCCTCTCAGTAAACTGTATTTGTGGATAATCCCCTGTAATAATCTAACTGAACATGTGGTTAATATTGCTAGCTGATTCTAAACTGTAATAGAATGTAGCACTATTGTCTTGAATTACTCTATGTATATATTGTAAATATGCTGCACTTATTGGTTACTTCATTTGTTAAATTCATCACTGTTTGCACTGTTTATTCTTTGCTGTATAGTCTGTAATAATGTAGCTGTATGTATATTTTCCCTGATACCCTCTCCCCCAGAACGCACCTTGAAATGAGCAGCTTGTTGTTCAGTGTGCCGTTCCAGGTGAAACAGTTCAATAAATAAATAAAAATACAGGAAGTATTGGGGCACACTGTAGAAAAAAAGGCCTTTGGCTATAGGCTTAGCAACTTTCTTGTCAGTCCTCACTTTTGAGAGTTGGCAAGGGCTCAGTATAGGAATAGCGTAGGAGTATGGAACTGCTAACCCCATGGTAGTGGTCCTCACCATCTGGTCTGCAGTGGCAATGGGGCTTTGGCTTAATTACCCAGGGAAGGTATGGATTGTTGGGGTGGGGTTGGGGTCTATGGGAACTGATTTAGATGACAAATGACATACACTTATAAAAACAACTTTATTAGCACGGTTTTAGTCATGATCCCAAAAAAGAATGGTGTCAGCTCAGGTAAACAGTTCATTTACAAAGAAGATCTCTGGTATCAGGGGTAGACTGCTGCATTAAAAATTCAAACAACTAGGGCCTGCCAGCTAGAAAGGACCCAAGAGAAACACCAGGCTTGGCAACTTTACAGCGATTGGTAACAACATCCTCAGGCAGTGTGGTTCAGCGAACCCTTCCACATTGGCTGCCTGGAACATATTGCCTCCCATGGCACACATGAGCCTTCATCTTCCCCCGACAGTCTCAAAGATAGGTTATGGAGGCCGAATACTCAACTTTTAAAAGACAAAACTATCATCTCTAAAATTCGAACCTCTATTCAAACCTTCATAGATACTATTATAGGTACGATTCAAAGAGATGAATTATTATGGTGTACTCTCAAATGCTATATTCGTGGGGAACTCATTAAATTAGCTACCAGAAGAAAGAAAATGAGAGAAAAAGAAACCTTATCCTTATTAACTCAAATAAGAGTGGCCAAACTTTCTCTCTCATCCTCAACAAACCCCGACTCCACAACCGAGCTCTTAGATCTCAGGAACAAATATGCAGACCGCTAAAGAGAAAAAGCAGAGTATGCACTCTTAAAAACTAAATCCACTTACATAGATCAAGGAGAAAAAGCGGGCAAACTCCCAGCTCTTAGATTCCACAAATTGGAAAGCTCAAGACTTATACCTTCCCTTCAGGCTCCAGATGGGACTATTAAAACCAATCCCAGAGACATTGCTCTAATATTTGAGAACTTTTATTATTCCCTCTATGGGGAAAGATCCACACCCACTCCTACCAAAAGATAGACTCTGAACTGGATTCTTTAACTCTCCCCTCCTTACCCGAACAACTCCAACTGTCCTTGATCTCTCCTATCACCCTTGAAGAAGTGATAGAAACAATTATAGACTTAACCCTTGATAAAGCTCCAGGCCCAGATGGCTTCCCCACTAATTTTTACAAATCCTTTGCAAAGAAGCTGGCTCCACATCTGCTCAAACTATACCAATATATGCTGTCAGCTAAACCTTTGGATCCTACTTTATTAGAAGCGACCATGGGCCAGATATTCAAAGGGTAGCACCGGGCGCAAATCCATTGCGCTGGATTAGCACCGAATTTGCCCCCAACAGCAATATTCAAAAGGACATTTAGCGTCGGCGCTAGGTGTTAGCACCGATGCTAAATCATAATGTATGCAGGGGAGGGACTGAGGGACGGGACCTGACTTCTCTGCAACAACATATTGAAGGTATAGCGCGCGCTACAGGCATTAGCGCTCAATCTGTAGTGCAGTGCTAATCACCGCCAAAAAGGCTGGCGAAATGAGGAGGTCCCCCCATGAAGCACATCCCCCTTGACCACAACATAAATGATGTATCCTGGTAGTCTAGTGGTCCCCTCCCCAAGCACCGCCCCCTGACCCTGGTGTAAATAGAAACTCATTTACCCTGGTAGGCTAGTGTCCCCCAGTATCGCTCCCGACCATGGTTGCCAAATTAATCATCTTATTTCCCTGGTAGTCTAGTGGTCTCCCCCAAGCACCGCTCCGACCATGGTTAAATAAAATGTCGCCTAATTCCCTGGTAGTCTAGTGGCCCCCAGTATTGCTCCCGACCACGGTAGCCGAATTATTCATCTTATTTCCCTGGTAGTCTAGTAGTCCTCCCCCCAAGCACCGCTCTGACCACGGTTAAATAAAATGTCACGTAATTCCCTGGTAGTCTAGTGGCCCCACCCAGCAGTGACAACCCACCCATCCATATAGTTACCCAGAATGGAGCCGACGACCGGCTCAGCCCTCACCTCTCACCACCACGGCGGCAATGACTGAGGCAGGAAGGAGGCTTCCTACCTCAGTCAGCGGCGGCGTGAAAAGAAAGGGCTTCAGCCAACTCCTACTGTAGATAGCCAGTTATCACTGCGAGGAGCCACTGGGCTCCCCACGGTTTTAACAGTGGCGAGATAACGAAAACTCACAGACTACCGAAAATAATTTATTTTCACACTGGGTCAGGAGGCGGTGCTTGGGGAGAGAGGTTCACTAGACCTGGGAAATAAGCACAACACAGGTGGACACAGGGACCATGACGGCTGTGAAGGGCTGCCTGGCCCAGCCTGTCTGCCCAGGTCCCTATATGTTGGCTGGCTGCACTGCACAGCTCAGTGACTCTACAGCTGGCAACCCACCCCCATCCCCAGCAGGTTTGCCTAATGCCTGCCCCATGCATACTTGTGTTCCACCCACACCTGCTGTGGGCTGCCTCTGTTGGTGTGGAGTAGGGGCATCATCCAGGGCATGTGTGTGTGGCCACTGGTAGTGTGTGTGTGTGTGTATATAGCTATATATATATATATATGTATATGCATGTGTCTCTGTATTGATCTATAGTTATAGATCGCTAGGGATCTATATATCTCATTATGTACTGCTTGCAGTGCTACATAGCTATGTTGTATGCACTGCTCGTACCTGCCAGCGCACAGTTCCTGCTGCTGCTTCCGTGCATCCCATTCCGACCAACAGGGGATGCTGTGGGCATGCCTTGGCCTGCAGCATCCAGCCTTCTTCTCCATTCCCACCAAAGGGGGAGCTTTTCACTCCATGCAGTAGCACTGGCAAACTGCATGGTAATGTATATACACAGCACTTAATGAGATGCAAATGTACTTGTTTGCCCCAGATTACCTAAGTAGGCTCATTTGCATGGGAGCTTTGAATATAGCTCCCGTTTGCCCTGGGCTAACCAGTTTGCGCTGGGCCTAATGTGTTAGCACTGTGCAATAAGGTTAGCCCTGGCAAACCTCACTTCAGCTGAGCACAGTTCTGCAGTGTGTGGCTTACATTGTTGTTTGCAGTCATACCTCTCAACTGTCCCTGGTTTTCAGGGACGTCCCTGATTTTACCTCAAACGTTTACTCTGTCCCTCCTACAACTTGTGTTTCCATGACCAAACAGTGGGGGTTGTAAGCATAACATAATGTCAGACATTACTGTTACAGATGTGTTCTTCCCTAGCAAATGCATTTTATACTACACCACTTATTCTACCAGCTTCCTGAGTAGATACCTCCAATTTATTAGGTGTGTCCCTGATTTTAAACCTTTGTCCCTGATTGTTTTGAGCCTTGTCCCTGAGTTATGAGGCAGGAGGTTGAGAGGTGTGTTTGCAGTAGCTGTGTGACATCTCTGTGCAATCACACACAATGTTCTCCACCTGCAACACTGGCTTGCTACAGAGCCTAATAAGCTGCAGCTGCAGTTTGCACTTCCCTGTTGCTATATTCAGTGCTGTCTTAATCCTGGGCAATGTTTGCCCTGCACTCCTGGGCCTGTTTGCCCGGCTTCCTTCGCTTGCAATATTCAGCTGGTTTTGCACCGGGCTATTTGTTTTGAATATAGTTATGATTTTGCTCTGGGCACAGTTTGCCCGCCAGGCAGTGCTAATTTAGCCCCCAGGGCAAAGTTTTGAATATCTGGCCCCATATCTCTTCTATTAAAACCCAACAAGTCCCACCTGCTCCCAGAGAATTATCGTCCGATCTCCCTCTTAAATTATGATACCAAGATCTTAACTAAAATCCTAGCTTTACGCATTTGTAAAGTATGGTCTCATCTTCTAAGTCCATAACAGGTGGGATTTGTCCCAGGTAGCTCCTCCACTGATCACCTTGGAAAGCTTTCCCATATTTTTAATGCAGCAAGATTATCTCAACCCCCAATGGCCCTAATCTCATTGAATGCTGAGAAGGCCTTTGACGGAGTGGACTGGAACTTCCTCTGGCTGACTTTAAGTAAGATGGGCTTCCCTTCTCTCTTCATCCAGTGGATTCAGGCCATATATTCCTCCCCTTCGGTAAAGATCCATTGCAATGGGGTATTCTCTTCTCGATTTCCCCTTTACTCAGGTACAAGGCAGGGTTGCCCCTCTCCCCTTTCCTATTTAATCTTTATTTAGAACCCTTGATTCATCATATCAAACAGTCTTCCCAAATACAGGGAATTCCAATACTCAATCACAACCTCATCCTCTCTGCATATGCAGATGATATCCTCCTCCATTTAGAGAATCCTTCTAAATCCCTGAGACAAGTATAGGAGGTAATATCCCAATTTAGCTCACTATCCAATTATAAACTTAATCTGAACAAATCAGAAATCTTTCTCCTAAATCATTTCACTCACAAAGCTGACTTCAATGGTTTAACCTAAAATGGACTCCTCATTAACTTAAGTATCTGGGCATTCACCTAACCATGGATCCTATTCGGACTAAGAAACTCAATCTCAATGACTTAGTGACAATCCTTCAACTTGATCTTCAAAGATGGGAATCTCTTCCATTATCTCTTTGGGGACGCATAAACATAATTAAAATAAATGTCCTGCCTAGACTTTATTATCCAATACATATGCTGAACATGTGGCTCCCACTATCTTTCTTCCAGGAGGTACACTCTCTCATCTCTGGCTTTATATGGTTACATAAACAACCCAGAAAGTCCTTTATTAAACTGAGTCTCACCAAAGCATCAGGGGGTCTCTGCCTCCCTAATTTTCTTCTTTATTATTGGGCAAGCCACTTCTCTAGGATCAGAAAATGGCTTACATATCCCATAGATGAAGCCTCTCCTATTTGGCTGCAAATAGAAACCCAGATCTTACAACAACACCACTTGCTTTCCCCTGCCATTTACTATATTGCCCTGAAGAGGTTGCCAGACCCAATCGGCCACTCAGTAATTGGGACCTCCTTAAAAGTGTTTTCTCAATTTTGCTCCTCTCACAAATTTTCACCTCATCAAGACTTCGCACAACCGCTCATCTTCAACCCCAACATTAAGATAGGTGGCAATCTCCTCACACACACTTGGTTACCTCCTCTACAAAATGCAAAAGTAACAGATCTCTACTCCTCCTCGTCTCTTCTCTCCTTTTCTGAAATCCGACATAAATTTGGCCTAAATGCTTCTCATAATTTTAAGATCTTTCAGTTGAGACACCTAATAGCACAAGTATTTGGTACTGCTTCCCTAGAATCTAAGCTTCAACCTATATTGGAAGGCTTCCATGATCTATCTTCCAAGCCACGCTGCTTGTCCCTCTTTTACAACTACATCATCTCCACAGGACACACTGATCCTGTACCCGGTTCCAAAATCTGGTCCTCTCTCTTTCCAGGACAGTCACTGAATGGTTAAAAGTCTGGCAAGATTTATATACCTACATCTTCCAAGATAAACTGCGACTTGCCCAATACCATATACAACATAACCTATATTATACACCAGTAAAATTAGCCAAAATTGGCCACCTGCCCAACTCTAATTGCTCCAGATGCAGTAAAGGTGAAGGAAATTTAGTACATATTTTCTGGGACTGTGCTAAAATTGCCCCCTTGTGGCTGCCGATTCAATCCAAATTGGACCCAATACTTGGTCTGGGGACCTCTTCACAGTGGAGATCTGTATCCTAGGGATTTACACCACTATCCGGATTAAAGAACGGAAATATCACATGGCACTAATTTCCATGGTGGTAAAAAAAACTAGTGCTTAAACACTGGTTGGATCAATTACCTATCTCCTATAATGAATGGCTAAATGACCTCTCAGCCTACTTCAGGATAGAACGCTTGATTGCTGGCTCCCATAATAATCTGGCATTATTTGATAAAAAATGGGGTAAATTGTATGCCTTACATCTGCACTGAGGGAGGGAGGGAGAATGGGATGGGGAAGGGGTTTCCTTTCTCTTTTTCATCGGCTTTCCATAATACTCGCTAAGTGGATGGTTGCATCTATGTATCATACCTGTTATGAATACTACTATGTTTAGAATTTAAAACCAGTAAAGAAGTTGAATTGAAACACTTGAGCCTTCATATACCCACCCAGAGGATCAGCTGACCTCTATCCAATTACCCTAACGCGGTGATGAACCCTTAAAATTATCCCAAACTGGCCTTTTAAAACTGGCCAGACACTACAGAACCTGCCACTGGATGTCCACTAACAAAACACTCCAAACCCCTGCATACTGTATAACACAACATAATAGGTCAATTGGCCTTTTTCTGCTGCAACTTCTATGTTTCTTTAAAAAAATATTTACCAGTAACAGAAAGCCTTTTTTCTTCCATGGCACTGGAATGTTGGGACTGCATTATATATGTGCAGGTCCCTTCAAACCCAAGAGAGATGGCTACATGGTTTCCTAGGAAACTAGGCTGTACCTGATCCTCTAAGGCTGCAGCCATGCTACTCTGACTCTGCTTCTCTATTTCTCCAGTCTGCTTCTGGTTGTCTGTAGCAGGCCATTTGTTTTATATATCTGGGTGTGGGGAAGAATGCTGTTTCTCTTTCTTTTCCCTACACTCCAATCTGTTGAATATGAGTTTACATTACAGTATTTATAAAACAATCAATCCACCTATGGCTCCAGCCAGCTCCGACCTGCTGAGATTAGAGCCCCTTCATTATGAAATGCCATTTTGATAGGGTTAAGGCACACAAATGCATTAGAGAGTTTGAAATTTGCACTGAAAACTTAATTTTTTTTCTCAAGCCTTTGAACGTTTTGGATCTTAAATTGTTTCAAGAAATGTTTCTCTTACAGATGTTGGTGTAAGTATTTATTGTAGTTTTGTATTTGTGTATTATATAGGGAATAATAGATGGGGCGGTGTGCATCACGAAAATTTAATAGGATACCTGAGGTGTGTGATGCTGCATAATCCCTGAGAGCAAAGCTTGAGGGATTTATAACAGCATCACACACCAAGGGTGTGTATTATATTCGAGTCTGCACATCATCCCATCCTTTATTTTTTATAATTTGTGGTCATCAGTTTTTTCCTCAAAATGTTTCCATAATAAAAAAGCTCCCCCCCCGACACTTGCTCGATTCTATCTTACACTTGCTTCACAATATACATGTAAACATTAGCTTAATCAGATTACAAAAAAAATATCAATAACAATATGTTTTCTGTTGTGCCAATGATCCCATCACACTTCAAGTCTCCCTCAGTACTCAAAAGCCATCCCCATGATTCCTTACCAGAACTGAACTGCTATATCATTTTTATGTTGGCTCGCGCATGTGCAGCCAACATATTGCAGTAGTAGCAGATTTGAAGGTGCGGTCAGTGTTGGGTGAACACAGGGCATGCATCGGGTGTGTCCCTCATTCCCAAAGCAGCCAGCAGCAGGTGCTGACATCATGCATCCCTAATGTGGCCACCAGATCTAAGAAAAGGTCCGCTGCAGTGAGAGCGAAGCTCTCATGCAGTGAGACCTCAACACACCTCCTGACGTGCATGCAACATGGTGGCAGTGACTGCCATCGCCTCCTGTTACAATGCTGACAGGGGAGCCCACTCCCCATTGGCATAATAACCCCCTCCCATTTAAAATGTATGCCGAGGGGGTGCCCAATCCCCCTTGGCATCATACACCCCTCAAAAGCTCTTTCTTTGCAGACGGGGGGGCCCAATCCCCATCGGCATTTATCTCCGTCCCTGTTTATTTTGCCAGTGGGGGAGCCCACTCCCTGTCGACATAATGTCTCCCCTCCCTTTTGTTGTGTGCCGAGGGAGGTGCCCAATCCCCCTCTGCTTGTGTGTCCCCTCCCTTCAGTATTTGCTGATGGGGGTGCCCAATCCTCCGTCGGCTACAGCATCCCCCCAAAAACACTTATGTGACATGCTGGGAGCCAACCCCAGTGTGCCAAATCCCCTACAAAGGACAAACCATCCCGCAATGTTTTTTTTTTTAACCTGTAAAAAAAAAAAATGGTACCTCACGGTCTCCCTGCCCCCTCCCACAACCCACCCCACCCTCTGTGCACCTGCCTCCCAACACCCTTCTCACCCCATATTTACCTCTGGAGTCTGGCGTGACGATCTTTGGTGGACTGGGAACAAGTCTGCACCTTTCAAAGCCGATCGCGAACTGAAGAAATGCTGGTAAGCTGTATAATGGCATAAATAGAGGGGTTTCAACTTTGGTGCATATTTCAGCCATTCTGGGGAATTTTGGCACCAAATTTTCAACATGGGGTTATTGGGACCCCTCCTCATGAATTCAGGCACTGTCATGGTGTTATTTGGTCCTGAAAGGTGATTTTGCAGTCACTGCATGGAATCACTTTTTGGGACCGATTAACAAAACGACAGTGCCACTCTTCATGCAGGGGGCTCTCAAAAAGCCTATGTTGCAAATTTGGTGGGAAAAAAACAAAAAATGGCTGTTTTACAAGCGTGCGTTGTGCAGTTTCCACGCACGCTCGTAACTTTGTGAATTTGTAATATTTACACTCCAGATTTTCAAAATTGTCAATTTTCCACACTTCCTTATGAACAGTACAGCTGTCATTTTACATATCCTCTGGCTGAAATGTATTTTCGCACGTCCGGTGCAGAATAGCGCGGTTGCTGTGAGAAATCAGTTTTTGAGACAGTTTGAGGAAATGACAGTGATACTGTTCATGAACAGAACTTCTAAAATGCACATGTTGAAAATCTGGTGACAAAATTCCATACAATGGCTGTTTTACAAGTGTGTGCTGTGCAGTTTCCACGCACCCTTGTACCTTCGTAAATTTGCAATATTTTCATACCAGATTTTCAACACTGGCATTTTTTCACACCTCCTTATGAACAGTACAGCTGTCACTTTTCACATCCTGCCCTAAATGTGTTTTCGCACCTGTGGCACACAATGGTGTGGTCACTGTGCGAAATCAATGTTTTGGACAAATTAACAAAATCACAGTGCCACTATTCATGAGGGGAGGTCCCACAATGCCGACATTAAACATGTGGTTAAAAAAATCCCAAAAATAATTGGGTTACGGATGTGTGTTGCACAGTTTCTATGCATGCTCATAACTTAACCAATTTTTCATATTTTCACTCCAGATTTTCAACGTTGCCATTTTTTTGCATCTCCTCATGAACAATACAGTTGTCATTTTCCACATACTGCCCAAAATGTGTTTTTATCCCTGTGTCACCAAATGGCATAGCCACTGTGCAAAATCACCTTTCAGCTAACAAACAGCCCATGTTGAAATTTGGAGTGAAAATACCAACACATGCCTACGGTGTTACGGTTCCCAACTGTAGCACCCCACCCTGTAGAGACTGACAGGTGTCAGGGGTGTGACTTGGGATCATCGTCTGTAATGCTCACACCATTCCACCCCCCACCCTGCAGCCAGTGACAGGCATCATGGTGTGCCTTGCATTGTTCAGCCACAAAGTTCACCCCATTCTCCTGTACTGCACCCACCTCAGCGTATTTCCTTATGGAATGGGGTAAGTATAATGCCCAAGGACCCCAAAGCACACCACAACACTTGTCAGTGTATACAGGGTAGGGTGAGTTACAATGGCATGACTGTTATAGTTGATGACCCAAAGGCACACCCCCCAATGCCTGTTGTTCTCTACAGGGTGGGGATGGGGTTGGTGTCACTTCAATACTTCACTGCCATTCCTATTATGCATCTCTAACTCCAGCACTACCAATGCCAATGCCAGTGAGACAACATTTGGCATTGACAAATGCTTGTTGTTTTAATTATAGTACCTGGTTTAATATCTGCTATGTGGGCATAAAGTAAGTTTGTATTTTTGATGTGCCCTTACAGTAATTGAAGCTACTATGTTGTGATTGTGATGTTTTTTAGAATACTAATATATTTCATGGCACAGCTTCAGGGAAACCAGAACAAGTGGTCACTGTCTCACGCACAGTAGTAGCATTGACTGTGCGTGTGAATGCCATAATAACCATCCAGTTATTATGCCAAATAATAGCTGCCCATCTCCACAGGAAAAAATGATGGCTAGTTATTATATAGCATATATTGTATTGTTATTTCATATGTACTTATATGTATGATGTTTTTACTCTACAGCACTCAGAGCTATTTTGGATGGACATTTTATACATAAAGATGGACTGTACTGGATTGGACTCCATCAGTAACCTGTGTGTCCCCCAGTGCTGCCTGGACCCATGACAGCCAATGCTACCTGCCCTGCTGCTGCTGCCACCAGAAGCACACAACAAGGGGAGAGCACACTGGCAGGTGGAACACCTGCCCAACCACCTTTGGTTGCTCCCTCTTTTTGCTCAACTGCTGGCACTGCCTTCCCTGCCATTGATCATATACTGGAGCACTTCTGTCTAAGCAGGAGCACCTGTCAATGTGGCTAGTCAGTCTGCTTGCCTCCATGACTCCTCTCTCTCTCTCTCCCCTTATCCCCCCTTATGCTTGGTCAACTCCATCAAGCAGCAGCCCAACTGAGTGAGAAGAAAAGTGCACGTCATGCCTCTCATTCTGTCTCCCTGCTGCTCTGCCGAAGATCCATGCAGTGCTCTGTTGAGAGCAATAAAATGTAGTCCATGCCCGTCTTTGCCCTCTAGTGTCCCACTACAGACGGGAGTAGGGTTGTCCAGTTCAAGTCTTATAATGAGTGGGGTAACAACCTTTATCCTAAAAACATAAAGAAAGTCAGCTGCTGGCCCTGCCCAGCAAGGTTACTCCAGGCCTCTCAGGGCATCTATTCCTAGCACTCCAATAGCCTGCCCAATTCCTAGCTACTGTACTAACTCCTCCAGGAGAGCCACAAAGGCAACCTCCTCAGACAGCATTGGAAACAGGACCCCCAAATACACCTTGGGATTCCAGACTCCCTCCACCATCCAGAGCAGCCACATGGGACCCTCCAGCAATGTAAGAGCTTCTTCTTGTTTTTTATTATTAGTTTGACCAGAACTGATGGAGAGGGCCTTGTTGCAGTGGCCAAGCTTACGACCAACACTCCCCATCCCTGTCCCTAAAATCTAACAAAGAAATCCAATGAGAGAGTCCTAAAAGGACCATTTGCACACCCCTTCATCTAAGAGGAAATACTTTCCTGGAGACCAAATTATGGGTTTTCCCCAGAGGAAGTGCTCTTTCCCTCCTGGTCCTCCCCGTCCCATAATAGTACAGAAGATCTGCATCTCTGTGCTAACTGTGACAGGGTAGAATAGGACCCTGTCCCATTTTTTTGAGAAAGTGTTTAAATGCAAGGATCTGTATTCTTTCCTTTTCTGTCTCCTCTGTCTAGTTGCGCAACCAAATTTTCCTGTGAGACTTTGGACTTGTTCAACCTGAACAGTTTCGCAATCCTTTACCTCTCACTGTCTCTCTGTTTTCTCTTGCTTTCTGTTTTTCCTCCCTTGCATATCTAGATCTGTTGATATAAGAATATGTACAAATCAATATATGGAAATGAAACTGATAATGGGATCACTTTTGTTTAGAAAATATGGTGTTACTATTGAAATGTATATATATATTTATAACTTGAGATGACTGTAAAAAGCTAGAGGTTACTTAGGTGCAAATACCTGAGCCTTTTGCAGTTGTTGTGGGAACCTCAGGAAGTTCTCAATAGTCTAGCAGCTCCTGAAATTTACAAAGGACAGGATGCTTGCAAAGGATGGGGGTTGGAAAAGAGTTATAAAAACAGCTAGAAGCTGATCTGCAAGGGGAGATTTTACAAGAACAATTTTATTTTGCTTCTGTACATAGTTATTCTGAACAGGTTTATTTTTATTTTATGTTACTGCAACTACAAATAAACAGTTTTGTGGAATTTTACAACTGCTCCTGGGTTTCCCCTATGCTTCCTGACTTGTGCCTTGATGACACTAACTATCAGGCTTGTGTATCACTTTTGTGTTACAGAAAAAAGCCTTGCATACCAAGGTAAGTGTCAAAACGCATACATTTATTAATACTGTAAAAACCGCAGAAAGCACATTAATAGAGAGGAGAGCTATCCACTCACCATGAGGTTGAAAACTCACCATGCACATTTGATGCTCAATACGTCTTCATCATGGGGCCTGTAACAGTTTGTTCTCTGCTGAAGCCTACACCCTTCTGTGATGAACTGTGCTGAAGCACTTCTTGCCTTTCTTACGTATCACTGTTGTAGTATGTATGTACTTATCCTGAGGAAATACTGGGGTAGCCATGCTGGTTGTAAACCGTGCCTGCTTAATTGCAGTCCAATTGAAGTTCATGTCATGTCCAAGGAGGCACTTGTCTGTGTCCAGCTCCTGGAATAAAGGTGGGCTTATTACCCTTAAGCTGCACCTGAACCCATCTGTCCCCCAAACCCAAGATTATTACAGTGGCAATGAAGTTAAATGGAGCCATGGGTGCCAGGGCTTGTTGGGTAAGCATGCTAAATGTTTTTAAAAGTTGCAGTGCCCAAAGTTCATCAGGAGCCATGATGTAAAAGTTAAAGAAAACCTCCCCTGCCTCCCTGTGCATCTGTCTGAATCTCATTTGGCTTTCTGTCCAGCTGCAGTAACCCTCCAGTCCCACCTGACAGCCTTGGTCTGATGATAGAGATCTGGTGTCTGCACCAGCAACATAAGGAAAGGTCCCTTTTGTAGCTTTCAGTGGAGCCACTGACAGCATGACCACATGCTTTTATGAGGAAAAAAGGGCGAAAAGTGAAAGTCATTTTGCAGTCAACTGCCACTCTGCCTTGCAATGCCCAGATGTCTCGATCCAGTGGGATACATAGAAGCATAGAAGCTGTCAGCAGAAAAGGACCTCTTGGATCACCTAGTCTGTCCTAAAGTCCCTATCTATTGTGCTACTATAGACTCTGTTCAATCTCCGGCCTTCCTCCCTCCAGCCCTGTTACTAAGGTCCCTGTGTCTATCCCATGCATGTCTGAATCCTGTTACCATTTCCGTACCCACCACCTCTGCTGGGAGGCTGTTCCAGAAGTCCACCACCCTCTCCGTGAAGAATTATTTCCTCACATCCCCCTCTAAGTCTCCCTTCCTTCCAGTTTCATATCATACCTCCTTGTCCTGGAGCATCTCTTTCTATGAAAAATGCCACCCTCCTGAACCTTGTTAATACCATTGAGGTATTTGAATGTTTCTATCATGTCTCCTCTTTAACTCCTTTCCTCCAGAAAGTACATGTTTAATTCCTTGAGTCTTTCCTCGTAGGGCTTTTGATGCAGGCCATGCACCATTTTGGTTGCCCTTCTCTGCACTACCTCCACCCGATCTATGTCTTTCCAGAGATGGGTCCTCCAAAACTGAACACGGTATTCCAGGTGGGTCCTCACCATCGATCTATACAGGGGTAACACTACCTCCCTCCTTCTGCTGGTGATACCCCTCCCTATGCACTCCAGAATTCTACTAGCCTTTCCCACTGCCTTATCACACTGCTTTGCTACTTTCAGGTCATCTGTTATGATGACTCCCAGGTCCCTTTCCTGTTTTGTGATTGTTATCCCCCTGAATTGATACTTTGCTCTTGGGTTTATGTGCCCCATGTGCATAATCCTGTACTTCTTAGCATTGAAGCCTAGTTGTCATACCCTTGAACAGACTTGCAGATTTTTCACATCTTCTCTTATTTTTTTCACCCTTCATGATCTCCACTTTGTTGTAGATTTTTGTGTCACCCATGAACAGGCATACTTTACCATCTGGCCCCTCTGCAATGCCACTGATAAAGACATTGAAGAGGACCATTCCCAGTACCGACCCTTGTGGCACCTTGCTGATTACTGTGCCTTCTTCCGAGTGAGCCCCAGTTACCACCACCCTCTGACTCCAGTTTCTTAGTCAACATCATACCCAGTTTACTACCTTTTAACCCACTCCCAGGATGCACAGCTTGTTTACCAGTCCCTTGTGTGGAACGGTGTAGAAAGCCTTATTGAAATCCAAGTATGCTGCATCTACTGCTCCTCCCTGATCCACCTCCCTGGTCACCCAGCCAAAGAATTTGATCAGGTTTGTTTGGCAAGATCTATTCTTCCCCCTGTGAATCCATGTTGCCTCAGATCCTGTAATCTACTGGCTGTAAGGTATCCCCCAATCCTGTCTTTTAGTAGTGTTTCCATAACTTTGCTCACCATGGAAGTCAGGCTTACGGGTCTGTAGTTCCCTGCTTCCTCCCTTTTCCCACTGTTGTGAAGTGGGACCACATCTGCCCTTCTTCATTCCCCAGAACTTCCCCAGTGTCCAGTGATAGATTGGACAAGGCTGTCAGAAGCACAGTCAGCTCCTCTTTTAGATCCCTCAGTAACCTGGGGTGAACCCTATCAAGCCCCACTGCCTAATCCACTTTTAGTTTTGCTACTTTCCTGAGGACTGTCCTCCATAAATGGGCTAGTGTCCACCTCCCTTTCCTTACTGCTCTTTTTCCCTAACTGTGGCCCGGCCCCTACCCATTTCTTCATGAATACTGAATAAAAGTACTTGTTCAGTATGTCTGCTTTCTTCTGGTCCTCTTCCACACTTTCCCCCATTCCCCTTTTAATCTTACTATCCATGCCTTGCTCTTTTTCTTTTTGCTTATGTACCTAAAGAATGTTTTATCCCTCTATTTTACTGACTTGGCAATCTTCTTCTCCATCTGTGCCTTTGCGATCCTAACTGCTTTCCCTGCCTCCCTTTGTTTCTCCTGATAACCCTCCCTATGCTCTTCCTTCTGTGTTGACTTGTACCTTTTGAATGCTTGCTTCTTAGTCTTTACTTTCTCTGCTGCTTCCCTAGTGAACCATAGTGGTCTCTTTTTTTCTCTTGCTGTTCTTAACCTGCTTGATACAGTGGTTTGTTACCTTCTTAAGATACTTCCTTATCTTAGCGCACTATTTCTCTACCTCATCCATTTGTCCTATCCCTGCTTGGGCTTCCCAGAGGCACTCCCCCATTTTCTTGAAATTGGCCTTCCTGAAGTCCAGGAGCCTTGTTTTAGTGTGGCTCGATTCAAGCCCAGTTTTTGTATTGAACCGCACTGTACGATGATCACTGGTCCCAGGTGGCTCCTCACTGTGATGTCAGTGACACTGTCCCCATTTGACAGTACACTGTCAAGTATTGCACCTCCATGAGTGGATTAATTAACTAGTTGCCTGAGGAATGCCCCCTGCAAGGAGTCTAAGAGTTCCCTACTTTTAACTGTTGCTGCAGCCATGAGGCTCCAATCCACATCTGGTAGACTGAAGTCCCCCACCAGCAATACCTCCCCCGTGTTAGCGATTCCTTGAATTTCTTTCATTATATCCTAATCCCCCTTCGCCTCCTGTACTGAAGGTTTGTAGATCACCCCTGTTCAAATTACGGCTCCTTTCCCAGTCTCCAGGGTGACCCGCAGTACCTCTGCTTCTCCCTGTTCCCTCTGTATTTCTGTGGCTTTTATGCTTTCCCTCACGTAAAGAGCCACCCCTCCTCCTTTTTATCTACCCTGTCTCTCCTGAATAAAGCATACCCTGGTATGGCTACATCTCAGTCCTGAGTTTTATTGCACCTGGTCTGTGTAATTGTGACTATGTCCAGGTCTGCTGCTGCCACAGTGGCCTCTAGGTCTGCCATCTTGTTGCCCAGACTTTGAGCATTTGCACAAATGGCTCTCCAGATTGTACTGCCACCTCCCCTCCTCTTTCCCTTATGCCATCCTCTGTTTCCTCTACTATTTTCTTTCCTCTTACCCCCTCCCTCTCCCTCCTGGTTTGCTATTTGTATTTGTATCTTTTCAGACTTCTCACTTTTGGGATTCTCACTGCTGACCCTGTAATCGTGCGTGAGGGGGTCTGTGTCTTTCTGCTTTATTCTGCCTCCCCCCTCAGCTAGTTTAAATGCCTTCCAATGCAGCATTTAAACTGCTCTCTGAGGGTCTCAGTTCCCCTCCAGGATGTAGGCCATTACCCCTGTACAGGCTTCTATCCCTCCAGGTGGAGCTCCAGTCCCTAATGAGTCCAAATCCCTCACCAACACAACAAAGATGAAGCAAGCAAGCACTAACTCTGTTCTAGCCTGCACAGCCTCAGGACTAGTGTGCAACAGTGCCCTCTAGGCAGGAGGACTGTATTGCAAGATAAAAGCAGGGAAATTAAGACAGTAGCAGCACCTAGTATCCAAAGTGAGAAATTGCAGTCAAGTAAGTGGTGAGAAATTGCAGTCAATTGAATGCAAGGAGCACACAATAAAGGGAAAAAAAGTAGTTTTTGTTTTTCTGAAAAACAGAGCTATGGAGCAGTGATTGCTGGTATGACAATGAATATAGTACTTATTCGGTCCACAGGGGCTAGAGGTCACTTACCACATCAGTGAATTGCTGGCAACATGGCATCAATCCTATGGGTGCCAGAATTCAATGATTTTAAAGAGAACTCTGATTCTTATTTGGAACATTTTAAACACTGGTTGGCAGTGAATAAGGTTGCTGAGGTCAAGAAGGTGGATATCTTCCTGGCAGTTTTTGGACATACAGTGTATGAACTCCTCAGAAGTTTGACTGCACCAGTCAGGCTGCTGGATATGTAGTATGACCAAATCACAGAGACCCTTTTGTGCCATTTCAAGCCCAGCCAATTCTCATTATAGAGTGCTTTTGTTTCCATCATCAGAACCAAGGGGAGGGGGAAGGTTTTGCCAACTACATTATTGCACTGAAGTGTCGCAAGCACCTATAAGTTTGGCCAGTTTCTGGATGATGCCCAGCTGGATCAATTTGACTGCAGTCTGCGGGGATAAGGCTGTCACAAAGAGCTGCTGTCAGAGAAGGACTTAATGTTCAAGTTAGCCTGTGATATTGTGCTTACTTTGGTGCTCACTCAGAAGGACACCAGGGAGTTAGTGAAATGGGGGGTTCACAAAATCACCCAAACACTAGGGACCAAAGGACATTCCAAGCCATGAAGTTGTCTACCACCATCTCACCAGTGGCCACAAGGTTATCAGAAACTAGCATTGCAGACCAGTTGCACAAAATTGAAGCAATTTTGTTACCATTGTGGAGGTAACCACCAGCAAAGCACATGCTGATTATGGCAAGAACAATGCCATGACTTTGGAAAGTGGGCAATGTTATGAGAGTGTGCAAAGGTGCATCATGTGTGGCTCATGTACAGTATGTGACATACATCATACCAGTGACTGAACCAAAAGAGTACAAGTTGGAACTGTTTGCTATCTACAAAAGTCAAGGAAATGGGGATGGAATTTGCCTCCAGATCAAGTTGGTGGGCAAACTGATTAGCATGTAGCTTGACACTAGGGTGTCAGTATCTCTTGTGCCAGAGCATATCTTCCTGGAGAACCTCAACAAGTAACACTACAACATCACATATTCAGCTCACTACTAGCATTAGTGCAAGGAGACAGACCTTCATTAGTGGGAAGACACTGGCTGGAGAAGATCAAACTGAACTGGGAAAAGATCTTCACCTTACAACAATGGTGGCCAATACATGGCTCTAGATCCACTGGTGTATCTCAAGAGATTTTTGGTGGATTCTGGGGCAAAGGTTGCATTTTCAAATCAATTAAGATCCTTACAGCTGATGAGCATGCAGTAATTATCGTATTTTTGTTCACTTTATTGTTGGTGGATCTCAGAGCATCTTGAGATCCACCAAAATGGATCCCAATACAAGGTGTACTGGCCACCACTGTCTTACAAAATGTGACAAAACCTTCTCAAGATATAGTGAGGAAATTGTTAGACAAACATGGTCCTATTTCCCAAGACAGTGTTGGTGCCATCCAGGATTTCAAGGCAAAGATCCAGGCGCCAAACAGGTGCCACTACAATTTTCCACAAACCTCAACCAATGCCCTACACCTTAAAAGAAGTGGTAGAGAAAGAACTGGATCATCTTGAGAGATATTGTATCATGCCACAGTAGAGGTGAGAGACTGCGCTTGCCCCTATCATCATGGTATCAAAGCAAAATCAAGTAGTGAGGCTATATGGTGACTACAGGGTTACAGTGAACTGTTGTATAGAATTTGAAACACATCCACTACCCAATGTAGAGGACTTGCTTACCACACTGGCAGGTAGAGGGTTTGTCAACTAATTGGGACATCCTTTGTATACCAACAGCTGGAGTCAGAGCCTTGTCACACCACATATAGTCACAAGAGACTTTACTGATATTGCCTGGGCTATGGAGTTTCTTCAGTGTTAACAATCTTCCAGCACATAATGGACTAGATAAGGCATGGGTTGGACCATCTAGTCTACTGTATGGATATATTGGTAACAGTGCCCACAATGGAAGAGTATCTGATGATCCTCAACCAAGTCATGTCCAGACTGAAGTGGTATGGCATGAGAGTGAAGCTAGCCAAATGTCAGTTTCTAGAAGATATTGTCATGTACCTGGGCTATCAGATTGACACCCATGGCCTGCACTGAACAGACAGCAAAGTGGCAGCAATTGTCAATGCACTGGCACCAACAAATGTGACTGAGTTATGATCATTATTGGGCCTCTTGAACTATTTGGGATGCTTCCTGGCAATCTTGTCCATACTGCTGCTATTGCTACATGACTTGCTGCAAAAAGAAGCAAAATGGAGTTGGTCACCAGAGTGTGAGGCAATATTCCAGTCTTCACACTATTGTTGTAAGGGTAGAAGAAGGACATGTGACCCATATGGACTACCCTCCGATTTCTCAGTGGTGGAGTTTAATATTGTTTTGTGATATGTATTTTTCAAGGTCAGATTTGAAACTTCTCTTATTTGCACAGTGTACCAATAATATAGGAAGTGAGTTCCATACGTTTTCTATTCTCTGGGTGTAATAATATTTTCTTTTTTTCTGTTCTGAAGTTTTGCCTTTTCATCTGTTTACTGTGGCTGCTAAAATTATTGTTTAAGTGATTTTGTTCTATACCCATCAATTCCATGATGACGTCAAGGATGCGGTCACATTTTTCAGTAGGGCCTTCAGGGTGTTACAGGATAAACATATTCCTGTGGCCATGATATAACTTAGGGGATTTGCCAATAAGTTGCTTGACCATAAATTGCTCATGCTGCTTAGGGATTGAGATAGACACTTGGGGGCTCTTTAAGGCATCTGGTAGTACTGCTGACTGGGAAAAATACAGGCAACTGTGTACCCTGGCCTAGATATTCAAAAGTGAGCTCAGAACATGTGCAATTGGATGTGCCATGCAATCCAGATGCGCCACAGCACAAAATTGCAATATTCAGCAGATCTGCCACAGAGATGCTCTAGTGCAAACAATGCTGAATATTGCAAAGATGTGCTATTGCACAAACAGAACTGTGCCAGAGCAACCTGAAATGTGCTGGAGCAACTGTGCAGGCTGAATATAGTAAATGGAGCAAGTTGCACCAGGTGACAGGAAAAACACACACAGCTGTGCAAAGGCACAGGACTGCGTCAGTGGAGGCAGGGCACAACCACAATGGCAAAGGAGGGGAAGATGGCACAGGAACAGTGCAGAGCCCAACACCCATAGACACGGAGTAGAGCACCACACAGTCATGGGTAACCAACAGGGCAGGGCACACAACAGTCATGGCACAGAGGGCTGTAGGGAATGAGTGCCCCAGAACCAGATTCCGAACAGCCAGCATGGAATAGCCAGGCACTGTTGCCATCACGCGAAGGTACCATGCAGGCACAGTGGTCCACAGGCACACTGGCAGACAGGCACATGGCATTATGCAACACATGCCAAACAGGCATACAGGGACACAGGGCAGGGTACCCTCACAGCACAGCAGCCTGAGGAAGGCAACACAGCAGGGGTGGACACCATGCTGGACATGTGGACATGGGTACAGAACACTGTGGCAAACTCAGAGCCAGCCCACCCCCCCAGTATCCCATGGAAGACCGACACACAGGGATGTGACAGGCAAGGTAGTGGGTACACACTGGTGTCACACTGCAGATACACCATTGACCATGACATGTCCCATCCAGACCCCCACCATAGTCAACAACAGCACACTGAAGCAACAGGCATGTGAGGGAGTCATAGAAACACACAAGCAAATATGAAACAATACTTTAATACAAAAATGGGAACAAAACAGTAAGGAACAGGCAACTGGAAGGATACATCAGTGAACGAACAATACTAAATAAATAAGGGGCACAAGCCAACAGTGATCCAGAAAAGGTGAGCAAAGACAACAAACATCAATGACAAGCAGTGGGAACAGGGGTGAGAAGGAAGAGCGATGGGAGTGGAACAACAATGTCCATGGTTACTTGGGATATGGGGAAGGAAAACCTGGGGCTATATACAAAAATGTCCTTGGCCTAATGGTGCAGCTGATGGATGGCCACATTCATGCGTCGCACCTCAGTGACCAGTGTCCATGTGACTGCAAGCTGGCTCCTAGATAGGCGGATGTGGATGGCCATCTGATTGAACATCCTGAATGCCAACTGCTGCAGCTGTAGTATTCCGCCACCGAGGATGCCCACAAGGCATTGTCCTCTCCCTGGTCCTGGATGACCTATGCAAGAGAAACACAGAACAACCACTGAGTGACAGCTCCCACACAGCGAAAGCCTCCCCCACCGGGCTGTGTATGTGTATAGGTCTGAGGCTGGGCAGACCCATGGACAAGGCAGCCAACAGCACATGCACAGCGGACACCGACAGTAGCCCGGGAAATCGTGTCACACAAGGAAGGTGATGTTTGCCAAGGAGTACCTAGCATTGTGACATGCAGAAACACCCCACAGCAAGAGACCATTGCCCCCAGGTGCAACAATCAAGCAGGCCCAGCAGCATCTGCATGTGTGCACTATGGGTCACACACAGCCACCATCAGTGACAGCAACAGGGTAAAAGCACACAGATGCCGTGTGCACAATGGGACAACCACATGCTGCTGGCCAACACTGGCAACAGTGCCTGAGAACCAACACATTGGTCTGCTATGTGGAACGGTCCCCCACCAACACCAAACCCCAGGTACTGAGGACAGCTGCATTTGTCATGCACTTATCTGCCACCTGTCCCACAGGCCCAGCTGCTGCCCCATTGGCTGGCTGTCTGCCACGCCTATCAGCCTCCTCCCTGACCTGCCTGTGCACCTCTGGCCCTGAAAAGGAAACACAAAAAAAAAAATGGACAATGAGTAGTATGCAATCAACAGACACACAGCCCAAACCAGCACAACATGATGAACTATGCCACACAGCGCCATGTTGGGAACTGATGCCACAGCCCGCAAGCTGGGTACAACATGGTGCGTCACTGGCACAGTGCAACACAGGGACACGGTGCGCAGCATGGCTGCACAACAGCACCCACACACCCAAACAAGGTGGCCCTGCCCCGTGTGCAGGTGCATACGCACCTGCTGAACACCCAGTGCCCTTCCTAGCATTCATATGTGACATGCACAATGCACAGACAGATGTACCTGGTTGTGGGACCAAGGGCCTGCAGTCTTCTGAGCCTGTCTGGATCGTGCCGGCACAGGTCACCATACCAGTGCCAGTACTGTTCAGCCATCCTGGGGACACCAGTGCACCTTTCCAGGCCCTCTGCAACATGGCCCACACCTGGGACTGTGCCTCCTGCAGTTCCACTGCCTCAAACAACTGGTCCTGCAGTGGGTTGACCAGTGTCATGAAGTTGGCCATCTCCACTTTGCTCCAGTTCTGGCCAGAGGGCGGACTCTCCCGGCATGTGCCACAATGGCAGCTCACTAAACTAGGCCCACTGTTCTGTTTGCCACTATAAAGTGACCCCTGTAGCTCTGCTGCATTGGTTGCGTAACAGGAATGCACAGCACACCACTGCACAGCATATAAATGCATGATAGACATGTACCAATGGGATCTACCGTGCAGCACCGCACATGCACAATGCTGGAAGTATGGGTGGGAGACTGGGGTCATGTCCACAACCCATGTCTGTGCATCTGTGCATTGACGCAATCTTGTGAAAGTCATGCATTGCCACACATACTGCACAGCAATGGCACAAGAACAGCACCTGCATGGCGTTGGCCAATGGTGCAGCATGTTCTCATGTGTGGTATGCCACACATGCGCATCACTCCAGATGCACGATACACAGACATGCACGCATACGTGGTATAGCACACATATGTATTACTGCTGGATGCACGATACACAGTCATGTACATAGCACAGCAGGCCACGCACATGGCAAGTGCAGTAATGCATATCGCGCATGCATGGAAAATGCGCCGATTAATTGCTCCGGTGCATCCTGGTTGCGCATCACACAGCCAGTTGCACCTGGAGCAATTCTGCAATATTCAGCCAGATTATGCAAATTGCCTCATAAGCCAATGCCAGGTGCAAGTCAGCACATTAGCATCTCATTACTTGTTGCTCCATAGTCCAGGTGCATGAGTTGAGCCATAAAAGCGACACCACACAGCACTGGTCACTGACAGGAATTGCAGCCTTGAAGGTATGTTTGTTTACATTCTGATTGCTGAGAGCTGTATTGCACTTCCACAAGTTATATGTTGAACAGCAACAGGGGATGCTGCCAAAAAGCAAATCTGTGCCCCATTCCTGTTCACAGGTGGCATAATGTCAGAATCTGAGGGTGCAGAGGAACAGGGACCAGCCAGAAAATGCAGGCCAAACTTTACCAAGGATGAGAAACAGGCCCTGGTGGAGACATATCTTGACAGGGAGTAACTCCTGAGTGGGGCCACAGGGACTGCCCAGGAATGGGACACAGGCAGGGGTGAGGTGACCACCTATGTGAATGCCCATGGAAGCCTCAACCACACTCCACAGGAGCGCAAGAAAAAGATGGGCACAGACAAAAGCCAGATAAAAGAGAAGATTGCTACCATTAGGGCATCGCTCCACAGAACAGGTGGTGGACCCTCAAAAAGCACCCATCCTTAATGTGGAAGAGGAGCTGCTGGCAGCTACATTCACCCGGGCAGCCATTGAGGGTGTCTTAGGGGGTCCAGACAGGTGGCAGCCCTTCACAGCACTGTGTGTATGCCACTGGGACACCTGGCGGGGGTGGGTGGAGTGTGCAGGCCATCTGTGTGTCTGGTAAACAGCAGGTGTGCCACTAATGTGTTCATGTTGTGTCCTGGGGTGGTGCACCACCCACACAGCCACACCGAGGTCCAACATGGTTCCCAGCGTGTTGTGTGTGGGAACTATGTCATGGATGGGTGGTGCCTGGTCCAGAGATAATGCTACAGCTAGCATGCATGTCACATGGGTGTCTGCTGCAGCACGCATGTCACATGGGTGTCCACTGCAGGATGCTCATGCACGTGGCCATCAACTGTGGACACTTGCACCGGCATGTCAAACAGGACAGGGTCAGCACATTTGTGCTGTATGCCATTGGGGGGGAAGCCACTGCCTGTCAGTTGTGGCCATGTGCCACACATTGATGTGTGTGCGCACAGATGCGTACACATGTCCAATTCAATGCCTGTGTCTTGACGGGCATGGTCAGTGGCGCTGCCACTCTACATGCAGGGCAGGCACACCTATGGCACACGTGCAGACAATTTGCTGTATAGCTGACTACCTGTAATGCATCACAGACACACTAACCACTCTCCATTCTGTCTTACAGCTCCATAACTCTTTAGGGGTACTGTGCAGGCCGGACATGAAACCATGGCACAGGATGATGCTGTGTCATCAATGACCACTGGCATTGTGGATGCTGCGGTGGGGGTGCTGTCCTAATTTTGGTTTGGGGGACCTACTTGGTCTTGCAGATGAGGATGCTTTGGCAGACCTATTCTTGCAGGACAGCCTCCTTGTGCTTGTGCCGGCTATGCAGGACAATGATGACTTTGACAAAGATGATGATTTAACACAGATTTTTGGGTGCACGGGTGTCGACACCCCTACCCAAGTTCCAGTATTACCACAGGCAGTGGCAGGAAGTGCTGGTGGGCCAGGGAACATGCATGCACCCCCCGGGGGCCCACCCAGCAGCAAGAGACACCGCTGCTGGTGTTGGCCAGGAATGGGGAGCAAGTGTGGGAACTGATTCCACCAGTCAGGTCCAGCATGCTGCCATCATGCAGCAAAACCCTGCGGGAGACACTGTGCAGCACTCCCCAGGGGCCACCATCAGCACCTGCAGTCAGTCCCTGCCCCATCCACAGTCTCCTGTGTGATGTTCCCAGTCGAGGGATGTGGCACAGCAGGCCACCACTCCCCCATCTGTTGGCATCAGGACCATGATACGCCAGGCGCTGACAGGCTGGATGAGCACACCAGGCTTCTGTGGGACTCCATGGACAACCAGGCGATGCTCAGGGTAGAGATACGTGTGCTGCGGATTGAGGTGTGTCAACTGTCTGAGCATGGGGCCATGGGATGTGCCCAGCTGATTGGCGAGATCCAGCAACTGCGGGAGGCCACAACAGCATCACTGGACCGCAATGCAGAGACCACTGCTGCGGGCTTCACAATACCGGTGTCCACTAGTCACAGCAGGGCATGCAGGACTCCCCATAGTGCAATGGCTACACCTATGGCTCAGCATCTGGCGACCCAATTGAGGCTGACACCGCACACTGCCATACCCATTCCTAACACACCTGGCAACAGACTGTTTGCTGGTTCGTACATTCCCGTGAGGACCTGGTCACATTCTCAGGCCTCTACCCTCGTTGATGTGGTGATGTCACCCCCTGTGGCTGTTGAGCCACCTGAGGCTGTCACACAGTCAGGGTGTGGCCACCCCCATGGCTGTGGCAGTCGTGGATCCTCACAGTAGTCCTGACAGGTGCGCTGCCCAGTCTAGTCCCCTGCTGCCATTGCCAGCTGCGCACATAGCTGGCTGTGGCCTGGTTTGCATGCTGTGGCACTCGTGTGGCCTGGGTCATGGCTGGCATGTGTGTGGGCAGTAGTGCCAGACCATGTGGCATGGGCATGATGAGTGTAGCACTGTCTTGGCATTGCCTGTGTGGCAGCGCATACCCTCTGATCCATGCCACAGCCTGCAGTACTGCTGTGTGTGTCCATGCACATGGGTTCAGTGCTGTGTGTGACCTGCCTGGTGCTGTGTGACCTGTTGTGTACCCTGTGGCAGTACAGATGTGTGTGCCTGCATGCATGTGTGGTCCTGGGCATACACCAAATGGCACAAGACTATTTGGGTCTGTATTTGTTGTTCCGTGCAGGGGTCTGTGTGCATGTGCATGCCTGTGTGCCACCTGTGTGACTGGTGTGTGTCCTTGTGTCCCTGCATGCATCTCTCTGTGTCCATGCATGTGTGTGTGGTACTGTGCATGCCCTGCTTACCTGTGCAGTCCTCACCTGTGGTTCCCAAAGTGCTCCTTAACAATGGTGTCCTGGTGTCTCCTGGCACATGCAACCAGTCTGGAATCCCTCCTCTCCATGGCTGGCTGCCCACCGCCATCTTGCTGGTCCTCCTCCTCATCATCTGTACTGTTGCCCTCATCCACCTGGACAGGTATTCCATGGTCAATGGCCATGCTGTGCAGCATAAAAGAGGCCAGGAATATGCCACAGGCTTTTTCAGGGCTGTATTGTAGGGCACCACCTGACCTGTCTAAGCAATGGAAATGCATTTTGAGCATGCCAAAGATGTGCTCTATGAAGCATAGAAACATAGAAACATAGAATTTGATGGCAGATAAGGACTGCTTGGCCCACCCAGTCTGCCCATTTCCCTACCTAATGGATAAGCTGCAGATCCTAGTTAACCAGCAGCCTACTTCTTTCTACCCCAACCCCCTAGAATTGCCTTATGACTGTCCCATGCATGCTTGAATTCAACCACTGTTTTTGACTCCACAGCCTCCTCAGGAAGGCCGTTCCATGCATCCACAACCCTCTCTGTGAAAAAATACTTCCTTACATTACCTCTGAGCCACCCCCATCTACAAATTGTGCCCCCTTGTTCTTGCACACCTCTTTTTTTGAAAGATGCTACCCTCTTGGACTTTTCAGATTCCCTAGAGGTACTTGAAAGTTTCTATCATGTCCCCTCTCTCCCTCCTTTCCTCAAGGTTATACATATTAAGCTCCTTTAGTCTCTCTTCATATGTCTTCCGGTGCAGACCCTGCACCATTTTAGTTGCCCTCCTCTGGACAGCTTCCATCCTGTCTATGTTCTTGCGGAGACTGGGTCTCCAGAACTGCACACAGTACTCCAGATGGGGTCTCACCAGCTGTCTGTACAGAGGGATAATAACTTCCTGTTTTCTACTGGTGATGCCACTCCCTATGCATCCCAGTATCCCCCCAGCCCTTCTTACTGCCCCCTCATGATGTTACATGTAGCGATGTGTGCCTCATTGTACCTCTCCTCTGCACCATTGCTGGGTCAATGTATTGGTGTGAGCAACCAGGGTCGGAGGGGATATGCACTGTCACCTGAAGGGAATGCACATGTGTTTGTAGACACCCAGTATGGCTGTTGCCTGTTCCCCCTCACCACTCTACACTGCCACTACCTGCCCCCCATGTGCCCTTGCCACAGCCACCATGCACAGCTCATGTGCTACCATTGCCTGCACAACATGTGTGTCCTACCCATCTGTTGCTACTACTACACAGGCTTGTGGGACAACGTCTCTGCTGCGTGCATTATGCCACTGTTCTGGCCGGCCTTTGTGACCATTTAACACATGGCCACCCATGGTGCCTTGCATCCATGATGGTGCAGGGTGTTGCTGTGCATATGCCATGCATGCCCTGTGACCAGCACCTCATGGGCCTCTTTATGCATGCTTCCCTGCAATGTCATCAGGGTTCATTTCCATGCATGTTTTGTCACCTAGCACTGTCCTTGTTCCACACCACCCCTTCCAGCAGCTGTGTGTTGTTCCACACTACTGCGGTTGTTCTTCTTTTCCCCATCCCAAGTCATCAACTAGGTGCCCCATGTGGATTACCCCACTCAAATCTCTGGCGCAGGATAGATTGGTGCCAGATGAATGCATCATGTGTACTCCCAGGGTACGTGGCGCACACATTGATGATGCACCTTGTGGCATTGCACACCACCTGGCAATTGATTGAGTTGTGTCACTTCCTGTTCATGTATGCTGCACATTCCAGGCCAGGTGGTGCATGTATGGCTACATGGGTGCAGTCAATGGTCCCTATCATGCCTGGCATGCATGCCACCCTGTGGAATTCCTGCATGTTTGCTGTACGCTCTGCCTGTGTGCTTAGGAATTTGATGCACTCTGAAGCATGTGACAGCAAAGTGTTGAGGACCTGGGTGAGGAGGTGGGATGTGGCTGTCTGGGATATGCCAGTGGTGGCACTCACTGGTTTCTGAAAGGTGCCCGTGGCGAGCAAGCACATTACTGCTGTCATCTTTAGTCTTAACCGACATGGCATGGCTCCTTTGGGTGGATGTCTGCAGTTCATCATGGCACATTTCACACAGCTGCCTCAGAATTGCCCTGTTAAGGCGGTACCTGCCCACTATCTCTGTGTCACTGTAGTTCTCAAATGTGAACTGGGCACGGTGTTGTCTCTGTTAGGTGTACTACCAATGGGCCCTTCCACGGTCACGTTGTTGTTCCTCCCTTCTCCTTAGCCCCTCCTTACCTGCTCCATCAGGAATGCTGTTGCATCCATTTGTTCCTGGCTGTCCTGCTTTCTGCCTGTGGGGGTGTGCAGTTGAGCCTCTTCCTGTTATGCTCCTTATGCTGCGCATCTTGTGAATTGCTCCACAGTTGCACCATGTGTTTGGGCTGAATATGCCATTGCTCCACATATTCATGGTTACGCCCCCTCTATTTGCGCTGCATACATTATCTTTGCATTGCGCCACATTGGGAATTGCACTGCACAATTCCCCCTTTTGAATATATTTGGGCACATTTCTGGGTTGCAGGCGGCACTACTGTTGCGCAAGGTGCAGCTCCTTTGAATATCTAGGATCCCCGGGGTAAAAGCCACCAAACAAATTAAAAGTAATTACTACAAAACTCCCTATCTGCTATTGTGGGATCACCCCATCATTATTGGAAACAAATAAAACAATTTTCGGACAGAGCCATGGCCCTGTGCCTCCTGACATGCTCATAAATGGTATACGAACATACAAATTTGCCAACAGAAATAGGCAACAATCTGTCCACTATCATTGATGCCTTCAATGAGCAGTTCAGTGATCTCTTCTTGTTTACTGGTTCCTTCCCCTCAGATGATCTCCTTTCTTTCAATCCAATTGCCCACCTGGATCATAATTAGGACACCCACCCTCCTTTTTATTTCAGAGTGGTCAAGGATCCTGTGGTTTGTAAATTGCTTAACATAGAAACATAGAATTTGATGGCAGATAAGGACCGCTTGGCCCACCTAGTCTGCTCATTTCCCTACCTGATGTATAAGCTGCAGATTCTAGTTAATCAACAGTTTACTTCCTCCTACCCCCCACTAGAATTGCCTTATGCCTTCTTGAATTCTTTCACTGTTTCTGACTCCACAATCTCCTCAGGAAGGTCTGTTCCATGCATCCACAACCCTCTCTGTGAAAAAATACTTTCTAACATTACCTCTGAGCCATCCCCGCTCTATCTTCAAAATGTGCCCCCTTGTTCTTGCACATCTCTTCTTCTGAAAGATACTACTTCTTGTACTTTGTTAATTCCCTTGAGATACTTGAAAGTTTCTATCATGTCCCCCCTCTCCCTCATTTCCTCAAGGAGGGGGGTTGCAGGAAGTAGGCTGTTGGTTAACTAGAATCTGCAGCTTATCCAGTAGGTAGGGAAATGGGCAGACTGGCTGGGCCAAGTGGTCCTTATCTGCCATCAAAGTCAAAGTCTATGTATACATATTAAGCTGCTTTAGTCTCTCCTCACATGTCTTCTGGTGCAGACCCTGCACCATTTTGGTTGCCCTCCTTTGAACAGCCTCTACTCTGTCTATGTCTTTGCAGAGATGGGGTCTCCAGAATAGCACGCGGTACTCCAGATGGGGTCTCACTAACTGTCTGTACAGAGGGATAACAACTTCCTGTTTTCTACTGTTGATGCCTCTCCCTATGCATCCCAGTATCCCCCCCAGCCTTCCTTACTGCCTTCTCACGCTGCTTGCCCACCTTTAGGTCATCTGACATAATTACTCCTAGGTCTCTTTCGATTTTTGTTGTTGTCATTAACTTACCCCCCATTGTGTACTCTTCCCCTGGGTTTTTGTTTCCCAGATGCATTACCTTGCACTTTTTTGCATTGAATCTGAGCTGCCACATACCGGTATTTGACCATTCCTCCAACCTTGCCAAGTTCCTTTTCATTCTTTCCATCCCACCTGGTGTATCAACCCTGTTGCAGATCTTTGTGTCATCTGCAAAGAGACATACTTTTCCTTCCAGGTACTCTCCAATGTCACTTATAAAGACATTAAAGAGGACCTGTCCCAGTACCGAACCTTGCGGTACCCCATTAGTTACCCGCCTTTCTTCACTGTGGACTCCGTTTACTATTACACTTTGTGTCCTGTTGTTCAGCCAGTTTTTTATCCAGGCTACCACCTTGGGACCCACTTCAAGGCTGGCTAACTTGTATATTAATCTTTTGTGTGAGACTGTGTCAAATGCCTTGCTAAAATCTAGGTAGGTTATATCCACATCCCCTCCCTGGTCTACTACTTTGGTTACCCAGTCAAATAAATCTATTAGGTTCATCTGACATGATCTTCCTGCTGAGAACCATGCTGCTGTGGGTCCTGGGCCCCACTGGCCTCTAGGTACTCAACAACTCTTTCCTTCAGAAGTGATTCCATCATTTTCCCTACCAATGAAGTCAAACTAACTGGTCTGTAGTTTCCTGACTCTGCTCTGCTCCCACTTTTGTGAAGTGGAATGACATTTGCCCTCCTCCAGTCCTCAGGTACCACCCCATCCTCCCATGACTTGTTAAAGAGAGTAGTCAGTGGTGTTACTAGTTCTACCCTTAGTTCTTTTAGAATTCTTGGGTGAATCCCATCAGGCCCCATTGCTTTGTCCACCCTCAATTTCAAGGGTTCTTTCAAAACCCTTTCTTCTGCGAATGGACTGGTATCGACCCCCTATTCAGAATTTCTCTCTTGTTTGGCTTAGGTACTTCCCCCTCCTCTTCCATTGTGAATACTGAGCAGAAATATTGGTTCTGTATCCCTGCTTTTTCACTGTCACCCTCTGCCCACATTCCCTCCCCTTTATTAAGTCTCTGTATCCTTCCCTTGATCTTTCTTCACTCCCTAATGTACCTATGAAAGGTTTTATCCCCCTTCTTAGCAGAGTTGGCTATCTTTTCCTCAGTTTGTGCCTTTGCTATTCTGACTGCCTTCCCAGTCTCCTTCTGCTTTAACTGATAATGTTCTCTGTCCTGCTCCTTCTATGTTCTGTGTCTGCTTAAGCGTATCACTGTGTCTAAGTCTGCTGGCCCAGACAGGCTTGATCCCTACAGCTTTCTTCTCCAGAGGTCATGAGGGTCTGTTGATATCACCTTCCCCTGCCCCTCGAACACAAAGCGCTGACTGAAGCTTTCTTCTCCGGAGGTCATGAGGGTCCGTTGATATCCCCTCCCCCACCCCCCGAACACAATGCACTGACTGAAGCTTTTCTCCGGAGGTCGTGAGGTCCATTGATATTGCTCCTCCCGCCCCCAAACACAATGCGCTGACTGAAGCTTTCTCTCCGGAGGTCGTGAGGGTCCATTGATATTGCCCTCTCCCACCCCCTGAACACAACATGCTGACTGAAGCTTTCTTCTCTGGAGGTCAAGATGGTCTGTTGATATAGCCCTCCCACGCCCCCCGAATGCAACGTGCTGACTGAAGGTTGACAGCAGTTTTCGTTGGCTCCACTTGCCAGCTGTGACTGCTGTGTGTGCTTTTTTGGCGCCTTTTCTTACATTCAAAAAGGACTACAGACCAATCCACCTAAACCAGTGGCTTTAATTACTGCTAGTGCTTGCTACTTTAATTTACTGTTGCCACACAAGTGAAGATAATTTTATTTTTCATACAGCTAATTAACTTGCTAGGTTACCTTAATTTTTGCTGCATATCTCTGTTAAAGTCACATATGTAAGGCTGCATGAAATTTGTACTACTGTACTCGCTGTTAAATCTTTCACTCTGCTTCTCAGCTCTCTCTCTTTGAGTGTCCTATTGTGATAGCCCCTCCATTGCGGTAATCTCCTGACCCTCCCCCTCTTCCCTGCATCCCTCATATAAAATATCTGACCTTCTTCTTCTCTCTTCCACAGCTTTCTTCTCCGGAGGTCGTGAGGGTCCGTTGATATTGCCCTCCCCGGCCCCCGAACACAACACGCTGACTGAAGGTAGACGGCATTTTTCCTCGGCTGCACTTGCCAGCTGTGACCGCTGTGTGTGTTTGCCCCACTGACACAGAGCGTCGGCTTCTCAAAGCCTCCACCACCATCCCTGGTCAGCTCTTCATTTTATAGCTCATCAAGCCACTCCCTCTTCGTTTTTAACCAATCACCCAACTTTTCCATCTGCAGGTTATTTTCTTTCACCACCAGAGGTCATATTATCACAACCTGCCCAAAACCATATCTTTTGTCACTCTCCTTTCCTGCCCCCTAAAGCTATAATGGCACCCTCACTGTCCAACAGGCTACTACCAATGGTCTTCTCTATCTCCATGCTGCTATCTCTCCCTCCCCAGACAAACTGGAACTTCTCGCATGTCCTAACAGACTGGCACTCTCCCTCCTGCCCTCCCTCCAACTGTTCACCCTTGAGCGGGGAACTGTGAAAATGGCTGGCAGGTACCATGCTACCCTCACTACTCACCCTCCTCAATCACCACAGTCGTACCACTCCCTACTGTCCTCCTCTCTATCAGTACACAGCATTATGGGCACTGGACTATGTGCAGTCCCGCTCCCTCCAGCCAACCCCTAGTTGCTCTCCCCCTACTGCCCCCCAATCCCTGCCCCACCTCCTCCTCCTGGCTGCCCCCCAAACCCTGAAGCTCCCAATACCCACCCAACACCCAACCAAAGGGTACATGATGCTTAAGTGTCATCAACTTTATGCCCAAATGAGAAACTGCCACCTCAGGACACTTGTCCTATTACTACTTCTCACAGGCAATGTCCATCCCAACCCTTGCCCATCGACTGCCCGCTTACCCACCACTACCACTTCCAATGGGTTACGAATCACCTCACTCAACATCTGCAGCCTGCAAAAAAAGTGGGACCCCTTTCAGGGGTGGGTACTCCAGCACCACCCTGACATTATTGGTCTGAGGGAAACCTGGCTCTCCCCCTCTGTACCGGACTCTGCTGTTAATCTCCTTGGGTACATCCTCTATCGCTCTGATAGAGTGGGTAAAAGAGGTGGTGGCTGAGCCGCATACCTTAAAAACTCGCTGTCAGGCCAACTACTCCCTATCCCTCAACCAGTGTCGAGAGCACAGGCCCTTACACTAAAAATAGCTCCCGTCAGTTTGGCTGCCCCCCCTCCTACTCACCATTGTCTAACTTCCACCAAACGGACACAAACTTGCCTTCCAAACTGTTCTGAACTATATCGTGACTCTTCCACCTCAACATGAAAAAATAATCATGGGTGACTTCAACATAAACTGGCTGTCCGCGAAAGCGGCCCCTCATACTAATGATGCCTCAGTGCTCAACCTTACCCAGGTAGTCACCTCCCCCACCAGAACTAATCCCCACACAGGTGGCATCCTCCCTCCTGGATCTGGTCTTCACAAACCACCCGCACAGAATTACAAACACCCAAGTACTCCCCATTGCTCTATGTGACCTCTCTCCTGTCCTCTGCTCGTGGTCTTGCAGGGCACCTAAACACCCCTCCCTCAGAATTACCTTGCAGAGCACCCTTGGCCCTGGCAAACTCTCCCAACTCAAGGCCTTCCTTAGAAACTGGGACTGGACACCCCTCGTTAACACTCCAGACCCCGATCATGCGCTTGATCTATTTAGCTCCACTTTCAGTAGGATCTGTGATAAATTCTCTCCCCTTACCAAGAAAATGTCCAAAGACTACCAGGTCCCCTGGTTCTTTGCTCACCTCATGGGCCTAATGAAACAGCGTGACTCCCTTTGGCATATTGCTAATGAAACCAAATGTCCAGCTGACATGTAACATTTTAGGGAGGCTCATAACAAATGCACGTAGTCCCTCTTCACTGCCAAAGTGGACTATTACAAAGCGTCCTTAACCTCCACCTGGGGAGATGGGGGGAAATTCTGGAATAATATTAATGAACTCTGCCGCAAACCCCCAAACCAGCCCCCAGACCAATTAGAAATAGATGGTGACATCACCACGGATCCCCACCGCATAGCCTCAGTCCTAAACTCCTCTTTCACAAATCTCAGCCATATTCTCCCCCTAACTTCTTTGATCCCTTCCAACTCAGCCCCACCCCTCCCCAGCCCCCTTTCACCTTCATGTTCTGTCCCCTGCAGATGCCAAACCCCACCTAGACAAAGCCCTTAGCTACTCCACAAACCACAGTGGTCCCCTGGACCTGAAGCTTCTTTGCCTTACTCTCCAGGAAGTCCTCTTCCCTCTTACTCATATCCTAAATTGCTCCCCCTGTCAAGGGGAATTTCCCTCCCAATGGAAGCTAGCCAACATCACCCCTATCTTTAAGAGTGGGGACCACACCTCCCCCAACAACTACCATCCAATATCCATTCTCCCCCCAAAGCCTTAGAATGAATTGTCGTTGACCAAATCACTGACCACTTGACTAAATACAAACTTCTCTGTGACAAACAACATGGTTTCCATAAGGGCCATAGTATCACCACTTCCCTCCTCGCTTTCACCTCACATGTCCACTCCACCCTGGATCACGTTCACCTCACAGGTGCCATCTTCATGGATCTCTCAAAAGCCTTTGACACTGTCAACCATGCCCTTCTCCTAAACATTCTCACCTCCAGTGGCTTCTCTAATGATACTTTAAAATGGTTCGCCAGCTACCTGTCGGATAGAACACAACAGGTTAAGGTTGGCACTGTCTTGTTCCCCTGCCTCCCGGTCCACTCAGGAGTACCGCAGGGGTCACTTCTTGGCCCCTTACTTTTCAGTCTATTGCTAAACTCCCTCCCATCGGCCGTCCCCGGAAACCTGCTCCTCTATGCGGATGTTGCAGTACTCTTTGCCTCCGACTCTGACCCACTTAATCTCCACCAAACACTCCAACATAGCTTCCATGAAGCTGAACATTGGTTCTCCAACCAGCGGCTAACTATCAACTACAAGAAAACTAAAGTCATGATCTTCTCCCACCCACAGAACCCGCGGAAGAAACATTGCCCCCCATTCCTCACTATCAACCGCACCCCACCTTGAACAAGTTAGCTACTTTAAATACCTAGGGATCATTCTGGACCCAGCCCTCAACTATAAACAACACATTCTCCTTCTTGCCTCAGCCCTCAACTCGAGACTAGGTGTGCTTTATAGACACAAATGTTACCTCACCCCAGAAGCCCTTCGGCTTGCTGTTAACTCCTCCGTCCTTGCCCTTCTTGACTATGGTATTACCATATACTGTGCTGCCCCCAACTCAGCCCTAAACAGTCTCCATCTGGTACTCAACAAAGCCTGCCACCTCATCCTAGGCTGTGATCGCCACACCCACACCTGCACTCTTTACAACTCCTCAAAATGGCTAAACCTTGATGGCAGAATCTGGTATCATACATGCCTAATAACTAAGAAGATCCTCCTAGGACTCACCTCTCCCTCTCTCTCCTCTATTATCCACCCATCTGACCCATCCAGATCCACGAGAAACTCGAACAAGCAGCTGCTGTGGGTTCCCCGACCCCATACCTCCCAACTTCAAAGGACCTTCAGCTACTAAGCCCCTAATCTGACTAACTCTCTTCCTATCCAAATTGCAAATGAAACAAGGCTAGGTCCCTTCAAAACTAGACTGAGGGGACTCCTCCAAGTCTCTATTGTATGTGATTGCACTTGACACTATCCTGCATCTTGCTGTCCTACAAACTCCCATAACTATCCCAGTTCTGGTGCAAACTCTCCCCAACCCTCCACCGACTATCAGCCAGTTACAGACTCTCCTGCAACCAGGTGGCTGTGCTTAACTGAGCCTCAACTACTATACTGACCTAATTCTCCTCCTAATGTACCCTGTATCCTATTGTAATGAATTGTAATGTAATCATTCGCTATTTAATATCCTGTACTGTCATCTCTAGTTACCAATTGTTTGTAATGTCCCTTGATGTATGATGTGGAACCTTTGTAAATAAGTCTCTGACTCAAAGGTCTTTCTGAAAATTTCCCAATAAACAATAAAATGCTCCACCTTGTTGCATTGGAAATTGCTCCTACGGTTACTAGATTATTTAATCTGTTCCTGTTAAATGGTGTTGTCCCTTTTGCCTGGAAGTTGTCTCATATAATCCCTGTTTTCAAGAAAGGGGACTCAAAAATCCTTAGCAATTATAGACCCATTTCTATTCTTCCTGTGCTTAATAAATTACTTGAGAAGTTGGTTGCTGAACGGGTCATGGACTATCTGCTAAAACATCTATCTACACACCAACATGGCTTTAGAAGGGGCCATAGTACTGCCACTGCTTTACTTATGCTAACCAACCACGTAGGTAGTGCTATGGATAGAGGGGGAATACTTTGGTGCTGCGTTTATAGATTACAACAAGGCATTTGACCTAGTGGACCACCCCTTGCTTCATACCAAGCTCAAAGCCCTTGGATGGCACCTACTGTACCAAATTGGTTTACCAATTACCATCAGCGCAGGCAAGAGCAGGTCAAACTGGGCATGACCTTCTCTGAGTTTGTAGCCTCTGTAGTTGGGGTCCCACAAGGCTCTAGTCTGGGTCCACTTCTGTTCTCTAGCCACATCAATAATCTGCATGAGTGCCTCAAGTTCAGTATGCCAATACTCTATGCAGATGATTTCGTATTCCTAGTCAGCTCCAACAATACTTGTAATATAAATAGTATGCTATCCCACAACCTACAGGCAGTACAAACATGGCTATCACATAACAAATTGCTCCTAAATATATCCAAAATGCAGGCAATGCTATTTGTCTCTCCCCCTAAATTAAGAAGCTGTCTGTCCCCCATACAAATATCCTGCAATGTTGGTACTTTGCTTGAAGCGGTACAGGCCTTTAACTACCTTGGTGTTAACTTGGACCCCTCTCTTGATTCCCATTTGCACATTATGAAGACTTGCAAAACAGTAAATTCTAGTTTTGGTTTGGCCTACAGAATTAAGAATAACCTTACTGCACATGCCTGTCTTTCTGTCACCAGGGGATTATTAGTCCCTAAGCTTATGTACAATTTAGTGGTATATGTTCCTTCAGTCTCAAAGTCGGTACTCAGGAAATGGGATGACACAATGATATTTGCCACTTCGCACTAGTAACAAATAAACTTGCACTTCACTGTGCTTTATACATATACTTAGGTTGACTCCCCCAAGTGATGCATGTGAGTTAGAATTAGGTGGTACCATCTTTAACATTCTGAAGAATCAACAACCCCAACATCTGGTTGAATGGCTTCAACCACAACACAATTCTTATCCCTTAAGGTCTTCAAATCTAAGATTATTACAACCCTAAACCTAAAAGATTGCAAATCTAGGTACTGATGTGCAGGTCTTGCATTTTTCTCTTACATGTGTTTTTAACCAAACTCAAGTATTATTACTGGTGAACAGGGTTATTTCCTTTCCCAATGAGTAGTACCTCTCCTCTCCTCTTCCATGGCCCACTTGCCTGTCAAACATTTTTTCACTAGTTAAGTTCTTTTCTTAGGGAACTAGCTTTAAATTAATATATAGAACTGAGTGCTCATCTTCACTCACTTTTGGTTAAGAACTGCTGCCAGCACCACCATTTATGTTTATACAAAGAAATCATGTGAAAAGTCAAGTTTTTTCAGTAGCCTGAGAAGCTTGATCACATTCACATTCCCCTGCCCAAACTATCTGATTGGACCGATTCTTTCCCAGCAATTTTGTAAGTGGGGTCAGCAGTTCAAAAAATTGGAGTATAAACCAGCAGTAATAACACACTAATCCCCCTTCCTTTAAAAAAGTGCTAAACACCTTCTTATTTCTGGGTACCCTACAGTCTGCTTCCAACTCCTGTTGAGTTCTAGGTCTTGACCTCCCCATTTCCAATGCAATACAAAGGTAATTATTGTTGGACATCCCTAGAGCACACTTAGCAGGATTCACCATAAGGCCTGCTTGACCCAGTTCAGAAAAGATTGCCTATAAATACTTCGAGTGGCTTTCCCATTCCCCACATTAGACCACCATATCATCCAGCTATGCAACACAGTAAGCCCCATGCTAACTCAGCAACTAGTCCATCATTCTCAAGTAAGTGGTTGGTACCCCATGAGACCAAATTATATGGTGGTAACATTATATAACCTACTTGTCATTGAAAAAACAATATTCTAATGGGATGCCTGTCTAAAGTGGATTTGCTAGTAACTCTTTGTCAAAGCAAGGGTCAACATATACTTCACTCATCCTAGTTGGTCAATCTGAAGTTAGAAAATGGGTTGAAAAAATCCTGAAATCTGACTGGCAGACAGCAGTCACAATGCATAAGTTTATTAGAAAACAGAGCCCCCTAAAAAATGAGCTAGAACTGTTTCTGCATAAGGACTATTTAAAATATATAAATTGTTCTTTAAATGCTTTCAAATACTTTTTTAATTTTGTCACTGCAAAAAGCCTATTTTCTAAGCACAGTAAGAACCTTCAGGGTGTGGGGTGATGGGAAAACTTGCACTTCCAGGGATTGTGAGGCCTTCCACCTGCAGTGTCAGGCCTCAATAAATGCTGGGCATCCGGGGATTCCTAACACCACACACCCTGTTGAGTTTTATCACATACATTAATGCAAGGCATTGGATAACTATTGAATTTTGAAATGGCATTAACTTTTTGAAAATCAACACACAAGCTGATTTGGACATCTTTCTTGGGCACTGTCATAATTGGAGAGGACCATTCACTCCATGACTGTCAAATATCCTCAGAAACCATAGACATTAGCCTCTCTACCAGGTGGTATTGCTTTTGCCTGATTGGAGAATGGTCACCTGTATCTATATGATGTTCACACACATTAGGTTTCCCTGTGGTATTCTTCATATCTATCTAAACTCTCAGGTACTATACGTGTGTGTCCACATCTTCTTTTTGTTGCTTGCTTAACTTGATTCCCTGGGTCACCAGCTGTGTTCATCCTGGTCATGTCTCAATTTACAACAGACTTCTTCAGCAGCATCTATCACTTCATTCACAAAAACAGTCATGGTAGTTTCAGGTTTCACATCTACATTACAATAAATTCCTGTCCAGTGCCGAGTACACACCCGGTAAGCTCATTAAAGGGACCAATCCCTGAACATTGAGACCTTATTATCACTGCCATTCTTGTTGTGCTTTGAGGGGGTGATCAATGTAGGAATAATGCATCTAATCATAGACACAGTCAGACTTTTTCACCTCATCATTCCACATAGTTTCTGATGCCTTGAGAAAGTGTTAGCCAGCTGCAGAATGCCCCATATGTTTATTTTCATTTTCCATCACTTGTATTACTGTTTGACACTATTTTTTAAATTTACTTTATGTCCCTGGTTTTGAATGTAATTGTCTTCTCCTATTTCATCTGTCGAGGACACCAACATGCTGTTATAGTGTGAGTGGTGTCCATTCCATTCCTTTGTGCCCATGCATTGCTGTTGTGAGTGTGCTTCCTTGAGTGAATTGTTTGTGCACATTCCCATGCTGCAAACACATACATTCAGTGCTTTAGTGTCACTCTTACAGCCTGGATACATTAGGATGCCTCAAAAAAAGCTATCATGTCAGAATTCACCCTAAGCAACGTATCTGCTGCTCCAAATTTAATGTTATACTGCACAAGTACTCCTCAATACAGAAAATATTTTGTATTGCTCCATTATATTTACTAAGTGCTGAGGCCGCAGTAACTGTTGTCATGGTTGAAGTGGCAGTGTGAAGCTGAGCATGGAGTTTAGTTTGGTTTACAAGGACAATAAATTTACATTTATCTACGAAACCTAAGAGCTTATTCACGGCATCTCCCAATTCATCTAGTTTCCCTTTATGCTTCTACCTGTTTTGGGTTGCTCCTTATAAACCAAATTGAAACTCAAATAACAGCAGTACTTCAGGACTGTGGGGACTGAATGTGTGTTGAGAGATAGCATGGGCAGCAAAAGACATGGTCACATATTTCCAGATACTTTATGATAATTCAAAATAAATTCTCTCTGGTGGCCCTACTGTGGTACTGCAGTCAGGCGGGAACTCTCTCTAGAGAAATCACAGAAATTTCTGGAAAATATCTGACCATATCTTTTGCTGAAACTGTACAAACCACTTAGCAGTATTTTCTCTCTGATGCCTTCCTTCTCACACATATGCAGTGCTGGAATTAACTGAAGCTGCTCAGTGGTACTTTGTCTCAGGTGCCCTACCTCCACGTCACACAAACTGGCAGTGCCAGAATTACATGAAACCACTTGATGGCGCTTTCTTCTCAAGCGTTCTCTTCATCGCACATATCCATAGGACCTGCTGCCACTGGTGGTACTAACAACAAGGCCCTTCACTACCACAACTCACTGTGGGCAGCTGGTGGTATTAAAGAAAATTCACTACTGAGTCATCATGACCTGTTATGCTGGTAGTATTAAAAAAACAAAACCCTCTGTTGCCAGGACTAGATACTGCTGAGCACTGATTCAGGTTTCAAAGTCACTTTGTAGGACTCTACTACCATCAGAACAAACATCTGGAAATTTCTTGACACTTTGGGAGACAAGCAGGGGCACTGAGGTAAGACAACATGGAGTCGAACAGTGGGAGAGGATAGATCTCCCTTCCAAAACCTGCAAACTATAAATAGTCCCATGAAAGCCAGGTCGGGCACAGTGTAACTATTATATTAGAGTTGCCAGTAGAGGGAGCTAGAACACAGTAAACCCTGTTGAACCATTATAGAAGATATTTCCTGTGTAAACAATGAGGGCAAGGCTGCAGTGTACAGAGTAAGATATCTGCTGAGAACCTGTGATGCTTGTAAAACAAAGACTCAGGTTTGGTCATCAAGCCTGTTTTTTTTGGGGGGGGGTTACGACATTACAGGACATTTGGTGGTGAAGTAAAGTTGGACTTCTCTGGTGGTATTACAGACCTGAACAGTAGCCTGGAACACCTCCAACAAAAGCTAAAATTTTTGCTGCATCAGTTGCCTCTCTGTCTCATTTTGTTTAAATATGGCTGGCATAGTTGGAAAAGTTTCATCAGTCAGTCCTCAAAACCAAAGCTGGGAGGAATACTGTTAAATCCTGTTTTATCTCTTCATTGCAAATGCTATTGTTAAGGAAGATAAGAAAAAAGCTATTTTGTTAAGTGACGTGGGTGCACAAACCAACAGTTTAATGAGAAATTTGTTGAGCCCAGGGAAACCTGGAGAAAAACATTCTCAGAGTTGGCTGCATTACTAATAAACCAATTTAACCCAAAGCCTAGTGAAATTGTGCAGACTAATATATAGAGGCAAAGGATATAGAGCATGACATACTGCATTATATAGTGTGCTGTATACAGAAGTTACACACATACTGTATCACAACAATATTAGACACCATACCACTGAGAGCAATCATAAGATGCCAGAGGTATGGTTCTAGCACAGGTATATCTTAAATTGATAACTAATGCAATTGAGGATCTATAAAGTCTACCAGCAGTTACAAATGTCCACACAATGATATGCAAGCAGTATTTCAAAAGCATTGAGGGTAACCAAGAATCCAAGTTTAAGAGTGGTTTGTAAGTTATTCCAGAGTGCAGAGAAAAGATGCTTTACCATAAAGAGAAAGATATCACAGAACCTCAAGAAGAATAACACTAGTACTCCTCAAGTCATGCAGGCTAAAGGATCTTTGGAAAAGGACCATGATACAAGGTGGTAGGTAATTGCATTGGGCCTTGTAAGTCCATAGATAAAGATTTTTTAGCCTTCTTTTAGTCATGAAGGGCTACCTTATGGATGAGCAGAGGGTATAATGATGGTTTCTGGGAGACAAAATGCTAATAAAGTAGAGAACTAGATGATAGGGCACATACAGCTTTGTCAGATGCATGGCTGTACTACCTCTTTAAATCAGGTTACCATAATCTAAGAGAAGGTATTTAGAAAACAGCTTGTCTTGATATGTGTTTGTTCTGGAAGAAGCCCTGCAGGCAACCAACCTCTTCAGATGCACAAAATGTACTGGAGAAGCTGGGCTGCAGCAGGGGGGGAGCTCAACACACACATCTGAATTTCACTGGATGTGTCTAAGGTAGAAAGGATATGCCAATGATGAGGATGTCTGGAGTACTATACCAGGCATGAGATAAAATGTACATGAAAACAATCTCTTTGCCCATTATACTTTATCTCTTCATGTTGTTTTCCAGCTTTGAATCATTTCTGTGGTGACAGGTTGCGATGTTACAGCAGAGGATTATGACTTCAAATCATGAAAAGCAGCTGTAATATAAGGATTTCAAGGGCACATAGCCTTTTTTTTCTAGCTAATGATTTTAGAAATAAAGAATGAAGAGTCCTAAAATTTAAATTTTACTTGAATGCTTAGTGATATACTATAAGCCCTACTGATGCTAACTGAAGGTGTTTTGCTAAAAACTGAAAAATCCCTTTAAAATAGGTAAGCTGGAATACTCCATCACAAATATAATGCGGGTACTATAAATAGCTATGTAAATCAAGAGAAAACATTTTTTGACAAGCAGCCTTTGCAGACATCTTTTCTTGGCCCAGAACTAGTTCCTTGAGGATCACAGTACCTGAAATGAATGGCCTATAGGCTGGGTCCAGAAAATATAAATGAAACAAGTGTTTAATAAACAGGGGAGGTTAAATATCACAGGATGGCAATAGTAGATGAGAATTATTCAACAGAGTGATGGGTGATGTTGAAACATGCAATGGGACACAGTACTACTAAATGACAGATGTGGTGTCAGCTGGTGGGGTTTTCTTCTCAGGCAGAGCACAGAGTAAAATACCCTCGAGGGATTTGAACCACAGACACAACGCAGAGAACAATATCATAACATAAAATTTATTGATCCACAGCTGCTCTCTGTGATTCAAGGGCAATCAGTCTGTAACTTGTTTTGATACTGAAAAAAATATTTCAAGGTTAAAGGGAATATCTTAGTTTAGGAAGAAACATTTTGAAAATGATTTTGTAAAGCGTTGGTGTGAAGGCTATAAGAATACTAAAAAGCATGATCGATTACTCTTATAGACAACAAACAACATTAAAAATAACCAACATCTACAAGCCTGTTGTTAAGACAGCATTGGTTTGAACTGCCAACTACTGTAGGGGATCCGTGTTTAGGAACTGATTTGGGATCCCAGAGGAAAGGCCAGTGGAACTGGGTGCATTGCTCAGGTAACACACTTAGGGCTGAATAATCAAAAGACAGGTGGCCCTGCAATATGATATTTTTATTTGAAAATGGGTCTGCAAAATCCTACAACCTGGTTGGCTCAGACAACCAACCACCCAGTCCGGTGTCAGGCAACAGAGACCAGGAAATAATAAGTCCCAGTCTCTGCCTGACTTTTTACTGAAAGTATTAATGTTCAGTGAAATTGTCAACATCTCTGTAGCCACCATTTTTCTGTCTTGCTTAATGAGAGTAACTAAATAACTTCCCCCATTTTCCCCTTCACACAGCCCCGTTGCAGTTTTAAATAAAATAAATGTCTTTTACTGAACATAGTGCTGCCACATAGTACCCTTAATCCTGCTCTCACCTCTGCCACTCATCGTACCCACTCCTCCATCTGCCTGCCCGCTTACTTTACTGCCACAAGCCAGCAGCATGTCTCAATCTATGGGAGACGAATCAATAAAAGTAACTCTGGCCTCACTGTAGCATTGGTGCTACAGTCTCCCGCTCGTCCTTTCCCTGCTTGGCTGTTGCTGTGCCATTCCTTGATATCTCCTCAACTTGCCTGACATAACCTTATAATAAATTTAAAAAAGGCTACTAAACTGAGTGGCAGAGGTGAAGAAATGTGTTGCCATCACTCATACCTCGCTGCCGTCAGTTCTTTCTGAACCATGCTGCCGACATGGTCTCCTGATGGCACTTCTCCTAGCAGCCATAATCGTAAGTTTGCAAATGGAAAACAATTATAATAATAACAAGTATAGCAGGACAGCTGTCATACAGGAAGAAGAGGGGGTGGGCAATAAACCACAGACTGAAAGTGAAAAAAAAAGTATTAAACTGCAGCACCCTCTACTGACAAGTAGACCAGTAGAGGAACTACTTGAACCAAATAAAATTATATTCATTTTAAATATTTTTTCAAGTGATTTTTTATTTTCATTTTTTTTAGTATTTTATATAATTTTACACTAACATCCATTTTCAAAACACTATAATACTCTTCAGGGTGGGTGGTATGGGCTATACCAGGCCTTCCAGGGGCTATAAAGCTCTTTGCCTGCAGTGTCGAGCCTCATTACACCCCTGAGCAGTCCAGTATAGCTGAATACTGCCCATCCTGTTGGGTATTATTGCTTGCATAATCTATCCTTTTTCATTTCCCTGTTTCCTTTTCGAGTGCCTGGGCTGCCTTTCTCCAGCTCAGAGGAGTACATAGGTGCAGAGGTTTGGTGAGATGAATTAAGATTGCTCATGCCGACCACCTAGTTTGCCTCCGTTATCCTACAGTAATAGCAATACTGTGATGGGTTAGGTTGTGTGAGTGATTGCCCTTATAGCCAGTTCCAGTGGCACCTTTGGATTAACAGGTGGTGACAAATGTAGGGCGGCCACCCATATTTTTGTCTGGGACCCAAACAGCTCACCTCTTTGGCATGCTCCCCTCCATCCAGACCACATGGGATTCCAGGGTTAGCATGCAGTCTCCATGGAGTCAGTTTGAAGGCTACATGAATAGGCTCCATTTCAGTTCATAAACTGGTTTTGTAAACTGTAGATCTGACAAATCAAAAATCTTGCTGCTTACTGATTTATTTTTAAAGCTGTATTAGAATATCCACAGAACTGTTAAAATGTTTTTACCTCCTCCCTCTTTCTTGAGTGACAAGACCTTCCCTTCTTTTAAGAACACAAAAAGTATATGGTCTCTACAGCCTCCTCTGTGGTTGGGAGTCATTTGTGATTTGTGCTAAAAATGCAGATGCAAAAGTTAGAATCAGGAAAAACTCAGCAAATGCTACATTCAAGGCACAGCTGAGCATGACAAGAAATGTGGAGAATGGAAGCAACAGAGCAACAGGTGGTAGGGATTTCTTTTCTTTAAAAATCTGGCCCTGAAATGACTGGGTGAGACAAATCCCTTTTGGATACAGTACCTTCTACGGAGGAAGTTGGAGCGAAAAGTATAGGCCCATTCAATATTAGACAAGCCTTTGTGCACTTCAAGAGGATAGCACTGCAAGCAGGGAGATTGTTTTTGCAAAGGCTTAACTGTCATGTACAAACACAAGCTTACGGGGGAGAGAGATGATCACCTGAGTGAGCCAGTGGAGACTGCCACTCTGGCATCATCCCTGTAGGTATAGATGTGGAGGAGTTACTACAGCAAATAAAATAAAGTGCCCTTGTGGCACTAGAGGCTCTGAAGGGGTCCTTGTAATGCCAGGAGGGATACAATTAGGGTTCTTCGGGTACCTGTGGAAGGAGGAATCGGTACTGGCAGTGGGGAGCTGTCAGAGTCTAGGTGCCCAGTAGTGCCAAGGGAGGGTGCCTTCTGATAATGCCTGAGGTAGTGGGCACAGGGTAGGGATCAGAGTGCCACATTCACCTCACAGATTCAGGGAAAATTGGTTGTCAGGCTCAGGCCTTGGCGGTAGTTGGCTGTGGAGGGGACGCCAAGGGCACAGTTGGCATCAGGAGGAGGCTCCTGCCAGACAACATGGGCAGGGAGCTGGATGCCAGCTCCTGTCAGAGCTTCTGGGATAGGCACAGTATAAGACACCTCAAGGAATCAAGGGTGTCAAAGAAAACATTGAGGAGACCCTGAGGGATCTCAGGCACCAGGGACAAAAACCAAGGGAAAAAGAAGAAATGCAAAAACCCATGCACTACCAGGTGGTAGGTGCTGCTGTACCACTGTGAAGCAGTGTCAGAAAGGTACAAAAACATATAGCATGCACAAAATTAGCTAAATACAAAAGTGCTTTATTGTATACAAAAACAAGTTTCTCCTTCCCTGGTGCATTGAGACGCTCTGACTCTTTTTCAGGGGGACAAATCTAAAACATGTAAGCTCCCTTAAATACTGCCTGGTCAGGAAAAGATAATAGGTATTTAAAGAGACAGTGGATGTGATATATCAGTTACAGTTGTCAAGATAAAGACCGGGGTCCCATACTGGTGAATGGTCAAAAACGGAGCACAAACATTTGTGTTCCGCTTCCCCTTACCCATGACCCTAAGGATGCAATATTCAGTCAGACAGCACATCAGCACTATCCAACTGAATAAAGGGCCACGTCAAAGCAGTGAAAAGTCAAGTAGCGTTGTCCCGATATGGATCTGGGCTGTATGCAGCCCATACAAAGTACATGGAACTGGTGTGTCCCCAGACCTGTTAGCGCCAGGAGCCCTGGCATGATATTCAGCCAGCAACATGTAAATGTGGCCATTGGGCATGAAAGGTGCTAAGAGGCCATATACTTGCCCATTATGGGCTCATTTGCATGGCAATCATTGGCAAGTTTGTGCCCCTGCAACTGCCCGCCCATTCCAATTGCCATCCCTGTATTAAAGTAAATATTCCTTGGTGTCCAGCAGTACTCCCACCCTCCAATCCCTGTGCCCATCAATTAATGATCTTTACCTGGTGTTCAGTGGGACCTCCCACCCTCCGATCCCTGGCTCCATAGAAAACACAACAGTCCCTGATGTCCAATGGTACCCCCCTCCTGATCCATGGCCCTGTATTATATTAAATATTTCCTCATGTCTAGTGGCACCCTCCAACCTCCTCCAAGGGTGCCACTGGACTCAGGGGACTGTTATGTCAATGGGGCTGGGGATCATCAGGCAGGGGGTGTCACTAGACACCAGGAAAATATCTCTACATAATAGGGATGGGGACTGGAGTGTGGGGGGGTGGTGCCATTAGATGCCAGGACTGATTAGTAGTTAATGGGAATGGGGATCGGAGGGCTGGGGGTGCCACTGGACACAAGGAAATGCTTGTGCTGTTAGAGGGACAGGGTTTGGTGGGTGGGGGGGTGCCACTAGACGAGGGAGCAGGTGTGCTTCCCTAACCACCAACTTGGTTATTGGCTGTAGTGTCTCTGCCAGCCACAAGGGTTGCCCAGAGTAAGTCACACCACCCACGGCCAAAACACTCTCTACTACAAGGGTGCTAAACTCTTCAACAGTCTTCCCCCTTCTCTCATCGGTTGCCCCATTACAGCTTCTTTTAAACACAACTTAAAGTTGCACCTTTCTCTGGCCATCTGCAAGTATCCCATTTCATAATACTCCTTTCTGGGTGCTCGTTCAGCTCTACTTATCAATTAGGTTTTTGGTCCCTTTTCTTCATGGAGGCAGGACACCAGGTCTGAGAATTTTCTAGCACTTTTTGACAATGCACTTTTGATTATTTCTCTGTTGTACTAACATCATATCTGTACTTAAACTGTTTTGGTACCTAGTTTGCTCTTTAGTCCCATTAGGGTCATCCTTTGAGTGTTTTGCCTATTCTGTGACCTTATGTTGTATTTGTTCATTTCTGGGTGCTTGTGAAAATGGGTAACTTTTGCTCACATGCCTGTGCAGTATAAATAAATAAACTGAAACTGAAGTTAGCCTTATTTCGGCAGTACTGGCACTGCACAAGGTGTCCAGTGCTTTCCTTTTACGCAGCACTAACGGGCTGAATATTGTGCAGCAAATGGTGTTGAAATAGTTTATTATCTCTATACACAAATACTGATGAACAAAACCCTGACTTATGCTGAGCAACCCTAGTGGTTGTCAGAAGTACTGTGGCAGACTGCCCAGTTGTTGATGGGGGAGCACACCCATCCCCACTGTGGTCCGTGGCAGCCCCTGAACATCATCCCATGCACAAGGCAGAGTGCCAAGGTGCCTAGTGAACCTTCCCACTGAATGTTGCTCAGTGACACATATACAACCCCCTGATGCCCAGGTTCCCAAACCCCCCCTCTAGTCCTTGCCCATACAATAAAACAAACCCTCCCTAGTACCTAGTGTTCTCCTCTCCCTCCTGCCCGCCAGCCCATAATATAAAAATAAAGTGCTCTGGTACCTAGTGGTCCCTCCTGATTGCCAGCCCCTATGCAAAACCACAACCTCCCTGGTGCTAGTGATTCCCCCCCGATCGTCAGCCTGTGTATCACCCCAAACCTCCCTGGTGCATAGTGGACCCCCCTCCAATCACTAGTCAGCCACAGACATAGAGTTCCCCAGGTGCCCAGTGTTCCAAACTCTCCCGGTCCTGGGCTGTTAAGGTTACTAGACATGCCCGGCATCCAGTGATCCCCTGTCACTGATCCCTGACCCAATGCTGAATAAATCATCTATCCCTGTGTGGATGCCCCCAGTAACCTGTGTGTTGAAGGGAAATAACAAATAATAGTCCCTGGTGTATCCTAATACCGCCCGATCACTGGTACCACCTGTGGCCATGTAGTACTCCTTGGCATCTAGTGGCCCTCCCCACCATAGCACTGTACACCCACCAAACCCCCCCATCCCCTTAGCAGAGCTGTCAGTGCCATGTGAGTGCATACAGTGACTGGTGCAGCCCTCCTCACACATCCTCAGCTGGCCACCCTACATCCAGACAGGGAGCACACATCTTATTTATAAGAGAGGGTGATGTGCCCTGTCCTATAAATAAGATGCGAGCTTCTTGCCTGCGCATATGGCAGCTAGCTGAGGTGGTGTGATGAGGGCTGCATTAGTCACTGTATGCACTCCCGTGGTACTAATGACTATGGTAACGGGACGGGGGATTGGATGGGTGTTCTATGCTATGGTGGGGGGGCCACAGGTGGTACTGGTGATTGGGGGGGTACCAGGATGCACCAGGGACTACTGTTTATTTCCCTGCAATGTACAGCATACTGGGGGCATCTGCACAGGGATGGATGGTGTGTCTGGTACCGGGCTGCCAATTGGTGATGGAGAACCACTGGATGCCAGTGATATCTGGTAACCTTAAGGGTCCAGGAGTGGGGGTTTGGGACACTGGGTACTTGGGAGATTCTATGTCTGTGGCTGACCAGTGATCAGAGGGGAGTTCACTAAACACCAGGGAGCCTTATTACTATATAACAGGCTGGTGGGCAGGAGTGGGAACACTAGGCACCAGGGAGGGTTTGTTTTATTGTACAGGGCAGTGACTGGAGGGTGGGGGGTCCACTAGGCACCAGGGACTTCAACAAATGCCTGGGCCTGGGCAATGGGAGGTGGTGCTGCACTAACCTGCTGCACTACCCATGCAAATGAGCCCATAATGGGTATGCAAATCACCCCTTAGTGCCTTGCATGCCCAATGGGCTCATTTGCATGGGTCCCATTGAAAACTGCAGATAGCACTCAAGCGCTATCCACTCTGGCAGTGTACTTTGGGATCCTTGTCAGGGCAGTGCTACTTGACATAGCGCTGTACCAATATGGTCAATATTCAGACAGATAGCACGGGTGAACTATCTAACTTAATATAGCATCCTCAGGCTCCTGGGCATTTGCAAAGAGCAACGCAAAATTTTGCACTCTGCATTTCACTTTTTAAAATATAAGGCTCTTGGTCTGAGTATGAAAATGATTTATCCTGTCTACAATTTAAGGCTAGGTTGAAGTCCCATCCTAGAATATATGGACCATCAAAAGTGACTAAATTCAAAAATAAATTGTTAAAGTAATTGCTGTCACCTACTGCACATTAGGAGTGCATACACTTGCCAACACAAAAGTCCCATCTGGAGTATTCATTTCTGCTGTGATATACCTCCCATCCAGATTGAGTATCAATTTACCAAAGGATATAGATCTATTTCTTTATGAAAATTGATTACTTTCTAATTTCCCAACTTCTTACATACTGTGTAAAAAAAGTAATCATAATATAATAATTTCAGATCACACCCCAGCAGAACAACACATCACTATCACTAAACAAACATCAAGCAAACAATGGCCAATGGATCCATCCAGCACTTCTAAAAATAAAAACTGTTTGTAAACACTAGAAAGAGGGTTTTACACTAAACCCAGTTTCACAAACCTCACCCACTATCAGATGGGAAGCCTAAAAAATGGTCATCAGAGGTGAAATAATTAGCTGTTCAACAAATAAGAAAAATACAGCCTGGAGAAAATCTACAGATTTAGAAAAAGAAATACAGTAGGTTAGAAACTAGACACTTGGCAACCCATAATCCAGAAACACTTTAAACACTGCTGCAAGTAAAAAACAAATACAACAAACTGGTCTCATGTAAGATAGAAAGGAACATATTAATGTCAAGAGCAAAATAATATGCCCTAGGTGATGAACTTGGTAAAATCACACCACTACAATTACAAAAAGAAAAACAAGAAAGAAATATTTTCAAAATTCTAGACTACGTAAATACGTGGACTCCTATGCAGTGGTTATAAAAAAAGTATTTTCAGATTATTATTTAACACTGTACAGTACAGCAATATCAAAATGTCCTACGGCCACAGACAATTTTCTCACTAGATTAAAAACACCAACCCTTCAGAACCACCTGGTAGGATGCTTAGAGCAGTACATAACGAAGGAAGAAATTGAACAGACAATAAAACGAATGCTCACAGGATAAGCCCCAGATATGAATAGAATACTGACTGAATTCTACAAACAATATTCCCATGTGTTAACTGAACCACTATTAGAACTGTTCAGTCACTACATTCAAACTGGTAAACTCCCACCATCTTTCTATGAGGCAAAAATGTAAGTCCCTCACCCTCAAAATAATAACATCGTCAGGAGTTCCACTCCTGAATTAAAGAACTCTGCATTAGCCAAAGAAGGGGGGGGGGAGAGAGAGTGGAGTGCAGCAACAGACAAAGGGAATCTACTTGCTGTTTCTCTCCTGCCCCAAACACCCTCCTACCCAAGGTCATGTCTTATTTTATAGGCTCAAGTAAATTGTGAGCAGGTGTATTATCAGGGAGGCATCAGAGAACATCAAAAATAGTAAATTAATGGTGTATTTTTATTTGATTGGTTAAGTAGCGTTAATGAATACTAAGACAGAGATGATTGAAATGGGAGCCAAGTAGTGCATGTTAAATGTGGAATGTTAAATCAGGGACAAAGCAGAGAAATCAATGAAGACCAGCAAATAAGTTTGCTTTTTATTTGTATCATATTCAACACAGTTAGTACTGTAGCTGGTGAAAAAATGCTCAAGAAGGGCACTTCAAAAATGGCAAATTGCTTGGGCAACTACAATAGCACATAGAGTATATTGAAACAGTGGCTTTTTTGTGTCCCTAAATTCCTCTTTTAGTTGCCCTAAATTGACTGTTGGAGTTGTTGAGTAATGGCATAGAGCTGGATCAACTTAGTAGCCACAGAGAGTATATCAGTGGCTCTAAATTCACTGTTGAAGTTGTTGGGCAATGGCATAGTGCTTGATCAACTTCAATAGCCACAGTAGTATATTGAAACAGCGGCTTATTAATTTTCCCTAAATTCCCTTATTTAATGGCCAAAATTGCCTGTTAGGGTTGTTTACTAGGGAAAAAAGGGATGGGGCACCCTACCAAATATGCTAAGCAGAAAGGGTTAGGGCAGAAGGCAGGTGGAAGGTTCAGTATGGCATAGAGAAAATGGGAGAATTGTTAACTGTAATGGATGTGGGGCAGCAGTGTTCTTGGACATAATGTGGAGGGTGGGGAGCTGCCTGGTGTGCAGGTACCTGGCACAGAAAAGAGCAGAGGTAAACTGGTTAAGATGGAGATTGGAAGGGGTGAGGAGTGGATAGGGGCCAAAAATGGAAAAGAGGAGAGAGATGGGGTCAGAGAGAGGGTAGGGTTTGGCTGGGAAAATAAAAATAGAAATGTGGGACGAGTTGGGGCAGCCACTGGTAAACTAGATGTCACAAGCAGGGAGAGGTAGGGAGAGAACCATCGATACCAGGGGCAGCAAACAACAACAGGCCAAGTAATGCAGTAAAGGAATACTAGCAGGTGGTAGGGAGAGCTCAAAGGAAGACAGACAAGCCGGGGTGCAGTATCATTGGGGGGGGGATGGGTGAGAGGAAACAAAGATACTCTACAGGGTCAGGTGTACTACAGAGAATAGATTTGAGACACTGGCAGGTTTGATGGACCATGAGGAAAAAGGGGTGGAGGGGGATACAAGAAACCTGGTAGAAGAAGCCATACAAAATAAATCGGGGGGAGGACAGAAGGGAAATAATGGACAGAAGGGTGGAGTAGTACAGGGGGCTGGGGGGTGAGGACCAAGTAGGGGGAAGGATAGTGGAAGAAGGACTACAGGAAGGAAGTGGGGTACAGAAGACAGTGAGGAAGGACCATGGTGGGGGAGGGCACACAGGAGGGCATGGAGGGAAATATAGAACAGGCAAGGATGAGAAAAGAAAAAATGAACAGAAGGGCAGAGTAGTACAGGGGTTAGTGTGAATAAGGACAAAGCCGAGGAAAGGAAAATTGGAGAAGGGCTACAGGAAGGAGGTGGGGTACAAAAGGTAGTGAGGAATGACCACTATGAGGGATGGCACATAGAAGTGCATGAAGGCAAAAATGGGAAAGACAGGGATGGGGATGGAGCTTGCCAGGAGCAGACCGGCAGGAAAAAAAAACAGACAATGGGAGGAAGAAAGGGTGATGGTCTTCGGAGACTCAGTCATTAAAGAGATACACTGGGTAAGGAAGTGGGATCTGAAATGGAGAAGAGTGGTCATCTGTGCACCTGGGATGAAGGTGGGGAAGATGGAGTCTAGGACACTTCAGACAGCAAAGGAGGTAGGGGGTAGACCACACCTGATTATACATCTGGGAACAAATGATATGGCAGGAAATGAGGTGAGGGTGGGCCATCAGAGTTTCAAAGGATTGGCTGAGTGCTGTAAGATGTTAGTAAGCTCCTTGGCATTCTCTGAGGTCTTTCTGGTCCCCAGTGCTAGCACAATAAGGCAAAAGAAGATTGAAGAATTTAATGCATGGCTAAGGGAATGTTGCAGGGCAGAGGGATTTGTGTGTCTAGGAGGATGGGGAAACATGTTGTTAGATGAAGGGCTCTATGCAAAGCATAGGCTGCACTTAAATGATGACGGGTCAAGAGTCCTAAGGGAAAAATTGAAGGAGCACATGGACAGGGAACTAGGGTTAAACTGCTAAGGGGGGAGTATTAAGCTAGATGAGAAGAGGAGGCAGGTGAGCAAGAGGAAAACCTAGCTGGCACTCCCCTGCAAATGGGGAATAGGACAAATAAGGCGGACAGTACTAAGGGAGGGCTGTGGAGGGCCATGTGTGTAAATGCCCACAGTTTGGGTAACAAATTAGCAGACTTAGAGGCTGCCATTGAGGAGGGGGGGGGACTGGATGTAATAGTGGTCACAGAAATCTGGTGCAAGGAGCAACAGGACTGGGACTTGGTCATTCCTGGATTTAATCTGTTTCATAGGGATAGGTCAGATAAAAAGGGGGAGGGATAGCTTTTATGTGAGGGACTGCATAAAGTCTTCAGAACTGCCAGGAAGTCGGGGGGGGAGGGGAGGCACTGTGGGTGGCTTTGGAAAAGAGAAAGGGATCAGTCTTGCAACTTGGGGCAGTATATAGACCTCCAATGCAGGAGGAGAAATTGGACAGGGAGCTACTACTGAACATTCAAAAGATGGCTGACAAGGGCAAGTTGCTGCTGATGGGGGATTTCAGTCTTCCAGATGTTGGTTGGAGTCACTCTAGTGCGACAACCTCAAGGACTAGGGACTTCCTGGACTCACTGCAGGGGGCATGCCTCAGACAGCTTGTGGAGGAACCAATTAGAGGGGCTGCAGTGTTGGACCTAATACTGACAAATGGGGACAGTGTTGAAAAAGTAGAGGTGACAGACCATCTGGCCTCCAGTGATCACAAAATGGTTAGATTCAGGATTAAAACCAGGATGTTGTCAAGTTGCACAAAAATGAGGGTCCTTGACTTTCGGAGGGCTGACTTTGTGAAGATGAGGAGGTGCCTGAGGGAAGCCCAAACAGAAATGGGGGATCTGAGGAGGGTGAAGCAGCAGTGGGTAGCGATAAGTCAGGCAATAGAAAAGACTACCAGGTTATGTGTTAGATTGATTAGCAAAAATAGGAGGAGGAGGAGGGGGAGACCAATTTGCTTCACCAGGGAGGTAGGAGATCAGGTAAGGGCTACAAGACAAGCCTTTTTGCACCACAAGAGATCTCAGAAGGAAGAGAACAGGGTACTCTACCTGGAGAAGAAATAGGATGTAGGGAGGGCAGTAAAAAAGGTGATGGGGTTAGCAGAGGAAAACTTAGCCAGGTCTATAAAGGACAGAGATAAAGCTTTCTTTAGGCACATAGGGGAGCTGAAGAAAACTAAGGGTGGGATAATCAGGTCAAAAGGGGGGGTCCCTGTGGAGGATGATCTTAGGAAGAAGAAGTGTTAAACAAGTTCTTCTGCATGGTATTCATGGAGGAGGAGAGCGGAAGGGAGCTGGAACTGAAGGATAGGAGCTTGGAGGAGGGAAAAGTGGTCACCAGCCCCTTCTTGGTAGATCAGGTCCTAAAGGAACTCAATAACATTAGGGTAGATAAAGTGATGGGACCAGATGGAGTGCATAACAGCGTGCTAGAGGAACCCAGAGACAATCTGGCTGCACCTCTAACAGCATTATTCAATCTGTCATTGGATACCAGGGAGCCACTCATCAATTTCTGTCAGTAGCAAGTCTAGCATGTGGTCGCCTGTATGTGATCCTGCTACACTACACATTGCAAGCATGGCATGCTGTCTAATGCCATGAAGGTTGCTACCACCACCACAGTCTGACTTATTACACTGCTTTCCCATCCCACCATCACAGACAACCCCAGGTAGCTGCATAATACACAGATAGTAACTACCCACCATTTTGCCACTTGTCCACATATCCATGCTTAAGTGAATGTAAGGTGATGTGGAATGTTGAAAGATATGTCTTACAGACTCTGTCACCATCTGATATAACTCAGGGACAGCACAGGTGGAAAAGTATGTCCGGGACAGGATCTTCCATTTAGAACATGTGCATGCCACAAAACTCCAGAAGCCCATATTCTTCACAAAGGAAAATGGCAAAAGGTCAATTGCCAGCATTTCCACTATAGCAGCATTGAGTTCACGTGCATCTGCATGATTGGATGGGTATTTAGTGTTGCACACAAAAAGTCTGTGCAATGTGGGCTGCATTGTTCATTGCTTTACATGTGGCATGCCAAATGACTCTACTGTGCTAACTGACATGGATGGAGTACCTTGGATATGTTATGGTGGGTGCACAGGCGACAAGCCAGTACATGTGATTATTTTCCTTGTTTTAAGCACAGGGGTTGATGTAGTAGAATTACTACATGGACTGCCACTGCTACTCTGACCACTGCTTGAACATTCCAAATCATCCTCCTCCTCCTCCTCATGCCTGTAGTAATCCTCTGGTGTTATTTCACCATTTTAATGACATGGCTACTTACACTGATGGAAGGGAATACCATGCTCACTAAGGTGGCTGAGGGTGAATGCCCAACTACGGCATTAGCTCCCCTCTGGTGCCACATCCACAGTGCCTTGTGCCTGCTCTTCAGATGAGTATGCTGGCCCCCAGTGCCCAACTGGCCACCCTTTTTACCACGCTTCACATGCACTTGGCAAAGCTGGCAGATTGCCACTGTTTCATTGTTGCCATCTTGTACAAAAAAATCCCAGACTAGGGATTTGGATGCCCTACTCTTCACATGTCACTACTGGTGCTGCTGCTGCATATGTAACTGCACTTTTGGTGGCGATGAAATGGGGGGTGTAATGCATGATTTCTGCTGTTGTGCACAATCAGACTTTGACTGAACATCACAATCTATGACTATTAATTCAGGGTCCTCATCAACAGACTTTGCTACAGCAGAACTTTGAGGAGGGGGTGATTGACAGACCGTTTACAAACGGCCACCTTCACTTTCTTTTTTTCCAGTTCCTATTTGAGGTCACTAGCATCATCATCATCATAATCATCATCCACTAATTCACTTTGGAGACTGTCCTCCTGTGGAGGTATTCCAAGTTCAACAGCAGCCTCAATATTATCAGCCATACTTTTTTTTGTCAATGTCTGAATATTTGGATGGCTTATCCTCAACATCAGTGGAAACATGAGACTGTGAGTCATCATCATCATCAGAATCATGTTCAAGTACTGAAGGTAATGGGACATCAACTGCACTCAAATCTTCGGGTTCAACATTCTTCCCACATGATAAGTGTAACTGAGCTGAACTTGTAGCAATACTCAAGTTGTTATCAACCATGTCCTCACTAACTTTACTAATAGCAGGGACAACACCATCTCCAACCAGCATTGAAGCGACTGATTTCACTGTAAAAAACATAGTTGGACAAATCCCTTTACTTGCACCAACCTTTCCCTTCTGCTGCGTACTACCACAGCCACAACCACTCTTAACACTGCTACCATTGGTTGCCCCTGATGAACCTGACTCATCTTCACAACAATTTCCACTGCTAATAGTCTTCTTGGCAGCAGCACCACAGCCAGAAACTGCTTTACCTGACCGTCTCTTCGTGGGCATTTTTTCAGATGACACAGACAATTTACAACAACTTGATATTTTGGCACTTTTGGGTGGCTGGGAAGCAAAACACTAAATGCAGCTGCACAGGCACAACACAATACCCGTCCTTGAATCCTTAACCAATCTTCATAAAGCCGACATTCAAAAAACAATACCTTGTTTTGATTGGGGGGGGAGACTCAGTGCTTAGCTACACAGAAGCAGGGAAATAAATTGCAGACAGACTTAGAAATTCAGAGTACTGCTATTGTGGTGCTGCAATGAAATGCATATCAGTTGACAGCATGCACACAGATTAAAGGTCAGGCACAGAAACTTTAACTGTTCAGTACAGTACAACACAGATAGTCCTGTAAAAAGACTGAAAAAAAGTTATACTGTGTTTACCTGAAAACAAAAATAATAAAACAATAGCCAACAACAGTTGGAAAAAATGCCTTTCTCATTACTCTCCCTTCTGCACCACAGATCAGCCCCTCCCCTGAAGCACACTTCTACAGTGTCTCTCAGCACAGAAACTGAATCAACTAAATTAACATTCAATATTCATAAAACATCAATAAATGCTCAATGATATAACCACACCAGGGTTTACTACAATTGATCTACTAAATTTTGTCACAAAATTCAGTGGCAAAAAGGCATTTTTAAAGGTTTTTAGAGGGTTTGAATCTCAGAGCTCTGAGAGCAAACTGTCTCCAGCTTTCCACTACACACACTACGATGAACTGAGGCTGTGCAAGACAATATAAAGGCCTTGTGACCTTACATCCCATCATTCACTGCAAAATTCACCTTAAAGAACACAAAAAGAAGGTGAAGTAACACAAAGTCAATAGAAAACAGGCAAAGTAATGCAAAGTCCATAGAGAACAATGGGAAGTTCGCGTTACTTTGAGATGCATAGTTATTCACTTCGATTTGTAGAGTAGTAAGCAAAATTCGGGTTCTACATGAAATACTATGTGTAGCAAATATTAGGCACTTTGCCCACTACTAAGCAACACAATACATAATGTGATGGATCATAACACTCTGCTACCATTCATGCAATTGCAAGAAAAATGTAATCTGTCATGACAACAATTCTTTACATACTTACAATTGAGAGAATTTATAACATCTAACAGTTTCTAGCTAGTAAATCCCCAATTGCAACTATCTTAGAACACCAGAAACCAGGTGATAAACCCATATCTATAACCTATTGCTACAATCCACTCCAGTGTCCCTAGATCATATTTAAGAGAAATAGGAACTCCTAATCACCACCATCAGCGACAGTGTTTGGCAAAATATTACTGCCTTTCCATTAAAAGAATTCCAATCCTCAAAATTACAACAAATACAATTTAACACTCTTTTTAAAATGGACAGTAACATCAGCGACAGATGCCCCAGATGTCATAACAGCCCAGGATCTCTTATTCATATGTTCCCTACCTGTCAAAAAACTCACTCACTACTGTGATGAAATTTCAGCAACTTTGGAGAAATCTACATGGAATAAGAATATAATGGATATTCTATTGGGGTGAATCAATCAGATTCAACATGTTCAAGAGATCAAGGAAAACTTTTCTCTTTGGGATGTATAATTGTGATGAAATTTATCTTAACATCATGGAAGGAATCCAGACCCCCTTGTTTTCAAACTTGGTTAAATTGATGGTAAATGTTTACAAACAAGAACGTATATTGTATTATTTAAATGGTAACAAAGAAGACCTTGATCGAGTATGGGCATCTTTCATTACCAATGTATTAATTTAACTTGTATAAGAACTAAAAAAAGAATTTCAAGTTAGCTAAAGGGACTGTCCCTATACTTAAAGGGTGGGATATTCAGAAGGTTTGTGCATGGCGCAACACAGGTGCACCATGCGCAACCCACTGATGTGCCCCGGGGCGATGTTCAAAAGGGGAAAGTGCGTGGCACAAATCCCGATGCACCGGGGCGCATCAGTAATGTATGTGGTGCACATGGGGGGGGTGCCCATGCATACTCCGCACATCCTGATATTCAGCCCAGGATGTGCTGAGCAGATGCAGGCCATCCCCTACCTGCGCCACAGTTGATCCAAAAAAACATGGAGCAACAGCTGGCCACCCACAGGTGAGCTGCCGTATTGCAGGGTGCAACACAGCAGCTGCCAGCTGTGGGTGGCCACCCGAGCTCTGGATTCATTCACATATCTGGACTGTGTAGTACGGTATGGTCTGCATGCCCATTGGCCCACCCTGTGGACCAATGGGCATACAGCTGTACTGTATGCAGTCAGTTGGCGGGTGGCTGGGTGGCTTGCGGGTGGGGAGCTGCCACCCGCCGCTGACTGGGGGGAGTGGGGTGGCAGGGTTCAGTGGGAGGGTGGGGAGGGGGGTACCATGGACCACCAGAGATGGGATTCCATCTCTATTATTATACTTCTGCCCACGATCGGGCTGCGAGTGGTCCACTGGACCACCAGGGATGGGATTCCATCTCTATTATTAGACTTCTGCCCACGATTGGGCTGCAAGCAGTCCACTGGACCACCAGGGATGGGATTCCATCTTTATTTATATACTTCTGCCCATGATTGGGCTGCAAGCAGTACACTGCACCACCAGGGATATAGGACATTATTATTTTTATACGTATGCCTGCGATCAGGTGGGAAGTGGTCCACTGGACCACCAGGCATATAGGACTTTATTATTTTAATATGTATGCCCGCGATTGGGCTGGAAGCGGTCCACTGGACCACCAGGGATATAGGACTTTAATATTTTAATATGTATGCCCACGATCGGGCAGTGGGGCACTTTGCCGCTTGTGCAGAGGGTGTTGGTCCCCAACGGCTGCAGCCTGGCAGGGCGCCAGGTGTAAGTCACTGGGGATCGGCGCACCTGCATGCAATTGGGGCCATGATGACATGCAAATGGCCCCATTTGTGCCTTGCATGCATTATGGCCCCATTTGCATGTGCACTTTTGAATATCATGGTTGCTGTGCCTAGCGCAATGGCACTTGCGCTAGCGCATCCCCCTGCCCCTCTCTGGCCACTTGTGCTGGTGCAGTGCCACTGCGCCATGCACAATGCGGGTGGCCACAGAGCGATATTCAACGGTGCTGAGCCATGGCACAGCACTGTTGAATATCACCCTGTCAGTGCCCTGGCACATCCCAGTTGCGCTATGCCCAAGCTTGCACCACGAGCCTGGCGCAGTCTGAATATCCCACCCAAAGTGTTTTGTCTTTGATGCTGTGATCAACATATATCTGGAATATAAGACTTATTTGTAGATCCACTCTCAAAACAGACTAGCATTTCTGTTTCCTTCCTAGGTTGCTAAACTGTACAAAAAGGTATACTATAAATACCTGAAGACTGGAAGTACAGTGTATTTTATCATATGTGACTGGGTTTTGGAGAAATTATGCATATTGGTACGTGTATCTTGTAAGTCTCTTCAAAATAAATTTTACAACAAAAAATGATAGAACCATTGAACAGTGCTCATTTATGTGTCCTGTGGGTACATCTTATACAAAAGTTACAAACTTACAAATTACAGATATAAATAGAACATGAAAATAATCACAAATTACATAACAACAACCTAAAATACTTCCGGTATTGCCTCTAGATTCAGAGTAACACAATAAAAAGGGGGAGTGAATTTATAATACTTTGAAAAGTGCACACTAGATTGATGCAAAAGTTGACATTTATGAACAATATCAAGTGCACTTCTTTGGCAGTACTTGAATTTGTTAACACATTTTGCATCAAGCTAGTGTGCACTCTTTTCTAGTCGTCAAAGGATTCTTGTGTGGCTTTAAGAAATGGCAGCTGCTTTTTCCGTGCAGCACAAGTTTGTTTTTGTTTTGAATGAATTTCTAAACCATGACTTACTCATGGCATTCAGTGGTCTGAACACAGAAGGAACATACTTTTACAGTACTGGACAATAATAACTAAATGTAATAGTTGAGTGCAAAGTTTTAACATTTAGAAATACTCATTACTAGTAAGCTAGACTTTCTCAAAGACAATGAAGTAGAATACCTAAATATCCCTTCCTTTAAATAGTTTGCAATTATCCCCTGCAGGTACTTTATTGAGAAGACTAGTCTGAGAAAATTTCTCCCTTTTGTTAAAGATATCCAATTTAGAGCCTTTTATAGAGTAAAATACTATGTAATAAATGGGTAGCCTCTGATAAGCCTTGCCATGTGATTATACAGTATATCTGGCTTCTGGAGCTTGTCAGCAGAGACACATTTATGGTATGTGGGACACTGGCATAGTTTAACAATAGGAAGATCTGCATTTGTATAGTCTGGACACAAATGTCAGTCTCCAGACAGTTTTGTTTGAATAGCAGGCCAACACTGGCTCCAACAATTTGGACTAGAAACTAGAAACAGAAACTTGGACTTAGCTTAGTTCATACATTGCTAAGATATTGATACAATTACCATATATTGATATAAAACTATAAAAATGTTCACTACATTTTTAAAATCCTGTTATTTTGAAGAACATATTATTATATGTTACATGTACTTAATAGCCATGTAGCAACATAGGAGAACAATACTCATTAGGATCTATATTTGACTGCTTTTGTTAAAAAATGTAAGTTTCTATGATTAACAGTTCAAATGTTACTGCTTTCAAAATGTAATTTCAAGCATTATAAAATATCGTAAAACATTATTTTTGGAAATAGTTGGAAGATACTAGTGGTTTTCTGTCTAAGAATCAACATATTTTTTTCTAGTTTAAAGATGAATTGACTTTCTTGTATTGATTCAATAATAGAAAATCAGCAAACTTTGCTTGCCTTTTCTTGTTTTGTGATTATTCCAATTCAGTTTTTTGTATATGACACAATGCTGCAAACCTCAAAGAGTTTAACTAGGCATCACACACAGAAGGTGTGTGAAAAAAATGAGTAACACACATCTGCACATAGTTATTTTTTTATAATTACTGCTGACAGTGTTTAGCAACAGTATAATTTCCCAGATGCAGTACCACTAAGAAAAAAGGCGGAAACTTAGGCAGACTCAAAATGCCAGCTTATTTGACACAACCACATAAAATACAAGGATCAGCACTGCATGTGTGATGTCACAGTGAACTGTTGAAAAAGAAAGGAAAATATTGACACTAATTGTTAACAACCAGTTACCAGTTTATTATGGACAGCTCTTGCATAACCAGGAAAGCAGTTGTCATCAGTTAAGCAAGTTATAATGGCATCTGATAGAAATGTTAACTTGACTTATACAGTGTCACCAGTAATTATCTACAGAACAAATGATAGGCAACTCTGAATTACAAGGCTGTAATTTTGTTGAAGGGTTTGGGTGACATCATAAATCATGAGAGTGAAGCTTGAATGGTATGTAAATGTCACAAGTTCCCCAAAATGGAATTACAAGTCTTGTAATTTACAAGTGGACTAGCTTTTATTTTGTATACTTTGAAGTCAAACAGTGTGGATTTTAAACTGAATGAAGATATTTTCTTTTGTAAAATGTGAACCTAGCAGGCATGGTTTACCTCAGAATGTTCCAGAGTAGGTGAAACCTTTCAAACAGTCTGATTGATGTAGACCTCCCCGGCAGACATCCCAAGAAAAGTCATACTGTAAGCCACAGTTCTGACATCACAATTGTGAATTACAGGATTTTTGATGTCACACTTACGAACTAAACCTGTCAACTATGACACAAATTGGGCTCAATTTTACAAAGCGGATGCAGGGCTTGTGTCAAGCCCTGCATCCAACACAAAGGGGTTGCAGATGTGCCAAAGCCCCTCAGATGCAGAGCGGTCTAATTTTCAAAGGGGTGGTGCATTTGCAACAATTTTCCACTTTATGGCTACTTGCACCAAAGGGTCCTGGATGCAAACTTAGACCAAGGAGATGGTGGTCTTACTCCTTGCATCCCAGGTTCAGGACTTGTGGTGGACGTTTGTGGCACACTTCATTGAAAATTGTGCTTACCCCAAGGTGCGACGCAAGTCACAACTTGTGCCATAGACCCTGCCGCAAGTCCGCGGTGCCACTACATATTGCTGTAAAATCAGGCCCAAAAAGTGTATGGCTATACAGTATCTATAAATTACATGGGCTGATCATGTATTATAAAGTAATTTACAGGGTAAAATGTAGACTTTATTAATCTGTGGTGAGGTTTTCAGTAAAGACAGTATAACCCCGATTATCTGAAACCCGATTATCTGAATCTCTGGAATTGCCTAATGTCCCCCATGTGATAATCAGGTTTCAAAAAATGGCAGTTATAATGCACTCATTCATGGTGGTGTTAATATCTTCTTTTCATCTTCTCTCACATTCTGCTGTGGTATCTGTAGTGCGGTCTGCTTTGTGTAACATTCTCCACAGTTAATTGCCCATTTGCAGCTCGTTGCGCTAAGCTGCTTTGTTTAACGTGCTTGTAACATAATTGAACTTAATTTAACTAACCTGTTTCAGTCATGATTGATCAGGGTCTCTTAAGGAGTGGCAAAATATGTTGCTCATTCATGCACTCCCTTAGATATGGCCGGCAAGTGCAAACGGTGTGTGCTCCCTATCGAGCAAAAGCTCCGTGTACTTGAATGCCTGGACAGTGGAGAAAACATAGTGTCTGATGCCAAAAAATTCAGCATAGGCAATGCCACTGTGTGCGATATCCGTACAGCACAACAGAAAATCTGGGAGTATGCTGCTACAATGGACTGTCCTTAATCCAACAGCAAAAGAAAAAGCATGAAGGGGATGTTGCCCAAGAAGACTTTAGCTGCATTGTCTGAGAAATGTGCTCCAGGATTTAAAAAACAGAAAGAAAGAATAAATGTCCTGGGATGTTGTAATGCCACAGGAACACACCGTTTAAAGTTGCTAACCATTGATAAATCTTTGCGCCCTAGATGTTTCAAGCACACCAACATGCTATCAGAAGCTGTTGAGGCTTTTAACAAATGTCTCTTGTGGCTTGAAAACCAAGATAACACTGACTATCTACACACTCTGCTTCTTCGAAAACTTAAATTAAAAGCAGTAGAAAAATTCAACAAATCAATGAAGCAGAATGCCATAATGCAATTTTTCACAGTGATGTAGACTGCAGAACTAGTTGAGTGCACTGACATTTTAACTGACATGCGATTTTTATTTAATTTCTGTACTGCGCTACTGCTATGCACTTTATATACTATATCAGCACTGTACTGCATGTTATTTATTACCAAACTGTTATAAATTTGGAATGTATTAAACTTGAACTTACACTACCTCAAAACTTGCCAGTATGCCATTCAGTGTAGAATTACAGCGCTAGTAAGCCCAATACTGTCATGCTCGTATTGAAAATAGCTTGCTCCCATTTTGAAAACAGCTTGCTCTCATTTTGAAAGCAGCTTGATCCCATTTATCCGAAACCCCAGTTATCTGAAATAACTTAATGTCTCCTGAGACAGTCGGATAATTGGGGTTACACTGTACTGTATTTTTGCATGGGTGATGGGCGATGAGATTACATGCTGATGTCCTCTTTTTGTTGCTTGTTTGCCACTTGAGACACATTACCACCCTTGGCCTTCTTCAGTCACTGTTTGTGCCTCTGGCTGTTAGAGTAGGTATCCCTGATCTCCATTTACTGGACACCTGGAATTCCTCTTGACTGGCACACTACTGTGTTACCTACTTGGCAAGGAAGGAAGGAAGGATCCAAAGGTAAGTGTGTGAGGGGAGGCTTCCAGGAAGCATCACCCATACTCAGTGACTCACAGCATGGCATAGCACCATGCAATGGGCACTGTACCATGCTGGGACTCTATGAGTTACATTCCAGTATGACAGTGAGCTCAAACCCTGTTTGCACCAACTAAAGTTTGCAAATCTCATTTACATTGTAACTTAGTTTCAGGGGAATCCCTCTCAGATGAGACTAAGGAGTCTGTATAAGAACAGCTCAAGAGTTTGGTGGTGCAATGGGGTGACAGATCACCCCCTGTTTGGAACTGCTACCCTTTACAATTGAGAATAGGGATTCTAGATTTAACCATAGTTTGGATGCGCTTGTGTTAAATAGCTGAGCAATTTCTGTCAATCGTTAGCACAACTATCAGCACCACTGCTTACCCCATGACCATCCGTAGTTCACTGAGTGCATGCAAAAGATTTAGTATGTACAGTACATATAATTTTGGCCATTTTTATGACACAGTATGTAAGCAACACTACACACATAATAGGGCCCAAGAGCTCTGGTGCTGTAAATGACTACAGATCTGATTGGCTTGAAGTTTTAAAGGCAGTACACAGACAGTTACAAAAGTACTTGCTCTTTGCATGCTATTTTCCAAGTCTACTCAGCTGCAGAAATGGGTAGAAATAGGACCCCACTGAAAACAAAGATGTTGATTTCAGCTCAGCTAGTCAGGGTAAATAAATTGTCAAATAAATCAAAGACTGCATTTACATTTTAAAGTGCTTTCTTGGTCTTAATCTGCAGACATCAGTTAAATGTTCAATTTTTTATGGTTATAGTGAGTTTCTCAGTTATGAGTGCAATTTGAATAACAGGTTTTAGACTCAGTTTAGCATATGTTATGTATTGTCTATATTTCTCTTTTTTGTGTTTTCAAGATCTGCTTAATTTGGCTCTTAAAGACCTTCTACTTCTGCTGCTTAATCCTTTGCTGAATCATAATCCTCTGTTTGGAACATCACAGTCTGTGGCTGTGGAAAGGATTATGATCTCATACAAACAAAGGATTGTGACTTCATCAAAGGATTTAGCCACAGGAGTGGAACAGATACTGTACATGGGAATTTAATCCTGCCTTTATATACAAGAACCTAGTAATGAAAAATAAAAATAAAATAAAGAAAATCCTATATAATTTACACTGACTTTTGTCTAAATACTGTATTGTTTTTCAAATGTTTAATGAAAAGTGACAAAACCACTTTAAGCAATACCATTTTATTAAGAACTAGTATGGCAGAGGGTTGAAGCCTGCAACTGACCAGGCACGATATGTAGGATTAGAGCTCCTCCACTTCATACAGCATGTTATCTAATAAATCACTCATATATTGCACAAGTAATGGCAAAAGGGAGATTATACAATGGCAAGAAAAAATCCTGGACTCTGATTGCTCAGTCTTGGGCTGGACCCATGATGTTATCCCAGTACAACATAGAAACATAGAAACATAGAAGTTGACGGCAGATAAGGACCGCAAGGCCTATCCAGTCTGCTCATTTCTTTTTCTACCTTATAAATGTGCCATCAGCCTTTGCTCTGTCAGTGGCCTATCTAGTCATAGTCATTTGTATTGCTCCCTTATGCCTATCCCATGCCTGTTTGAAGCCAGCACTGTATTCATAGCCACCACTTCTTGTGGTAAGCCATTCCATGCATCCACCACCCTTTCTGGGAAAAATTTCCTCACATTCCCCTTAATCGGCCCCCTCTAATCTCATGCTGTGTCCTCTTGTCCTGCTATTTTCTTATATTTAAACATGTTAGACTCTTTCACCTTGTTAATGCCCTTAAGGTGTTTGAATGCCTCAATCATATCACCTCTCTCCTCCTTTGCTCAAGGGTATACATATTGAGCTCTGTTAATCTGTCCTCATATGTCTTCTGATGCAGTCCCTGCACCATTTGGTTGCCCTTCTCTGGACTGCCTCAATTTGGTTAATATCCTTGTGAAGGTGTGGCCTCCAATACAGCACGCAGTACTCCAGATGGGGCCTAACCAGCGTCTTGTAAAGAGGCATTATTACCTCCCTCTTATGACTTGTGATACCCCTACTAATACACCCTAATGTCCCCCTAGCCTTACCTACTGCTTTAGAGGTCTGCTTGGATGATTTCAGGTCATCAGTAATGATGATGCCCAAGTCTCTTTCTTCCTTTGTGACTGCTAGCAACTCCCCTCCCAGCCTATACGTGGCTTCAGGGTTTCTCTTCCCTATGTGCATGATTTTGCACTTCTTTGCATTAAATCCTAGTTGCCACTCTTCTGACCATTTTGCTAGTTTATCCAGATCTCTTCTCATTCTGCCCACCCCATCTGGATCATCTACTCTGTTGCAGATCTTGGTGTCATCTGCAAACAGACAAGCCTTACCCTCTAGTCCATCTGCAAGGTCACTAGTGAAGATGTTGAAGAGGACTGGCCCCAGGACTGATCCCTGAGGTACCCCACTTGTGACTTGCATCTCTTCTGACTGTATACCATTTACCACCACCTCTCTGTTTCTGCCCTTCAACCAGTTTGCCACCCAGTTGACCAACTTCTGACCCACCCAGAGCCTACCCAGCTTATTTATCAATCTTCTATGAACAGTGTCAAAGCTTTGCTGAAGTCAAGGTAGGTGACATCAACTGCTCCCCTTGGTCCACCACTCTGGTTACCCAGTCAAAGAAATCTATGAGATTAGTTTGACAGGACCTTCCTTTGTAAACCCATGCTGTCTTGGATCCTGTGCCCTATGGATTCCAGGTGTTGCACTATCCTTTCCTTAAGGGTGCCTCCATAATCTTGCCCACTACTGAGGTAAGACTGACTGGTCTGTAGTTCCCCGCCTCCTCCCTGCTACCACTCTTGTGGGCGGGATCACATGAGCCTCTTCTCCAGTCTTCTGGGACCTCTCCGTGCTCAGAGACTCACTAAACAGTTCTGCTAATGGCTCTGCTAGTTCCACCTTTAGCTCATATGGTACCCTGGGATGTATGCCATCAGGTCCCATTGCCTTATCCACCCTCAGCTTAGTAAGCTCTTGTAGGACCCTTTCTTTTGCAGAAGGAGTAGTGCTCACCTCCCTCCCCCCTGTGTCCATGATGCTGAGCTGTGGGCCCTGCCTACCTTCTCTTCAGTAAATACTGAAGCAGTATCTATTTAGGATAGATGCCTTTACAGGGTCCTCCTCCTCACATGCTCCCTTTTTCTCCATTAAGCTTAGCAATACCCCGCTGGATTTCTCCTTTCACTAATGTATCTATAAAGTCTTGTCACCTTCTTTACTGTTCATGCTAGTGTTTCCTCAGTTTGGAACTTTGCCTGCCTTACTGCCTTCCCTGCTTCCGTTAGGACGTTTGGTATGCCTCCTATCTTCATCCACTGTGTTTCCTTATATTTCCTGAAGGCCAGTCTTTTGGCTCTGACCTTTTCTGCTACTGTATTTGAGAACCAAAGTGGTTTCCTTCTTCTTTGCACTTCCTTTTCTGTCTAACACAATGGGATGTTGCTTCAGTACTGCATCCTAATGCTTCCCACCTTGCCTGTACCCCTCACCTGTGTTTCTTTTTGCCAGGGCTAGCTTAACTCTGTTGGCCATCTTATCAAAGTCAGCTCCTCTGAAGTCCCATATTTTTGCCTTGGAATGGGATGCTTTAGATGTAGTAGCCAAATTGAACCATACCATGTGATGGTCACTGGCCCCAGGTGACCTTCTACCTGGAGATCTGTGATCCCTTCCCTGTTAGTCAGTACTAGATCTAGGATAGCCCTGTCTCTTGTGGGTTGCTGTACCAGTTGTTTGAGGCCCTCCCCCTGCAGGGAATCCACTATGTGTCTAGTTCTGGCAGATGTTCCTGCTGGTGTTGATCAATCTGTATCCGGCATGTTGAAGTCTCCCATTATCAGAACCTCCCCTTTAGCTGTCATGTTTTGTATATCTTCTAACAGCAATGTGTCTATATCCTCCCCCTGGTCTGGGGGCCTGTAGACAACTCCCGTTCTTATGGCTGTCCCATTTCCTGTTTCCAGGGTGACCCACAGTTCTTCTGGCTCCTTATGTGTATTCTGAATTTCTGTAGCTTTGATATTTTCATTGACATATAGGGCCACTCCTCCCCCCCTTTTTGCACCTTGGTCTCTTCTGAACAATACATAGCCAGGTACTGAAGTCTCCCAAGTGTGGTTACTGGTAAACCACGTCTCACTAATTGCTACTATGTCTAGTTTAGCCTCTGACATTATTGCCTGCAGGTCTGGGATCTTATTTCCCAGGCTGTGAGCATTTGTGTACATGATTTTCCATTGGCCAGATTTTGATGTGTTAGTTGTTGGGTGAGGTTTGGCATTACCCCTGTGCGTCGTATGGGGAGACAAACCTTTTTTCTTACCTGGTGATGCAAATGAACTGCAAACATGCTGAATCCCTGTTTGACCACTAGCTGAGGGGGGAGGGGTGTTCTTCCCATTCGACGTATGGGGTGCTGCACCCCTCTCCCCATTTGCTAGTTTAAATATTCTGCAAAGACGTCAAACTTCTGCCCCAATGCACTGACTATCTCCTTAGTCAGATGCAGTCCATCAAATTTAAAGAACTTTTGCTCCCAGAACTGTTGCCAGTTCCCTACAAATCTGTGTCCTTTTTCCTGGCACCAGTCTTTGAGCCATGTGTTTAGCTCTCCTGTCTCCCCTTCTCTGACCTTCCGTCCATCTGCTCCCCTCTCCCAGACTGGCAGGATCTCAGAGAAGGAGATGCCAGATGAAATAGATGATAGTTTGTCACCCAGCCTGGTCAGGTGTTCCTTGGTCTCCACAACTGACTGGCTGGCAAGATCATTAGTCCCTATGTGTACTAGGACATCAATGTTTTCTCCTGCTTTGTGAACAATTTTAGCAATGCGGTCAGTGTCTCTCCATGCTGATGTTCCTGGGAGACATCTGACCATTACCCTGGCTGGAGATGGGTATCAACTCCCTGAATCATGGAGTCTCCTATGATCAGAAGTTTTTGGATTTCCTTTTGCTTTTTGTTTTGGTTCCTGATTTGGGTGAGTTTTGTTGTGCTAGCTCCTGTGCTGCAGTGTCCTGCTCTGCAGTGTCTTCTGCCTCTTTGTTTGATTTCAGAGATAGAGGCAGATACCTGTTGTAGTGTTTATATGGTTTTTGGAGGTAATATGTTGGAGAGCAGAGGTGATGGGGCTGGTTGCCCTCCTAACTACCTGCCAATCTCCTGGACCAACTACCCTCTGCGTTAGGTTTTCTGTTGGATGCTGGGGAAATGGTGGGTGGTTCTTATAATGTATTTCCTTTTGAATATGACATTTGGGGTGTGCAATCTCTGCCCATGCTGCCGGAGCTGAGCCCTAAGATCTCCAAAGGCCCAGCATGTAGGACAGTGTCCTAAATCCTGTAAGACTGTCCTTCTGAAAATTGTTCCACAGTACCTGCAGTTAATGATATCCATTCCAGATAAGTTGCTGGGTTTATAACCTAGTCAGAGTAATTAGAAGGAAAAAAAGGAAAAAAATGCAAGCAATGGTTTGATTGTGTTTTGTTTAACTTATTATAACAAGTTAAATTACTAGTGCCCTTGTAAATGAGCTCACCTGTGTAGGCCCCACTGATCTACCCCTTCCTGCTCTGCCACAGGAAATGACACAACTGTGGTACCTATAAAGGAGTGTAGTGTGGGGTGGTTGGGGATAGGGGTGGGTGGCTGGGTCCTTCCCTGCCGAAAAAGAAGAACCACAGACGAAGAACAAGGAGGTAAGAGCAGAAACAATCAGTCAACAACAAATGCAGTAACCCTGAAGCTTATCCTAATGTTAGATACAACTGTAAAACCTGTAAAGCACCACCTGTAATAATTTCAGAGAAGATATACCCTGTAAGAAACACTTTGCTACAGAGAAAATAAAAGCAGTAACAAGAAGATATACCTTGCAAAAGACAATTTGAATCAGAAGATTACAGCAGTAATCTGTTAACACCTGTAGGCACCCTTGTAATAATGCAAAAGAAGGTATACCAGCAACAACAATTTGAATCAGAGAAAAATAAAGCAATGAAATGTTAGCAACAAACAGTAGCAATCCCTGTGAGTAAAAAATAAAAACACCACTACACAGTAAATCTGCTTAGCCAAAATAAGTCTTAATCCTTTTCCCTTGCTCTGGTAAGTTTCTCTACTCTGCCTTTCAAGCAGTCTTAGAAGGAAAGAGCTCAGGTGAAGCTAGGTGCCTTGGCCAGCAAACCAAGTCTTCTACCTCCAAGATAACAACATCACGGGTCTAGTCTCAGCCTCACTGTGAACCTGCAGATGATTTTTTGGATGATGAGCTAGATGATTTTTTGGACCTAGAGCTTTTTTTTTGCATCTCCTCTTAAGAAACAAAAATATTTTTCCACACTAATAAAAACATTCTTTAAAATGATTTTTTTATTTTATATATAACAACGAGCCATTGTATAATAGCAATAATGCCCTCCAGGGTTTGTGTCATTTGGGATATCGTCACGCCTCAGTTGTTGGACGCACTCGGCCTGCGGGCTCGTGCCCAACCACCTGAGGCATGATGTTATCCCAGTACAACACACACCATGTTGGGCATTATTACTTAATTATATATTTTTACATTGTCTTGTAAGCATACAGTATGTTGTTAGTTTGGCTTTACAATATTGAAAACATGGCAAGAAAAGAAAACAAACAAATAAACACACACACACACACACACAAAACAAAACAAAAAAACAAACAAAGGTAAACTGCTGCTACTCTAGGAGCAACAACATGGAGCCAAAGCCCAATCCATTCATTTCCTACTGAGGAAGGAGAACCAACTATAAAGAGGGTTTTGGAAATGGTAAGTGACTTTGATAAGAAAGCTAAAATTTTCAGTCAGTGTCTTACCTTTGCTGAAACTAAACTTGAAATGGTGGTGGCACAGAGTAAAGAAACCTCTATGATCATCTCTCAAGCAGCGGTGTGCCTGACAAGAATCGTCAAGGAAAATAAGCTTATGAGACTTAGGCTAGTGGAAACCTTAAAAAGTATGCTCACACCATGCATAGCCATTTACCAGAAGTTCCAGAGGAGCTTGAAGGGGCATCATCTCAGGGCTGTGTTATAGGGCTGCTTTCTATAAAAACTGAGCTTGATGCTAGCAGTGGTAATCCTGAGGGCATAGCTAATAATGCTCAATGCGCTGACCTGCTAACTGAAACTGCCATCATACTCTACTGCTGGTGATGGTGGGTCACAGAATCTTACAGGTGGATAAGGACACACGAGGACTTACTGACAATGGATGATGGAACCCTGCTATACACATTCCCTGAATTAGGCCACTTAACCAGGGAGAGGTGAAGGCATTTATTGCAATCCTTAACCAGGGAGAGGTGAAGGCATTTATTGCAGTCTAAGTTACTCTGAGGGCACTTGAAATCAGACCTTCATTACAACTGGCAGCCAGACTCATAGTAGACCATGCTGGTGTCTCTTTTTACGGCTGCAGTAGGCAGAGCCTGCAGACATATTGCATGTACAAAAGGAGTGATGTCATGTTTTCTGTCCATGGAACTGACTGAAGGTGTAAGTAGTCTCCTCCGCCTTACCCTCCTCCAAGAAATGTTTTCTGCCCTCAAATAAATACGCTTTCATATTAGTCAATAGTTGCAGGGCACTATTTTCTTTCTTAAATGGGCGGTACAAGAACTGGAACCTGAGTAGTGAGAGGCAACATTCATTTTTTGGGGGGGAGTAAGAACCACTCCCACCTCCACCCGATAAGCTCCTAAAGATCCACCCCCACCTTTTTTTTGATTCATGTGGGAGGGGCATGAGGCGGATATTATGCTGGAACAAGACACACTAGTTTGTGACCTTTAGCAGGCAACAGAACACGTCTGTGGAGTGATTGAGTTGTGGAGCCCATGCATTTTATTAACTCACTCAGCTCTAGAATGGAATCTTGAGTGAATGCTGTATTCCTGTGTAAAAATGACTGTTTTCCTAAGCAGTTTGAATGTTTGAAACTAAAATGATAACATTCCGATTTGGAGTATAAATAACTAAAAAAGTATAACTCCTATCACAAAACTTACAGCACAAAGTTTTGCTCACAATAAAAAAATCTTTAAAATGAGGGGTCATGTCTGTTGTATGATGGTTTTCCATTACACCAACATCTGTGCATTACACTGCCACAGTTTAGAGTATTTCTGAGCTGTTTTACATAATAAAACAGACCATAAACTAAGGCATGTGCCAACACATAACACCAGTAAACTGACTGAATTCAGAAAAGTGCTCTGCACAACTGCCCACATGATGCACAAACCATGATAACTGAAAAAGTATGCCCCCTAGCACCTAGACACCTGCACGGAAAATGTTCACAATAACAAGAGCTTTAAAATGATGGGTCATGCATATTAGTGGCATTTGCAGATATTTTTTTACAGTCCCTGAAATGATAAAAAAGAGCATTTTTTTTACATTTTGTTCCCAAATAAAAACCTACATCATAAAAAGTACACCTCCTAGACCCCAGACACCAGCATGATAATTGTCCATATTAAAGAGACCTTTCAAATGATGGATCACACATGTTTCTAGCATTTTATAGTTTTTTTTTTTTACAGTTCCTGAAACTGAGAAAAATTACATTTTTACACTTCTTTTGTTACAAAAAAACTAAAACAAAAAAGTACACCTCCTAGCTCCCAGACACCAGCATACTAATTTTTCACAATGAAAAGAGCTTTCAAATCAGGGATCACACATTTCTAGTAATGGAGAAAAAATTGCATTTCTTCACTTTTTAACCCCTAACTAAAGCCTAAAAAAGAGTAATTTACTCTATTTAACTCAATGGTGACCCCTATATTAAAGGAGGTATTCTGGTAGGTAGGAATGTTTCTTACCGACCTGCACTTTCCAGTAATCTTATCCCTGATTGGTTGATCCAGAAAGTGCATAAGAAGTGCAGGATGCACATATACGCTCTGTGGATGAGATGAGATGAAGTAAATACCTGATGCACATATGCGCTATGGGGACTAGAGCAATTTTCCTGATGACGCTCATAAGCACTATAGGGCTGAGTGAGTTAAGGACTAGGAGAACAGAAGCTACTTAATGCCTTCAAACTGACTTAAAAACCCTTGGAACAAATGATTATCAGAACCACCTGGGGACTCAGAAGAAAAGACTAATTAAGGACTGCCTGGAACTACAACTCCCAAGGAAAACAATAGACACAGCATTCTCATTTGAGTTGAAAGAGCCACAGGTTTTTCTTAAACATTTATATACTAAAAACATAAAGTTCAGCTTTTGGGATTAGCAATATTTGTTTACTATATATATATATATGTAATAGATAACCCACTTTTAGGTGTGCGGTCGTGCTCTGATATAAGCTTGCCTTGGTGTGCGTCAGCCACCCAAGGTGTGCATATATCAGAGCACCACCGCACACTGTAGAGTGGGTTATCTATCTTATAAAATGGCAAAATTGTTTTTTAAGGGGGATAAAAGTGCAGGTGTGTGGTCGTGCTCTGATATACACACGGTCATGTGATGTATTTTATACAATCTGAAGTTTGGGTTTGTTGCCAGATAATTTACCCATTTGATAAATATATCTGTATCTAAATATATATATATATATATATATAGTTTGTCTTTTTAGTAGTTTTAAAACTTTGAAAGCATTGGTGTTAGTAATGCATTTAGAAATACATTTTTTAATTGTCTTTACAGTTAAGCATGCAGTTTCATGCGAGGGCACATTTTTGGGGGTGGGGGTTCAAATTATTTTAATCATGGGCACAGTATTTGGTAAACAGAGACTTTGATGATAAAGTGTATTTTTTCTTTTAAGTTAGAGAAGTATGTATTATATATAAGCGTAGCAGTGTTGTAATTGAGTTTATATGCAGCAAGTAGGTAGGGGATAGTGTTTTGAATGTGGCAGTAGGACAGATTTGTTAGGATAAATATATGCTGTCTTGCAAATAAGAAACAATTGTAAGGGATACATTTTGCAAAACAGTGATCCCAGTGTTTTGTTCCTGCCTAGCTGTGAGATGATTTTTTCTGACTTTTCCTGCTATCCCTTGGTGTTTATGACCTCTGGGGGCTGCCATTCAGGTTTGTTTTATTGCATCTTGTCCAGGATAGTCTTCCCAGAGTGCCCTTTGGTTTGATGTCTAATAGCCCCTACAGCAGGCCAATGTATTGTTGGAAATGCAGTGTGTACTGAGCCTGTGTGGTTACTGAGTTTGGCTTCTCTGCTTTTAGAATAAGTTGAAGCGTGTCTTTTTACTTGATAAATGTTTATAAAAGTGTAAATCATATTTGCTAGTGCAACTGTGAGTTATTTAACTGTTTTTTTGTAGATTTGACTCCTGACTTCTTTTCATGACAGGCAGTTAATATTCCTGGAACAGACTTTGCCTTTGAAGCTCCTATAAAGTGATGTTTTTATGTCACTGTGTAGGTCCTCACTTTATAGGCATTTCAATGGTAAAGCCTTTTCATGCAGGAATGTTTACTGCCTGTCATAATCAGAAATTAGAGTAAAATCTATAAACCTGATTAAGCAAGTTAACTTCAAAGCCAAACCTGTTTGTGCATGGAAAGATGTTACAGAAAAGAAGACATGTGATTATTTCAAGTCTACAAGTTAAAAAATTATTTTTTTTAAACCAGCCTTGGCTCAGCTTACATTCCTATCCTGATCACTCATTTTCAAAAATAAATTCCGAGAGATGTAAAGTCCCTCCTGCTGGGTATATGGTGTTATTCACACCTGTCCTCCACCCTCGCCCTGCCACCTTGCTTTGTACTTTACATCAGCTGTAGCATTTCAGTACAGCAAGAGGCGGCAATGTATATTTTTTTCTGGACTTGCAGTGTTAATTGAGCTGTCCCCAATCTGTATCCCTTCAAGAACTACTTCATGTGGTGTGCATACCAGTGTAGTTGTGTAGACATTCACTAACAATACCACTAACAGCTTAATCTGGTTCAAGGTCAGTTGGCATTCATCTGTATCCCCCGGGTCGTGCCTGAAAATAGGCAGGATTTGTCTAGTGCACTTACCCGGTCAACAAAAGCTAAATAAATAAAATAAATAAATAAATAAATAAACTCTTATTTACAGCTTTACACCTTTATCAGTTTTTAATTGTAATTTTTTTGCCCTTTGAATAACAAGGTTCAATACCTATAACTTCTCAGTTTCTTTATTATGATCTCATTGATTTCTGAAGACCTCACTTGTAAACGAGGTGCTAAACACAACTTGGTTTTCTTTGTCTTTTTTGTGTGTGTAGTTTTATGAAGCTTGTAGCCATAGAAACAAGCGTACAAAGCACATATCAAACAAGTAATGACATATAAAAACACATCATATACACAGTAAAACCTATGAAAACATATACTGATTCCTCCCAGTTCCTGGAAAATACATCATTTCTTCAATGTGGACTTGTCAAGCATTCAAGTTGTTCTCAGATTAAATGTTACTTTCATAAATATAGATTTAACAAGGGTATCTTGTAAAGTACTGGTTCGTTTAAATGTTAATTGTGGTCATGCTGATATCACATTATTCAGACTTGGTTCAGTATATAGAAATTCCAATTTTTTTTTGTTTTTTTATGACCCAAGTTATTTTATGATGCATGTATTTTATGAAAATCCTAGGGCCTATCTTACTGTTGTGCACAGCTACTAAGTGCTCCAACTGTGATTAAAAAATGACACGTGTAAAAATAAATAAATTAAAATTAAAATTCATGTAGTCTACTAAGTACAGTAGATTGGTACAGGACCTGTAAAACAACTTGTAATGTACTGAAAGTAAACTCAAAAATAGTTCTAAGTTCTTTTCACATCCAGTCATATAGTGGTATGAGAGAAACACAAAGATGTGAAACCCTGAAACCCCACCATCTGAATCAATAGGGAATGCACATTTCATGAAGTATAGTGAAAAAAAGATGCAACACAAAAATCATAGAAACATAGACTTTGACGGCAGATAAGGACCACTTGGCCCACCTAGTCTGCCCATATCCCTACATACTGGATAAGCTGCAGATCCTAGTTAACCAACAGCCTATTTCTTCCTACCCCCCCACAAGAATTGCCTTATGTCTGTCCCATGCATTCTTGAAATCCCCCACTATTTTTGACCACACAACCTCCTCATGAAGGCCTTTCCATGCATCCACCACCCTCTCTGTGAAAAAATACTTCCTCACATTACCCCTGAGCCATCCCCACTCTATCGTCAAATTGTGTCCCCTTGTTCTTGCACATCTCTTTTTCTGAAAGATGCCACCCTCTTGGACTTTGTTGATTCCCTTGAGGTACTTAAAAGTTTCTATCATGTCTCCCTTCTTCCTCCTTTCCTCAAAGGTATACATATTAAGCTCCTTTAGTCTCTCCTCCTATGGCTTCTGTTGCAGACCCTGCACCATTTTAGTTGCCTTCCTCTGTACTGTCTCCATCCTGTATATGTCTTTGTGGAGATGGGGTCTCCAGAACTGGATGCAGTACTCCAGATGGGGTCTCACAAACTATCTGTACAGAGGGATAACAACTTCCTGTTTTCTACTGGTGATGCCTCTACCTATACATCCCAGTATCCCCTAGCCATGCCTACTGCCTTCTCACATTGCTTGCTTACCTTTAGGTCATCTGATATGATTACCCCAAGGTCCTTTTCCATTTTTGTTGTTGTTACTTCTCCCCCCCCCCGTTGTGTATTCTTCCCCTGGGTTTTTATTTCCCTGGTGCATTACTTTGCACTTCTTTGCATTGAATCCAAGCTGCCGTACTTCTGACCATTCCTCCAACCTTGCCAAGTCCCTTCTTATCCTTTCCACCTTCCCCTGTGTATCAACCCTGTTGCAGACCTTTGTGTCTGTAAAGAAGCATACTTTTCCTTCCAGTCCCTCAGCAACCATCATGATGATGAGTTGAGGTATCTTTGCATGGTATAGTCAACCTCCACTTCACAGATGCAGTCCCTATTCTCTACTGTAAGATGGAACATCTTGGTATAACGAGTATGCAATACTAATTTTGTGATTAATATCATGAGTGTCACTGTTTATTCTATGCAAAATCCTCCCCCCCCAAAAAGGATAATATAGATATATTCTCAAGGTGACATATGCATTGTCATATATTAAATAGCAGTAGCCTAAAATCTGAAATTGGACTGATCCAAACTCTGTAATTCTTAGGTACAAGTCTGTGTATAACAGAAACTGGAATAAGTGTTGCTATGTAAAATAGGAGCACCCATGTGTCATCTGGGAAAATGTATGTATTATCCTAAATGTAATTTTTGTTCTAATTGTGCCTAGAGGAAAGTGTCACAGTCCTAATTTCAATCACAAAAGTAGCAATCAGTAGTCCATAGATAAAATGGTGCATCTTAATGTAGAGAACAGGGGCTGCATCTGTGCAACAGGGGTTAGCCATGCCATGCAAGTATAGGCCAACTGAGTCATGATGTTTGGTTTGATTGGCCTCAATATGAATAATGAAATATGCATTCCTAATTGATTCTGTTGGTGGGGTTCCAGGGTTGTGAATCAGTCTGTTTCTATCGCTATGAGTATATGATCGTTACACAAAACATTTATTGCTTACCATTCCTTCCATTAAAATCGACACCTCCATATCTTTTCCTAATAATGTGTCTACCTTCCTTAGAATAGAAAATAAAAAAAATCTTACTAGTTCAAAAGCATTGTGTTGTTTCTCCATGTATCCTTCACAATTCAGCACAATCTCACTAACTTCATTATGCAGCCGTGGTGGATCTGACCAGAATTTATTTTATTTGGAGACCCAGCCAAGGCCAGGAAATCTGTGGCAAACCTGAGAGGCCAATTTGTTCCCAAGGAAGAAGACACGGGGCTAATTTTCAGCCAGTTGCATCATATTTCTAGTGCAATTGCACTACTTGTGTCATTACTATTAGACCACAAACAAAGTGATTTCACTTTATGTCACAAGTCCCACAAGTTGTGCATCAAAAATGATGCATGCATCAAAAAAGTGACGTGAAATTTGTTTGCTGAAAAGTAAGAAAAGGATCACAAATGCATCAAAATGTTTACAAATCACATGAAAATGTTTAGATGCATTTGTAGTAGAATGCAGCTGCGTCAGAAATAATGTTGCAAGTCCTACATCAAGACTTTTAAAAATCTAGGCCATGGTGTCTAACTCCGACTGTTGAAACAGCTATACAGAGATGCAATATAAATTTTAAACTTTGCTATTGCACAATGTTGAAACTTGGAGTGTTCCACCTACTGGGGTTAACACTATCATTACTTTTCGGCTCCAGTTTGGTTCTTTTTTGTTGGAGAGCTGAGTGACAAGGATTGTAAAAACACTTATCTGACTATAATTAATGGCGCCAACTGAGTGCTGCCATGGTTGCTCGCTCATTTGTTTTGCTCAGCTTCCCCATTGACTGGACAGGCTCATGGGGAGTGGGTAAGTCCTTTTTGTTGTGAATTTCCCACTTGAGTTCTAGTGTTCGCTGTTGTGAGGGCATTTACCCTTGTTGATCTGTATTCTCAGACTATGATTGTTTTACATGAAATCACTCAGTGTGAGTTTTGTTTAACATTGCAACTACTGTTAACTGTTTTCTTTTTGTGTTTGATCTATATAACTATGTGACAATAATGTCTGGACCACAGTTGTTGCCCGAGTTGTGTTGCACAACTGATTTATTTATCTTGAATGATATTTTATTACATGGACTTATAATGCTAAATGAAGATGGCCTATTGACACACTGTTGTTCTTTTTCTTCCTTCCACAGGCCAACAGTAATGCTGCAATAGCAGACTATCTTATGAACTTCAATATTTAAGCAGTATGTGTCACTCATGAATCAGTTCCATCTGCAACTTCCGCAACAGATCGTTCTATAGTGCATTCTGTTATATAATATTTGATTACTGGTAAATTACATTTTCTTTTCCTAACATACTCTCATTAGGGTGAGGTTTGTTATTGTTTATTTCAAAATTAATAAAATAAAAGTTAAAATAGAAAGTATAGGAAGGGCAGGCTGACCTGATACTGTAGAGGGTGGAGAACTGCTTGTCATGCCAGTAATCCTGATTCATGTCCCAAGCCTGAAATACTGCTGAAGATCCAGCAGGAAGAGTATGAAGCATCCAGCAGGTTAATTGTGTTGTGTTTATATCCATGGCACTCGAGTCATTACATCATGGGTCTTAGCCCACCTGATAGGCTACCTGATGCACATGTGATCCAGGGTCAAATTTCAGGCTATACCTAGGTCCCAGGAGCCCCTGTTCTCCAGTTCTTTTTGTGCATCTGAGAAGGCTGTAGCACACCAGGAGTCCCTCTGTGTGATCCAGAATTTACATTGCCAAGGTAGGCCTTAGTAGTTTGAACAAAGGCCGATTGCACATTTATAAGGTAGTAAAAGAAATGGGCAGACTGGATGGGCTTTGCGGTCCTTATCTGCTGTCAACTTCTATGTTTCTATGTTTCTATGTAACTGCAGGGCTCTGTGCTAAATTCTACTTCTTTAAAATGTATAGAACACTGGATTAATTAAGTTAGTATTTGTTAAATGCTTAGCAACAACAGCCAGTGTTAATATACCGGTTTTCCATTTCATTCTCCTCAGCAAATGAATTGTTTAACTCAGCGTAGTTGGTAGCATTGAGACTTAAATATGATTAATATTTAGCTAACAGCAGAAAGATCCATGTATTTTTGAGCAGGTGGCTTTCTTTCTGCATAGTGCTCATTTGTTAGTGCTACTGCCACTCAGCAGATATGCCCCCACTCAGTGGCTTCATTCTTATTTGTTTTATATGTTAACTACATAGAGAATTCTCATTTTGTTCAGGAAGTTTATCAAAGCTGCCACCGATTCAGTGTGAGAGGCACCTCACAGCTGCTAAACCAGTTTTGAATTCTCATGCCCAGGCCTGTGATTAACACAATGACTCCCCCTCCCAAGTGGGGACCGCTGGCTCTAGCCCAATACCGGTGGGGGGGCCCACAAATCTGCTCCCTATCCTCCTCACAAGCAGGATAGAAGAGTGATGCCAGACTTGCGTTATGTTTTGGGTTTACCCATTCATCTCCTGCAGCCATCTTAGGTATTACTCCCCATGGCTACTGACATGCTCATAAGGGGTCTGGGTGGCCATCTTAAAAGTTACTGACTGCTTACATGGAAGTATGTTTAAGTTATAAATACCTCTGCATTCCCCAAGTCCACCATGCATACGTCGGGAGTTTATTTCACAAACTGTCTACTATGCTCTGGCATACAATATATATATATATATATATATATGTTCTTCAGATATATATATATATATATATATATATATATATACACACACACACATAATTTTGGGGAAGATGACAAGCAGGAGGAGGAGAGCAACTCATAGCGTCTCACTCCTGATCAGTCTATCTGCCAGTCTGCAACTGTTTTTCACTATATCTGCCTAATAAAATCCTCACTGCATGCATGCATATGTAAAACCTATGTTACTTGTCCTAGTTTTCCAGTTGATAGTGCTTCACTCTTCACTGGATGTGTGTTTGTTGACTTCCACCAAATTCTATAACCCTCATCTCCCTCTCATCTATCCCCAGATGGTGAAGCCAAAAAAGTGCATGTCCTGTAGTGCCACCCTGATGCCTCACACCTCGGGGCCTCAATGCCCACCATGCCTGCATGAGGAAGAGGATTCATTCTTTGAACAGTCCCCTTCAATGGAACCCAGCAACTCTGTCACAAGTGGCTCCAACTGGATGGGGAATCCTGGGGCACTGCTCATCCAGACTTAGCAGGCCACTGCAGTCATGATGGAGATTCTGCAGAATTTTATGTTGAAAGTTATGGAAAAGCTCAAATCCATAACCAAATCAAGACCACCCCCACTGGCTGGGCCAAGTCCACAGCCAGTACTCACCCCTCTTAGCCTTCAAGAGGCTAAAGACAGGCCCCGCAGAACCCCAATGACCGCATCATGCCGTTGCCTGGTGTTGAGGATGGGGAGAAGGGGGACAATCATGATAACGAAGATGACAGCTCCAAAGTCAACTTGGAGGAGGAAGAAATGGAGGTCACGGTCTCTGAAATCCCATCTCTGACTTTAAAACTTTGCCCCTTTTATCTGGTTCCAGGCCTCATGAAGGCCATGAAGACCACAATGGGTTTTGAGCTACTCCCTGCCAAACCTAAATCCAAACTGGATCCAATGATTCAGCAAAAGCAAACCCTTAAAGATGCATTCCCAATTTGCCAAGCGATTGATGACATTTTCACTAAGGAATGGGAGTCTCTGGAGCCAGGGCGACTCTCTGAAAAAAGAAACATGGACAGGACGTATCCAGTCCAAGAAGACAAAGCCAAATTGTGGCGCACTGCCCCCACTATCGACCAGTAGATTGCAGCCCTGAGCAAGAAAACCATGCTACCCTATGACGCCATCTCCTTGAAAGACCCTACTGACAAGAAGGCAGAGGACATACTAAAGAAGTTATTCCAGATCATGGGAATGGTGGCAAGAGCAGCCACAACAGCTGTCTATGCCTCCAGATCTCAGATCCAGTGGCTGGAAGAGATGCTGGAAAAGGCAGACCCCAAATCCAGGGACACCAAACTCTGAGAATGTACACTGGACACAGCCAAGTACATGGGGGACATGGTGGTGGATACCCTGAAACTCAATGCAAGAGCATCCACATTGACCAACAGAGCTAGGAAGGCTCCTTGGCTCAAGCTTTGGGAGGCAGATAATGAATCGAAAACATTACTTCAAAACTTACCCCTTAAAAGGAAACACGTATTCAGAGAAGGCCTCATGGAATACTTGAAACAAAAAGAAGAGGGGAAAGATCTAGCCAAAGATAAACACAGAATAACCTATCTGCCATCTGGGCAGTGCTGGTTTTGGGGCAATAACTAGTTTCAACAAAATAGGAAACAAGGCTTCAACAATAACTCCTTTCACAATCGAAGTTACAACAATTACTGTTCCTCATGCCAGGCCAACAAAATCTTCTCATCCAGGGGAAAGAACCCCAGATTCAGAGGCAGAGGTAGAAGAGAAAGAACAAAGCAACAAAGACGCCTATCTGGAAGTTGTATTGTCACTACCAGTACTCCCAAAGTCATCACAGAAACAACTATTTCCACCAGTAGGACAAAGGTTGGCCTTATTTCAAGAGCAATTGCATCATACCACTTAGGACAAACGAGTTCTAGAGGTAATCTCGGAGGATTATGCTATAGAATTCACAAACAAACCAAACACAGGCTTTTTCTCTCTCCTGTCACAAAGAAAAGAGCATCTGCTCATCAAGTACAGAGCATTCTATTGGAGGTGCTACAAAACAAAGCCATTCAGGTGGTGCCAGACGAGGAGAAAGGTATGGGAGTCGTCTCCATATTTTTTTCTGGTTCCCAAAAAGAATGGGGATTTACATCCTATCCTGGACTTAAAAATCTCTAAACAATAATGATTCAAGATGGAAACCCTTGGGTCCATGCTCAGGAGTGTTCTGGTAGGCGACTACCTAACCTCCATCAACCTGAAGGATGCATACCTCCATATACCAATAAGACCTGGCCAATGCAATTCCTAAGATTTCATATTCTAGGCCAACACTTTTAATATCAAGCACTACCTTTTGGCCTCACATCTGTACCAAGGGTGTTCACAAAGATCTCCATAGTCCTTGTGGCCTGGCTAAGGGAACAGGGAGTCAAAATAATACCCTATCTAGATGACTGGCTAATACACACCCGTACCAGTGCTCAGTTACAGAAGGACACAACACTGGATCTGACATCCCAAAAAGAACACGTCTGGGTAGTTAATCTTGCTACCCTCTCAGTCAACAGAACACTTGGCAGTGGAAATCAATATGACAGAGGGGAAGGCAAGGCCATGCCACAAATGGATCGACAACATCATAACGATCTCTCAAGATGTCAGAACCAGCACCTACCCAATGGTGGGGTAGGAAGCTCAGGTCCTGGGATGCATGGCCTCCTGCATAGACCTGCTCCCTTGGGCCAGATGGAACATGTGGCCTCTCCAAAACTGCCTCTTGAGTCAGGTTTCCCCATCAGGGAAGAACTTGGGAGCAAAAGTACACCTGCCACAAGGGTTAAGGCAATACTTGTAATGGTGGATACAGAAATACAACCTAATGTGAGGGACCCAATTGGAACAAACTTCTGAGGTGATATTAGAGATGGACGCCAGCCTGAAAAACTGGAGAGTGTGCATGGGCAGCTCGTCTGCCCAGGGCCGATGGGCAAAGGCAGAGTCCAAGCTCTCCATAAATGTTCTGGAAATGAGAGCCATATATTGAGCTCTATTGGGCTTTCATAAACCAGTTGCTAGATGATCCATACTGTTATGGTTGGATAACAAGGCAACGGTGGCCTACATAGCCAAGCAGGGAGGCACAAAAAGCAGGGCCATGCAGCGAGAAGTGACATGAGTAATGATATGGGCCCAATCTAACCTCAGTCACATCAACGCCATCCACTCGGCAGGGAAACTGAATGTCAAGGTTGACTGGCTCAGCAGACAGTAGGTACATCCAGGAGAATGGCAACTGCACTCAGAAATTTTCCAATTGATTTACAGGAGATGGGGACCAGTACCTATAGATCTGATGGCCTCCAGAATGAATGTCCAGGTCAACAGATATTTTTCCTGTTACAGGGAAAAGCAATCTCTGGGGATTGATGTGCTATCCCAAGATTGGAAACACAATCGAACATATGTGTTCCCACCAATTCCCTTAATCCCACAGGTATTAGTCAAAATCCAACAATGAAGGAGACTCATAATCCTGATCGCCCCATACTAGTCCAAAAGAGCCTGGTTTGTAGCAGCAATAACCATTGCTCTGGACAGATGAAGCCTACCCTAGAGACATGACATGCTTGTCCAGGGGCCAATGCTCCATCTGGATCCAAGAACACTGAAACTCATTACCTGGATTCTGAAAGGCAGAGATGGCTGAATGCGGGGTACCATGACTCCGTCATCACAACTATACTGCAATCCAGAAAGCTATCCACTACTTCCACTTATGGCAGAAAATAGAACATTTTCTTTTCCTGGAGTAAAGTGAAGAGAATAGACCCAGAAAAAGCTGACATGTCCATCATTCTGTTGTACTTATAGCAGGGTCTGAACAAAGGGCTGCCCCCATCATCCCTCCAGGTACAGCTCTCTGCCACAGGTGCCATCCTGGGCAAGGTCGGGCAATCTCTACTGGACTCACACCCTGATGCTGTCAGATTTCTGAAAGCAGCGGAAGCCATCCATCCATGCAAAAGGTGCTGAAAAGCTCTCTGGGACTTGACTCTGGTCCTCGAATTTCTCGACCCCCCAAGCCTATCAAAGAATCACAACTATATCAGATAGGTTTAAAAACCTGTTTCCACTTGCCAATATGCTCTGCTCGGAGAATCAGTGAGCTGGGGGCCCTGTCCTGCAAAGAGCCCTACACCATATTCACAACAGAAGGGGTGTATCCTTGAATATGGTACCAACATTCCAACCAAAGATTGTCTCCAATTTCCACCTCGAACAGACCATTGAGCTACCCACACTCTAAGGAGATGCACCGCAGGGGGATACCAGATTCCCACATGGACTAGATGTGAGGAGCACACTGGCTACTTACATTTCAAGAACACAGCCAATACATAAAACCAAAAAACTGTTTGTTATTGCCCAAGGGTATTAACGAAATATGGCTGCCTCAAAATCTATAATAGCAAGATGGTTAAAGGGGACCATTCATGAGGCTTACAAGAGGAAAAGCCTCACTCCACCAGAAGGCATAAAGGCCCACTCAGCTAGGGCAGTGGCCACCTCTTGGGCAGAGACAGCCAGTGTTTCCACCAAAGACGTTTCTCGAGTGGCAACCTGGTCTTCCATGCATACCTTTGCAAGACATTATAGACTTGAAACACTGTACAGGCAAAGAGCTTCCTTTGTAGCCAAGATATTTTTGGCAGCATGTCCTGCAGGTTCCCATACTGACCACTCTGACCCTCACTGATGGGAATTTCACTGCTGTTTATGCAACCTATGATGTAATGACTGGAATGCCAAGGATAGAAATACAGCACAGTGAGTGTTTGCTCACCTGGTAAAGGTGATTGTGTTAGTTTATATCCATGGCACTCCATGACCCACCAGTCTGAGCTCCCACTGGGGAACCTTGTTTGTTCATGCACATGCCAGAGGCTATTCGAAAGGCCATACTGATTCAGGATGTTAAGATGTGCACACATATATATATATATATATATATATATATATATACACATATATGTATTAGCTTGTGTGTGTGTGTGTGGTTCCCGCAGTCACAATAAGTGACTGAGATTAGGATTGTACCAATAGGGTAATAAATCAGTGTCATTGACTTCAGCTAGAAAGTATTCTGTCTCTCCTTTCCTGTGGTTCAGTGTTAGGGGTTGCTATGACTAACCTTTTTTTTCAGCTCTGGAAGTATCAGACTGGAGAACAGGGGCTCCTGGGACCTAGGTATAGCATGAAATTTGACCCTGGGTCACATGTGCATCAGATAGCCTATCAGGTGTGCTAAGACCCATGATGTAATGACTGGAGTGTCATGGATATAAACTAACACAATCACCTTTGCCAGGTGAGTAACATAGAAACAGAAACATAGAATTTGACGGCAGATAAGGACCGCTTGGCCCACCCAGTCTGCCCATTTCCCTACCTGATGGATAAGCTGCAGATCCTAGTTAACCAGCAGCCTACTTCTTCCTACCCCCAGCCCCTAGAATTGCCTTATGACTGTCCCATGCATGCTTGAATTCCACCACTGTTTTTGACTCCACAACCTCCTCTGGAAGGCTGTTCCATGCATCCACAACCCTCTCTGTGAAAAAATACTTCCTTAAATTACCTCTGAGCCGCCCCTTCTATCTTCAAATTGTGCCCCCTTGTTCTTGCACACCCCTTTTTTTGAAAGATGCTACCCTCTTGGACTTTGTTGATTCCCTTGAGGTACTTGGAAAGTTTCTATCATGTCCCCCCTCTCCTCCTTTTCTCGGAGGGCTATACATATTAAGCTCCTCAAGTCTCACTTCATATGTCTTCCCGTGCAGACCCTGCACCATTTTAGTTGCTCCTCCTGGACAGCTTCCATCCTGTCTATGTCTTTGCGGAGATTGGGTCTCCAGAACTGCACGTAGTACTCCAGATGTGGTCTCACCAGCTGTCTGTACAGAGGGATAATAACTTCTTGTTTTCTGCTGGTGATGCCTCTCCCTATGCATCCCAGTATCACCCCAGCCCTCCTTGCTGCCCTCTCACATTGCTTGCCCACCTTTAGGTCATTTGATATGACTACCCCCAGGTCCCTTTCCATTTTTGTTGTTGTTAGTATCTCACCCCCCATTGTGTACTCTTCCCCTGGGTTTTTGTTTCCCAGGTGCATTACCTTGCACTTCTTAGCATTGAATCTAAGCGCCATACATTTGACCATTCCTCTAACTTACAAGTCCTTCTCATCCTTTCCACCCCACCTGTAGATCAACTCTGTTGCAGATCTTTGTGTCATCTGCAAAGAGACATACTTTTTCTTCCAGTCCCTCTGCAATGTCGCTATAAAGACATTGAAGAGGACCGTCCTAATACTGAACCCTGCAGTACCCCACTGCTAACCCCTTTTTTCAGAGTGGACTCCATTTACTATTACTCTCTGTGTCCTATTCTCCAGCCAATTCTTACCCAGGCTGTCATCTTGGGACCCACTCCCAGGCTGGCTAACTTGTATATTAATCTTTGTGTGGGACTGTGTCAAATGCCTTGTTAAAGTCTAGGTAGGCCATGTCCACAGCCCCTCCCTGATCTACTACTTTGGTCACCCAGTCAAAGAAATCTATCAGATTTGTCTGGCATGACCTTCCTCGCTGTGAATCCATGCTGCCTTGGGTCCTGTGCTCCTCTGGCCTCTAGATACGCAACAATTCTTTCCTTCAGAAGTGATTCCATCATTTTCCCTACCACTGAGGTTAAACTAACAGGTCTGTAGTTTCCTGCTTCTGCCTTGCTCCCACTTTGTGAAGGGAATCACATCTGCCCTCCTCCAGTCCTCAGGTACCACCCCATCCTCCCATGATTTGTTAAAGAGGGTAGTCAGTGGTGTCACTAGTTCTATCCTTAGTTCTTTTAGAATTCTGGGATGAATCCCATCAGGCCCCATTGCTTTGTCCACCTTCAGTTTTAAGAGCTCATTCAGAACTCTTTCTTCTGTAAATGGGCTGGTATCAACTTCTGTATCCAGAGTGTTTCTACTGTTTGTTTTAGGTACCTCCCCCTCTTCCTTTGTAAATACTGAGCAAAAATATTTGTTTAGTATCTCTGCCTTTTCACAGTCACCCTCTGCCCACCCTCCCTCCCCTTTATTAAGCCTCACTATCCCTCCCTTGGTCTTCCTTTGCTCTCTGATGTACCTATAAAAGGTTTTATCCCCCTTCTTAACTGAGTTGGCTATCTTTTCTTCGGTTTGGGCCTTTGCTGTTCTGACTGCATTTCCAGCTTCCTTTTGCTTTAACTGATACAGTTCTCTGTCCTGTTCCTTCTGTGATTCCTTGTACTTCCTGAATGCTTTCTTTTTCTCTTGAACCTTCACTGCCACATCCTTTGAGAACCATAGTGGTTTCTTACCTCGCTTCGTTTTGTTTATTTGCTTTACACAAAGGCTTGTTACCTCTGTGATGGCAGTTTTTATAATCCCCATTGTTCTTTCCACCCTCCTTCCTGCCCATTTGCTAGTGCATTCTTAGGCACTCACCATTTTGGCAAAGTCAGCCCTCCTAAAATCCAGTACCTTTGTCTTTGTATGGCTTGACTCTATTGCTGTGTTTATTGTGAACCATACTGTTCGATGGTCGCTAGTTCCCAGATGGTTACCCACTCTACATCTCAGATCTTCGCCTCCGCTTGAGAGAACCAGGTCTAAGATTGCTCCTCTCGAGTGGGCTCCAATACTAGTTGTCTAAGGCATGCCCCTGTAGGGCATCCAGAATAACCCCACTCTTAGAAGTGGCTGCTGCAGCTGCACTCCAGTTAACATCTGGCATATTAAAATCACCCATCAGCAATATCTCCCCTTTATCTGCCATTCTAAGTATCTTTCTATTATTTCTTGTCCATTTCTCCCCTGAGAGGGGTCTGTATACAACCCCAGTGGATTGTGGTGCCATTGCCTGCCTCCAACTAGACCCACAGTGCTTCTTCCTCCCTGTTTACCCTTTTGTTCTGTTGCTTTGATTTCTTCTCTTATGTAGAGAGCTACTCCTCCTCCTCTTTTACCCTCCCTGTCCCTCCTGTAGATAGTGTATCCTGGTATGTTTACGTCCCAGTCATGGTTCTGTGTGTACCATGTTTCTGTGACTGCCACAATATCCAGATCTTCCTCCTCCATCAAGGCCACTAATTCAGGAAGTCTTGTTACCCAGACTACGGGCATTGGTACTCATTGCTCTCCATTTTGATGGCTTTACCTTCTGTAGCAGCAACCCCACTGACCTTTCTACCTTGGTCTTTTTCTCATTTAGTACCTTGTTTTGTAGGCTGGGATTTCCTTCTGCTTTTCAGTGCCTCCCCTTGACTAGTTTAAAGGCTTGCCAATGAAGCATTTAAACCGATTCCTAAAAGACTTGTTCCCTTCCTGGACAGATGCAGACCATCCTGCCAGTATAGGCTGGTGTCCCTCCAGGTGGAACCCCAGTCCCCAATGAAGCTAAACCCTGTGCTCCACACCATTTTTTAACCATTTGTTAAACTGCATGGTGCAAAGTACCCTTGCCTCACTCATGCCACTGACAGGCAGCACCTCTGAGAAGGATACTGTGTGTGCTACTTGTCTTAAGCCCCTCCCCAACTCTACAAAGTCCTTTTGCACTGCTCTAATCTCATGATGAGCCAAGTCATTTGTCCCTAGGTGGACAATGATGTCCAGCTCAGACTCCCGTGCAACTGTTCTCGTGATCCTAAGGATGCGCTTCCTGTCCCTCCAAGCCATGGCACCAGGCAGGCACCTTACTTCAGTTTTCCCTGCTCCCCCCAGTTCTATCCCCCTAATAATTGAGTCCCCCACCAGGAGCTGCTTTCTTTCCCCTGTGGTGCCCTCTGCCTCCTTCCTGAGGGCCTCCCTTGTGACAGTTGTCTGCACCCTCCTTAGTCTCCTCTGCGGGTGCATCCATAGGGGAACTATGCTCCCCCAGAATGGTGTATGGATTGTGGAGTGTAACAACTGACTGGGTGTGCCTCTGTTCCACCACCCTTACCCTCCCTGAGCCCACTGTGGTCCAACTGCTGTGCTTTCTTCGCAACCTCTGAGGTAGTGGTGGTGGTGGCTGTGGTGCTCCCTGGATGGGGGAGGTTCCCTTGCCACTGTCCAGTGCGGCCTGAAGATGGGCAACTTCCTCCCTCAGGGCAGATAGTTGTCTGCAAACAGGGCAGCATCTCAGCCTCCAGAAAGACTCCCGGAAGACTGCTGCCCCACAGCCATTACATTGTACTATTCCCACATAACTGTCTACCTTGTTTAGTTTTTTTGTGTGTGTGTGTGTGTGTGTGTGTGTGTGATTGTGCGTTATATAGAAATATATGTATTTATATAATGTGTATGCTTATATTGTCAGTGCAGTGTGCTAGACAGGATATGACAGTGATGTGTACCTTGCCCTCTTGAAGAAATGATGTCAGAACCCCAGGTATAAATGAACTATTTCCAGGGTGGGTGGGGGGTGGGGAAGGGTTGGTCTCAAACTGTGCCCTCACGAAACAATCAGCTAAATGCTCTGACCTACTGATGCGATGAGTGCCTTCCTGTCAGCAAGATGCCATACACGACAATTTGTAATACTGCTTCAAACCAATTTGACAGAGAAAATTAAACACCCATTGTCTCCTCTAGGTGGGCTGGGAACATTCTGTCACTGCATTACTACCACTGGGGCTCCAGGGAACTTGGTACCTGCAGGCCTGAAATGGAATCTGGGGGGTTGCTGGGAGATGGGTGGAGCCAGATTCCTGCTCAGGAAAGAGTTGGTGGTTTGGGTAAACAATATAGTGTAAGAGTTTTTTTTTTGGGATGCAATCTCACTAAATTCCACTGCTGGATATCTGACTAAGCTTTAGCAGGCTCCTAGGCTTGGGGGTATGCAACCTGTCTATATACGGTGCTTCCACCCAGAGATTATCATGCAGAGGGTTAGCTGATAATGGGATACAATCCTCTACGAAGCTGTACCTACCCATCTTCCCTTAAAAAATAGCTCTCCCTCACAATGCAGTGCTTACAAATAGGCAGACAATAATGATACATATATAGACACACAGACATTGGTGGTAGAAAAAGACTCTTGGCACATCCAGTCTGCACACCCTACCTATCTATTCTGCCTAGCCCTAGTGGCAAGGCTCCCCTTTTTTACTTTCCCCCTTTTTCTAACTGAACCCACCTGCCTGTCTCATCCCTGATTGAAGCTGCCAATTGATTTGGCCTGAACCACTTCTTCTGATAGCTTATTCCATGTACGCACCACCCTTTCCATGAAGAAATGTCATTTCTGAATCTCCCTCCTGCCAGCTTTAGTGAATTCCCTTTTGTTCCTGTGTTTAAACTCAAGGAGAAGAGTTCCTTGGCACCTACTTTGTTTATCCCATGCATAGTATGTCTCAATCATGTTACCCATTTCCCTCCTTTTCTCCAGAGTGCACATGTTCAAGTCCTGCTGCCCCTCCTCCTGTGTCAAATGGTATCCTATGACATGCGATACTCGCGAGTGGGCACCTGGCTTAAATGGTGGTTCACTTGCGGGCGATGTTAACAGGGTGACAGAGCAGGGAGGGTGACCAGATTGGGGGTTCACGACAGCATAGGATGTTGTTATATGTACACGTACTCTGGGCTGGAAGTAGCATGCTGAGCGAGGGGCTGGGGAGGGAGAGTTTGTGAGGAGTGGTGCCACAGTGAGCTGCCGAGCTGGCTCCATGGTGTGGTGGGTGGATGCTGGGCTGGGGTGGCCAGGATCCTGGGTTCGGGTCCAGGCGCAGGTGTGTTTTGTTGTGCCTGGCCTGGGTAGTTTTTTACAATTTTGCTTCCCCGAAGAGCACCCCCGGGTTGAGAATCCTCTAGTAGTTTGTTTTTCGCCAGGCTTGTACATCGCCGAAATTGATTTTCGGCTATGTACACTCACCATAACGACAATCGCCTTTCTGCGATCACCGTTATGACATGGAACCGTGTCACATCCCCAAGACCATGCACCATCTGAGTTGCCCTGCACTGTACTACCTCTACTTTGTTGCAGTCTTTTCTTAGGTGTGGGATCCAGTACATTGTGCAATAATCCAGGTGCCGTTGCACCAGTGACCTGTAAGTGAGGATCACCTCCTGCCTTCTACTGCTTATCCCCCTCCCAATGCATCCCAGCATTATGTTTGCTTTGCCTACTGCCCTGTTGCAGCATGCAGACATTTTTAGGGTCTCAGACATCATCACCTCTAAATCGTTTTCTTCCAGAGTACTATCCAACACCAATCCTTCCATTTCATATTGTACCCTTGGGTTCCTTTTCCCAATGTGCATTACTTTACATTTTTTAAGTGTTAAAGTTCAGCTGCCAAATCTTAGCTAATACTCCAATCTGCCCAGATCCTCCTTTAATTCCCTTCTCCCTTTCTCCACGTCTGTACCCGTGTGCAGATCATTGTGTCAACTGCTAAGTGGCAAATCTTACCCTTGATACTTTCACCTGTGTCACAGAGGAAAATATTGAAGAGGACCAGTTGTAGTACCAACCTCTGAGGTGCCCTGCTGGTCACATCTCTCACCTCTGTAAACATTGACTACCAGCCTCTATGTTCTACTCTCCTAGCCAGCTCTCAATCCAATTCACCATCTTTCCTCTACCCCAAGGTCCCTAATCTTTTCAACCAGCCTCCTGCTGGGGACTGAGTCAAAGGCCTTACTGAAATCAAGGTATGCTATGTCAGCTGCCTACCCCTTGTATGTTGCTGTGGTAACACAGTTGAAGAACTCATCCAAACTATTCTGGCAAGACCTTCCCCTAGTGAACCCATGCTGTCTGGGGTCCTGCAGCCTCTTCCCTTCTAGGACATCCATCAGATCCTCCCTTAGTAACACTGTAGGCATAAAACTGACTGGCCTACAGTTCCTGGCTCATCCTTCTTCCCACACTTGAGTGGCGGAACAACATCTGCTATCCTCCAGTTCCTAAGGACCACCCTGTGGCTAGGGAGCTATTGAAAATGTCTGCTAGTGGCCCTGCTATAACCTCTGCTACCTCATGGAGCATCCCTGAATGTAAGACATCAGGTCCTATAGATTTATTTTCTTTCAACTCTGCTAGATTTTCCAACACCCTTTTCTCCATTATCCGGACATTTGTCCCAGCAGCTTTGCTCTCTCTCTCTTCCAGACCCCACTATCCATCAGTGACCCAACTTCTGCTTAACAAATATTGAACAAGCATAATTGTTCAGTATCTCTTCCCCCCCATCCTCTTCCTTCTCCTCCTCTTCCTCCTCCCACCCCTCATTGCTTTTATTTATTTATTATATTTTGTTTTTGCTGACCAGGAAAGGAGGGCTAGGCAATTCTGGCTATTTTTAGCCTTGGCCCTGGGGAGGGGTGGGAGATAACAGATGCAAACTGGTGTATTGATTTAAGTTAAGCTTTGATCTTAAGTCTCACTCTACCCCCTTTGACCTTGCACTTCTGCTGCATGTACCAGAAGAATGCCTTATCTCCTTTCTTCACCCCAGTTGCCAACCAGAGCTCCGTCTCTGCTTTGGCCTCCTTCACCTTCCTGGTGGTTTCTCTTGTTGCTTCCAGATACTTTACCCGGTCTTCCTCCCTTTGACTACCCATATACTTGGAAAATTCCCTTCTTTTGGTTCTTATTGCTGCCTTTACATTGTCTGTGAACCACGTTGGCTTCTTAATCCTTTTACCCTTGGATACCTTTGGAAAGAAGCTAGTTGTTGCTTCTATCATCCCCTAGTTAAATGCTTTCCATTTTTTACTGTGTCCCCTCCTTTCACTTTATCCTTCATGCTCTTCTCCAATGTGCCCTCATTTTGTCCTATATCCTTATTTATTTTGCTCTTTGCCTGTCCCTACTTGGACCTCCAATACTACCATCCTGTTGTCACTGGAACTGAGTGGTTCCAGGACTGCTACGTTCTGACTCTTCTCACTGTTGGTGAGCACCAATCCAGATCCAGCAGGGCCTCCTCCTTTGTTGTGCCCTGAACTAACTGCTCAAGAAATGCCTCCTGGCAGGCACCCAATAGAATCTGATTCCTACTGTTAACTGCAATTGGAACTGTCCACTCCACATCCGGCATGTTGAAATCCCCAACTCCCACCACCCCCACTAGATCTGCTGCCCTTCTATGTGTCTCTCTCCCAGTGCTCAGACTATCTCTTGATTCTGGCCTGGTGGCCTGTAGACCACCCCAATCTGGATTGGTTTCCCATTTCCTATTCCTGTTAGTACCCACAGGATTTCCATTCACTGACTCCCCTAGACTACCTGTTTCTATTGCTTCATTTCTCTACTTAACACACAACGCTACCCCTCCTCCACTGCCATTTGCCCTGTCCTTTCTTGATTGGATGTAGCCTGGAATGATCATATCCCAGTCATGGTTCGAGGTTTACCATGTCTCTGTTGCCACCATCAAGTCATGTTCCCCCTCCATGACCAGTGCCTGGAATTCTGGCATTTTGCAACATTTCAATCTACCCCTCCCCTTTCTCTTTTCTACGAGTTTACTTGAACCTGCTGGGTTCAGTTGGTGGAAGCCAGAAAGGTCCCTCCTTGTTTGTGAAATTCTGTGTGTGTCATGTCACTCTGACTCCCCTCCTTACTAGTTTAAATTAGCTATGTGTTGTGTCCACCTTTCTCCCAAAATCCTCCTTGCTGGGGTGCAGGCCATTCTTTTAGAACAACCTCTAACCCCTCCAAGTTGCACTCCAGTTTGCAAGGAACTGAAATCCCTTAGCCATGGATTGAACCAGTGTAATACCCAAAAGTTGGGGTCCCCCAGCATTCCCCCAGCAGTTTCCCCAGAGGTTCCCAGTCCTCCAGTTTAGGTGCCACAGTGGTTAGGTGGCAGAGTGGGGGCTTTAGGTTTGCAGGAGCTCCTAAAAACAACTGCATGTTTAAAAACAATTTTTTGTTCTCTCTGTCTGCCAGCCTGCCCAGCACTGGCATGAACGTGTGCCACCTCCCTTCAGCTCGTGCTGGGCAGCTGCTTGCCTCCCTGGTCACTAGGGACTCAGCGTCCCGAACACCACAGAGGGTTCTTTTGGCCAAAAACAGCCATTTTTTTTTTAAAGAGTGTGTTTGTTGGTGGCCAGTAGAAGCAGCGGTCGGGCGAGTGATCTCAGGCACCCTGACAAAGAGAAGGCCAGAAGAAGAACAGTTTCAGCCAGAAAGGGAAAGAGAGAGGATGCAGGGAGGTAACAGTGAAAGGTAGTGTACCTGTAGTCCTCCTCTTGTCCCTGCGAGTCTGTCTGGCAGTCCGGTCGAGCTGCAGCAGTCCTCTAGTGTTCCGGTGGAGTTTTCTGGCTTCAGTAGTCAACCGTGGTGTGAATTCGGTGCCCCGTTTTATTGTTTTATTTAAAATTAGAGTTCTCGGTCCCCTGGAGGTGGCGGTCACAGATCCGCATCGTGTGCACCTCTCTCGGACCTCGCTAGGTCCCCAGTTGACTGCTGAACTGCCAGAAGCCCTCTCTCTGTCAGCAACTCCTCTCACCTCCTGATCCAGCATCTCCTCATCCCAGTCTGGTGTGGTGAGTCGGAGGCAGCATGCCTGTAATGTGTTGACTGCTGCAGTTGAAGTTACAATTTCTTATATTTTTTTTTAAAGATAGTGCTAGGTGCAAAAGACAGAGAATTGACTCAGAGCCATGGGGAAAGACCTAAGGGCCAGTTCTACATAAATTAATATTCAGCAGGCATGGTAACACCCAGGGCAAGTATCCGGACATTGGGCTCTGTGAAATGGCTATAAATATTTATTTATTAGGCGGGACAAGACGGGGTAAAGAGAAGGGAGTGGCAGGAAGGCCTTGTTTGGGTCCAAGGGGGATTTAAAAGGCCAGCAATGCCCAAATAAGAATTTAAAAGGGCAGCAAGGCCCGACAGCGATCTAAAAGGGGCTCAGCTGAGAAAGGCCCATTGAACATTTAAAGGGGGCCCAGTCACGAAAGGCCCAGGCATTAGAAGGGGGCCCAGCCATGGAAGCCAAGATCTTAAAGGGGCAAGTTAGTCCCACCACTGCTGTTAAAGGTTGTGACTAGGCTCAGATCTTAAAGGGGCATGTTAGGCCCACCACTGCTGTTAAAGGGGGCAATTAGGCCCAGATGTGAAAGGGGCAAGTAAGGCCCACAGTCACTTAAAGGGGCAACCTAAGTCACAAGGCCCACAGCTAGCTATTCAGGTCCACAAGTGTCAAAAGGGGCCCAGCAGCATTAGTGACCTCAGATGTTAAGAGAGCCTAGTTAGCCACATAGGCCCACAGGCATAAAGGGGCTTGGTCAGACATTTGGGTTCATAGCATTTTGAAACAGCCTATTTCCAACTGTAGCATATACACAGTAACAGGAGAACCTGATTTAGCTAGAGGGACCCCGTTGTAGTTAGGTCCATTGAAGCTAGGGTTCACCCAGAATAGCAGAGTGCCAGTTTATTCACTGTGGTCTGGACATTGAGACTGTGCAGTTGACCACTACAGTAAGAACTGTGACATTTATTGCATTGCTATTCATCCTACGAACAGTATAAGTGCCAGAACTGTCTTGCATTGCTTTGTGCCAGCATTTCGGTGCTGGGAAAGTATCTGAATCAGTCTTCAGCAATCTTCCATGACTCTTGACCTGTGTTGTCTAGTTCAGTCTTCAGCAATCTTCAGAGTTACTTTACCAGTATGCATCTCTGCCAGTCTTCATCAATTCTTCTGGAATCATCTTCCAGTGCATCCCAGGAGCAGCCAGCAATAACTTTTTGAGGAACCATTCCACAGTCATCTCAGTTGCAACATCATGTTTATTGTTTTCTGCTGACAGTTCCCCAAGTACGGCTTGGCCCAGTGCAGGATCTGCCGTCCGTTTTCTTATTTTGTTGTCCATATCAGAGTACCGTCCAGAATTGTTCCAGTTCTCTGAGTGATGCCCTATTGTTATCCTATGTGGGTCCTTAGCTTGTCCGGCTTTGGAAGTCTGAACTTTGTCACACCACGATGCACGGTCTGTTGTTTTACATGTGCCCTTGGCTCGTCCGGCCTTGGAGCCCAGAACACTGTCATTCTCCTACATCCAGAGACTTCTTTTTCCATACTTCTGTTTCTCGTGGAGTCTGCACTGACTTCTTCATCCAGCAGTCCAGAAGCAGGCTGTGGCAGGGTGATCTCCTTCATCTTCTTCATCCGGCAGTCCAGAAGCGGGCTGTGGCAGGGTGATCTTCTTCATCTTCTTCTTTATCCGGCAGTCCAGAAGCGGGCTGTGGCAGGGTGATCTCCTTCATCTTCTTCATCCGGCAGTCCAGAAGCAGGCTGTGGCAGGATGATCCCCTTCATCTTCTTCATCCAGCAGTCCAGAAGCAGGCTGTGGCAGGGTGATCTCCTTCATCTTCTTCATCCGGCAGTCCAGAAGCAGGCTGTGGCAGGATGATCCCCTTCATCTTCTTCATCCAGCAGTCCAGAAGCAGGCTGTGGCAGGATGATCCCCTTCATCTTCTTCATCCAGTAGTCCAGAAGCAGGCTGTGGCAGGGTGATCTACATTGAATTCTTCACCTGGCAGTCCAGAAGTGGACTGTGGCTGGGTGGTTTGCATCGGTTTCCCCTTCCAGGCAGTCCAGAAGTGGACTGTGGATGGATTTTGTGTGTTTCCATTCCGGTGGCCCTCAGTGGGTTCTTAGCCGAAGAAATCTTGATACCTGTGCTTGTATTCCAGCGACCCTAGAGAGGTGGGGTGTGGCCAAGAACTCATGATCTGTTACAAATTTTCTCTGCATTCCCCTAGTTTCCAAAAAGGTTCTTAGAGTTGCACTGGATAGCCAGTTGAGCTGATTCTTGTCATGACAATCCCTTTGATTACATTTTCTTCTTGACGACAGAGAAAATTCAAATGTGCATGAACTGCCATCTGCCATACGTATAGGTTCTTGCTATAGTATGTAGAGTGATTGGTAGTGTGGAGTACTCCAAGTAACAGCTAGAGGTGCACCTCAGGGTTGACTTAGAAAGTTCTGAATAGGGATTAGAAATAGGATGCTCTTACAGCATAGCTGTTACAGCCAATTGCTCATTTTTGCTAATTTTGCTATACAGTCACCCTCTTACAGGGATTAGAGATAGGACAATCTTATAGCACAGCTGTTACAGCCAATTTCTTTTTACATTTCTCCTCAAACAAGAAATTGGAGTTTTAGCATAAGGCCTCAGGGAATTAGTCAGATATTAGAGGCAGTGCTTAACGCTGTTGTATCCCTTTTCTCCTGTTCCCTACCCCATGGTCCGTTGCTCAATAAACTGGTTCCTTTCTTGAATCATGCCTCCTGCCTCTCCATTTTGGTGAAAGTAACAACAGGTAGCCAAATAGGAAAATAATTGACTTACCACCTAGTGGATGTACTTTGAAAATCTGACTTCTAAGATTTAGACAAAGACAATCAAAGCACACACACGCTCATCATCATTTTCTTTCGGCTCACTTCACCAGAACATGTGGAGCTCTTCCCTGGGGTTCAGGTATAGCCATGGTAGTACCTTGGAGAAGGAAATTACTCCTGCTCTCTCCTCTCCACAATACCAGTTGCTTAAACAACACAGTTTTTTTATGTCTCCAACCTCCTGAAATAATTTATTTTATTTATTTATTTCATTTTTGTTGACCGGGTAAGTGCACTAGACAAATTCTGCCTATTTTCAGGCCCGACCCGGGGGAGGGGGATACAGATGCACACCAACTGAACTTATACCAGATTAAGTTGTTGGTGGTGTTTTTCGTGAATGGGGGAAATTTGGCCAGGACACCAGGGAAATGCCCCTATTCCCCAGCAGGGGGAACCCTTGGCCGTCTGCTAGGATGGCCAGTCCAGAGTAATCACTGGAGAGAATGGACATGGAAGATGCAGGGGAGAAGGCTTCCTCCCGTTCTATATCTTCTCAAGAGGCTGTAGATGCAGTGCTTGCTGCGATTGACTTTTTGGATCAAGAAGAGGTTGTCTTACCTCAGGATGTTTTGGAAGCATCCGAGATGGATGAATGATCACAAACCCTGCAAGAAAAGGAATGAATTCTGCTGGAAAAGGGAGTCTATTAAAAGAAGTTCAGGCTCTTGAATTGTCTTTGGCTGCATTAGCGGAGATGGCGCCGGTTGTCAAACTGAATGAAGCGCCTGTCATCTCCGCGATGAGTCAGCAGTCTGCTGATGTGGACCCTGCTACACGGAACCTCCCTGAAGCTCTGGTGAGCACTGGACCTTCTCCCAATACTGCTTTCTTGCCTGCTACTAGTGAGGATCCGGCTGGCAGTTCTAACAAGGAATCTCTTGTGTTCCCACAGCTCGCTTCTTTGGCCACTGATTTTAGAGAGAAATGCCTGGGCCCCGGGATTAGTTTTCAGCCGAAAAAAGTGTCTGTGAGTGTTTCTTCAAGCCTGATTCTGGCTATTCATAGTTTTGCTCCCCAGATGTCTAGAGGATGGAGCAAGTCACCTCAAGTTGCCATTTCTGGGCAATGGCCTGCAACCAGCATAAGCCTTGGGCCTAGTGTCTCACCCCTGAGAAACTCAGAAATTGGGGGCCCAAACTGGTCCCCTGTCCAGCCTTAGAAGATGCAGGATGGGAACAGTCTGATGTGGGACTTTGGACTCCAAATGCACAAGATCCATCCTATGTTCAAATGCTAGCCAACTCATCAGCTCCTGTGGCCACCACCTCTGCTGAGAGCTCCACCGCACCCCGGGGTAACTGTATAATTTCAACTGTTTCTAATGTTTTAAATACTGTTGATTTTCTCAGGATATGTCCACTAATGTGCAAAGTGGGGAGAAGGACACTTGGGGCCATATTGGTCCTGTTAGGTTAGGTCCTTCTCCCCAAACTTCTGCAAAATAACAAGAGTGTGGGGGGAGGAGCTTGGATGCTGCTTTCAAACTGTCTGACCTGTTTCAAAGTAAAGGGGAACCTGCACCTTGATGAAATGCTGTTTGCCTTTTGTATAAAGAAGGACTTACTGACCCCTCCCAGATGGGATTTATATAGCAAAAAACCTGTTAAAAGGCTCTTTAAAATTCCTACTGGAGATGTTGAAAGCGATGCTGGAGCATCAGAAAGCAAAGTGGCCCGAACTGCTTCCTGAATTTTGTTACCTCTACAACAGTTCGGTTCACTGTTCCACAGACTACATGCCCTATTACTTAATGTTTGGCAGACATGGAAGACTCCCAATGGACATAGTTCTGGATGTACATCCGACATACAGAAAGGCAGAGGAACCGACCACAGTATGGGTGGAAGAACACCAATGATGACTCAAAGAAGCAGCTGATATCATGTCAACCTAGATGGAATACGCACAACAGAGGCAAAAAGAACAGTATGACCGCAAAGCACACACTGTGCCTTTGTCCGTAGGGGATAGAGTCTTACTGAAAAACACTCATACCAGAGAACAAAAGCTTGCATCCAGGTGGGAACCTACACCATTTGTGATCACTGAAATTCCATACACAGGACTTCCAGTATATAGAATCAAATCAGAAATGGGAGGACACTTGAGTAAGACAGTGCACTGAAATATTCTGAAGCCTTGTATGTTTCAACCCTCTGGTCTGAACAATGGTCAGGATGACAAAGAAGACAGATGGGAGAGACAGAAGCACACAAGAATAGACACGGCTACCCCTGGAGGCCAAATAGAATGGCCTTGGTTACCAGATATCATCATATTCAGTCCCGTTTCTGCCAGGTCTTCTGAAGGTTCTGTACATAGCTCTGCACATACAACAAAGGGCATTCCTCCAAAATATTGGATAGAAGAAATCCAATAATCCCATAAGGGTCACCTGTAAATAAAACAAAGATACAGAACAAAGTTAGAATACAGATTATCTTACAGCTAGAAATATTAAATAGTAGCAGTGTTAAAACAATAGAAATGGTAAATGGTAGAAGTTAAGAATGTTTAAAGTTTTATAATGTATGGGGAGCGTTTATTATGCACTGCCATCTGTCTTTTTTTATCTTGCAATCTCATCGTTCTGACAGCAAAGCTATAAACCTTGCTTGACTACATCAGACCAGTGAGTATACAACATAGAACTGAAGTTAATGACAGCATTCTTTTTTCAGAACGGAGCTTTAGCATGCAGCCACTTTCAAACCTTATCCCATTGCGGCAGTTTAAGCGTGACTACTAAACTGTAAGCAATGGCCAACAGTAAACTTTATTGTGAAATACTAAGCAGACCCACTCCCACGCTTGATAGTGAGCAGATTTGGGATGGGGGTGGAGGGTAAGGGTGAAATTGTACATCACCAATTCTGGGCCTGTACATCTCCCCAGTACCTTTTACCTAGGCCAAGATAGGGGTTCTATTTTTTATATAGGCCAACCAAGGTCATGCTTTAAATGTGTCTCTCGAACCCATCTCAGTTCTGCTTGTGACTCTGTTAAGTGTAGTCATTGTTCGGAGTTTGGCCACAGTTCTGAAAAATGTTTAAATCTTTTCAAATGTAATTTGTGTGAGCACACGGGCCACGCCTATGGCAGGTGTCCCTGGGCCTCACACAATCGTGAAGACTGCCCCTCACACGAAGGCATCATTAATATGGCCCAGCAGCTACAGACCAAATGTGTGGCTGTACAGAATTTGAGAGCGGGATTGGTCTCATTACAAAAGGATTCCCCTTTTGAGCCATTAAATTCAGACTCCACACAAGACCTGGTTGTCTCCCTGATTGAAATTGATCATACTCAGTCTGTTCAGAAACCCCCAGACCATCCCCCCGTTTTCCATCCTGTAGAAGAAAGTAGCAAACCTCCTTCTAAATGCCCCCCCCCTTTAAACTAGTACCCCAAAAGAAAAGGTACAGGTCAGGGAAAATTGCTTGCAAGAAGATAGGGGGACCAAATCCTATCCAAGCCCCCTCTCCTGGTTCACTGAAAGCTAACAGATTTGTCACCCTTTCCTCTGACAAGGACTTGGATGATGAAGAAGGTAATGATACTTCCTCCATTCTTTCTAATACTGACACTGAGGAGGGAGGTGAGCCTGATTCCATTGCCAAACGTACTAGACAAAGGAGGAAATCTAAGACCCCTTAGTTTGTCAGGGATTGCCTCCCCCTCTTTTCTTTTTATCTATGGATTACTTACACCTCATTATCATAAATGTCAATAGCATTAAAGGAACTAGGAAACTGGCTGGCACCATGCTCACTCTGCAGGAGACCCCTAGTGATATTATATGTCTGCTTGATACCAGGCTCAAAACAACCTATGAATTACAACAGGCAGCTCGAGCATGGCCACTCGGGCCTTCCTTATGGTCTGTTGGGCCGGACACCTGTGATGGGGTGGGAATTGTTTTCTCTAAACCCTTAATTCAAGTTTCTAGACTGGTCGATATCTGCCCTGGGAGAGCACTATTATTGGATATCTCTCTGAGCATTTTAGATTAATCACAATTTATGCCTCCCAGACCAGGGCACCTACAGCGGCCCTATTTAAAGATATTCTGCCCTTTCTTCATACTTCTAGGTTGGTCATATGGTTGGGGGATTTCAACTACAGTTTACATCAGGCAGACAGTGGTCTGCAAACAACAAAACTAGTCAGTGATTCAGTGGCTCTGCAGCAAATTCTTACTACTGCTGATCTCAGAGATGCTTTTAGGTGCCTTCACCCCTCTGGAGGATTTACCTACTTCAGGGGCACAAGCAAGACTAGGATTGATTTTGTTTTTCTTTCTAACATACTTCATGTGTTAGACATTCATACCCATGCATATGCTTTTTCAGACCATGTTGCACTTAGGGCTAAGATTTCCTAGTGTGATACCCCACGCTGCAGAAAGAATAAACGGAGGCTGAATGAGGCTCTCCTCTCAGACCCTAAAGTTCAGAAATCATGGCAACAGGAATGGTCAGCTAGACTATCCATGGTAGAACTATATGAGAACTTAGCAGATTGGTGGGGGAGACACAAAATCTTCCTGGAAAAGTCTATTTCAGAGAAAATCTCTCATTCTAATAAACAGTACTTAGACTATTTATATTTGAGGCAGAAACTGCAGCAGTTAATTTCCTTATCTGAAACCACTACTATGGATTATAGAACACAGATTGCTGTCATCAAAAAACAGATGATGGCACTACAATGTGATAGGGCCCAGTCCTTGAGACAAGAAGCCCGATTTGGCACCCAACTTACAAAAGAGGGCACTGATCCCTATAAGGACTGCCAGAGTAGGATTGATTCCAGAATTATATCTGAGATTGTCTCCCCTTCTGGCCAGACTGCTTCCATACCTCAGAGTATTTTACAGGTTGTGGAAACTCAAATCCAGAAGCTTTTTGGAACCCACCCAGCCTGTCCTTCCGCTACGGAGCACTTAGAATCCTTGCACTTACCTCAAGTATTGCAGGAAAATGTTTTACCCCTATCCCAGGCCACTACAAAGGAGGAAGTCCTCCGAGCCATTGGGCGGTTAAAAAGTGACTCTGCCCCCGGCTCTGATGGACATGGGGCTGGATTATATAAGCAGTTTAAAGATGAGCTAGCCTCGGTTTTAACTGTGCTATTTAATTTCATGTTAGCCAGTTCCAAATTTGCCCTCTCCATGCAGGAGGCCATTTTGGTTTTAATCCATAAGAAAGGTCCACGCTCTGATATTAATAATTGGAGACCGCTCAGTATGTTAAATACTGATCTCAAAATACTAGCAAAAATCTTTTTGGCTAGGTTAGTTAAAATCTCTTCTTATCTAATTAGTCCTGAGTAAGCCTGTGCTGTACCAGAATGGCAGCAGTATGATAACCTTGTCATACTCCGAGAAATTTTTTCCAAGGGGAATTGGGTAATATTCAAGGATGGGTAATGGGGATGGACCAAGAGAAGGCCTTTGATAGGCTAGTTCATGATTTTTTATTTACAGTACTGGAGGCATTTGGTATTCCCCCTAACTTTGTTGCATGGATCCGGTTGCTATACAAACAGGCCTTTTTAATTCCGAATATAAATGGTTGATGTGTGAACCGAAATCTAGTTACTAGAGGGGTGCATCAGGGCTGCCCCCTAAGCCCCCTTTTATATGTATTTGTAATTGATTCCTGATTAGATCTATCCTTCAGGCATAAGCAGTTAAAGGCATCATGGTCCCCCCCCCCCCATAAAAATGTTAGCCTACGCAGATGACCTTGTCCTCACTTTAGGCATGGGCACTGAGGAAGAGGCCTTATTGAGAGTGTTGAGTAATTATTCCTTAATTTCAGGGTCAAGGATTAACCTTAGTAAGGGTCGTGAGATTCCTTTGGGGTCCACTCCCATTCCTGTCTTAGGGAACATAGGAGGGATTAGCATCTCCCCTTACCTTATCACAATTCTAGTTATTGTTTTTGGCCCTCCTAATGCTCCAATCTTGAACTGGGAGAAAGGTCTTACTTGAGCTGACAGATTAATTTCTAGCCGGAAGTAAAAGCAAATCGGGAAATTTAAGAGAGTTAGTTTAATTAAATCCCTACTCATTTCCATCTTCCTGTACATCTGTTATATTCCCCCCCAATGTCTTGTCACCCATTTATTTAGTGTCTTTTTCCAAGCTCTTTGGGGATCTCACTTATATCCCATCAAAAGAGAATTTACATACAGACCCATTAAGGAGGGTGGAGTGGGAACGATTCACCCAGTTGCCTTTTCTTTAAATATTTTTTATTGTTATAACTTTGGTATAGCCCTTCGTCCTGGTTTTAAGTTATGGAAACCCCTGTTAAAGTTATGGCTGTCCCCGAACCTCCCTTTTTGGGAACAAAGTAAACCCAGGCTACTAGGGAATAGCTTTGCTTTCCCCTCCTATAGCCTGGAATGCTTAAAATCAGCAGTGCGTTGGGGCCTTGGCCCAAATAGTCTACTGACTATGGCTAGGAAGGCAGTATATCAGTTTATATTACTTTAGGAATGGCAATCCTTAGTTGAATTTCCTTTATGTCCTGCAGTCCAGCTACAGTCAGTATTGTATCAGCTTACAAATATTAGAATTCCACTATACATTTGAGACTATCTATGGTTAGGGAACTATGGCAGGCTTAGTGTGTGTGGAAATAATAAATACAAACATATTTGAGATCGATATTGTCCACGAGAGTCATGCCCTTAGATATTAGAAACTCAGCAACATCTGTTTACTGACTGTTTATGTTAAGAAGTTCAGTAGATTGGCAGGAGCCTTTGTTCTCCCAACTTTCTTACTCTGATGTTATGTATGGAACCAACCCTAGACTAAATGGGAAATATCATCTTGATGCTATTTATGTTATCCTTGCCATCATTAGGTACCACATTTGGCAAGCACGGTGTGTTTGGGTGTTGCAGCAAAAGTGGGTATCTCAGGCTGAACTAGTTTTGAACATTAGGAAAGCATTGCAAAACTTAATTAAGTTTGACATGTCTCATTTCTTGCAAACCAAAGTGTCTCATTTATGGATCCACTGTGCACATTGGTCTTAATTTAAGTTTCCATCTTGTAATTTTCTTGCATGAAAATGCTTTGACTGTTGTTTTTTTTCATTTTATAACTGCTGTATAATGTTTTGTTTTCTTATGTTTCATGCCTAAGTTTTTTTCATTTTTATGTCTGATTGTAATGAAGTCCAGATCTTCTAATAAAAATTCCTCAACTCTTTTCAAGAAGTGCCATGGGATATTTAACTTCCACCTGAACTACCACCAGAACAGGCAGATGGGACCTCAGTTTAACATCTCATCCAAAAGATGACACCTCAGGAGTGCAAGCACCCCCCCCCCCCGTGCTGCACTACAGTGTCCATATTGGGATTTAACTCAAGTGCCTGGTGTGGGGATAGAACCCATAGCCTTCTGATTTTCCAGCCTCAGAGGATAGTGTTCTACCTTCTGAGCCACTGACACTGCAAAGTACACCTTAGCTGATCATCCCTGTTTCGGTACCCAGTGTAGGTGGGGGAATTGTATAGCAAATGCCACTGTTTTGTCAAACCTCACATGGGATAGTGGTGAAACAGGATATTGGTAGCTGCTGTTAACTAGGCTCAACTAGGAGCAGCTCAGTACTTTATCAGCTGTTACAGTAACATTCCGTTTTGATAAACCACCTGTGACAGAGACCACTACCCACACCCACCAGGTACCAGGATATTACTAGCTATGTGCTGAGCTCCCAGACGACAGTGCCGGGGCACCCAGTGTTGAATTGTTGCAGGCCCGTATATTTTGCCATGGGTTGGCTGGTGTAGGTGCACTTCTATTTCACAATAAAATTATTTGTATTAAACTTTAGAGGCCATGCAATTGCTTAAATTGCCATCCCACTTCTAAGCACAAGGTATTTGTAATCCAAATATGAAACCCAGATTATAATCCAGATTGGGAAGAAACACGCCATTGCAGGTTGTAGAACACTTTCCACATTGTACTCATGGCTACCCAAGATGGCTCCACAGGACTACACATTCCACTAGGCTTGACAGTGACCAGGCTGCTCAAACCCACATCTCTTTTGCATCTGCAGCTGGGGCCTTGCAGAGAATTGCCACTTCTATATTCAGCCAATGTCCAAGTTTGTGTTTCTCGCATGTGATGCTCAAACACTGTTCATTCAGATGTAAGGCTTGGGAGAGGTGCACTTAGCTGTGGGCTCACACTCTGTCTGGTTGCTTCAGGTCCCAAACAGATTTGTCTCTCTGTCTCTGTCTCTGTCTCTCTCTCTCTCTCCACCCCCCCTTTCCCCCACTCCCTCCTTCTCTTTCTCTCTCTCTCTCTCTCTTTGCCTTCCCTTTTTATACAAAGCTCAGAATGAAAGTCAGAGATTGGCCATCATGAAAGTTAAAGTTCACAAAATTTCCCGCATTATGGGCTTCACCCACTCGTGACCTTTCGTGCATTTTCCTTACTGCAGCAAAAAAGGTTTTTACTAAACTCTAACTGATTAACATCACACTACCCATACCTTTATGTCTCCCTATTTTCATGGAGTCTTCCTTATTCTGCCATTTTCTGAGATCCCCCTGCTTTATGGCAACAATCCTTGTCCCTAAAATCATCAGAATCAAAGAACAGACTATTCCTCCTGTCTTTAAATGACTTTAGTAATGCATTTCTGGCACCTTAGATTCAGTTAGTCCCTCGCTATAATGAATGGCTTGGGAGCTATAATGACCATTCATTATAGTAACACCTTCATTAAAGTGAGGGATGCTGTTTTATACTGTGTAGTACATCTGAACAGTCGGAGGCTTTTGCTCTCTCAGCTACCCCCTCCCCTGACACATATGACATATACTGTATTCTGTCACCCTGCTGCTCTAGTTTAGTTACAAATAATGAAAACACAACGTTAAACTGCAGGCAGCTCTAGGCTGACTGCAAACGGGGCTCACACTACTCCTTTGTCTCATGCTACAGTATTCCTCTGACTCTGTCTCTCTCTCTCTCTCTCTTTCTACTCTCAGCTGCCCCCTCCACCCAATGCTGCAAGATTTACTAAGTTTACTAAGTTTTTGACTTCCTTTTATAAACAGTTTAATGCACTTACTGTACATCTGTCAGCATCACTCCACATCGCTCGCCCTCTATCTTTGCTTTACTTTGCTTGTAATTTGCTTCCAACTGAACAACTGACTTCCGTTTCCATTTTTTTTTAAGACAGCCTCTCCATGCCAATGCTGGACTGTAAGCTGCACACAAGAACTAAACAGATTGTAAAAAGACAGAAAAAAGATAAGGGACTGTGCAATTGAGTGGGAGTGTGCAGCTGGAGGAGAACCACAGTCAGAGGAACTTTTTATAGAACAGCTGTTTGCTGTCAGAAGCCACAGGAGCCATGTGCCCTGTTCATTATAGGCAGGAATTCGCAATAGCAAGGTTCGCTAAAGTGAGGGAGCATTGTATATACATTAGGGCCTTGTGAAAATCTCCCTGACTTTATTGGTCAAAATCAGGAGAGCTCCCTCATTTGAGAAATGCTGACTTAGAAGTTCTGCATTATCTGTGCAGACATGACAAGATCTGGTTATTCATATTATCACATAGAGAAGCTGACCTTTCAACTTAACCAATGGCTTCAGCAGTTTAAAAGTCTATGGAGGTGATAGGTCCTCTACATTATGTCCCACAGATCAGACTCTGTAGCTTTGTTTATTTATTAAATGTCTGAATAAACATAGTAAAGAGGTGTCCTTATTTCAGTACCTGGGGGAAGGAATTGACAGAATTATTGGTCTGCAGCAGAGGAACCCCAAGGGGGATCCACTTGCCATGTTCTCTTAGCTCTTGTTTCATGCCATGACTGTTTGGTACTTTAAGACAGGTTGAGAATCAATGTAATTCCTGTGCAACCTGCCCTATAAGCATTGCTACTGTATGTTTTGATTTGTAGTTGTTGCTCTGTTGTGTCTTTTATTATTTTTATCGTAATAAAAAGACATTAAAAAAAAAATCACAAAATAGCAGCCCCTGCAGTAGTTTTTGTTGTTCTGTCCCAGTTCCCACTACAGAAAGTTGAACACAACCCCTCATCTGAGAATAAACAAAGCAGGGGTTACAGAAGGAAGAGGAAGAAGAAGAAGCTTAGGCTAATAAGGCATAAGATCTTACCTGCCCATTTGGGCCCCACTTGCCACTAGGTGCTCTGCTTTCTCCCTCACAAAATCTAATCTGGAGCAGCTTTGGGGATGATAGTCTGCTCTGCCAGGGAGTAATGAGTGCCCAGAGGGTTTGGAAGGCTGACTGTAGTTCCTGAGAATACACTGTAGGCCCTCAAGAGTAGGGGGGTATTACAAGGGTATAGCTAAAGGAGTGCCTAGCTACTTCAGGTAAGAATTAAACTATAGATAAAAAAAATGTAAGTGTAGTCCTTGATAACAGCATGCAGAGTCCAAGTCCTTTTGAATACCTGTCCCATCGTGCAATTGCATTAGAAAATATTAGAAAATATGATTATAGTTGGCCTCGTGGCACTGAGAGCTGAAGTGCTGGATGCCACACCTCACTCTATGCCAGCGACCCATGTTCGGGAACAAACACAGGTTGCTGGGGGTTGGCTGGGGGGGGGGGTTGAGCATCTGAGGGACTACCCTCCTCTCTGTGGGAGGCAGGACTATTGACTGTGCCAAATGACTGTCACCAGGTAGAGGCCCAGTGGTAGTGCAAGCCAAGAGTGGCAGAAGAAGAGTGGGTGCTGCTGTACTCCATGAAGTGCATGTGCCTTCACAAGCGCACTCTGACATGCATGTCCTGGCAGGGAATCATGGGAGAAAAGTGGTGGAAAATGATGGTGAGGCAGGCGTTCATGACGTTCTGCATGCCAGTCCTCCACCACCAAGGGGCCTGGACAGCTGAGACTGGATTGTGTTTCAGAGGGAGGACAGCCCTTCCCCTTCTGCCCCTTCCCCATGAGGGTTAATCCATGGGGATATTCGGATTGCACAGGTAAACCCTGGGGTAGTGTTGGACACTCGGGAACAGTGGAGACAGGACTGAGGGGAGCCCATGAATGCCTCGGCCAAGAGATAAAAAGCATTTACAGAAAAAAAAAGAAAATATAATTATAATGTTCATGTTTTGCTCCAAACCAGGTGGAAGACTGAGCTGGTAGAGACAGCATACAGTCTTTTGCCGAACATATCTAAAACTGTTTTAAATATTAGGCTGTCTCTTTAGCCTCCCCCAAACACACCAATTAGAAATGTTATGTCATTGGGTGTCTGAAAAACACATTTAAGAGAATAAGTGTAGACGTATCTAATTATCTTTTTAAATGATCCCTTTCTTTTCTTTACAGGATTTGGCTCCCATCTGGTAGCTACATGTGTTGTTGCAGTCAGAGAAAGTCTGCTTAGACCTTTGGAATATTTTATGCAAATTGGGCAAATGAATGAATACTAAACAGAGTAAGTAATGTGTATTCCATCTAGTTGGTATTCTGCTTTTCTACTTACTATATTGATTTTTTGTTACAGTATATTGATTTTTTGTCAACAATAGCATGTCACTTACATTATGCTATTTACTTTATGTTTAGTGTGTCACTTGCATTATGCTGTTGTTTGCTCTGGTAAGACACTATTATAAAACAATCTTTGGTCTCGAGTATTTTTGGAGGCAGTTAGGTGCATTGATTTAAGGCTCTGAGCTGCAAACCTGGAGACCTGGGTTTGAATCCCACAACCCTCACATGTATACTGTGTGACCCTCAGCAAATCATTTAACTTCCTCATGCTCCTAGGTTTCACCTGGAATCAAGCTTAGGCTTAGTGTGCCTCTTCTGGTTAAACAATTTCCCCTATCTCCTGGCCGCATACATTTTATATATAGATAACAGATTATATGTAAATGTACGCATTGTATGTATGTATGTGAAACAAGCATTTGTCAATGCTAAAGTTCATCACTGGAATTGCTGTTGGTATGCACCAATTGGCAGGACTATGGTTCCCAGCAGAAAGAACAAGTTATGCCACCAGGTTCACATTCCCATTGAAATACAATGAAGTGCATACAGTACCTGTTTTCTTAATTCGTGATCTGGCTTTGAAGAGTGAAGATGTGTCTATAGTTCAGAGAAGCTGAGGGCACTGGAGCCCAACCATGGGTTGGGGGGGGGGGGATGTTATGGTTAGAAACCCTAACACCCTGGGCATTTGTTGGTATTTGTACTACACATTTTCAACATGCACAGTCCACTCAGAATCTACATGCTCGGCCATTAACCAGGTGCAGAGAGAGGGTAGCTAACCTTCTTAACAAAACAAAATCCAAATCACACTCTGCATTCTATGTGCAATCATTACCCGGAGAGGTGTTGTGTTGCACAGAAACTTAGAAGTTGATGGCAGATAAGGACTGCAAGGCCTATCCGGTCTGCCCATTTCTTTCTCTACCTTATAAATGTGCCATCAGCCTTTGCTCTGTCAATGGCCTATCTATTCATGCTCATCTGTATTGCTTCCTTATGCCTAACCCATGCCTGTTTGAAGCCCTGCACTATATTCATATCCACCACTTTCTGAGGTAGGCTGTTCCATGCATCCATCATCCTTTCTGTGAAAAAGAACTTCCTCACATTACCCCTTAATTGGCCTCCCTCTCATTTCATGCTGTGTCCTCTTGTCCTGCTATTTTTCTTATATTGAAACATGTTAGACTCTTTCACCTTGTTAATGCCCTTAAGGTGTTTGAATGTTTTGAGCATATCACCTCTCTCCCTCCTTTGCTCTAGGGTATACATATTGAGCTCCGTTAGTCTGTCCTCATATGTTTTCTGATGCAGTCCCTGCACCATTTTGGTTTCCCCTCTCTGGACTGCCTCAATTTGGTTAATGTCCTTGTGAAGGTGTGGCCTCCAGTACTGCATGCAGTACTCCAGAAGGGGCCTAACCAGTGTCTTGTAAAGAGGGATTATTACCTCCCTCTTCTGATTTGTGATACCCTTATTAATGCACCCCAACATCCCCCTAACCTTACCTACTGCTTTAGTGGTCTACTTGGATGATTTCATGTCATCGGTGATGATAATGCCCAAGTCTCTTTCTTCCCCTGTGATTGCCAGCAACTCCCCTCCCAGCCTATAGGTGGCTTCAGGGTTTCTCTTCCCTATGTGCATGATCTTGCACTTCTTTGCACTAAACCCCAGTTGTCACTCTTCCGACCATTTTGCCAGTTTATCCAGATCTCTTCTCATTCTGCCCACCCCATCTGGATCATCTACTCTGTTGTAGATCTTCATGTCATCTGCAAACAGACACATCTTACCCTCCAGTCCATCTGCAATATCACTGATGAAGATATTGAAGAGGACTGGGCCCCAGGACTGATCCCTGAGGTACCGCACTTGTGACTTGCATCTCTTCTGACTGTATACCATTTACCATCACGCTCTGTTTTCTGCCTGTCAACCAATTTGCCACCCAGTTGACCAACTTCTGACCTACCCTGAGCCTACCCAACTTATTAATTAATCTTCTATGTGGAACAGTATCGAAAGCTTTGCTGAAGTCAAGGTAGATGACATCAACTGCTCCTCCTTGGTCCACCACTCTGGTTACCCAGTCAAAGAACTCTATGAGATTAGTTGACAGGACCTTCCTTTTGTAAACCCATGCTGCCTTGGATCCTGTGCTCCTATGGATTCCAGGTGTTGCACTATCCTTTCCTTAAAGAGTACCTCCATAATCTTGCCCACTCCTGAGGTAAGACTGACTGGTCTGTAGTTCCCCACCTCCTCCCTGCTACCACTCTTGTGGAGTGGGATCACATGAGCCTTTCTCCAGTCTTTTGGGGCCTCTCCTGTGCTCAGAGACTCACTAAACAGTTCTGATAATGGTTCTGCTAGTTCCACCCTTAGCTCCTTAAGTACCCTGGGATGGATGCCATCAGGCCCCATTGCCTTGTCCACCCTGAGCTTAGCGATCCCTTGTAGGGCCCTTTATTTTGTGAAGGGACTAGTGCACACCTCCCTCCACCTGTGTCCATGGTGCTAAGCTGTGGGTCCTACTCTACCTTTTCTTTAGTAAATACTGAGCAGAAGTATCTATTTAGAATAGATGCTTTTACATGGTCCTCCTCCTCACATGCCCCCTTATCCCCTTTGATCTTAGCAATACCCCCTCTAGACTTTCTCCTTTCACTAATGTATCTATAGAAAGTCTTGTCATCTTCTTTTCCTGTTTGTGCTAGTGTTTCCTCGTTTGGGCCTTTGCCTGCCTTACTGCCTTCCCTGCTTCTCTTCGGGAAGTTTGGTATGCCTGTTTATTTTCATCCCGCTGCATTCCCTTATATTTCTTGAAGGCCACATATTTATTTTTATTGTGGTTGATATTTTGCTGCATTCAACATTTCATTCAAAGCTTGAGCCTTTTCAGCATTTCAGCATTTCAACATTACATCACAACTTCTCTTGGTGTCTCCAAAACTGAACTGACCCCGGTGCGCTTCGACCAGGGTGTGGTCTTCCTCAGGGGGTGATTAGTGTTCAGTTATACCCTCCTTAAATTGCCAACTTAATCGTGAACACCTGGTAGCCCCCTGGTGTTCATTTAAACCCATAATAATTTTTGGACTTTTAAGTGGCTCTGGAGGGATTTGAACCTTTTATCCTTATAATTCATTTTTTGAACTTTTTAAGCTTTTTTATTCTTTTCATCATTTAAATATCAAAAATAATTGACAAACAATGACAATAAAGTTAATTTGCAACATAAAGCTTTATTTCTAGCTGTATTTTACTGGTAATTTTCTTTCCTTCATTTTAACTTTTTTACTTTTTTACTTCTTTACCAGTAACAATCAATGAGCCAAAATGTATTTTTCACTAGTATTAGTGAGATCTAATCACTTTTTTATGGTCTTAATTTTTCTTTAGAGGACTTCTTGGAAGCTTCTAATACCTTGTTCTTTCACATGTGTCTTTATTTTGGTTGAAGATACTTTCTCTATTTTTCAACATGGCCTTTTGTGACCCCCACCTTATGAAAGCATTTGGGACCTCTGCTCATGAACAGTAGCACTGTGATTTTGTTAATCTATCCCGAACGTTGATTTCTCACAGCGACCACGCCGTTCTGCACCAGATGTGCGAAAACACATTTCGGGAGGATGTGAAAAATGACAGTTGTACCATTCATAGGGAGGTGTGAAGAGATGGCAGTGCTGAACACCTGGAGTGAAAATATTAAAAATGCTTGAACGTATGAGCGTACATGGAAACTGCACAACGCATGCTTATAACAGTCATTTAGTGGAAAAATTTCACCAAAATTTCAATATAGGCATTTTGTGACCTCTGCTCATGAACACTGTCACTATGATTTTCTTAATATGTCCCAAACATTGATTTCCCACAGTGATTGTGCCATTGTGCACCAGATGTGCAAAAACACATTTCGGGGAGGATGTGAAAAATGACAGCTGTACTGCTCATAAGGAGGTTTGCAAAACTGGCAATGTTGAAAATCTAGAGTGAAAATATTACAACTTCTCAACGCTACGAGTGGGCATGGAAATTGTGCAATGCATGCTCATAGCAGTCATTTTATGGACTATTGTCACCAAATTTTCAACATAGGCATTTTGGGACCTCCGCTCATGAACAAATCAAATCAAACTCACATCAAATCAAACTTCATTTTTATAGTGCCTTTCCAAACCAAGGCGCTGCACATAAAATTAGATGTAATAAAATACAAATATAAATTAAGACAAGGGCAATAAATAACAACTTAACCATAGTTAGAGAAGGCTAAGCTAAATAAATACATTTTTAACTCAGTTTTAAAGCTATCGATGGTCAGGCATTCTCTTAACCAATGAGGTAGAGAATTCCAGAGTGTTGGAGCCAAAAAAAAAAGGCACGGGCACCAGATGTCTTTAATCGCACCCTGGGAATCTCTAGCAATCCCTTTCTGGTGGATCGGAGAGGACGGGAGTGGCAGTAGGGTACCAGGAGGTCTTGTAGGTAATCGGATCCCTGATCATGTAGGACTTTAAAGGTTAGCAAGCCAACCTTAAAGGTGATCCGCCACTGAACAGGCAGCCAGTGCAGCTCGTGGAGCACTGGCATAATATGACTGGACCTAGAGGTCCCAGTCAAAAGCCTGGCCGTGGCATTCTGCACCAGCTGCAAGCAGTGGATATCAAACACTGGTAGCCCTAGGTAGAGGGAATTGCAGTAATCAAGGCAGGTAGTAGTAAAGGCATGGATCAGTGTTGGAAGATCATCCGGAGGAACCAAGTGTTTCACCTGGGTGATATTCCTCAGATTGTGAAAAGGGGATTTGATGACAGCCGACACCTGAGATTTTAGTGACAGACCATCATCAAAAATAATGCCTAGGTTACGCACCTGGTCTGAGGTAATGAGCAGTATGCTGTCAATCGATAGACCTAATGGCTGACCAGCCCCCAAACCCACCCCTGGATGACCAGGGTCCCCGACCAACACTTCAGTCTTATCCGGATTCAGTCTCAGCCAGCTGTTACTCATCCAAGTACTGATTTCGGTAAGGCAGTTATTTAGCACAAAGAGTGCATCATCTTGGCTGGGCAGAAAAGACATGTACAGCTGAGTATCATCCGCATAGCAGTGAAAAATCATACTGTATCATCTGATATCTCCCAATGGCAGCATGTACACTGCAAACAACACAATGTCACTGTGATTTTCTTAATCTGTCCTGAACACTGATTTCCCACAGCGACTGTGGTATTCTGCACCATTGGTACGAAAACACATTTTGGCCAGGATGTGAAAAATGACAGCTGTACTGTTCATGAGGAGGTGTGAAAAAATACCAATGTTGAAAATCTGGAGTGAAAATATTACATATTTGCGATGTTACAAGTGTGCGTGGAAACTGCACAACGCACGCTCGTAATGCAGTCATTTTTTAGAATTTTTCACCTAATTTGCAATATAGGCTTTTTGGGAGCCCACCTCATGAACAGTGACTCTGTAATTTCATCAGTCAGTACCAAAAGGTGATTCCACGCAGTGACTGCAAAATCACCTTTTGGGACAGAATAACCAGATGACAGTCACTGAATTCACGAGGTGGGGTCCCAAGAACCCCATGTTGAAAATTTGGTGCCAAAATTCGCACAAATGGCCAAGATATGTACCAAAGTTGAAAAAAAAAAAATTATGTCATTATACAGCTTACCGGCATTTCATCAGTTTGCAGTCAGCTTTGAAGAGTGCAGACATGTTCCCGTTCCACTAAAGATCATCACGCTGGCTCTGGAGGTAAGTATGGGTGAGAGGGGGTGTGTGGGGAGGTAGGTGTGCAGAGGGTGGGTGTGGGTTGAGGGAGTGGGGCATGGTAGACTGCAAGGGATTGTTTTCTGGTTTACAGGTTAAAAAAAACATAATCCAGTGCAGGAAGGTTTTCTTTTTTAACAGGGACTTTGTCACGCTGGGGTGGGCTCCCAGCATGCCACCGGAGTGTTTGTTGGGGGCGTTGTAGCTGACGGGGATTGGGCACCCCATTGGCACATACCAAATGTTTGGAGAGGCACAAGAGCAGACAGAGATTGAGCACCCCTCTCAGCACACAACAAATGGGGAGGACATTATGCCCAAGGGGAGTGGGCTCCCCCATCGGCAAATGAACTGGGGGGGGCTTGTCAACAGGGGGATTGGGCACCCCCATCAGTTTGTTTATTTGAAACGGTGATGGGGCATGCAGACAGCCCGGGCTTAGTGCGTTCACACTGCTGTAAGCTACAGCAATGTGGACGCGCAACCAGGAATTTAACAATGCAGAAATGCAGCATCAAAGGACTGAGCCACACCACTCTTGGTGTGGCTCTGTCCTTTGAAAAGTTGCCCAACTGCGCCCCAACAGCTGAAAGGGAGTCATCGGCAGCCTGCTGACTGATTCACCTGCCTCTGACCTTCCCCTTGAAATGGAGCTCTCCACTGGGCATACCCCTGTAAAGCACCTTTTATAGCAGTGAGTTCATCTGTGCCTGCATGTCACGACAAACTCAAAAACAGGGGAGGGATTGTAAGACTAAAAAGGAAACAGGGGGACTGTGTGAAGGGGGACCAAGAAAAAGCAGATATCTTGAACAAATACTTTTGTTCAGTGTTGCAGAAGAAGGGGAAGGTGAGGGGCCATAGAAAAGGGACAGGAGCATCAAAGGAAGGGAGGTGGATACCAGTCCATTTACAGAGGAGAGAGTCCTGAAACAACTCACAAATCTGAAAGTGGATAAGGCAATGGGGCCAGATTGGGTCCATCCAAGGATATTGAGGGAACTCAGGGAGGTGCCGGCTGCACCTTTGATAGTCCTGATCAACCTCTCTCTGGGGATATAGGAGTGGTTCTGGGGGAATGGAGGAGGGCGGATATAGTCCCACTTCACAAAAGTGGCAGTAGGGAAGAGGCTGGCAACTAGAGGCCAGTCAGCCTGACTTTGGTGGTGGGGAAACTATTGGAATCACTACTGAAGGAAAGGATCATAGAATACCTTGAATCCAGTGACTTACAGGACCCAAAACAGCATGGATTCACAGGGGGGAGGTCTAGTCAAATGAATCAAATAGAGTTATTTGACTGGGTATCCAGGGAATTGGAGTAGGGAGGAGCGGTGGATGTGGCCTACCTGGATTTCAGCAAGGACTTCAACACCGTTCCACAAAAGAGATTAGTAAGCCAGCTGGGTAGCCTAGGAGTGGGACCAAAAGTGGTAAACTGGGTAAGAAATTGGCTAAGGGATGGGAGACAGTGGGTGCTGCTAAATGGAGTTCACGCTAAGGAAGGGAGGGTGACCAGTGGAGTACCACAGGAATCTGTACTGGGACCGGTCCTCTTTAATGTCTTTATTAGCAAAATTGCAGAGGGGCTGGATGGGAAGGTCTGCCTGTTTGCAGATGACACCAAATTCTGCAACAGGGTAGACATTCGGGGAATGAGAGGGGATCTGAAAAACTTAGAGGAACGGTCAAGGATATGGCAACTGGACTTCAATGCAAAAAAGTTGAAAATCATGCACTTGGGGCACAGAAACGCAAGGGCAGAGTACAAATTAGGAGGAGAGGTATTGTCAACCACAAAACAGGAAAGAGATCTGGGGGTTATCATATCTGATGACCTAAAGGTGGCTAAGTAGTGTGACAAGGCAGTTAGAAGAGCTAGCAGGATGCTGGGTTGCGCTGGGAGGGGTATCACCAGCAGAAAGAGGGAGGTGGTGTTACTCCTGTATAAATCACTGGTGAGACCTCACATTGAGTACTGTGTCCAGTTCTGGAGACCTCATCTCCAGAAGAACTTAGAAAGAGTGGAGGTGGTGCAGAGGAGGGCAACCAAAATGGTGCAGGGTCTGCATCAAAAGCCCTATGAGAAAAGACTGAAGGATCTTAATCTGCATACACTGGAGGAACAGAGGGAAAGGGGTGATATGATAGAAACTTTCAAATACCTCAGAAGTATAAATAAGGTTCAAGTGGGAAGCATTTTTCAGAAAAAAGATGCTCAAGGACAAGGGGTCATGCTGTGAAGCTGCAGGGGGTTGACTCAGGGGAGAAATGAGGACGTACTTCTTCACTGAGAAAGTGGTGGATACCTGGAACAGCCTCCCAGCAGAGGTGGTGGGGGCAGAAACTGCAACGGGGTTAAAGAAAACATAGGATGAATATAAAGGAACTTTAGAGATAAGGGGGGGAGGTAAGCCAGAGATCAAGTAGGGTCTGTGGTAAAATAGCAGGTAGGGAAAAACAGGCAGACTAGGTGGGCCAGGTTGTCCTTATCTGCCATCAAATTCTATGTTTCTGTGTAAACTACTTGCTTAATTTAATCATGAAGAAAGGAAAACAAAATTGTGTACCCCTGAAACAGAGGCAGAAAAATGCAGATTATGTATTTGAAGTCCTAAGTCACATGTGATTTTCACTCATATACAGCACCTTTAGTCTATGTGATTAGTTCTCAAACACCGTCACAGTAATCCTCCCCCTAAAATATGTAAAAAATGTCAGGCCTGCCATAATTCACTGAAAAACATCAGGCCTTCCCAATATTTATTTATTTAAGCGTTTTACCAGGAAGACATACTGAGCAGAATACTGCTCAATTACAGATGCGTCCTGGGGGATGGGAGAACATAGGTAGACAGCCGAAAACAGTATAGACAAGTGAATACATAGTGGGAGAAACACTAACATTTGGTTCTGATTACAAGTCAGTAGTAGCTTGAGAGAGTCAATAGGTAACCACAGTACATACGGCATGAGGTAGACAGTTGAAGACAGTATAGACAAGTGACTACATTGTGGAAGATCGCTAACATTTGGTTCTGATTCCACGTTCGTAGTGGATTGAGACAGTCAGTTGGTAAACACAGTTAAATACAGCAAATGTACAATAAAATTAACTTTGAGCCATATGAGAGACAGTATAAGGTGAGAGAACAATAGTTAGGCACAGATTAATTGCAATTTGCTAAGTGCAGACATACCCAGAGATTTTACTAGTGATTGGGAAACGCCTAGACACAAGCACAGGTAGGGACGAAATGATCTTGGAGCATGGAGTTTAGGTGTGAAAGGGAGGTGAAGCGATGAATGTTAGCTGGGAGGGATTTCCACAGCATGGGAATGCGGTAGCTGAACCCTGACTGCCCTGTGGAGGTAGACCGGTAGGGGACAGCTAGGGACCTGGAATCTGAGTTTCTGAGTGTGTATGCTTGTGCGCTAGGGTTTGTTAAGGCATCGGAGAGGTAAGAGGGGAGACGCTGCGACCAATACTTGGCCGGGATTTTTGCGCAGTGTGTTAGCCTGCGATTGTCAAGAGAGGTGAGGTTCATTGCTTGATATAGGGCACATAGAAACAATATCATACAATACTTTGTCCTGTACATCAGAAAGAATGTGAAACGATACTGAATACATGACTGAGTTTATTTACCTGGGACTATACATTAGGTTTGCCCTGTCTCTTCATACCAAACATCAGCTACTCAAAATGTAAAGCAGCAGTGAATGTTACTGTAAAAATATTGAACCTATTCCTTTTAAGTCCATTTTAGATAAACCTTTTCTTTGGTCTTGGAAAAGTCAGTCTTTATCTCTTAGCTTTAGAATTTTTCAGAATGGAAATAATAAAATGAGAACTCCTTTTAAAATGGCTCTCCACAGGATTTCAGCAGTATTTTCTGTTTTAACAGCCATCACTTAATACCACTTGTTCTGTGACTACGGTAAACTAGCATGCAACACACTCTGCTCCCTGACCTTAAGGGACAATGGGTGTTCAAAGATAGCTGTGTATACTGAGAATAACCTGGGACTAGCTATATTAAAAGGAACACTCTTTTTTAAGTCTTTCAAATCTTAAAACAAATGTTATAGCAGACTTGGCCTGTGGAACAAGCAGCATTTTACAAAACAGGAGAAATGGGTGGTCTGAAATGGAACAGAAATCATTTTTACGTTCACTTGCGCGCATGCCAAGGAACGTCTTGGGAGAATGGGACACTTTGGAGGTGTGCCCGTCCTGTGCAATCCCCTGCTCTGTTGAGCAGGCGTGGTCCTGCACCAATCGATGCGGTGCTGTGTATGACAGCGGTGGTCTTCTCTTCAAAGAAAACCACTGTGTGCTGGCAGCGCGCCATGCCCCCCTGTTCTGTGCCACGCTGAGAGCCCACCCAGCTGCGGGGTAAATGTCCCATGTCATCTGCCGACGGGGTGCTCAATCCCGCTGGCTCCACGGCCCCCAGCCATCCTTCTGCTATGCTGGGAGCCCACCCCAGCGTGCAAACGTCCCACGTCGTCAATTTAGGAAAAAAACCTGTAAATTAAAAAATAGTCCCACGCAGTCTCCCGCCCCCTCCCACAACTCGCACCCACCACTGCGCACCCTACCTCTCCACCCCCTCACCCCATACTTACCTCCGGAGCTGCGACGATCATCGCTGGACCGGGACCACGTCTGCACTCTTCAAAGCCGACCACGAACTGAGGAAATGCTGGTAAGCTGTATAATGGGCTAGATGGGATTTTTTCAACTTTGTTGCATATCTCAGGCATTTTTTGGAAGTTTTGCACCAAATTTTCAACACGGGGTTTTTGGGATCCCTTCTCATGAATTCTGTCACTGTCATGGCGCTATTCGGGCCCGAAGAGTGATTTCGCTGTCACTGGGAGAAATCACCTTTCGGGCCTGATTAATAAACGACGAGTGCCAGCTTTCATAATTGGGCTCTCAAAAGCCTATTTTGAAAATTTGGTGGAAAAATTCCTAAAATGACCGCTTATGAGTTGCTATGCTATGCAGTTCCTACGTGCAGGCCGTAGTTTATGGTTTCAATATTTTCTACCCAGATTTTCAACATTTCCATTTTACCACATCTCCTCATGAGCAGTATAGCTGTCATTTTTCACATCCTGCCCAAAATGTGTTTCACCATGTAGCTATAATGGTGCAGTCGGTGTGCGAACTCAATGTATGGGACACATTAAGAAAATCACAGTGACACTGTTCATGAGCAGAGGTCTTAAATGGCTGTGTTGAAAATTTGGTGAAAAATTCCTAAAAGGACTGTTTCTAAGATAATGCGTTGTGCAGTTCCTATGCATGCTTCGTAAGTTTGCGAATTTTCAATATTTCACTCCAGATTACACTGCCATTTTACCACATCTCCTTATGAGCAGTGCAGCTGTCATTTTTCACATCCTGCCCAAAATGTGTTTCACCCATGTAGCGCACAATGGCGAGTCGGTGTGCGAACTCAATGTATGGAACACATTAAGAAAATCACAGTGACACCGTTCATGAGCAGAGGTCTTAAAATTGGCTATGTTGAAAATTTGGTGTAAAAATTCCTAAAAATTACTGTTTTACGAGCATGCGTTGCGCAGTTCCTACGCACGCTCGTAAGTTTGCGAATTTTCAATATTTGCACTCCAATGACTTCCAAATACCTAAACAGCACATAGAAGCAAGCAACATTCGGCATTGACAAATGCTTGTACTTCTTTGTCACTGATTTTTTTAAGCCATGTCCAAGTGCCAAATACCACTGCAAATACCTGCAAGTGAACGTTCGGCATTGACAAATGCTTGTTCAAGATTGTCACTGTAATGTGCACAGCTGATTTTGCTGCAGTACATTGTCAGGCTTGACTGGGCTTCCACTGGCACTGGTTGGGGCCTCCCCAGGGAGGCTGGCTTCACCATTTGAGAAATCCGGGTCTATGTGGCACTACTTGTAACATTCCCCTTATAAGCCCTACTTTCAAAAGGGTTTCTACCAAGATGTGCCTATGTCAAAAGCTAATTTACAAATAAGATCCTCATTTCTACAAATTAATTGTTTTGGCCTAGAATAATTTATTATCCGGTCATGTTATATGCTCAGAAGTAGTACTGCTAAACTACACTACACTTATCAGAATACAGTGATTCCTATAATTTTATTGTGTTCTCACTATTTCTTAAGCAGATTTTGTATTTTGCCAGCAAAATTGCTTTAACTACAAATTATTTTTGTGCACAGAAGCATTGGAGCTGGCCGTCACATGCATTTTGTTGAAACAGCAGATGTAGGCTTTAGATCAAAATGGCATTTTATCCACAATTTTGATTTTGCTGTTTTCTGCAATGTACTTCATCTATGGAACCATTTCTGCTAGTGACAGGATGCATTCTGTCCATAGAATGTTTTTACGATTTTACAAAATGCTGTTTAATCATAGAATGATTCCAGCTATACTATCGCTTAATACCCACCTTTGAAGCAAGTCAATATTTAAGCAATAATACCCAAACAGCTGTACATTTCCTGTGGAGTAACACCCCTAGCTGGAGTTGTTGATGGCCCAAGGGACAGCTGAGGGCCATTAGCCCCAGTAAGAGCATTAATGGGTGTTTACTCACCTGGTAAAGGTGATTGTGTTGGTTGGCATCCATGGCACTCCCAGACATTACCTCATGGGTTATAGCCCACCTGATAGGCTAGAGATGCACATGACCCAGATCAGATTTCTAGGATATCCAGGTCCCAGGAACCCCTGCTCTCCAGTTTGAATCTTCCACAGCTGAAAATTAAGGTTAGTTGGAAAAACCAGACAGGATAGAGACAGAAACATATTCCTACATAGTGTGTCTAAACGAGCAATCAAGGAAGACCTACCACGACATGCTAAATAGGCGGGGCCTGTGATTTATTTCCTATTATGTACAGACTAAGAAAAAACCCCCGAATCAGGGATTAGAAGCAGACTAGAATAGCAACCATAACAATTAACAATAATAATAATAACTCCCCTGGGATCTAGGGGGAGTTGGTAGGGACCCCCTGCCTGCCTGTTGCGGGCACCCCGATCACTCCCGAGGGAGGGCCTTGGAGTGCCATGGATGCCAACCAACACAATCACATTTACCAGGTGAGTAAACACCCATTGTGATTGGTTGGCATCCATGGCACTCCCAGACATTACCTCATGGGAGATAAGAAGCAGTTAACACTCCGGGTGGGAGGAGAGTGAGTCGGGGTGGCCGGAAGAAGAAGCTATCGACAGGACTTGGTTTGCAAAACAGGGTCTGAAATCCTGGAGCCGCTCTAGCCTGTAGTGCCCAGCGGAGGTATGCAGAGAGCTCCAGGTGGCGCTTCTGCAGATGTCCTCGATGAGACCGAGGCCTTCTCCACAAGAGGTGGCAACCCCGCCTGGTGGAGTGGGCCCTGATCCTAATGGTGGGGTCATCTGATTTGCACGTATAGGCGTGCTGGACGACCCATCTGAGCCACCCTGCTATTGTGGTCTTGGAGGCCACCAGCCCCTGTCTCTGCCCTTTAACACAATGAATAGTCTCCGCTTTTCGGATGTGGCGGTCCTGGTTAGGTAGGCCGAAAGGACTGACCCGACGCTTGATGATGCGGGTTCCGCTTAGTGGCTCATGCGCATATCCCGTGGCAGAGTGGGCAGATCGATAGGTTGTTCCCTGTGGAACTTAGTCGAGACTTTTGGCTGGAAGGCCGGAACTGTTCTCAGTCTGAGCCCCTGGGGCGTGAAGGCGGTGTATGCCTCGAGCAAGATAAAGCGCCCAATTCCCGATCCTTCTGGCCGAACGAGGCGGCCACTAGGAAGAGCAGTCTTCAGGCCGACCAGAATAGGTCAGCCTGTAGGATCGGTTAATGCAGGGGCTGACTTTAGGGATCCCAGTACCAGGAGGTCCCGCAGGCGACAGTTGGCCTGGTCCTGGGTCGCTGGAGTTCTATCGCCTCATGAAGCGCACGGCATCTGGGTGAGCTCCCGGTGAATGTCCCTCCACGAGGCCCACTGCTGCCCCGATTGCGGCCAGTTGAACCCTTATGGAGGATGGTGCCAGCCCCTTGTTCACTCCTTCCTGGAGGAACAGGAGGATGGTGGCCAGGTCGGATTGTTCTGGTACCGACCCCCTCTTCTGGCACCACTGTGCGAATATGGCCCATTGTCTCTCGTACGTAGTCGTGGTAGAGGCACTTCTAGACCGAAGTAGCATGCCCACGACTGACTCGTGGTACCCGGTTGCCGTCAATCTCCTCCTTTCAGGAGCCAGGCCGTGAGTTTTAGGGTCCGGGGGGATGGGTGGAGAACCGTTCCCTGGGACAGCATATCCGGACGGTCGGGTATCCGGAAGCTGGCCAGCGACATCCCTCTGATCGTCGCAAACCATGATCTGCGTGGCCAGTAAGGGGCCACCATGATGATCGTGACGTGAGACTCCCGGATCTTGGACAGTACCTGTGGGATTAGGGGGAGCGGTGGAAATACGTACGCGTACTCTTGCGTCCAGTCGTGTGACAGGGCATCCGTGCCCTGGGCCCGGGCATCCCTGTACCGAGAGTAGTACGTGTCCACCTGGGCATTGTCCCATGTTGCCATGAGGTCTATGGACACGGGACCCCATGTTTTCTGGATTTTCCGGAAGAGAGGGTGCAACCTCCATTCTCCCGGTGGATCTGCTGTCGCTGAGCCAATCTGCTCTGATATTCAATTTGCCCGAGGTGCACTGCTCCCAGGTGCGAGATGTGACTGTGCCCAATTTAGCACCCTTGCTGCCTCCCTTGACATGGCCCTGCTCCTGGTCCCCCCTTGTTTGGCGATGTAGGCCACCGTCACCTGGTTGTCGGACCGGATCATGACGGAGCGGCCTAGGATCAGCTTCCTGAAAGCCTTCAGGGCGTGGAAGATGGCTCTCATCTCCAGGACATTGATGGAGAGCTGGGTCTCCGTTGGGGACCAAGTTCCTTGTGCTGATGCCTCCCCCAGACAGGCCCCCCAGCCCGAGAGGCTGGCGTCTGTCTCTATGGGGACTGGTCGTGGAGGTTCTAGTGGCACTCCCTTGTCCAGGTTGCTTGTGGTTGTCCACCAGACCAGGAAGCTCTTACCGACCTCGGCAGGGCACCACACTGGAGATTGTGTTTGTTTGGTGCCCCGAGGACAGGGCATAGTTTTGGGAGGCGCATGCGCCACCTTGCCCAGGGCACGAGGTCGATGCAAGAAGCCATGCAGCCCAGCAGCTTGGCTATCTTCCCCATCGTGGTATGGCTGTGTGCCTTTAGGTTCGAGGCCAGCTGCCGGTTGAGGATTCGGCTCGGGAGGGTTTTGCCCAACCTTGGCCGAGTCTATGATGGCTCCAAGGTGTTCAATTTTCTGGGATGGTAAGAGGTGGCTCTTTTCCGGTTTACCACCCAGCCGTGATCTCGAGCCCGTAGGCCAGCTCGGTATGCCCGCCTGGCCCTGGAGCCTGCTTCGAATGAGCCAATCGTCCAGGTAGGGATAATGTCTAGGCCCTGTTCCCTGAGCCTGGCTACCAAGGTTATGGAGACCTTGGTGAAGACTCTGGGGGCGAGAGAGGCTGAGCGGAAGCGCCTTGTACTGGAAATGATGGCTCTAGAATGTGAAATCGTAGAAACTGCCTGTGTTTTTGATGATGGAATGTGGAGGTAGGCGTCCTTCAGGTCGATGGATGTCATGAAGTCGCCTACCCTTATGCCCTGAGCGTTGACCGAATGGTCTCCATCTTGAAACGATGGTGGACCACGTGCGGTTCAGCTGTTTTTAAGTCCAGGATAGGCCTGAGTTCCCCGATTTTTTGGTACAAGGAAGAATATGGAGTACATGCCCCTTTCTTGTTCCTGAGCGGTACGGGCTGTATGGTCTTGTTTTGTACTAGCTCTGCTAGTATCTGTTATACCTGGTGAGGCGCTCCTTCTGGACACGGGAGGACACGAACCTGTGCGGGACTGGAGATGCGGATAGCTCGATGGCGTATCCCTTGACACTACATCTCGAACCCATCTGTCCGATGTAGTGTCCATCCAGTGGTGGGCAAACAGGGCTAACCTTTCCCCACGGCTGGATACGGGTTCCGCCTGTGAGTCCTGGACCGCTGGCAGTCACTGCTTTCCCCTGAATCCTCTACTTCGGGTACTACTGGATCTCTGACCCCGAGCTCGGAAAAGGGCGGGCTGATAGCTCTGGAACGAGGGGCCGCGAGAGCTGGAGGGGAGCCTCTACTTTGAAAGGAATGGCTCTGCTGAAAGGACTCACTGCGGGTCTGACTGAATTTGATTCCACCCCGAAACCTCCGCCTTGCGGAGGGAGTGTAAGAGGGTCTGGACCTAATTTTGAGAAGGTCCCTACCTTCCTCCTTCTGCTTCAAGTAACCCTGCAGTCCCTCCCCAAAAACGTGATTTCCCTTGAGAGGTAAATTTTGCAACAAATTCTTGGACTCCGTGTCAGCGTCCCATAGCTTTAACCACAGAGCCCTGCGGGCCCAGTTGGTAATGGCGGTGGCCTTCGCCTGGAGCCGGAGAGAGTTCACCGCCATATCAGCCAGATACTTGGCTGCGTCCAGGGTACACTCCAGCAGTTCCACTTCTCTGGACTTGGGGATAGCCTGTTCCTGGAGTTCCTCGAGCCATCGAATCTGCGCTCGTGATGTGTAGATGGCTGTAGTCAGTGCCCTGGCAGTGGTACCCTCAATTTCAAAAGTCCTCTTGAGCATGTCCTCGATTTATTTGTCTGTGGGGTCCTTGAGGGCTATGGTGCCGCAGGGGAGCACCGTCTTCTTGCTCAGCGCTGCCACCTGTGGGTCAATGGTGGGGGCCTTGCACCAGTTATCTGACTTTTCCCCCTGGACGGGGTACATCCTGTCCAAGTTTCTGCGGTTTGGCACTCTGCCCGGGTCGGGTGCCTGCCATTCCCTGTTAAAAATGTCTTCGATGGCCGAGCAGACTGGAAATGACTCCGTGACCGTGGGTCTAAGCTGGATCATTGGATCGAGCTTCGACTCAGGCTTGCACTCCTCGGGGTCCTCCGTGCCCAACTTCATGGTGGCCTTAATCATCTTCATGAGTCCGGGAACTGTGTCAAACGAGCACAACTTCGAGGTTAAGGATGGAGCAGCCTGCAGGTCCATGTCCTCTGCGTCTGAGTCCACCCCCGTTTCTTCCTCCTCTTTTTCTTCATCCACGTCATCTCTCTCCCCTTCTTCCAGGGGGGCCGTCCCGTGGCGCAACTGGGCGAGGATCCTCGGGCATGGGTGATTCGTCTGGTGGACCCCTAGATTTGACTGGTTCCGGACTGGATGGTCTTGCCCTATTTTGGGTGAGGGCTTCCAGCTTCTCCATGATCTTGAGCATGAAGTTTTGTTGACTTTCCATCATGGCCACTGCTGCCTTTTGGTTCTGGATCAGTAAAGAGCCTCGGTCTACCCATGAGGAGTTGCTGGATCCGGGGATGGCAGGGGCCTGAGGCGGTGTCCTCTCCATTGAGGACAGGTCATCTTCAAGAAGGCAGGCCGCGCACAGGGGACCCGGGGTTTGGGGGAGGAGGTTGGCGTTGCAGGCAGAACACTTCTTGGCCTTAACCATCTGGAAACGGAGAGAAGGACACTCTTTAGGAAGGGTAGAAGGAGAAAAAACGATCACCCCTCTATCTCCTCTCTCTTATCCTAACCCCTCTTTCCCTTTTTTTCATTATGATTATTTCTGTTATACACTTAAGGGAAAAACAAAGGGAAAAAACTGTGAGACCATAGTGAAATAAAGTTCTGAAGGTAGGGGTGCTGTGGGAGGACTCCTACCACAGGGTAAGTGGTGAGGAGAAAAAGGTTCCACGGCCCGCTATGGGAGGGGGCCGAGGACACCGTATGGAGGGAGGGAGACCTCGAATACATCCACTGGGGTCGCTGTGGGAGGGACCGAGTGGGGAACCCCAGGCAGGTACTCCTCCGATCCTCTTTTTTTTTTTTTTTTAAAATATAATAGCCCTCTAACTGCATCCACGGGGCTGCCCAGATCTCTCTCAGAAAACAAGTCTCAAACCCAGGACTCAAAGATGGCTGGTCCTTGTGTGTTGCCCTCTATGCCACAAGAAAAGCACTGTAGTTGATATATGAACATCTTCCTCCTTCGGCCAGCAAGCTAATCTAATGGCCTGCTAAGGGCTGCTGCTGCACCGTGGATCCCCGGCCTAGGGCCTGAAACAAAGGCAAGCAAGGGCCATTGCCACGCTGCTTCCTGGCCTAGGAGGCCCAAAAGGAGAAGAAACGCACCATAGTGGCCAGCAATAGGATCAGGACGCCCACCGATGGAAGTCTCTAGGAAGTCGCCAGGAGCAGTCGGAGAGGCATCGCTAGGCGGGGATTGAAGAGGAGGCCTGGAAGCCACGCACGAGAAGGATGGATTCCCCTCCCCGAGGCACTCTCGCGGGTCCTCCGACAGGCGAGGCGGTTACTCGCGTTCACCCTCCCCCCCGATGCGACGGGAGAAGGAGTCGCGGGGCGAGGGGAGGAGCAGAGTGGCAGACGTGAGGCGCAGAGGCCTAGGCGGCAGCAGCGAGCAACGCCGGGAGGCGAGGGAGCAGGCCAATGGCCTGCATAGTAGCCTGGCGGGGAGCGCTTCCCGGAGGATGCGAGGGGGGGATTGCTGCCTAGAGGCCACCAGGCGAGTGGCCTAACCTCACCCCCGAGAACTCAACAGTAACGCTGGACGCCGAGCACTGCAGGGTGGGGGGGGGCGCTGCGAGAGGCTGGAAGGACGGGGAAAAAGCTGGGCCGCCCTCGGCAGCCACGAGGGTGGGAAAATAAACTGTGGAATGCTTGGGGCTATTGCTAGGCAGGTAGTCACGCTGCCCCCAATTACCGTAGCGCTGAAAACATCACAAAATACGGGATTAACACAGAAAACAGCATATAAGGCATAAGAGATGCTTGGGCTGCACACAGCCCCAAATCGAAGAAAAACGTTGATTTAGCCACTAAAAGGCGAGTAACCAACTGTTAAAAATACAGCTATGCATATTAAGCAACACTAAAAGAAAAAATCATTGTTCCTACCTTGTAGAAGAGAATACAGGGATTCCTGGTATGCTTCTAACCTAATAGATGCACGATTCAAAACTGGAGAGCAGGGGTTCCTGGGACCTGGATATCTTAGAAATCTGATCTGGGTCATGTGCATCTCTAGCCTATCAGGTGGGCTATAACCCATGAGGTAATGTCTGGGAGTGCCATGGATGCCAACCAATCACAATCCCATAGAGATTCCTGGTTGAATGGGCATAACTATGATTATACGGTATGTCTGATAGCATTAGTTAAAAAATCAGGCCATGCACTGGCCTCATGAAAAATCAATCAGACTTATAAGAATGCCTGCAACTTCTACATTAAAGACCTGATTCTAATGCATTAATCGACCAGTCACATTGATTCACATTACTTCTCTAGGACACTCTGAACACTCGTTTCTGGCCTGTGTTTCTGCCATCCTGGGCACGGGGCACAAACCCTGGTCTCCAGTGTGCCTGAGTGGTCACTCACTGCAAATATAACATTTACGTACACTGACTTTAAATCAATTTGTATTTCTTTCACACCAATGTCTGGATCACATACATGTGTTATACCTCAAAAAACATATACACTTAATTTCCATACAGTACATTTATTCTAAATATTTTTTACCAGAGAAATCATGTTGGAGCTACTATGAAGGAAGGGGGTGTTAGAACATGGCTGCTTAACCCAGCCTTTTCAAAATAGCTTTTTGTACAAAAAAAAAATACTCGTGAGGAGTCTGCCTCTTTAGTACAAAAGTACAAACTTTGTGGGTAAGTTTGAGGAAGACTCAAGACTCATATTTTTTAATTATCTATTTATGCTCCCTGGACTGCTGGGGGCAGGAATTCCGTCCCGCACTACCTGTATGCCAGCCCGACCACCCCGACCATCCCCAAGACCCCCCCATGGATTACTCCCCCCCGTGGCAGGGCCAGGAAGAAGCTACCTCCCTCCCTAGGCACAATCCAAATCCAGAGAGGCCATGAAAGCGGTGGACTGGTGGAGCAGGGGTGAGACCTCATGGAGCCCCCAGCCACCATTTTTCACTTTCTGTGCTCTCTCAGTAAGGCGCGCTTTTGGGGCACACGCACACAATGCCTGCCAGCTGCTAGTCTCCCTGCCAGCATCACCCACCAGCCCCCACTAGAGGGTGATCGATGGGTGGGAGAATGATCCCTCCCTCCCCGATAGAGGAGAGCAGTCCTCTAGATGCTCCATCCTCTCTTGCCTCTGCCAACCCCCGATGGCCCAGGCTCATTCCCAAACCCGGGTCACTGGTGCAGCACAAAATAAGGCATCCAGTACCTCAACCCTAAGCGTCACTGGGCTGGCTGACTCAAGACTCCTTTAAAATGTTTTGAATTTTTTATTATGATTTCAGTAGGGTATAATTGAGTCACTTAAAAGGACCAGCCAATGTTTCATGGCTGTGGGGGGGGCCACTTCTTCAGGTCTTATAGTGGTATTATTTTAGAAAACAGAAAAACACATTTTTGTTTATTTATATCCTGTATAAATGTTATTCTGCTAACAAACCACACTCTCAATGGGCCACTAAATTTCATCAATTAATTTCAAAAAAATAAACAGTATAACCAATATAAATACATCTCATAAAGTGATTTATATAAGTTAATCCTATGGTCTGTGACCCAGAGCTTAAACTCGAGCCCCTTTGAAACAAACCCTGGTGCCACACAATGATCATACACTTTCAAGATTGTGGTGTTCTTGCATACCAACATGCTTCAATACTATATACAATATTATTCAATATTATAGCTTGCTGCTGAAAAACTTTACTTTACATTTAAAAGTTATGTATACTATTGGAATGCTGCGTTTATACCAGATTTATTAGAATTGTACTGCTTTAATAGTGATCTCACCAGTTTGGTGGTTACCTTTCTTTATATTTCCTAAAACAATTTCTATGCAAATGAGTTAACTGTATAACTTTAACTTTCTTGTGCCACAAATTTAAAATAATATTACTCTTCTAATTTAACACTGGAAAATACGTGCTTTATAGCACAGGCTTGCTAAATTGCATCTGACCTTTGGCTCATGTTTACTGTATGGAGTACTCTGTTTAAAACATAAAGCATGAAAAAGACAACCTTCAGTTAAGGCACATACAGTACACGTAATAGAATGTACTCATCATCCTGTTATTAAAGTTCCTTCATGTTCATATACAAGTGTCATGCAACTTTAAATGCATACATGGAGTTATTGCCATATTGTTATTCAAGGTAGAAACATAGAAACATAGACTTTGACGGCAGATAAGGACCTCTTGGCCCACCTAGTCTGTCCATTCTCTATATACTGGATAAGCTGCAGATTCTAGTTAACCAACAGCCTACTTCCTCCTACTATTCACTATAATTGTCTGATGTTTGTCTCATGCATTCTTGAATTCCCCAACTGTTTTTGACCCCACAACCTCCTCAGAAAAGTAGTTCCATGTGTCCATCACCTTCTCCATGAAAAAATACTTTCTGATGTTGCCCCTGAGCTGCCCCCTCATCATCAAACTGTGCCTCCTTGTTCTTGCACATCTCTTTCTCTCAAAGATGCTCCCATCTTGGACCTTGTTAATTCCCTTGAGGTACTTAAATGTTTCTATCATGTCCCCCCTCTCCCTCCTTTCCTCAATGGTATACATGTTAAGCACTTTAAGTCTCTCCTCATACGGCTTCTGTTGCAGGCCCTGCACCATTTTAGTTGCCCTCCTCTGGACCACCTCCATCCTGTCTATGTCCTTACGGAGATAAGGTCAGCAGAACTGCATGTAGTACTCTAAATGGGGTCTCACCAACTGTTTGTATAGAGGGATAAAAACTTCCTGTTTTTTACTGGTGATGCCTCTCCCTATGCATCCCAGTGTCCCTCCAGCCCTCCTTACTGCCTTCTCACATTGTTTGCCTACCTAAAGGTCATCTGATATGACTACCCCAAGGTTCCTTTCTATTTTTGTTGTTGTTACTGCTCCCCCCCCCATTGTGTACTCTTCCCCTGGGTTTTTGTTTCTCAGGTGCATTGCTTTGCACTTTTTTGCATTGAATCTAAGCTGCCATATTTTTGACCATTCCTCCAACCTTGCCAAGTCCCTTCTCATCCTTCCCACCCTCCTTGTGTATCAACCCTGTTGCAAATTTTTGTATCGTCTGCAAAGAGGCATACTTTTCCTTTCAGCCCCTCTGCAATGTCTCCTATAAAGACATTAAAGAGGATTGGTCCCAGTACTGAATCCTGCTGTACCCCACTAGAAACCACCCTTTCTTCTGAGTGTACTCCATTTACTGTTACCCTCTGCATCCTGTTGGTCAGCCAATTTGTTACCCAGGCTATCACCCTGGGACCCACTCCCAGGGTGGCTAACTTGCTTATTAATCTTTTGGGTGAGACTGTGCCAAATGCCTTGCTAAAGTTTAGGTAGGCCATATCTACAGCCCCTCCCTGGTCTATTACTTTGGTCACCCAGTTAAAGAAATCTATTAGATTCGTCTGACATGATCTTCCCGCTGTGAATCCATGCTGCCTCAGGTCCTGTGCCCCGCTGGCCTCTAGGTACTCAGTAATTCTCTCTTTCAGAAGTGATTCCATAATTTTCCCTACCACTGAGGTTAAACTAACAGGTCTGTAGTTCCCTGCCTCTGTCTTGCTCCCACTTTTGTGAAGAGGGAACATATCTGCCCTGCTCCAATCCTTAGGTACCACACCGTCCTCCCATGATGTGTTAAAAAGGGTAGTCAGTGATGTCACTAGGTCTCTCCTTAGTTCTTTTAGAATTCTAGGGTGAATTCCATCAGGCCCCATTGCTTTGTCCACCCTGAGTTTTAGGAGTTCTTTCAGGACCCTTTCTTCTATAAATAGACTATTATCGACCCCCATGTCCAGAGTGCTTCTATTGCTTGGTTTAGGTACCTCCCCCTCTTCTTTTGTGAATACTGAGCAAAAATACTCATTTGGTATCTCTGCTTTTCCACTGTCATCCTCTGCCCACCTCCCCTCCCCTTTATTAAGTCTCACTATCCCTTCCTTGGTCTTCCTTCGCTCCCTGATGTACCTATAAAAGGCTTTATCCCCCTTCTTAACAGAGTTGGCTATCTTTTCCTTGGTTTGGGCCTTTCCTATTCTGACTGCCTTCCCTGCTTCCTTCTGCTTTAACGGATACAGTTCTCTGTCCTGCTCATTCTGTGATTCCTTATATTTCCTGAATGCTATCTTTTTCTCCCTAACTTTTCCCGCCACCTCTTTTGAGAAACATAGTGGTTTTTTACTTTGTTTTGTTTTGTTTATTTGCGTCACACAAAGACTTGTTGCCTTTGTGATGGCAGTTTTGATTTTCTCCCATTGTTCTTCTACCCCTCCTTCCTGCCCATTTGCTAGAGCATTCCTTAGGCACTCACCCATTTTGCCAAAAACAGCCCTCCTAAAGTCCAGTACTTTCGTCTTTGTATGACTTGACTCTACAGTTGTGTTTATCGTGAACCACACTGTTCGGTGGTTGCTAGTTCCCAGATGGCTACTCACTTCTAAGTCTGTGATCCTCTCACCGTCTCCATTTGAGAGTACCAGGTCTAAGATTGCTCCCTCCTGAGTGGGTTCCAGCACTAGCTGTCTGAGGCATGCCCCCTGCAGGGCATCAAGAATGACCCTGCTCTTGGATGTGGCTGCAGCACATGTGCTCCAGTTAATATCTGGCATATTCAGGTCCCCCATCAACAAAATCTCCCCTTTTTCTGCCATTCTAAGGATGCCTTCTAACATTTTCTTTGTCCATTTCCTCCCCCTAAGATGGGGGTCTGTATACAACCCCTGTGCGGATTGGGGTGCCATTACCTGTCTCCAAGGTGACTCACAGTGCCTCCTCTCTTCCCTGCTTACTCTTTAGTTCTGTTGCTTTGATCCTTTCTCTTACATAGAGAGCTACTCCTCCTCCCCTTTTACCCTCCCTGTCCCTCCTGTAGATTGCACACCCTGGTATGTTTACATCCCGGTCATGGTTCTCTGTGTGCCATGTTTCTGTGACTGCCACAATATCCAGGTGTCCCTCTTCCATCAAGGCCACTAAATCAGGAAGCTTGTTAGCCAGACTACGGGCATTGGTAGTCATCACCCTCAACATTTTTATGGTCTTAGCTCTTTTAACCACCCAGACCCTTACTGTCTTTGGCCGTTTCTCCATTTACCCCTGTCTTGCTCCCTGTCGACCTCTCTACCTTGGTGTTTACCTTGCTGATGACCCTATTTTGTGGGGGGAGGCTGGGAATTCCCTGCTTCTCACCAGTGTCTCCACCCTTGGCTAATTTAAAAGCTTGTCAATGAAGCATTTAAACCTATCACCTAGGAGTCTGCTTCCCCTCTTGGACAGATGCAGACCATCTTGCCAGTATAGGCATGCATTCCTCCAGGTGGAGCCCCAGTCCCCAATGAAGCTAAAACCCTGTGCTCTGCACCAGTTTTTCAACCATTCATTGGATCACATGGTGCATAGTACCCTAGTCTCACCCATGCCATCGACAGGCAGCACCTCTGAGAAGGTTACCGTGTGTGTTACTTGACTAAGGCCCCTTCCCAACTCCACAAACTCCTCCTGCACTGCTCTAATCCCATGTCCAGCAAAGTCATTTGTCCCTAGGTGGACAATGATGTCCAGCTCCTTCTCCTGTGCAGATGCTCTTGAAATCCTGAGGATTCGCTTCCCGTCCCTCCAAGTCATGGCTCTGTGCAGGCACCTTATCTCCCTCTCCACTTTTCCCCCCAGTTCTACCCCTCCAATAATTGAGTCCCCCACAAGGGGCTGCTTCCTTCCCCTGTGGTGTCCTGTGCCACCCTCCTGTGGGCCTTCCTTGTAGTGGTTCCCAGCAACCTCCTTGGTTTCCAGTGCTGGTGCCTCTATAGGGGAACTGTGCTCCACCAGTACAGCATAAGGATTGTGGAGAGGTGCAACCAGAGGGATGCACCTCTGTTCTACCACCCTCACTCTCCCTGAGCCCACCATGGTCCAACTGCTCCTCTTTCTTGGCAACCTCTGAGGTAGCGGTGGTGGCCCTGGTGTTCCCTGGGTGGGGGAAGTTTCCCTACTCCTGTCCAATTCGGCCTGGAGATGGGCAACCTCCTCCCTCAGAGCAGAGAGTTGACTGCAAACAGGGCAACATTGCAGCCTCCAGAATGTCTCCCAGAAGACTGCTGCCCCACAGCTATTGCATTGTACCACACTCCATATATCTATCTTTTGTCTTTTTTTTGTTTTATTTATTTTTTTTTTGTTAGTGTGTGAGTGCACATACCCTCAATGCAGTGTGCTGGATTGATTAGGATATGACAGTTGTATGCTCCTGTGCCGTCTTGGGCAAGTGATGTCAGAACCCCTGGTATAAAAGAAATGACACTCTGGGGGTAGTGGGGTGAGGAGCGGGGGGGTTGGGCCCAAGCCTGTTCACTCTGCAACAATCAGCTGCAAACTCTAACCCACCACTCTGGTGAGTGTTGACCTTCCTTTCAGCAAGGCAACCTGTACAACAATTTACCAGAGAATATACCCAGCAAAAAACTATTACAGTCAGAGAAAAATCAAGCAGTTGGGCCCAATACGTAAGTCTCCCCTGACCCAATACAACCTGATGTTCTGTGCTCTGAAGACAGAGGAACCAGTTTCCACAACCTAAGGCCCTGTCTAGGTTGAATACACAAACTGCAGGGTTCACAAAGAAAAAAATCCTCTACCACCAGTAAATAGTCCACTGTACCAACACATAGTTTGATGCAACCTGTCACAGAATACTACTAGTAGATAAATAATACAGCTAAACATAAGGGAAAACCAGTCATGCAGTATTTCAATCCTTCTGAAGTTAAACGCACAAGATTAGCAGTTCTGCAAATTCCTTCTGGATTCAAAAACGAGAGAGAAAAAAAAAAAGACAAAACACAAAGCATTACCAAGTCTAAAATTCAAAGTTAAGTAAGGTAGACCTTCCTTCAGTTTGTGCAGAACTGCACTTTCTTGCAGATTGCCAGTGTCTCCCCACAGTTCCCAGTTGTTTCAAAATAGCTTGCTTCACCTTCAAGAAGATAGGCTTTTTAGAAGAGTTCTTAACAACGTTTTAATGTTAACCAATGTCTTATTTACAAAATATTATTTTGGAAATGCCTAAATATCCCAAAGACTGTGAGTTGGATTCAGTATCATATTATGCGGAAGATAATGAGCAGTGGCCAAGCTCCATGTAAGTTCTTTGCTGCAACTGTTGAAACTTAACTTTTACAGTTCTCTGAAAATAACTGAGACATTTCTTTCACTTGCAGCTCAGAAAATTTGGTGCTCTAAAGCTGTGCAGATCTAGAAAGTGTTTTATAGATCTCTGAATGCTGAAATAAGTTCCTCAGTTGTAGCTTACTAAAAATATTGATTTTAGATAGCATGTTATCTAATGGTTTGAAAACTACACTCCATGACACTTTCCTAAAGTGGATACAACTCCAACTGAAGTAAGTAACCACTAAACACAAACATGCTGTTTGGTGCAAACAAAGTTTTAATGCAGTCAGAAAGACAACATGTTATCTTCTTGGAAGGAAACACAGTTGCACATACCCCAATAATGCAAAGCATCATGGGAAACATGCAAGTCCCCATGAGATAATTTGGACTGGCTGTCCTTTAAGCAGAATTGCATGGTGACAGAAGGCCTCAGAGTGGAATCAGCAAAGGCTAAGAACATCAGACACATACACGTATTTGGACTCATCAGTGTGCCATATCTGTGTCTTATCCCAGGGAGCAGGAGCCAGCCACCCCTTAAGGGGCATGTTATTTGTTTGGGTCATGGGGGCACCAAAATAGAGAAGGAAAAGAACTACAAAAGAACCCCAGAGCAAATGCCCTGAGGCATGGGTTATTCTGGAGGATATTGGCCATACAGCCAGTTTTAAAGGAAACACAACTGCACATACCCCAATGATGCAAAGCATCATGGGAACCATATGCAAATCCCCATGGGAGAATTTGGACTGGCTCTCCTTTGAGCAGAATTGCATGGTGCCAGAAGGCCTCACAGTGCAATCAGCAAAGGCTAAGAACAGTAGACACATACATATGGTTTGTCCTCATTTGGACTCATCAGTGTGCCATATGTGTGTCTTAGCCCAGGAAGAGGGAGACAGCCACCCCTTATGGGGAATGTTACTTGTTTGAGTCATGGGGACCCCAAATTAGAGAAGGAAAAGAACTACAAAAGAACCCGAGAGCAAATGCCCTATGGGAAACATATGCTGGGGTTCTTTTGTAGTTCTTTTCCTTCTCTGTTTTGGGGTTTGTGCAATTGTGTTTACTTTAAAACTTGGCTGTATGGCCAATATCCTCCGGGATAACCCATGCCTCAGAGCATTTTCTGTGGGGTTCTTTTGTAGTTCTTTTCCTTCTCTATTTTGGGGTCCCCATGACCCAAACAAATAACATCCCCCTTAAGAGGTGGCTGGTTCCCTCTCCCTGGACTAAGACACAGATATGGCACACACGAGTCCAAATGAGGATGAAACACGTGTATGTGTCTGCTGTTCTTAGCCTCTGCTGATTGCACTGTGAGGCCTTCTGGCACCATGCAATTCTGCTTAAAGGAGAGCCAGTCCAAATTCTCTCATGGGGATTTGCATATGTTTACCATGATGCTTTGCATTATTGGGGTATGTGCAATTGTGTTCCTTTAAAACTTGGCTGTATGGCCAATATCCTCCAGGATAACCATGCCTCAGTGCATTGCTCTGGGGTTCTTTTGTAGTTATGTTATCTTCTTGATTAAAATTACAGCCCTATGACACATTCCTAAAACCAAATATCATTTCAACAAAAGCAAGTAACCATTAAATACAACAAGCATTTGTCAATACCGAACATTTGATGCACTGGAAGATGTCCGCCCCTGCACCTTATGTATGGCTTTGAGGTACTTGAATGTATGTATCATGTTCCCTAGCTCCCTCCTGTCCTCCAATGAGTACATATTGAGGTCCTTTAATCTGTACTGATATGTTCTGTTTTGCAAGCCATGTACCATCTTGACTGCCTTTCTGTGGACCGGCTCCACCCTGTCAATGTCCATGCACAGTTGTGGCCTCCAGAACTGCACACAGTACTGTAGGATAGGCCTCACTAGTGCATTATGCAATGGCATCACCACTGCACACCTTTTGCTAGTGATACCTTTGCCTATGCAACCAAGCAAGCCACTGGACCTCCTTGCAACATTTTTGCTCTGTTTTGACACCTTAAGGTCATCAGAACTGACAACTCCTATGTCCTTTTCTTCCTTGGTGATTGTCAGCACCTCACTCCCAACCAGTAACTCTCCCCAAGTTTCCCTCTTCCCAGGTGCATTATTTGCACTTCTTTGCATTGAACCTCAGTTGGCACTCCTCAGACCAATTTTCATGCCTCTCCATGTGTCTGCTCATTTTCTCCACCCCTTTTGGAGTATTCACTCTGTTACAGATGTTGGTGTCATCTGCAAACAGGCAGACAGACCTTTCCTTTTAGCTCTTCCGCAATGTCTGTAATGAAGACATTGAATAGGACTGGCCCCAGGACAGATCCCTAAGGTACCCCTCTGGTCATCACTCTCTCCTGGACTGGATCCCATTACCACCACCTTTTGCCTCCTGTCTATCAGCCAGTTTCTAACTCAGTGTATCAGCTTGTGCCCTGTGACCAGACTGCCCATCTTGTTATATCAGCCTTCTATGTTGGTCGGCGTCGAAGGCTTTCCTGAAATCAAGGTAGGTGACATCCACTACCCTTCCCTGATTTACTTCCTTACTGAGGCATTAGTATTTCTAACCCTAAGGTCAACCCCAACCCCCACCCTGCAGAGACAACAGGCATTGGGGGGTGCCTTTGGGTCATCAGCAGTAATATTCATGCCATTCCACCTAACTGCATCCTGCAGACACTGATAGGTGTCACAGTGTGCCTTGGGGTCTTTGGACCTTACATTCACCCCAAGGAAATAAGCGGAGATGGGTGAACTATAGAAGAATGGGGTGAATGTTAGGGCCGAAGACCCCAAGGCATACCTCAATGCCTATCACTGGCTGCAGGGTGGGAGTGGGGGTAGAATGGCATGAGAATTATGGCCAGTGACCCAAGTCACACCCCGACACCTGTCAGTCTCTACAGGGTGGGGGTGGTGGGATGTTACAGTGGGAAACCCTAATGCCCTGGGTGTTTGTTGGTATTTTCACTCTAAATTTTCATCATGGGCTTTTTTGGACCCCGCCTCATGAACAGTGGCACTATCATTTTGTTACTCAATCTGGAAAGGTGATTTTGTGCTGTGACTGTGCCATACGGCACCACAGGTGTGAAAACACATTTTGGGAAGGGTGTGAAAAATGAAAGCTGCACTGTTCTTGAGGAGGTGTAAAAAAATGCCAGTGTTGAAAATCTGGAGTGAAAATATGAAAAACTGGCGAAGTTACGAGTGTGCATAGAAACTATGCAACGCGCGGCCATAATGCAATCATTTTTTGAAAATTTTTCACCAAATTTTTAACATGGGCTTTTTGGGACCCCACTTCCTGAACAGTGGCACTATCATTTCAGTACTCCATCCCGCAAGTTGATTTTGCATAGTGACCACGCCATTCTGCGTCACAGGTGTGAAAACATGTTTTGGGCAGGATGTGAAAAAATAAGTTATGCTGTTCATAAGGAGGTTTGAAAAAATGGCAGTGTTGAAAATCTGGAGTGAAAATATTACAAATTGGCAAAGTTATGAGCATGCATAGAAACTGCACAATGCACGCTTGTAATGCAGTCATTTTTGGGAATTTTTTAACCAAATTTGCAACATGTGCTTTTTGGGACCCCACCTGATGAACAGTGGCACTGTCATTTCATTAATCGGTCCTGAAAGGTGATTCCATGCAGTGACTGTGAAATCACCTTTGGGACCGAGAAACAAATGACAGTGCCAGTGTTCATGAGATGGGGTCCCAAAACCCCATGTTGAAAATTTAGGGCCAAATTCCAAAATTGGCCGAGATATCGACCTAAGTTGACCCCCCCCCCATTGACTCAAATTATAAGGCTTACCGTGATTTCTCAGTTTGTTGGTCACCTTTGAAGAGTGCAGACATGTTCCCAGTCCAAAGAAGATGACAGCGCCGGACCTCTGGAGGTAAGTATGGGGTGGGGGGTGCAGGGAAGTGAGGTATGCAGAGAGTGGGTGGGGATGAGGGAAGGGGCCTGGGGAGATGACGATGGACATTTTCTTTTTTACAGGGAAAAATATATAAAGACATTGGGGGACAGTTTTCTTTATTTCACATGGCAACAAAAATTAATATAGGTACACTGGGGTGGGCTCCCAGTGTGCCACAATAGTGGGGGTGGGGGAATGCTGACACAGAGATTGGGCACCCCAATGTCGGCACTTAACGGGTTGGTGGGGGGAAGGGGTGCATCCGACACCGGGAGTGGGCATCCTTGTGTTGGAAACATATTTCAATATTTTGGCACACTGGTGTGGGCTCCCAGTGTGCCACATTAGTTGGGGAGGTGGGGAAAACATGCTGATATGGGGCTTGGGCACCCCAATGTTGGCAACATATCTATTCAGGCTTGGGGGGGCAGGGGGAGACATCCAACACCGGGAGCCATTTACTTTATCAATAGTATTCAGTTTGGCATGGCCATATCTTATTTATTTATTTATTGTTTATTCATTGCAGTCTTGGAATTACAACCCTTGAGCCAGGGGCTCATTTACAAAGGCTCCATGTCATAGAATGAGGGAAACAAGCAACAATAAACGTTGTACAATAGACAGGGTGACCAGGTACAGAATTCAGAGTGCAAATAGAAAGAAGATAAAATATTAAAATAAATGCTACCATGTTGCAGTGAGTACAAGGCCTCAGAATTACATGATACAAGTTCCAGTTGTTTACAAACGATCATTAGGAATACCAATAGTTGACATATAACAAGGAGTGGTTAGAGAGACGACCTTGTCAAGGGGTTCAGGAAGCAAGGCCAAAAGTTGGCGAGTAGGGAATGAGGGGAAGCCAGATGGAGGGTGAAAAGTTAAGCAGCCTGAGTTAGGCTTTGTACTATTGGGGGGGGGGGTAAAGTCTAAAGACCTCTGAAGTAAGTACAGGGGTGAGGAGTGGAGACAGCAGGGTAGGAGACACAGACGTAGAAACTGGAAGGGGTTAGCCTAGAGAAGGGAACAGAGAGAACAAGAGGACGTGACTAATATCTTTGAAAGTACAGTAAGTCAGCTAACTCAGAAGAATTGTATCTTTTACTGTTTTTAGACGGTAGAGGAGAAGTGGGAAATACCTGTCTCCTGACCTTGTTTCCACACATCCTAAACACAATTTTTTTAAGTAAATTGCATCAGTTTCTTAATTCCTAACTTGATTTTGAAAGCAGATGTCTAAAGAAATATTCAACCAATGAAAATCATCTTTAGATGTTGTTAAAGCTGTTATAACCATCTTTAAAACAGTAGTATGAAAATTAAGTTCATATGACAATATTGCCTCAGAAATTGCCCCTCAGAGTTATGGAAGTAGTTGAGAAAAAGATGCAATTTACTCGGGATATGCTCACAGTAGCATTAGGGAAAGGAAAGGGGAAATTGTTTAACCAGGAAAGGCACACTAAGCTGACACTTGTTTCCAGGTGCGACCTGGGAGCACAAGGAAGTTAAGTGACTTGCTTAGGGTCATACAGTATGCAAGTGGGGGCTGTGGGATTTAAACCTAGGTCTCCAGGTTTGCAGCTCAGAGCCATAAACCTCTGCGCTATACTGCCTATACTGCATTAGAAGTCATTTAAGTGACAGTAGAGCCTCAGTCAAGCCAGTAAGGGACAAGCTTCCAATTAAATTTTATATGAAGGTCTTGTATACTATTCCTTCATTTAAAGAAAGAGCCAAAACTGGAAGGTGTTTTTCTTTAATTTACTATTTTATTTCCACCAACTATGCAGTCAGGAATAAATAGAGAAATTAGGAGCCTCAGTCTTAGCAATTTGCAAAAAAATTTGACACTTCTGTAGGTGGCTCAAAACAATTCCATTAAGGTACTCCAAGAGGCCAATCCATTAAGTCCTATATGCACCCTCATATGGCTGTGTAGGACTTATACATACCATAGAGGCCCCCTGTGCCCCTTGTGCCCATGAGGTGACCTCTACAATTGTAATGAATCAGTGTTCTGCGATGTCTTCACCTAATCCACTACAGGAATACATGCAGCAGCTACTCATTGGCCTAACCTTGAGGGATGGGAAGTAGGAGCAGCTCACAGTACAAAGAGTCCAGGAAGATGTCAGTGCATCCATTCTGTAGCACCAGAGATGCATAGTCTCTGCCAAACAGAAGGCTGTCATAATGATTATATACTGCTAAGTAATCACTGTAGGATTGATCAGTCTGTTCAGCAGTCAACGCCCCCTTGCCCCATTGAATCTGCACTGGTTTTGGACTGCTGTAATTGTTTTGTGTCAAAGGCATTAAAGTATTTTTTACAGCTTGACTTCCATGCACATTGATTATTTATATACACTCCTCTTGAGTGCAGCTGGTCTTGGATGTTTTTTCTATCGCCCCTTTGCCCCATAACTCCATACTGGGGTCTGAGAGGCATTAGATAGAAAAGAGGACTGTGGCAGCACAGTGCCAATACTTGAGATGACAAATACAACTCATAGTGCCCATTTATTGACAAAAGCTTCCTTCTGCAGTTTCACAAATCATAGCAGCTTCTACATGTGGTACATCATATTTAAGATACACCACCATTCCTTCTATTTAAAGGAAAACTTCACCCTCATAGCTTGTAAATTTTCTTCCTTGTCAACAGACAACTCTTTTCCTGCAGCTGAGGGGGTTATACATGTTTGCTTTAGTTTGTTTTCACTGTTCATGTTAATCCCCTGTAACTATCCTGGGGGGTCTCCGTGTTATGGTTGTTGAAATCTGATTGTCCATGACAGATGCATTATAAGAACATGATGTCACATCATCCATTTATACCATGTGTCTCTATGCTAAAAGTACAAATATCCTGAAAAAAAAAAACCTGGAAACACACAAATTGAAAGCAATTTAAAGGGAAAATACCTTGAATTACAACTCAGACAGTAGGCAAAGCTAACTGAAGGAAAACATGGTATTTCACACCTAGCTGCAACTTGTATTATTGAGATCTAATTATGCAGACAGACATACTGTAGAGTCTAGAGGGTGCTGACACATCATGTTCTCATATACTAATGCACCTCTTGGGGATAATGAGATTTCAACAAACAGAAAATGGAATCCCCCAGAACAGTTACTTTGACTAGTATGAATAGTGAAAATAAACTAAAGCAATCACATACAGTATATCCTTAACAGCTACAGGGAAATAGTTGCCTAGTGACATGAAAACAAATAACATTCACAAGTATAAGGGTGTAGTTTCCTTTTAAATCACTTTTTGACAACCTACTAGTGATAACATTTCTTTGCAACTATGGCCAGAATTGAAAATGTATGTTTCTTTGTATTTTGTCAATTAATCTTATTGGGCCTTATGCACTAACTACTTGCAAAAAGATGAGTAAATCATCTATGCAGCTCCATACCTGCGGGCAGGTGTGCACATGCTGGCATTCATGATCGTTGGCTACTGGATTGCACCCCCCACCCCACTGGCATTCACTCACATGGTGTAGGATCATGGATGCATGGGGGCAGAACATAGGTGGGCATCCAATAGGATGCCCATCCTGGGGTGCCATAGTGGATCCCTTCTGCACACGGGCAGGAGATACTGGGATGGCGCGTACCCCACAGTGTTTAAACACTGGACATTTGCCCAAATGGCTGCCCTCAGTCCACACAGGCAGCACTGTGGGCTGGGGCAATGGTGTGGTGGGGGTCCTGATGCCAGCGCTGCTGGTGGGTGTCCGATGGGGGGGCACATAAAGATGCAGGACAGTTATGGCAGAGTCCTCCCTGGTGGAGCCCCTGTTGGCTCTGTGCATCTTAGTGAATTAGTGCAGTGTGAGGCATATCCTCTGGCATGCCCCCCCTCCTGCCGCTGGCATGGCACCATGTGGCCAACCAGGGATCCAGAGTACATGGCTCTAGCACACTGGGGGCATGCAGATCACTACTGCGTGGCATTCAGATGTAGGAATATATTCGTGCACAGGCCCCATTGACAGCAACCTGGCAAGTGATTATCTGGCAAATTGTTCATTTTATTTCTTTTTTAAATTACCAAAACCTATAAAAAATGTTTGGTAGTAGAGCAACTAAAATGTTTATTTCCATTCCTAAAATCTTCCTCATGTCTTCCTCTTACCTAGCACTCCCAATATTTTCTCAGTTGCTACTGCATATCGTCAGTGTCAGTGGCTCAGTAGGTAGCACACTCGCCTCTGAGGCTGGGAGATCAGAGGGCTGTGGGTTCAGTTCCCATATCTGGCACTTGGGTTAATATCCCAGTACTGACACTGTAGTGCAGCATGAGAGGGGTGCTGCACTTCTGAGGTGCTGTCTTTTGGATGAGACGTTAAACCGAGGTCCCATCTGCCTGGATTGGTGGTAGTTCAGGTAGATGTTAAAGATCCCATGGCACTTATCGAAAAGAGTAGGGGAATTTCTCCAGTGTCCTGGCCAAATTTCTCTCATTCACTAAAAATACCACCAACAACTTAATCTGGTTCAAGGTCAGTTGGCATTCATCTGTTTCCCCTTCCCCCGGGTCATGCCTGAAAATAGGCAGGATTTGCCTAGTGCACTTACCTGGTCAACAAAAATTAAATAAAAATAAAAAAAATAAAAATATCCAAAGTTGAGTGTGTGATCAGTTTCTGCACACTATAATTTATTTATTTATTTATTTCTCAGATTTACAATACCTTTGAGCCAGAGGCTCTTTTACAATGGTTCCACGTCAGGAGTGAACAATTATGCAACAAATGGACATTTGCAAAATACAGTTACAAGGTTGATTAGACAGTAATAGACGTAAGACCTTAAGTACAAGCAATAGTTACAGTTGATACAAGCAAGCGGTAATAGTAATAAGGAGGTGCAGTCAGTAGGATGATATTGTCATGAACAAGGTTGCAGGTAGCACTATTGGCAGAGGGCAAACAACATTTGAGTAAGAGACTGAGAATAAAACTCAAAGGGTTTCTGGTAGGTAAGAATTAATGCAGTAAGTCAAAGCTGTCAGAAACTGACTTAGTCAGTGAGGAGAAATAGAGGGGAGGGGATAGGGGTGACCAGACCTTTTTTTTTAATTTCTTTTTATTGAAAAAGTTTTTCATTTTTTTACAACATAGAACAACAACAATTCACATACAGCTGTCATTTATATCAGTATAAGTAATCATTTCCATAGGCTTAGCATTATATCAATGTTTAACCATTTTTGTTTAAACTTTGGTTTACACAATGTTATTGCTTAAACTAGTTAATTTTAAGACTAAGTCTTATTCATCCCTCTCTTGTATTCTAATTTATGGAACAAAATCATTTTGCTTCGACATTATGTATATAATCCATCTTCTCCAGATTAATTCAAATGCTGTCATGGTCCCTGCAACCTTAGCTGTAAGTTTCTCCTTGTCATATATTGAGTTCACTAAATATTGCCATAATTGTATTGTTGGTACTGTTGGTGTCAGCCAATATTTTATTATTATTTTTTCTGGCTGCTAAAATGCAAGAGTATAACAATTTTTTATGAGTGGGTCCCTATGGCCATGTGGAAGTTCGAGGACTAATAAAATATTTGGTTCTAGGTGAAATGTTGGCTCCGATAGGTTCTGCAGCTCCATTCGTAACTGTGCCCAATATGTTTGCAACGCTGGGCACTGCCAGAATATGTGCGCATGAGATGCCCTGGACTGCCTGCATTGCCTCCAACAGTAATCTCCATATTGGGTCTGATATTTTGCCTGCTGCATTGATGTGCAGAAAAATCTGATTAGGCCTTTCCATGAGTATTCTTTCCATATATAGGACCTAGTGGGTTTGTTAGTATATCTTGTATATCTGTCCCATTGCTAGGGGAAATCTTAGCCCCTAAGTCCTGTTCCCACTTTCTCCTAATATAATCTGTTGTTGTTCCCGTCATGGTGATCAAAACCAAATAGATCCTTGAGATGAGAGAATTTATCGATCCTGTAGTGAGGGTTTGTATTATTATAGATATCATGGGTGGGACTACAGAGTCTTTTGGGGTCACACTCTGCTGTTGTATGATGTCTGATTTTAGTTGTAAGTATCTAAAAAAGGTCAGTCTGTCTAAGATCATATTTTTCTTTCAGGACTCCAAAGTCCACAGTTGTGTCATTTATTTGGCAATGTATGGGTAGGAATAAGCTTCTTCTCTCCCATTGCTTATATGTGTGATCTACGGTAGCAGATTGAAATTTCAGACTTCCTGCAAAAGGGGTAATTAGGTATCTATATGAGATAACAGTTGCGTGTTTAAGTAGTTTGTGCCAGTGGAAGAGTGTGTGATTCATGAATGGGTTGTCACTTTCTGGGGATGCATGTAATTCAGAGATATATAGGAGTCTTTGAGGGAGTGGTATTAAGTCTTCCTCTACTAACTTGATCTTTTTCCATAATGCTTCGTATGCCGGTGATATCCAATATAACACCATTTGTATTTGTGCGGCTTGGTGGTATATCTGAAGATTGGGAAGGGCTAAACCTTCTTTATTCTTAGGGAGTTGCAGAGTAGCATAATGGACCCTGGGTCTCTGTTTCCCCCCAAAGAACTTGTGAAATCATCTTGTCCCATGCTCAAAATTGTTTGGATGTTGGGGAGACCAGCATCGCCTGGGCCAGGTATAATATTCTAGGTAGAATGTTCATTCTAATTGTGTCTGTTTTAGGAATGAGTGATAGGTTAATAGTCTGGCATCTTTTAAGGTCCTCTAGAATGATTTTAGTAAGGGGAGAGCGTAATTTAGTTTGTTAAGAGAGACCAGGTCTTTGCTTATATGGATCCCTAAATATTTAATGGAGGTCCTGTCCCAGTTAAATTTAAATGTTTGTCTAGTAGGTTGACAGTGCGTAATTGATACAGAGGTGAGGTCATATATATTAACAGGTCATCTGCGTATAGGGCAAATGTTTGCTGATGACTCGCTAGTTCTGGTCCTGTAATCTGTTCATTTTGTCTGATAGCTTGGGCTAGGGGTTCTAGGTATAAGCAAATAGTAATGGGGACAGGGGGCAACCTTGTCTAGTACCGCTAGTCAGGGGAAAGGGGCTAGTAACTTGTCCATTAATTTTAACATATGCTTGTGGTGCTTTATATGTGGCCTTTAATGTGTCTATAAAGGATTTTGGAACTTGAAATTTATGTAATGTGGCAAAAAGGAATTCCCATGCTACTGTACTTGGTCAAAGGTCTTCTTGGCATCTAAACTTAAGAGTAAAAAGGGGTTCTTTGATTGGGAAATATTGTGAAGAATATCTAAGGTCCATTTTATATTGTCTTGGGTTTGTCACATGGGTACAAATCCTGTCTGTTCTAATTTGGTTATGTGTGGTAATATATTACTAAGGTGCTGTGCATAAATAGAGGTAAATAACTTATAATCTATGTTTAATACAGATGTTGGTATGTATGATGTACAAAGTGTCTTATCCTTATTGGGCTTTAAAATTGCTGAGATGGTAGCGTAGCTCCAGGTTGGTGGGGGTGTCTCTCCCTCGGTTGCCCAGGCACAGACTCTGGCAAATGGTGTTATTAGTTCTTCCTTAAAGGATTTATAAACTTCACCCATGTAGCCATCAGGGCCTAGGCTTTTGTTGTTTTTTAGGCTGTTGATGTTTATGACTCTTTCTTCCATTGTTATTGGTCTTGTTAGCTGTGTGGCTGGGGTAGCAGAGAGAGAGAGAAGGTAATCTAAGATCATCTAGGCATGCTAATATTTTCTGATGATCTGGGACTCTTTCTTGGATGTAAAGCTTTTCATAATATGTTTGGAAGGCCTTGAGGATGTCAGGTTGTTGTTGCATCTAGTCTGATGTACTGGGCCTTTAATGTGAGTGATTATTGTTTCTAAAATCTGGCGCCTAAGGCGATAAGCCAGTAATTTTGTAGCTTTGGTTCCTCCTTCATAATACCTGTCTTTTAGGTACCTAAGGGACAATTCTGTTTTTTTATCTAATAGATCTTGTATTTCATGTTGTACCTTTTTTATGTTATGTAGTTGTGTTGCATCACCTTGCATATGTAATGTCTGTAATTGCTTAAGTGTTTGCTGGAGGTGGGTCATGTGTTCTTCTCTCTGTTGCCTTAGTCTTGAGCTCATGCTAATTATCTCTCTCATAAGGACGACTTTTAAATTATCCCATAGAGTGCTTAGAGACAGTTGGGGAGATGCGTTGTCTATTAGGATTTGCTGTATTTTTTTCCTTATTAAGTCCTCTATCTCTTGTATATTTAGCAATGAGTTGTTAAATCTCCAGAGTGTTTGCATTCTCTGGTGACCACATTTCAATGTAAGCAATAGAGGGATATGGTCTGAGAGATATATGGGAAGCATTGTACAATTGTCCACTTGGTGTAGATGCTCTTTTGAGATGTGGATTAAGTCTATTCTTGTGTATATTTTATGAGGATATGAGTAATGAGTGAACTGTTTAGTTTTCAGGTAAGGTGTCGCCATATGTCCTGCCATCCATAGCTTCACAAAAGAAATCTGGCTCTTTTTGTGGCCCCTGATTGTTTTGGTGGGTTTAAGTTAGACGAGTCTATTAGATCATAGACCATGTTGTGAACTCACCCCACCACCACCATGCCTTTTTGAAGTTGTAAGATCTTCCCCAATAGGGCATTGACTGAAGATGTATTCATTCAAGGAGGAAATATAGACTAATTAGGGTAATATCTTTTCCAAGGTATTGGCCTACTGCTATTGCGAGCCATCACTGGGGGTCACTGTAGGAGGCAGTAAGTTGAAAGGGGGTCCCTTTTGGGATTAATACAGCTGTTCCTCTACATTACCCTTTAGGGAAACTTGCTTCTATCATTGTTGAGTATCCAAATCTGGTTAGCTTTTCGTGCTCTTCTTTTGTTAGGTGCATCTTCTGTAGGAGAACAAAGCTAGGATGGAATTTCTTGCTAGCCACACGCACTTTGTGTCTTTTGATAGGGTTGGTTAGCCCATTTACATTATGAGAGTACACAGATACAGTGTTTTGATTAACCATGAAGGAATCTTATAAAGGTTCTGGTGACTCACCTATCTCCTTGGGCTTCTCTGCTAGCTGGCTGGGACCATGAAGGGCTCACCTGGGAGTCACTAGTGTTTGAACTACTCAGGGTCATCTCTTGAACTGGTATCTCTTCTATAAACTCTATATTTGTTAGCCTTAAATTCTGTACTGGTATTACTATTCATGTCTTTACCATCCATTTCCTTATAGCTGTATAACAACAACATAAACTGACAATACAACAATACAACTGTGATAGAACATATAACAAAACTTCTTTGATCTGAGGTTTATTGCGTTCTTTCAAAGTCCATCTTGGAGATAGATGGCTTCCAGTGTTCTTCTGTATCTCATTTGGTGCTATGGAGTGTCCCAGTTTAGTGTCTCTGGGAGGATGGCAAGGACTAAGGAGGCCTCCCCCACCCAAAGAGCACCAGTTCCACAACCACTGCCTCAGAGGTTGCCATGTGTGAAGAGCAGATGGACCACAGTAGGTTCTGGGAGGGTGAGGGTGGTGGAACAGAGGCGTAGCCCCTGAGTTGTACCTCTACACAAATCATATGTCAGTCTGGAAAATCAAGGTTCCTCTATGATGACACCCTCAGTGGAGACCAAGAAGAATGCTGGGGACATCCACAAGGGAGACCCACAAAAGAGTGGCAAGGGACACCACATGGGAAAGAAACAGCTTCTGATAGGGGACTCAATTGTTAGGGGTGTAGACCTGTGGAAGAGAGAGGAAAGGAGAGGGAAGAAAGGTGTCTTCCTGGTGCCATGGCTTGGAGGGACAGGAAGCAAATCCTAAGGATTGCAGAAGCAGCATCACAGGAGAGGGAACTAGATATCATTGTCCACCTTGGGACAAATGACCTAGCTAGGCATGAGATCAGGGCAGTGCAGGATGAATTTGTGGAGCTGAGGAGGGGCCTCAGACAGGTAGCAAGCATGGTAACCTTCTCAGAGGTGCTGCCAGTCTATGGCAGGGGTGAGGCTAGGGTACTGCACACCATGCAGTTTAATGAATGGTTGCAAAACTAGGGCTTTGGCTTCACTGGGGACTGGGGATCCACCTGGAGAGATGAAGGTCTATACTGGCATGATGGTCTGCATCTGTCCAGGAAGGGGAAACACGCTCCTAGGTGACAGGTTTAAAGGCTTCCTTGGCAAGCTTTTAAACTAGCCAAGGGGGGAGGTGCTGATAGGAAACAGGAAAGTTCAAGCCTCCCCCCACAAAACAGGGCAGGTAGTAGGGTAAACACTGAGGTACAGAGCTTGACAGAGGGCAGGACAGAGGCAATGGAAAATGGACAAGGGCAATAAGAGCAGGGATGGGGTAAAAAGGATAAAGCCAACATTAAATGGAGGGCAATGAGTACCAATGCCTGTGTCTGGGAAACAAGCTTCCTGAGCTAGTAGCCCTGATGGAAGAGGAACACTTGGATATTGTGGCAGTCACAGAAACATGGTACACAGAGAACCATGACTAGGATGTCAACATACCAGGGTACACAATCTACAGAAGGGACAGGGAGGGTAAAAGAGGAGGTGGAGTAGCTCTCTTCATAAGGGAAGGGATCAAAGCTACAGAACTAAAAAGTAAAGGGGGAGGACAAGAGGCACTATGGGTCACCTTGGAGACAGGGAATGGCATCACAATCCGCACAGGGGTTGTATACAGACCCTCATCTTAAGGGGAGGAAACGGACAAGAAAATGATAGAGGGCATTCTCAAAATGGCTGAAAAAGGGGAGATACTGTTGATGGGGGACCTGAATATGCCAGATGTTAACTGGATGACATGGACTGCAGCCACATCCAAGAGCAGGGTCATTCTCGATGCCCTACAGGGGGCATGCCTTAGACAGCTAGTGGTGGAACCCACTCGGGAGGGAGCAATATTAGACCTGGTACTCTCAAATGGAGAGAGGATCACAAATTTAGAAGTCAGTAGACATCTGGAAACAAGCGACCACTGCACAGTGTGCTTCACAATAAACACAACCATGGAGACAAGCCATACAAAGACAAGGATAATGGACTTTAGAAGGGCTGACTTTGGCATAATGGGTGAATACCTGAGGAATGCATTAGCAAATGGCCAGAAAGGAGGGGTGGAAGAACAGTGGAGAACAATCAAAACTGCCATCATGGAGGCAACAAACCTTTGTGTGAAACAAATAAAGAAAATGAAGTGGAATAAAAAAACCACTATGGTTCTCAAAAGAGGTGTCAGGGAAGGTTAAGGAGAAAAAGGCTGCATTCAAAAAGTATAAGGAATCACAGAAGGAGCACGGCAGGGAACTGTATCAATTAAAGCAGAAAGAAGTGGGGAAGGCAGTCAGAAAAGCAAAGGCCCCTCTGAGGAAAAGATAGACAACTCAGTTAAGAAGGGGGATAAAACCTTTTTATAGGTACATTAGGGAGCATAGAAAGGTTAAGGGAGGGATAGTGAAGATTAATAAAGGAGAGAGGAGGTGGGCAGAGGGAGACAATGAAAAGGCAGATACTGAATGAATACTTTTGCTCAGTATTCACAAAAGAAGAAGAGGAGGAGGAGTTACCTAAACCAAACAGTAGAAGCACTCTGGGTAGTGGGGTTGACAACAGTCCATTTACAGAAGAAAGAGTCCTGAAAGAACTCCTAAAACTCAAGGAGGACAAAGCAATGGGGCCTGATGGGATTCACCCCTAGAATACTAAAATAGCTAAGGGAGGACCTAGTGACACCACTAACAACACTTTTTAACAAATCATGGGAAGATGGGGTGGTACCTGAGGACTGGAGGAGGGCAGATGTGATTCCCCCTTCACAAAAGTGGGAGCAAGGCAGAAGCAGGAAACTACAGACTTGTTAGTTTGACCTCAGTGGTGGGGAAAATGATGGAATCACTTCTGAAAGAAAGAATTGTTCAGTACCTAGAGGCCAGCGGGGCACAGGACCCAAAGCAGCATGGATTCACAGCAGGAAGGTCACGTCAGACAAATCTAATCGATTTCTTTGACTGGGTGACCAAAGTAATAGACCAGGGAGGGGCTGTGGATATGGCCTACCTAGACTTTAGCAAGGCATTTGACACAGTCCCGCACAAAAGATTAATAATCAAGTTAGCCAGCCTGGGAGTGGGTCCCAGGGTGGTAGCCTGGGTAGCAAACTGCTGCACAACAGGACACAGAAGGTCATAGTGAATGGAACACATTCTGAAGAAAGGGGTTACTAGTGGTGTACCTCAGAGCTCAGTACTGGGTCCAGTCCTCTTCAACGCCTTTATAGGTGACATTGCAGAGGGTCTGAAGGAAAGTATGCCTCTTGCAGATGACACAAAGATCTGCTAACAGAGTTGATACACAAGGGGTGTAGAAAGGATGAGAAGGGACTTGGCAAGGTTGGAGGAATGGTCAGACACATGGCAACTTAGATTCAATGCAAAGAAGTGCAAAGTAATGCACCTGGGAAATAAAAATCCAGGAGAAGAGTACACAATAGCATGGAAGGTACCAATGACAACAATAATGGGAAGGGATCTGGGTGTAGTCATATCAGATGACCTAAAGGTGGGTAAGCAATGTGAGAAGTCAGTAAGGAGAGCCAGGGGATACTGGGATGCATGGGAGAACTCACAAGTAGAAAAAGGAAGTGGTTATCCCTCTGTACAGACAGTTAGTGAGACCCCATTTGGAGTACTGTGTGCAGTTTTGGAGACCTCTTCTATGCAAGGACATAGACAGGATGGAAGCAGTCCAGAGGAGGGCAACTAAAATGGTGCAGGGTCTACATCAGAAACCATATGAAGAGAGACTGAGAGAGCTTAATATGTATACCCTTGATGAAAGGAGGGACAGGGGACATGATAGAAACTTTAAGTACTTCAAGGAATCAACAAAATCCAGGAAGGTAGCATCTTTCAGAAAAAGAGATGTGTAAGAACAAGGGGGCACAATTTAAAGTTAGAGGGGGGACGGCTCAGGGGTAATGTGAGGAAATTATTTTTCATGGAGAGAGTGGTGGACGCATGGAACCGCCTTCCTGGAGAGGTTGTGGGGTCTAAAACAGTGGGGGAATTCAAACATGCATGGGACAGACATAAGGCAATTATAGTGGGGAGTTGCAGGAAGTAGGCTGTTGCTTAACTAGAATCTGCAGCTTATCCAATAGGTAAGGAAATGGGCAGACAGGGTTGGCCAAGTGGTCCTTATCTGCCGTCAAAGTCTATGTTTCTATGTTTCTATAATCTTGACGTGTTAGTGTCAGCTGAGTTGTGTGACTCTGCTTTTTGTTGGTATGGGTGGGTGTATGACTTCTAAGGTAGGGGTATCTGTAGGACGACACCCTGTTGTATGAAGGTCGAGTCATCTTCATGAACTGACTCTTCAACAGGAGGATAGGTGGGTCCTGTGGGGGATCCAGGCTTCCTTGAAGTGGTTTATGGCCACTTGTGACTGGGGGAAGGGATGGGTGATATAAGGGTATAGGGTTGTCAGGATCAGTGATGAGTGTGCAAAGACTAAGAAGAAAATGTAGGTGAAATATCAGCATTGCTAAAGATAATGTCTTAACTCCAATAATTCAGTGTTATAATTTTCCCTTGGGGAGAAGCTCTTTTTCTTCATGTCTCAGTCTTACCTAAGCCCTGGAGGTGGGGCTTCTGTGGCTATTACATTTAATTTTCGAAGCTCCAGGATGCCTCTCTGTTTCATGAATTAGAATATGTAGGGTTTGATATCTAGGTATGGGGAAGTGACGTATCTTGCATCTTCAGATGGTTAGCTATGTACCTGCCCATCTTAATCTAATACTTTCGCTCTAGTGCCGGTGGTTTTTGTTTATACCAGCCTTTAAGTACTGTTCAGGTTGTCTTAGGGGAGGCATAGTGTGATTTATTTGAAGTTAGGTCCCTGCAAGTACGTAGGATATGAGTGGAGTCATCTCCCTTCAAGGACTACATCGCAGGACCTCTGTCATGTAACCATGACCCATCATGCCTAGACTAGATTTGTCTAGTAGGGATTAAAATAAATAAATAAATGTAAACAAATAAATAAAAAGGGGGTGGGGTAGACGTTCCCGTCATAGAGCAGAGGTCTATAGTTGCCAATCTTCCCTTCCCCATTGGGTGGCACATCCACCTCCATCCACAACAGCCTCCCTGTCATGAGGAGAAGTGTGGGTGTTTGGCAACTGAGATGGGGTCAGCCTCGCTAGTCCTCTGCTGTTCTGTATGTGCTTGTTGAGAGGGGAGTGGGTAGGGCTCTTGTATTGGGGCAGTTCTTCTTGAAATATCTGGGGTTAGCTGTACATTTTTTTCTTTTTTCCCCATAGAGGAAGATGGATCTAGTATTTCCTTAACATCTGCATTACCGCATTGTACAGGTGTTTATTCCTTGCAAAAGGTGGTAGGCAGGTAATAAGTTTGAACCATTATGTCTTAGTGAGTCTTTTTTTTCCCCCTTTTTATTCCATCTTCCCTTTTCTCTTTCCTCCGTCTTCCCTATTCAGTCTGTAGCGTTCTGGGTTGATGTTTTGGTTGATACTTCCTACAGTTCTGAGAGACTCCCATGGTTCTGAAGTGTCCTCATAATAACTGTGTTGTGTGTGTGATTATCCTAAGCACTGCCTGTTTGGAGATGTCTTTTTAGTAGGGGTTGCGAATTATGCCAAGAGAAATCTCTACACAGATGAGAAACACAAAAAAAAGAATTGTATCTGAGAGATAGCAGAAGAGCTTCAAGTTATCTTCTGAGGTCTGCTATGTTCGTGATCGGATTTAGTAGAAAGCATTCGAAAGGAAAAACTAATCACCCCACTCCCAGTTACAGTATAAATTGTAGCTGTTCTGTGAAGTAGTTCAGGTTTTCTGAAAGGTTTGAAGCATTGCTTGATTTCTTTTAGTGTTGAGGTGGCATGGAGTCTCTGATCCTGCATGGAGTCTCTGATTCTGCATGTTCTCCAGGGTTTGTAGCTTGTTGCTGGTGGTACGTGGTCTAGCTCTTGGTCGAGGTGGCAAGGCCAGGGAGAAACCCCTCTTTTTCAATGCTTCATATGCTGTCTCTGAGTTGTCACATTTCTGTGCCTTCGGGAAAGAATACCTTGAATTTTGCATGAAACGGTGTGTGAAATCTTAGTTTGTTCTCTCGCAGGAGTGTGATAAGTGGGCCTAATTTTGCGGCACTGTTCCATGACTGTAGTGGCATAGTTTTTGTCGGCATAGATGCATACCCCTTCGTAATAAGTCTCTTTTTGCTTCCAAAGACTTGCAAGTATTTGTTGTTTAACAGCATATGACATAAACTGCAATACTATGGATCGGGGTCATTGCTGGTTATGTGTTGGGATAGGCCCAAGAGCTCTGTGGGCCCTTTCAATGTCAAACTGAAATGCAGGTGGCAAATCTAGTTTTTGTCTGAAGAACGTCTCAAGGAATGAGGTGAGATCATCTCCCTCTGCTTGTTCTCTGAAGCCATATAACCTGATATTTTTTCTTCTTGATCTGCCTTCGAGGTCTTCTCATTTCTCCGTTAATGTTTGGATTCGGGTGAATGCCTCTATCATTAGTCTGTCACTGCGGTTGGCTCTGGCATCTAGCTCCGTAATTGCTGTTTGGTACTCTGTAGTAATTTTTTGTAATTCTTTTATCTCCGTTCGCAGGCTAGCAATGTCTTTTTTTGTGTCTGCTCTGAAAGCTCTGATTTCTTCCAGAAGGATATACATTTTCTGCTTTTGTTTTGCAGGTGTTCCAGAAGTTGCTTGGCCTTTTACTGCCACACTAGCCTGAGAGGAGGATTCACTAGCCGAGTCAGGATAGTCCGATCCTTCTGCATCTGGCTGTTCCCCTGCTCGTTTTTTCAGGTTTTCTCCTCCCCATCTGGTTTGTGATGGCCTTGTAGCAGGTAAGAAAAGTTATTTTTGTTCAAGGTTATTCTTTAAAGGCCATTTTAAGGAGTTAATGACAGGAATGGAAATTTACACAACCATCACAGGTGCTTACATCTCCGGAAGTCTGAGGGTGACCAGACCTGAGGCAGTAAAGGCCAGAGATGTATTAAAAGAAATGGGGTTGGTTGCAGGTGCGAAGATAATGGTTCTAGCTGACAGGAAGAGAAGTAGCTAACAGAGATGGGGTGAAAGGAGGTGAAGGTTCTAGAGAGAGTGGGAAAGAAGGTAATGGGGTGGAACAAAGGGAATAAGTTGCACAAGTGAGGTTGGGGTAGGACTGAAAGATGGCAGCAGTTAGGTGGGGCAGTCACAGTTGCTAAGCTTAATAAGGTGTTGCTGGAGTTTGTATCTGAATGGTCCTATCTTGGGCGTCATTCAAAACATCTGAGGGGAGGCCATTCAGCCAATTAGGAACCCTAAACATAAATGCCCGCTGTTCTTGTGTCATATGGCAGAGAGGGACTTGATAGGTGAACTTGGATGCACTTCTTGTCCCACAAGGGTTGAGCACACGTGTAATATTGTAAGATGTTGTGTAATATACACATGTAATAAGATGTTGTAATAAGATGTTATCTCCTGAGCATTTCCCAGAATATATTTTATCATGCTCTTTTACTATATCAAAAATTTAAACTAAAAAAGGCAACTTCCAAGCAATCACTCCAAGAATCCTCAGTCTGTGGGATGTTGAACATTAGTTCAGATCTACTTCCACTGTTAATCAGAAGGAAATTCAATTATATTCTCTTTGCCATATCTGCCAAGAAGGAACAAAAGCACCCAAACCAAGGACTTCGATATAAAAAATATATTTTATTATAACAAAAGTGCTAAAAGCCCATCACAAGGCTATGTAGTCACATATAGTGACAAGTAACGTTGAAAAAGATTTACGTATCAACATAAAGTTGGTGAGGTAATGCGGCACTAGGTTAGAAGAGAGCTGTCAATAACAGCGCTGACCAGAACAGCACTGTATTGACAGCGCTCTCCAGAACAGCAGCACAAATTAATGTTGCTGCACAACACAGTGCCAACAAACAAATAATAATCATTTATGTGGGGCGCTCCACCCCCAACCCCCCAATCTTTAGGACTCCCACAAGGAAAACCAGAAGTAGAACCCTGGTTTCCACCACCATTCTGCTAAGCTGCTTCCTACCTTATCCCTCCACACCACAGGTATAGCTCAGCAGCTCCTGATTTCCTCTGTCCTTCTGGTGTTCCCTAGTACCATGGACAGTGACCTTGGGAGCGCTTAGTACTAGCACTGTTAATCCCATAACACTGTCTGGAGTACTGCTGTATAGACCGCACTGTTCTTCCTTGCGCTATTATTGTAGTGCTACTCTAAGCGGGTAGGGATAACTCTGATGAAGCGCGGCAGAGATCCAGGCAAAACGTAAGTCTTTTTCTTTTTGTTGTAAAATTTTTTTATTTTCAAATACAGTACATTACAAGATTGATAAACAGCTTCCTTATGTGGGGATGGAAAGGCAAAAGGAGGGTGGGAAGGGAAGGGAAATTGGGGGGGGAATAAGGAAAGAATTATACAGATCAACAGTCAGCACATGGTTACAGAGTGCAGTCACATTTATACTGTAGTTAAGCTGAGGTCCAGTGCTCCGATGCAGGCTTATCTATATATTCCCCCTCCCTTGTGGGGAGGATGAACTATGGGAGCATATCCTAAAATGGGGACTAACACCATAATGTGCTAATGAGAAGAGTTACTCACCCCTCAGAGATCTGTGTGGGCCATCTGTTAAGTGGGACTAAAGACACACTTATCCTTCTGGGAGGGTTTACAACTCTGCAAGGCATCTTGGGTGATCCAGATAGGTGTGAATTTGCTCTGTTAAGTCAGGGGGCACCTTTTCTAAAACAGAACAGACATATACACAAAGAATCTGTGTTCTAGATCTATCGCAAATTCTATAAGAGCTTATTTCTATAACCAACGAGGAGTACCTCAAAAGTGGTAAACAACCGGTAAACATTTGTAGTAGAAGAACAGGAGTAAATCAGGAGTTATGGGCCTTAATTTGAAACCTAATACTCTAGTTTAAATCTCAATGCACTGGAGGAGCCACCTTCATTACCCCTCCCATCCAGTCAGACACCTTGTCATATTTGGAAACCATGCCGAGCCCAGCCTGTAGTTTTGGGGTTTAGCCCACCCCCTCTGGGGGGGTTGACATAACTCAAGTAGGGGGCCCAGCACTGCTGGAATTTAGCCAGCTGGTAAGATCTAAGATGGGTGATCCTATCTACTTTAGCAAGAGCTGAGAGGGAGGCCAATACCTCCTCAGTTGTGGGAGTGGTTGGGATATGCCATTTACATAAAATGGCCCTTTTGGTCTGTATGGCTAGCAAGGCAAACCATCCTTCCATAGATTCTGTAGCTTGGGGCAGGACCATAGTATATGAGCCAGGTATCCTTCCTTGGCCTGACACCTCCAGCATTGATCAGAATCAAGGAGTTTGGCCTTACAGAGTACAGCGGAGGTCTTGTACCAAGAGTGTGATATTTTGTTTTGGGTCAACCAAGACCGTGCGTACCATTTGTGAGTGTCTTTCCAGTCCTGACCACATTGGATATTAGACATTTTGCACCGAAGCATTTTTTCCCATCTTGTCTTAGATTCCCCTGATTGGGAGGGAAGGGTGACCCTAAGCTTGGCATAAATTCTACCCGCAAGGCCTTTTGGGTGTTGTATCCAGGTCTTCTGGTCCGAGGGTTTGCTGTACTGTCTGGGACTCTCCAGGAGGGATTTAATTGTCACTCGGATCTGCAGGAACATCCAAAAGTCCCTCTGAAGGAGGCCCCCACTTCTCCTGGAGATTCTGAAAGATGGTAACACTATTTAGGCCGGGGTCACGTATTTCTCCCACAGTCTGAATGCCCTTGCCAAACCAGTGTTTCCAAGTCACTCTCCGTTACCTTTAGTAATATGAAGGTTCTGCCAGAGCAGTACATAGGAAAGAGGGAGTGGGTCCATGGCCAGTCTGGTATGTATGGAATACCAAGTTCTCCTAGCTGTCTCCACCGTGGGGGAGGTTAGGGCCATAGCAGATAGAGGTAAGTGAGAGGGACTGGTCCCTTCCAGATGATTCAGGAGGGAAGGGGGGTATAAGGTCCTTGTCATTTCTTGTTCAATGTGAACCCATTGAGGTGGGAGGGAGGAGTCAGTGTGGAACCAATGGACAGTTTGTGCTACTTGGAATGCCCATTTGTACCCCTCCATCCATGGGAGGTTCCACCCCCTTGCGCCCAGTGGGCCCTACATTTAGAGTGGCTGAATCAGGGCTTGGATCCCTCCCATAAGAAATCCCCTATCAATTTGTCTACGGGTTAGGACTAATGTTTGGGAAGGGAGGTATGTATATGGGCTAATAGGTAGAGGAACCAGGGTGTGTTCATCATTTTTATGGCAGCTATCTTCCCAGCAAGGGTAAGTTTGACCAGCTTCCATCTGTTAAATTTGGTCTTAGTGGCAGGGGATGTATATTTGTCTGCCAAGGTTCTCTAGTTTAGGGGTGAGTTTGATGCCCAGGTAGGTGATCCCATTGGGGGTACAGAGGAGTACAGAAGTCATTGTTATGTGCTGGGAGCAGTTATCATTAAGAGGAAGCACTTCAGTTTTGGCCTGATTAAGTTTCAGGCCAGAGTAGGTGGTGAATGAATCCAGCAGAGTCAATAAGTGGGGCAAGGACTGTTGGGCATCAGCTGGGGGAGGAGTAGGTAATTGGCATTCATAAGGGTGGGGTATTCAATATCCCCAACTCTGATACCACTGATACCTGGGTGTCACCTAATAGCTGATGCCAGAGGATCCACTGCAATGACAAACAGAAGGGGTGATGGGGGCAGCCCTGCCTAGTCCCTCATTCAAGTGGTATATGAGGGGAAACCATGGAGTTGGTGGTGGCCTGGGCTGTTGGGTTATTGCAGATAGCCTGCACCCTGGTTTTAAACTTCTCCCACACTCCCAGATGGGCTAAGACTGAGTAGAGGTTAGTCCCATTCAGTAGAGTCAAAAGCCTTCTTGAAGTCAACGGCTATGGCCACAGCTGGGGTATCCAGGTGGCGCGCTGTGTGTATAAGGTTGATTAGTGTTCTGAGGTGGTCAGAACTGTGTTGGCCAGGGACAAATCCCACCTGGGAGGGGTGGATGAGGTGTGATGGTAGGGGGATCAGCCTGGAAGCTAGAACCTTGGCTTAGACCTTGCTGTCCAGGTTTCTAAGTGCTATCGGACGATAACTACCCAGGTTGGTAGGGTCCTTATCTTTCTTTGGAATGACTGCAATAGTCACCTCTCTAAGAGAAGGAGGGAGGGCCCCCTTAATTTCGGCCTCTTGGAATACCTCCATGAGAAATGGAGTGATCACTGGGGCTAGTGCCTGGTAGAAATCTGTGATGTATCAGTCACTCTCTGGGGATTTACCAAGTGGAAGGCTCCAAATGGCAGTTCCCACTTCCTTTTGAGTGATTGATGCTTCCAATTTATGGGACTGTTGTGGGGAAAGTGTAGGAAGGTGCAGGCTGTTCAAGAAGAGCTGGGTGCTAGGGACCAACTCTGAATGAGTGGTGGAGTGGAGCCCCTTGTAGAAGGAGGGCATAATCTCATTTATTGCCTGTGGGGTAGTAGTCACTGTCCTTTGGCTGTCTTTCAGGCCTGGAATATGCCAGCTGATCTGCTGCCACTTGAGTTGGTTGTCCAGCACCTTACCCCCCCATCTCCTCCATTCCAAAAAGTGTGCCGAAGCCAGAGGATGGCCACCTCCACTTTCCTGTTTAACAGCTGGTTAATCTTGAAGCATAGGCCGAGGATTGTCCTGTCAGTAGGGGAGCTGGGGGGGAGGGCATAGCCTTGAATATGGCCTCTGCTGATGCTAGTTGTTGTTCTAGGTCTAGCAGGCGTTGTTCCCACTCCCTGTGCTTGGCTGCAGCGAACCCCATAATATTGCCTCTCATGGTGGCCTTAAAGTCCTCCCAGGTGTTCCCTGCTGAGGTGTCTGATGAGGGGTTGTGTGTTAGGAAAAGTGAGGCCTCATTTTTAGCCCATGGGATAAAGTCTGGGTCCTGTATAAGGTGGGGAGGTAGGGCCCCATTGTACTATCAACTGGACTGGTGCATGATCAGAAATAACCCTTGGGAGGACAGCAGTGTCAAGAGCATTGTGTAAGAGGGATGGGGACGTTAACCAGTAATCTATTTCTTTTTATTTATTATTTCTGGTTTCAGATTAACCATTTGAGCTCAGAGCTCTTTACATAGGTTCCATGTTAGTACATTTAGAACAAGCAGGTGATTATACAGAGGAATGAGACAAACAAGGCAATAGAATTAGAATGAGAACATTTAGGCACATTTGGTCTTTAAACAAAGGAATGCAAAACATACAGCGAAAACTAAAACTGGAATAAGTAAACACAGTCAGAGACATACAGGAACAGACTAAATAACTGTGCCCAATAGGAAGCCTGTTAGCTGTCAGCAACACGAGGGGTTTAGCACATAGAAGTGCTGGAGAGACAGTGTGGGAGGTTGAGCCTCAAGTGCAGGGTGTATGAGAGAGAGAGAGAGAGAGAGAGAGAGAGAGAGAGATCTGTTTGGCAGAAGGGCAGATGGTAGAAGATGCCTTTGCTATGTGCTAGCGATGGCAGACACATTGAGATTCCTGTATTAAATGTTTTTTTAGGTTCTTTTTGAAAGTCCACAGAGTGGGCAGACTAATAATGTTCTCATGGAGGGAGATGAACCACAACGGTGTCCAATAGGCAAAGGACCTTTGTCCTTGAGATGTCCGACATTTTGGAGTCAGGAAGAACTGCAGTTCCAAAGTTCAGGTGGGCCTGGGATTAGTGCTGGGAACTAAGAGTTGTTGGACCCCAGTCGGGAGCTGACCAAGGGAGATCTTTTAGGCCAGGAGGCAGGATTGATATTTTAAGCGACCAAAGAGCATTAACCAGTGAGCCTTTGCATAGAGATGACAGGTGTGGGTTAGTCGGTGTGCTCCTAAGGTGACCCTGCAGGCATTGTTAAGGACAGTTTTTATATGTTGGAGGGCAGTATCTGTGGCAGAGCCATATATCAGCAGTCCGTAGCTCACTAGGGAACCCACTGAACTGTGGATCGCTATGCTGAGGGCTTCAGGAGTCAGGCTCTTCCTATGGCAATAAAGTAGCCCTAAGCATTTGTTGATTGCTTTAGCTGTGATGTCTATGTGGAGGACATAGGAGAGTGAGCTGTCAAGAGTGATTCCTAGATATTTGAAGTGATGAACACATTCAAGAGAAACAACGCTTCCCCATCACATATTGATAGGAGTAAGCGTTTTTGTGCTTGTTTTTACAAACAGAATAACATTTTTGTTTTTTTGTAGTTCATTATCAATTTATAATTTTTGAACCATGACTCATTACTGGTGAAGTCACATCATAGCTGTTTCTCAAGAGCAGTGGGGGTCAGAGCTATTAGAAAAGATAACCGTATCATCTGTGTAGAGGAGGATACGGCACTGACTGGCTAGGGGGACGCAATTCAGAAATAGGTTAAAGAAGAGTAGGCCCAGTATTGACACCTGTGGAATGCCTGAGCACACAGGCTTGGTGTCAGAGAGAAAGGTATCTATCCTGATTTGCTGTGAATGGCAGTGTAGGTAGTTGCAGAACCATGCAGCCGCCTCTGGGGCAAGGCCTATGGCAGTGAGTTGGTCAACTAGGAGGGCATGGTTGACCATGTCAAAGGCCTTTGTTAGGTCAGTATAGATAATCCTGACTAGCTGGCCAAGACTGAGGGATTTGTGGATGAAGCCTGTGTATTCCAGGAGGGCTGTAGTGGTGCTATGCCCACCCCTAAAGCCATGTTGCTCTGCGCATAGTAGCATGTGCTTGTCCAGATAATCGACAAGTTGGTTGGCAACGATTCGTTCAAAGGCCTTCGAGAGTGGTGGTAGTATAGAGATGGGTCTATAGTTCCTGGGGAGGGCATGATCCACATTCTTGTACACAGGGGTGACTACTGCAGCTTTCCATTTTTGGGGGAATACTGCGAGACAGAATGACAGGTTAAAGATATGGGTGAGAGGGGACAGGATTTCTTCGCGTGAGAGCGAGATCAGTTTCAGGTCAAGGTTATCCCCACTGAAACTCCCCTTCCCAAGCAGTTTACGCAGATATTTCCTGGTTTCTCAGAAGGTAATATTCTTGAATCGAAAGGGGGGATGCGATGGGGATTGCATGGGTGCAGCAGGGATGGTGGGGGAGAAGAAGTCGGCGGGGAGAACGTGCTGCAAGTTGGTGAAGACATTGTTAAAGGTGTTAGCGATAGATTTAGGGTCAAGGATGGGGGGGCCATCAATGCAGAGCATGGTAGGCGCCATTTTGGGTACTCGCCCAGTCACCTCATTTAGGTTAGCCCAGAATTTGCACCCGTCATTCCAGTTCTTGGTTAGGGCATCTTTATAGTATATGTTTTTGGCTCATCAGATGGTCCTGGTACAGTTGTTCCTCACACATTTGTAGTTCTGGATATCAGACTGCTTGCCAGTGGCCTTAGCTATATCCTAGAGGTGGTCTCTATTTTTTGTTAGTTCAAGGGTATCAGGGCTCATCCAGGGGTTAAAGTAGCCTTTGATCTTCCACTTTTTTATGGGATCATGGGTGTCACCGATTGTATTGAAGAGGAGGATGAAATCGTTGATCATGTCATCAACGTCGGAAGGCTCAAAAACCGAGGACCAGTCAGCATTGATCCATTTTGAAGTGGTCAGCTTGACCAGGTTTGAGAACCCTGCCAGTGATTGTTCTAGGAGGTCATTTGGATAAATTATTAGCCCAACTGAACATGACAGGGGAGTGGTCACTGATGTCGTCTGGGAGGACAGAGGCATTAGAGGCATGCTCGGGTTAGTTGGTGAGCACCCAGTCAATCAAAGTACTAGTGCACGTCCCGTAGTTAGTCCTAGTGGGTGTGTCAATGAGCTGGCTAAAGTGGATAGCCTGAATTACATCCTTGAATTGGTTAGCTTCAGGGGCAAGCCAATTAATATTGAAATCACCTAAGAGTATAACCTCAGAGCTTAGGATTAGACTTCCAGGACAGTCTATGATGGCGTGGAGACCTTGGGCAGAGTTCTTTGGGGGGATGTAGACAGATAGAATTGTGGCAGTTTTGTTGTGGGCCCCAAGAAGAACCTTAATGGCAAGGGCCTGGGTGAACAACCCTAGGCTGCGTAAATTCAGGACTATGCCCTGAAGGCTGTCCTTAAGGTAGATTGCACAGCTGCCACCTCTTTTAGATTTACGATTTTGCCTAAAGATCGAATAGCCCGGCAGACTGATGGCTCCATCGGGGATCTTGGGAGTGAGCCATGTCTCTACCACAGACAGTACGTCTGGATTATGTAGGGCTACCCAGGTTTGAAGGTTGTCAAACTTTGCTGTCAGGCTGTGGCTGTTTAGTGACGCAAAGGTTAAGGTGCCTGGTTTCGGTGCACTCAACCCCTGATATAGAGGGGGGCCGGGATTAGGGTGGGTGTTGCCTGAGAGCAGTAGTAACAGCAGTACCAATCTGACCAGGTAACTTTTAAAGTGTTTAAGGTTAACTTTTTGCTGCCTTTGTGGATTCATTTGAGCTGCATGCTTATCAGCGAAAATGGACAGTTTAGGCAGGACTGTGGGAGGGGGAAGCCCTGGCTGAGCTGGATGTGTTCTGGGCCAGGTAGGCCAGGGTGTGTTGTTAGGTATGCAATTGGCACATGGGCCACAACTATGAACAGATGTTATTGTGCTGTAGATGTTGCCATAGGGGTTCTCCGTGATAAGAGGGTCAGCTGATTTAGGGTCATTCAGTGGCTGCAAACAGAGATTGGGCAGGATTATAAGAATTAGCATTAGTCTGGTTGCCATGTCCAAGATTGGAAAAGGGTGGTGGCACAGCAAGAAGGGTCTTGGGAGGGGGAGGAAAGTAAAAGAGATTAAGATGTGATGGAGCTAGGAGGGTGTCCTGGCCTTATAGGCTGCCGTGTACCCTTACAGTTTGGAGGTGACCTAAAAAGGAAGATGTCTTTAAGGGGAGGAAAGGACAAGTGTTAGGCCTAATAGCTGCACTCTGTATCTTTAAGTGGAGTTGCAATATTAGTGTTAAGGAAGGATGAAGATTGCATAGGGGTGGTGCTGAGGGGAGGGAGAGTATTTAATAAAGGCTGGAAGGTTGGGTGGGTGGTGTAAAATTCAAGCAGGAAAGAGACAGTAGGAGAGAAAGTGAAGCAGAAATTGGATTAGTTGCAGGGCAAAGCTTACAACTGGGACCCAAATGAAATCTAGTCTAAACATAAAAAACTGTATCATTTTAAACTTTGTTTCTGATCCAGGGTAGATTACCACTGGACCTTAAAACAAAGAGAGCTGTAATACTTTAAAATCTACAAACCTGCGGCCTAAAAGAACTTGCACTTCAAACTACCCTTGGAGTGCAAAACTGCTGTAAATAGGCTTAGGTTCACATTTAAATTAGGATTCACAGGACAATTTGGAGAGGTTTAACCAGTACCACAGCCAGTATGTGACATTAGCTTAAAGTCCAGAAGGAGACGGAATAGCAAAGAAATTAAAGAACTGCAGCAGCCTATCAGCAGGCAGAGCCGATGGTTCTGGCCAGTCAAGTTGCAGCAGCATACCTTCAGACTGGTGATCAGCGGGCAGTACTGCAAGGAAGGCAGCCAGGGGATAGAAGAGGCACGCCCGGCTGCTTGCTGCAGCAGAGGCACCCGTGTCAAGAGTGAAGCTTCGGTCTGGTGATCAGTGGGCAGTACAGCAAGGAAGGCTGCCGGTGGACAGAAGAGGCCCACCCGGCCGCTTACAGCAGCAGAGGCACCCATGTCAAGGGTGAAGCTTCGGTCTGGTGATCGGCAGGCAGTACAGTGAGGAAGGCTGCTGGCGGACAGAAGAGGCCCGCCCGGCTACTTGCAGCAGCAGAGGCACCCGTGTCAAGGGTGAAGTTTCGGTCTTGTGATCGGCAGGCAGTACAGCAAGGAAGGCAGAAGGTGGACAGAAGAGGCCCGCATAGCTGCTTGCTGCAGCAGAGGCACCCGTGTCAAGGGTGAAGCTTTGGTCTGGAGATCGGTGGGCAGTACAGCGAGGAAGGCAGCTGGCGGACAGAACAGGCCCGCCTGGCTGCTTGCAGCAGCAAAGGCACCTGTGTCAAGGGTGAAGCCTGCTATGTGATTAACTGAGTTCAGAATGGAAGGTGTAGTCTCTGTCCCTGGGGTGAAAAAGTCTCCATACATTAGTGAGGTCTTGATCCGGCATCAGTTGTTGTAGGGCTCTACCACTCCTGACATGGACTTCCTTCCCAGTATCATTCCTGTCCAGGCAGGGGACCAGTGTCAGGTTGAAGTCCCTGCCAATGAGTAGGGGGCAGTTGGCGGGCATGAAGGCATTAAGAGTCTCAGCAAGAGCATGAAAGAACTGGGGATTATCTACGTTAGGGGCGCATACATTGCATAAGGTATGGGGTCCAGAAGGGGTACCATAAGTGGCCACTACCCATCTGCCATCCAGTTCATCAGAGTCAGCCAGGGTCCATTGTAGTGATTTATGAAGGAGGATAATTATCTCTTGTTTCCTAGTACAGGCACCAGAGTGAACCTCCTGACCCACCCAATCTTTCAACATCATAGCATGGTCACTCTTGGTCAATTTGGTCTCTTGGAGGAAGGCCACCCTGGATTTCAAATATTTCAGATGGGAGAGAACTTTTTTCCTCTATATAGGGGAGTTCAAGCCCCAAATATTCCAGGCATGGAAAATCACCTACTGGGTCATAATGTCAGCAATAGCGCATTTGACATTGGCATAAGCCAACCGCACAGTGCAGAGTATTGCTACTGGCGCTGTACCGCATATACTGTCTGGCGGTATTGCACCAGTAGCACTTTTTCAGGCAGAGCATAAGATGTCTGCTGGGAGCAGGTTCCAATGAGCAGCTGCGGTGGCTCAGAGGACTGAGCCACAGTAGTAGAAACCCAGGCACTGCGTCTGGGACCAGGTTTGATTCCCGTTCCCAGAAATGTTATTTTTTCATGACTTGTGCACTCCCCGAGTTGGACCCCCCCGGAGTTGAGAATCTTTAGTGGAGGAGGTCTGGGGGGGGCACAGCCTCCCATAATGGGGGGTGCTGGGGACACAGACCCCACAGAAACAAGGCGTATGCCTCATGGCAGAAATTGTGTCATGACAGGTGATTTTGCCATGCGGCATAATGTCTTGCGACATTATGACCCCATGCTGAAAAATCGTTTCTGCCATATTCCCCTAGGGAAAGGATAGTGCAGTCCTAACCCATATTTAATCCCTAACTAGTGTCGTAGGAGTATGGGGCCACTGTTCCTATGGGGGGGAAGAACTGGCCAGTGTGAAGGGCCATCCTGCCCTTACCTGTACTGGTCCTACAAAATGCAAAATGAACAAACAAGAACTATAGGTGGAGCAGTCAGGACAAATAGTACAATCCCTTGATTTAGCTGCCACCCAGAGCTAAAGGGTGTACTGAGTCCTTCTACAGCTTCATTAAAAGCTGAAGCCATATAAGGGAGTATTCGACAATGATTATTAACCATTGTGCAACCTGCCAACTGGACGGGGGGTGGGGTTGTGGTTTGTGGCCCTTAAGGGGTCACGATGGAAATCACGGTGTAGGTGCAGGGAGGGGGAGGGCATTAACTATCCCCATGCTCTGTCCCTTGGGGTAGTATAGAGGAGGGGGGGAGTATCCCCAGTCATTCAATCAACTGTTCCCTCCTAGTACTAAGGGAAGATATAAGAGCTTGCAAGGGGGGTTAACAGTGGGGGAGCAAAGGGAACGAGAGTGTGGGGGAGTTTATGGTCAGTACACCCAGGAGCAGTGTAGTACATTAACATCTGTGGTCAGTACCGCTAATACTCTGCCTCCTCCCTTCTCACAACATTTAAACAGTCATTCTTACATTTACAAACTACTATTTTGTATATTTTACAAATATCCTAAAAAGAGAAGTGTCGGGGGGGAAGAAGCAACACCAGCCAGAAGGACTCACTGGCACTGAGCTCCCAACTCTACACGGGTGTGGCTGCCAAGGTAATTAAACTACCTCAGAAGAACAGCACCCTTATGAGGGGGTTAGCCCATCAACATGCTATGCACATCAACTGCCCCCACCCACCCTGGCTTGTCATTGTTCTTTATAGGTACTTCCTTATGACATCAATTCCTGCTTTCCTTAACCTAAGTCCCCACTTTGCCATTAGCAGGTTATACCTGCCAACCACTAGAGGGACCCTTACTACCCACTCTGCACACACTATCTATCCCCATCCCTACTACTTCCTAGATCCCTCCAAACCTCCTAAGCCACTCCAATCCACCCCCCCCCCAGCCCCTTCTCTGACTTGGGACTGCGTGGTTGAACTGACCCCCAGTGACCACTAGGAGTCACTATTTCTCACCCAATTTTCAACTCTAACCCAACCTTTTCTAGGTCCCAGAACATGGATTTACTTCCCTCACCCAGGCACCTCACCAGCTGCCCTTGCTGAGACGTGAACCTTGCACCCCACCCACCGGAGTCCGTGTCGCTACCACTAATCCAAAGTGATAATTACATTTCTTAGAAGTCCATTTAGAAACTTCCACTTAATTCCCAGCTAACACCAAATTTGCCATGTTAGACCACCTCCTCCTAAAATGCCTCCCCCTCATTTACCTTCTAGTACCCTCGTGCCTCCAGCCAGCCATCCCCCCTGGATCTCTGGTTCCAGCACTGGCAGTTCCCCTAGACATGGCTCACACAAACCCCACAATTACCAGGCCTACTGGCCAAAAACACCCATTCTCCATGCTCCACCACACCACCTTTCCTGGCCACCTCTGGCAGCTTATCGCTCTCACCCTACCATCCTGCCAATCCCTACCCATTCCCTGCTCACCCAAGGTCCCCCCCTCAGCCCCCCATACACGTAGGAAACACATACATCACCACGTCCTGCCCAGAGCTGTGATCCTCCTTCTACTCCTAACAGGCAACATACATCCTAACCCAGGCCCCTTCCTGACCTGCCCATCAGGTGGGCCCTCTGGTCTGAGGATTGCCTCCATGAATATATGCAGCATCTTGAAAAAACTTGACACCCTCCAATGCTGGGTCATACTGCACAAACCTGACATCATTGCACTGGTGGAAACCTGGCTATCAAAATCCACTCCTGACTCCTTCATCGCCCTCCCTGGCTATACCCTATACCGGGAGGATCGGGTAGGCAAACGCGGAGGTGGCTGTGCGATCTATATAAGGGATTCTCTCACTGGTCAAGCACTCCCTGCCCTGGCCCTGGCAGGTGGGGCACAGGTCCTCACCCTTAAACTCACTCCAGACCCCTCTAGGGGCCCCCTGTATTTCACCTCTGCCTACTTTCCACCTAAGAACCAAAACCCAGTTACATCATCTTTAATTGACTATCTTACCACCATCCCACATAGGGCTGATCAAGTCCTTGTGGGTGACCTCAATGTTAACTGGCTCAGCCCCACCTCCACCATCACCCGGGACTCCTTTGCTGCCATTGATATGACATAGCTAGTCTCCAAACCCACAAGAGTAAACCCTAAGAGAGGTACCAGCTCCCTCCTTGATGTCATCATCACCAACCGCCCCAAAAAAGTCCTGGACATCCAAATCCTCTCTGACTCACTCAGCGACCATTCCCCAACCATATTCCATTGGGTGACCACCCTGCCAAAACCCACCGCCCAGCACACGCCTTGCTGGCATCTCAAACCTGGCGGGCTGAAGAACCTCAGGCAATTTCTGGTCCAAACAAACTGGTCGCCCATTCACCATGCTCCAGATATAGACACTGCCCTCGCCTTTTTTTCCCATACATTTAATACAGCTTGCGACCTCTTTGCACCCCTCACAGCTACCAAAACCAAAAAACATAAAGTGCCCTGGATTACCCCTGCCCTATTACAGTTACTTAGACATAGGGATAACCTGTGGCACCTCACAACAGAAACAGGCCGGATGGCTGATAGACAGGCCTACAACGCCACTCGGAACAAGTGCACCTGGGCAGTCCGAAAAGCCAAGGCCGACTACTATCAAGCCACCCTCACCTCCTCTTGGGGGTGTGCCTGAACCTTTTGGGACAACATCAAACAATTGAACGGGAGCACACGCTCCCCTCCCCCATCACATCTCAATATTGGTGGCACCAACATTACTGACCCAATAGGCATCGCAAATCACCTCAACTCCTCCTTCACGGACCTCAGCCCTATCCTCCCCAGTAACTTCTTCGACCCACCACCCTCCCTACTGACCCCAGATCTCCGGCACCCTAGCTTTCTACCCAGAGTAACTACCCTCGAAGCTAGACCCCAACTGATCCGTGCGCTAAAGAGCAATAGTCCCGCAACACCACCGTGGGACTCCCACCATTCTCTGGCGCCAGACTGGACCAGTTCCTTGTCCCACTTACCAGCCTTCTCAATAAATCCTTCTGCCTGGGCAGTTCCTCACAGCGTGGAAAACGGCCATTGTCACTCCCATCCACAAAGGGGGTGATAGGTCCTCAGCCGGGAACTACCGGCCTATCTCTATACTCCCTCCCCTTTCCAAAGCCCTTGAAAAACTGGTCACTATACAGATTACTGAGTACCTGACTAAATACAACATCCTTTGCCCTGAACAGCATGGTTTCCGGGCAGGACACAGCACAGGCACAGCACTAGTGGAGTTCTCAACATTCCTACACACATCCCTGGACTCTGGCTCCCTATCTGGGGCAGTGTTCATCGACCTTTCCAAGGTGTTCGACACTGTTTCCCACCCCCTCCTACTGGGTGCACTCCACCAGGCTGGCTTAGCTACTGGGCCACTCGCCTGGTGCACCAGCTATCTATCGGCCCTCTCCCAATGTGTCAAAATTAATGGAACACTATCAAAATCATGTCCCATCTGATCAGGGGTTCCTCAGGACTCCATCCTGGGACCTCTACTCTTCTCGCTCTACCTTAACACTCTGCCAAGTGAATGCACCGGAAATAGGCTGCTATATGCAGACGATGCTGTCATCTTTGCCTCCCACCGCAACCCTACCTCCCTTCAGAAATCCCTGCAGCTCTTGTATACTGATGCAGAAACCTGGTTCACAAAGCATAGACTGATCATAAATCTCAAAAAAACGAAAACAATGCTCTTTGCCCACCCCCAAAACAAAGCCAGCAATTTTCCACTCCACATCCTCCCTGGCTCCAAAAAACCGCTAGAGCAAGTACACTCGCTCAAGTACTTTGGGGTCACCTTTGACTCAGCCCTCAACTACCATACCCACATTGACACCCTTGCCTCAGCAGCCAATATGCGGCTAGGTATCTTATACCCGACTACAAAGCTCTCTCCCGCTGCCTTCCCGACTTGCGGTAACATCCTCTATATTATCCCTGGTAGACTATGGACTCCCAGTCTACAGGGGCTGCCGACACAACTGCAGTCAACAAATCTGCCTGTTACTTAACAAGGCATGCAGACTAATCACTGGGGCCCCTAGGTTTTACATATCCATGCCAGCTGTACGGGCTGGCAACATTGCTGAACCTAGATGAACGATCATGCTACCAAACATGCCTATAGCAAAAAACTCTCCTAGGACTGTCCCCCAGGGCTGACAGCCTCCTCCCATAGCTAAACCCCTGGTCTGTACATGGACTTCCCACAAGACCACCTTCCAGACACCAAGAGCCAGGATCTCCCATGGTCAGAGGTCCTTCCCCCATAGAGCCCCTTCCTGGTTCAACTCGCTCCCTCTCCACGTCACAGATGTCCCTACGATCTCCAAATTCAAAATTACACTCAGAAGTGAACTGTTCAACACATGAAATTGCACCTGTATAATCTGAGGCGCTACCCACTGTGCCCTGACAATGCCCACTGGGCAGCATCCAAACCGCACCACTCCATACTTATACCACGATGGACTGTACAGTAATTATTCCCTGATGCCTGGCCTTTCCCCATGCGAGTACGTATCTCCTCTGGCAAAATTACCACTGCTCGGCCGACTGCTCAAACTGCAGTACTGCTATATGTTACTATGTTACTGTAACCTGGCTTAAATTGCTCTGTTGACTTCGCCTCTGGCAGTGTTACTATGTGCTGCTGTAACCTGGTTAATTTGCCACTGCTCCTGACTGCTCTTACCATTATATACTGCTGTAACCTGTTAAATTACCACTGCTCTACTGACTGCTCCATTTGCAGTCCCTTTGGTGCCACAAAAACCAATCTGGCCTCTCTGTAATATCGGTCCAATCACCGATTGATTGATGTACCCATATCCTGTAACCATAAGTGAGTTTTTGTATTTTGTATTTACTGCTGTACTCATCATGTTCTTCACAAACGTGTATGTTAATTCCATGTAACCTACATCCTGTAACATGAATGTCTGTACTGTATTTGTCCTCTTTGTGATGAGGTACCTTTGAAAATGAGCCCCTGGCTCAAAGGTTGTAAACCAATGTGCAAATAAATAAATAAATAAATAAAATATAGTCCTGTATATCCAAGGTCAGAGAACAGGCACAGAGGGGAGCTGCTGTAAACCAACCCCATGCTTCTTCTCTCCCTCATACCCCTTTATTCCACCCCATCAATTACTCCCATCAGTGACACAAAACCTGATAGGCACTTATTTGTAAAAGATGACCACACAGGGAGCACGCTGCGGGGTTCCTTCTTTCCTTCATCTTCTACCGAGTGCTGCAACATTCCTGGGAGAGGGCCCAAGTCTGCGGGTGAGATTGCAGAATCACCGAGCAGCAAGGCAATGTCTGTGGTGGCTGCCCTGGATCGTTGTACCTCCTCAATCTCTTGTTCCTGGGGCTCAGGAGCAGATAAGTCCATCTCAGTGAGGAGCTCATCATTCAGAGTCAGAGATTGCAGGGCATGTGGGGAAAAATGATTCTACGAGAAGTAGGGACTGGTGTACTCCAAGTCCTGGGTCCCCTCTCACTGGGTGGACATTTCAGGAGGATACAAAGGTTCTGCCGCCCACACTCTGTCCTGTGGGTATTCCCATCTAGTATGGGAGGCAGATGGTGGTTTCTTGCAACCTTTGGGAGGGTGAGGCTCCAGTTCTCTGTGGGGTCCATTGGGTTTATTAGCCCCTTCTGATGAGGTGTGCTGGTCCGGTTTCAGAGGAGATCTATGGTCCAAATAGGCACTATGTGGTAGAACAGGTGGGCTCTGAGTAGGGCTGTGGCTCTGGTTGTTGGAGGGGGGCCAGGTTGCTTTGATAAAGTCTGTGGCAGCCTCCAGTGTATAGAACTGGTATGGGGACCCATCATGTGTTATTTTCAGGAGAGCAGGGTACAACAGAGTGAAAGGCACCTGCAGGTCATGGAGCCTTCATTGTGCATCTGTATAGACCTTTCTTCTAGCCGTCAACTCCCTTGAGTAATCCTGGAAAATCATTATGCAGTGTCCACGCCAGTCCAGGGCTCCCAGTTCTCTGGCCCTGGCTTGTATGGCTTCCTTTTCAGTGAAGTTGAGGATCCATGCTAGAATGGGTCCCGGCCTTTCTCTGGTGGCAGGCTTCTGCTGCAGCAAGCAGTGCACACGTTCAATAATAATTCTAGTAGTAGGCAGTAGCCACCGGAGCTCCAGGAGGGCTTGTTGGAGGAAGGCCACAGTCCTGCCTTCATCACATCCCTCTGGGAAGCCCAGGAGCAGCAGGTTGTTGCAGTAGCTCCTGTTCTCCATGTCGTCCATTTCATCTTGCAAGAGTTTAATTCAGGCTGTCTGCTCCCGCATGGTCGTGCAGTGACCCTACAGAGCCTCCCCATGTGAATCTACCTTCTGCTCCATGTGTCCCATCCTAGCATCAAGTTGATGCAGTGTGCCAGCCATGCTGTTGGTAGCCACAGTTAGAGCCTCAATCTGGCTCATTATGTATGTAAACATATCCCGTACCAAGGGCTCTCCTCCTCCCTTGGATTTGTGCACCATGCGTCTAAGATTCAGCAGTGCTCTGGGCCCAAAAGCAGTTTAGAGATGAATCCCATGACGGATTATTCCAGCAAACGAACAGCAGATAAAGTGAGACTTTAAATAGCTTCCAATCACAGTTGGTGTAACTAGCTCTTCTGTGGATCAGGTATAAATTGAAGACTTAACTCCGGGTCAGCAGCTTGAAAAGATTAGGTCTCCATTTTGTTTGCTGGCTAAGCCATGCCCCCAACGTAAGTCTTTTTCAATGTTATTGGTCACTATACGTCATGTATTTTGAGCAATAGAGCACTTTTGTTATAATAGAATATATTTTATATCGTAATCCTTGGTTTGGGTCCTTTTATTCCTTTTTGGCTGCTATGACTAATTAAGCATCAAACCTGTTCCTGGTGCGGCTGTCCATTTGAACTGTTTCTTTGCCATGTCTGTTGGATAACTATCCCTTTCATTTGGAATAAATGTGACCATCTTGCAGAATATGGGGCTGTGATGCCTTGTTTGTAGATTCCCCTTTCACCATTTCTATAACTAAGCTCACAAAATGATTTACGTGGTTGCCTTACTGTCCATTATTGATATGCTAATAAATAGCTGTTATCTTGAAATACAAATGTATAATGTATGGACAGTGTCTATTAAGCCCTGTTTTCAATTAGTTTGCAACCTAATAATCCCATTGTTATGACATCAGTATGCTGTAAACCTTGCTTAACTATGTCATAATGATGGGATTACAGGATAGAATCTCGCCACCTGTCAAAATTCTTGGAAAAGAAAGGTGATCTGCTGCTTGGACATTCATTCAAAACACACACATTCCATTCAGAGAGTTACAGACCAGCTGCAGTATAGATCACAATGGCTTATTTTAGCACTTCAGTTTCTCAACATTCAAATCAGGAGGCATTCCTAGCCAAGCAGGAGAACAAATGCATATTAAAAAAACTATATTTTTTTCCCCACAGTGGCTAGTTTTTCCATTCACTATAAAATACAATGCCTGAGTAACGGTGGTCAACCACGGATGTAATCACCTCTCACGGTTGCCATTCCAACTGTAAACCTCTTGAGCTATGTTCTCGAAACATAGAAACATGGAAGTTAATGGCAGATAAGGACCATAAGGCCCAACCAGTCTGCCCATTTGTTCTACCTTACGAATGTGCCATAGGCCATTACTCTGTCAATGGCCTATCTATTCATACTCATCTGTACTGCTATTGTTGTATTGCTTGAGGTTTACGTGGTTGTCCTGGCAACTGCTTGAGGTGATTACATCATGGTTAACCACTGTTACTCAGGCATTATGCTCTATGTAATTGAAACAAAGCTGTATGTGTCTTTCATTAAAAACATGCAAAACTGCAAGTCATTTCAAGAGCTATTGATAATGTAGATTCAACATTAATAGATGATCAAGCTCACCGCTATTTAAGTGTGCAGCTGCTAGAGCTGCCTTTGGTGGTGCAAAACTTGACCATGTGTTCTCATTTGAATTTATGGGACCAAAGGCTCCTAAAAATGACTTTAGTGTTTGCTTTTGTTGGTAAGAATGATACAGTATTCCTCTTTTGTTTAGCATTAATAAATGTGCTAGTACATTATGCTTGTGTATACAAAAACAGTGGCTTGCAAACTGCCTTTTCATCCTGTGCCCTTTGAACTACGCCCGCCCCACCCACACACACAGACACACTTTTCCCCATGTTCTGGTGCCCATGATTAAACTACAAAACTTTATTTTAACCATGGGAAGATGGTTATGGAGATCATGTAAGGTTCAGGGATGGAAATCCATTTGGGGCATTGGGTATAAATGTAACTGACATTAACCTATAAGTTAAGGAAACACATTTTTCAACAAAAGTCTCTTTTTGCCCTACCATAATGCATCCATCTATCAAAGTATATTTATTAATTTATTTATTTATGTATTTTTTGTTGACCAGGAAAGGGAGATTAGACAATACCACTTCTTTCAGGAAGGGGGCAGGGGCATATACAAATGCAAACCAACTGAAATTGAAGCTGATTAAGCTTTTGGTGACATTTTAGTGAGTGGTGGAAAGTTAGCGAGGTCATTGGGGAGCTTTTTGATAAGTGCCATGAGGTTTCTTTTTTTTCCCCCATTAAGGTTTTATCTGTCTGAGACAGACCAGGTAGCTGCTCTGCCTTGTTCCTTGGCACCGTTGACTGCCCATGCCTCCTGCCCTGGGGGGTTTTAGGTTCCCCCATGGATTCCCCCTGCGATGGGGCCAGGGAGGGGAAGACCATCCTCCCCCAATGTACTCACTTCCAGAAGTCACTTTCTGACTGGAGTGGCAGGGCGGGTTGCTGTACCATGGTTGGGGCTTCACAAAGCCATAGTTCCTCCCATTGTTTTTCTCCCAAGTTCTGGAACCATGGTGGTATGGAGGACACTTGCGTGTTGAAGCATGCATGCATTCCAGAGCCACGGCTTCTTTCAGCTTCCCCTGACCTAAGTCTGTCTTCTGAGCATTGGGGTACTGCCAGGCCTCCACCTGGTGGCAGCCAAGAGCCGGGCTGACCCACCACCTCAGTCTGGGACAGGAGATCTGCCAGGTGGCTGCTTGATTCTCTCCCAGCCTCCCTGCTGACCCCCAGAAACCTGAGCTCGTTCCTGAACTTTGGTCACTGACAGTGCCTCAGCCTTCTGTACCACTAGGCAGGCGTGCCACAGGATCTTTACCATCTATTTGAATGACCACCAGAAAAGGCAGACTGGACCTTGGTTTAATGTCTTATCCAAAGGATGGGTAGTTTCAAAAGAAATAGCTTATCTGTTCAGATCATATGAATCTAGACATGGATATCACAACCAGCCCCTTCAGAACAAAGAGCCCTTAACAAATCGTATACCAACAAAAAATATAGTAGTTAAACAAACTAATAAGATGGAGCAATACTATGATTGTGGATAGAGAACAGTATAAGGAGCAAGTGCTGGATTTACTAGGTAATGAAGAGAACTATGGAATGCTGCCACAGAACCCTACCAATATCTTTCAGAGGGAAATGCAGAGACTTTTGGAAAGGGCAGTAATGGAAGGTTATATTATCTGAATACATGCTGACAAATAACCCTACTATCCACATGCTCTATTCTGTGCCAAAGGTACTTCCAAACTTAGAAAGACCACTAGGTCACTGTATTATCTCTAAGGTAGGTTCTATCACTAACAACTTTCAGACTTCATTGATTTAGTTTTAAAAAAGTGTATTTGTAGGTTGGGAACCTACCTTAGAGACACATAGATACGTAGATACATAGACAGTGTCAGCCCATTTGAGCTTGTAAGTTCACTTTATGTTTTCCTAAAAGTCTGTTGCCTCTAACCCCTGACCTCCAGAATTCCTTTATGTCTATCCCATGCATTCTTAAATCCCGTGATTGTTTCAGCCCCCACCACTTCCTCTGGCAGGGTATTCCCCTTGTCCACCACCCATTCTGTGAAGAAATTCTTCCTCACGTTTTCTCTGAATCGTCCTCCCTCCAACTTCATCCCATGCCCTCTAGTCCTGGAACATCTTTTTTGTTTAAAAATAGTGTATTCCTGCACCCTGTTCCTTCCTATAAGATACTTGTATGTTTCTATCATGTCCCCCTCTCTCCCTCCTCTCCTCCAGGGAGTACATATTCAATTCCTTCAACCTGTCCTCATAGGACTTGTGATGCAATCCATATACTATCTTTGTTGCCCTTCTCTGAACCTTCTCTACCCTGTCTATGTCCTTACGTAGATAAGGTCTCCAGAATTTTACACTGTACTACAGGTGGGGCCTCACTGGTGTCTTGTATAGTGGAATTATGACCTCCCTTTTCCTGCTGGTGATGCCCCTGCCTATGCATCCCAGCATCCTATTTGCTTTACCTGCTGCCTTGTCACACTGTTTCCCTACCTTGAGGTCATCAGAGATGATAACCCCAAAATCCCTTTGCTGCTTGGTGCATGCTAGATCCTTACCCCCAACTGATATATTGTGCCAGGGTTTTTGTGCCCCATATGCATTATCTTGCACTTCTTTGCATTGAATTTCAACTGCCAAACCCTTGACCATTCTTCAAGTTTCTGGAGGTCCCTTCTCATTCTGTCTACACCCTCTGGTGTGTCTACTCTGTTACAGAACTTTGTGTCATCAGCGAACAGAGAAATTCTGCCTTCTAGGTCCTGTGCAATGTCACTGATGAAGATGTTGAATAGGACTGGTCCCAGCACTGATCCCTGTGGTACCCCACTGGTCACTCTTCCCTCTGTGGAGTGACAGCCATTAACCACTACCTTCTGTGTCCTGCTGCCCAGCCAGTTACCTACCCTCCATACTACTGTCCCGCCCACACCCATATTCCCCAGTTTGTGTAATAGTCTTCTATGTGGCACAGTGTCAAAGGCCTTGCTGAAGTCCAGATTGGCCATGTCCACTGCCCTCCCCGATCCACCTCCCTAGTCACCTAGTTGAAAAATTCAACAAGGTTGGTCTGACATAACCTCCCCCTGGTGAAACCATGCTGCCTTGGATCCTGTAGTCCATTGACAAACAGATGTTCCACCAATCTATCCTTCAGTAGTGCTTCCATAATCTTCCCCACTATTGAGGTGAGGCTAACTGGTCTGTAGTTCCCCGCTTCCTCTTTGTTCCCACTTTTGTATAAGGGGACTACATCTGCTGTCCTCCAGTCTTTGGGTACCTCCCCTGTTTCCAGTGATCAGCTAAACAGGATTGCTAGAGGTTCAGTCACCACCTCTCTTAGTTCTTTAAGGACCCTGGGGTGCACCCCATCTGGTCCCATTGCTTTATCAACTCTTATTACTTCTAGTTCCTTCAGGACCCTTTCTCATGTAAAGGGACTTGTGTCCATTTCTGCACCATTCCCACCCTTTGTACTCCCTTCAGACCCATTACCATCTTCTTCCTCAGTAAAGACTGAGCAGAAATACCTGTTCAATATGTCAGTTTAATGTTGTCATCCTCCATGCGGCCCCCATCCTCCCCCTTCAGCCTCACTTGTCCCTCCCTTTGCCTTTCTTTTTTCACTTATGTACCTGTAAAAGGTTTTGTCCCCTCTACCCACTGATTTTGCAATGTGTTCTTCTGTCAGAGCTTTGGCTTCCCTTACTGTCCTCCTTGCCTCCCTTTGCTTCTCCTGGTACTTCTCCCTATCCCCTTCTGCCTGTGTCTTTTTGTATTGCCTGAATGCAATCTTTTTGGCTTTCACTTTCTCCTCTACCTCTTTGGAAAACCATAATGGCCTCCTCTTCCTTTTCCCCTTGCTAACCTGCTTAACGTATAATTCTGTTGCTCTTGTTATCCCCGTTTTAAATACTGCCCACTGTTCCTCAACCCCTGATTCCTGCCCCATTCCTCTTAATGCCTCTTTCACTCATCTCCCCATTTTCCCAATGTCTGCCCCCCCTAAAATCCAGGATACGTGTTTTTGTGTGGTTTGGTTCTGCTCCTTCTGTGATTTCAAACCACAATGACTGGTGGTCACTGTTCCCCAGGTGCTCCCCCATTGTTACCCCCATTACACTGTCCCTGTTTGTGAGCACAATGTCCAGTATTGCCTTCTGCCGAGTCGGTTCCATGACCAGTTGCTTGAGGAAGGCACCCTGAAGAAAGTCCAGGATAAATATGCTCCTAGTTGATGCTACTGCTGGGATGCTCCAGTCCACGTCTGGAATATTGAGGTCTCCAACCAGCACTATCTCACCCTTGTCTGCCATCCTTTGGATGGCTAGCACCAGCTCCCTATATGTTTCTTCCTCCTGGGCTGGTGGTCTATAGACCATACCTGTATGGATGGCTGGCCCCATTTTCCTTTCCAGCTTAACCCACAGTATCTCTCCCTCATTTTGTTCCTCCTGGATCTCTGTGGCCCTTATGTCATTTTTCACATACAGTGCCACTCCTTCTGGGTGTTCGGTCCAAATTCCATATTTTTATTTGGTAGTAGGAAAATCTATCATTCGGTATCAATGTAGAATTCTTATAAATGTCCATACATCATCCAGATGTGATTAGAACCAGCAGATACTGTATGTTTTGGAGTTAAAAACCATCAAAGATGATATACCGATATCATTCATATTGGAAGGTATTGAGTTTGTCCACACAATAATCAAACATACGCCTGCATGTTATTGCCAGTACTGTAATACAGTTAGGTCCATAGAACTAAGTAATAACAATACATACAGATGTGTACCTGGCATCTTCTGAACCTGATGCTTAACTCAACCAGAACTGTTCAACAATTCACCAGTTGCTTGTGGGATTCCTACAGTTAAAACACACAATCTAAATATCAATATATTTTTGCATGTCAGTTTGCAAATCATCCATTTCAGATTACTTTAGGATTGCACAGCCCTTTACAAATCCCTCTCAGGACTATAAACTGTATGGAATTTGATGACAGTATTTACTAGGGCTGGGAATCAGATTGGGCCAAACATTCAGGCCATTCAGGTTTAGCAGTGATCGGAAATGAACTTTCAAATCAGGTTTCGCTGCCAAACCTGAAAATCCCAACCAAGAAAAGCCAACTAGTCAGCAACACCACCAACTGTATTGTGATTGATGCAGGGAGGAGGTGGATCTGACAGGCAGCTAGGAGAGAGGACTGATGTGGGTGGGTGGCATGCAGTGAGGGAGAGGAGAATCAAGACTGACAGCTAGGAGTCAGGAGGTGGAGGACACTGATGTATGCATGTGCCTGTGGGGTGGGTGGGTGCTGATGAATGACAGACATACCTTTGTACATTTGAAGGTGGGTCCATCTTGTGCAACTGCGCATGCACAGGCTAGCTTTCTTTCTGTAAGTTGTCATTACTTCCACCTACTGCTTATTGTCACTGAATCACTCCTGCTCCATCTCGCACTCCACAGCTGAGCTATCCCTCTGAATTGGTAAGAAGTTACTTTTATTTTTGCTTTTGTACTCTGCAGGATGGGAGGGCAAACAGTCAGGGGAGGTCATATGACTGCACTAGTGGAAATCCAGTCATATCTTGTTTGGTTTGCCCACTCTGACCCTGCTGCTGGTAGGTATTCCATGACTGGAGTAGGCAGGATGATGCTGAAAAACAACTAACTGAAGCTTAAGCTAAACTTGGACTGACTTATCGAGTAAAACACTGCCTAATGCCAAAAGCCTGTTTGGCTCTCACCAGGGGTGTCTTACTTTCCTCCCTCAACTACAAGCTCATATCAGCTCATAAGGGGCAACAGACTTCTAGGAAAACATAAACTGAACTTACAAGCTCAAATTCTAGCTTTCTTTCTGTAAGTTGTCATTACATCTAGCCAGAAATAGTTGTACCAGGAAAGTACGGGATGCAAAGGCTGCCTATTATAGGGCTGAGCTCGACTCCTCCTGCCACAGTCCTGCCAAGTTCTGGAGCACCATTAAGGGTATAATAAGCCAAGACTCAAGCACCTCACTACCAATCCAAATGCATCACAGTGAGGGCATAATTTCAGACAGGCTGGAAATACTGGATGCATTCAATAACCACTTTACAACTGCTGGCCTTGCATTCGATTCCTCTCCAGCTAACCTGCTATGTGCACAATTAAGCTCCCAGTACACAGGGTCTCAGAGTCCGGTTTCCTCCTACTCCTTCAAACCAGTTCTGTTGAATCAAGTGGAGGATCTAATCTCGCAGTTGGATATCAAAAAAAGTGCAGGTGCAGACTCCCTTGACCCCTACTTTCTAAAGGTTGCAATACATACCCTTGCAGTTCCCTTAACACATCTAATCTGTCATTAATATCTGGTTCTATTCCTGCTATGTGGAAAACAGACCAAGTTTTTCCCCTATTGAAATCAGGGGACCCCATGGTGCTTAACAATTATAGACCAATATCTATCCTTCCAGTGCTATCCAAGCTGCTAGAAAAATTAGTGAGCATCCAGCTAAGAGAATACCTTGAAGAAACTAATCTTTTAAATCCAGCACAATCTGGTTTAGAGCTAGGCATAGTACTATTTCTGCACTGGCTAAAGTTACAAATGACTGGCAAACTGAATTGGATAAAAAATAGTGTTTGTGCTGTATTCCTAGATCTAAGCAAGGCATTTGACACGGTGGACCATGAACTGCTACTTTCCTCCTTGCATTCCATAGGCCTGGATCCATCCTCCCTTAGTTGGTTTAGGTGTTATCTCACGGGAAGGACACAACAAGTGAAAGCCGAAGGTGATCTTTCTCCACTAAAACCTCTTTTAAGAGGAGTTCCACAAGGTTCTATTCTGGGCCCTATCCTTTTTGCCATTTATATTAACAATATTGATTCAAATCTTACCAGAGCAACTGTTCACTTGTTTGCGGATGACACTGTTTTATATGTCAGCAACTCCTCGCCTGCTACAGCTTGTGAAATTCTACAAGCAGAATTTCTCTTATTACAACATCAACTTTTGAAAAAACTTTTTAAATGCAAAGAAACAAAAGCAATGCTGTTCTCCAACCAAAGCCGACAAGTCCCTCCTCACTAAACAACCTCTCCCAGCTATCCACTATCCTAGGAGAAAACCTGGACTATGTAGAAAATTCAAGTACTTGGGTGTGTGGATAGATAGTAGGCTTGATTACACAGTTCACATTGAAGAACTTCTAAAAGCTTCATAAGACTTGGTCTATTCTTTAGAATAAGGCACTTCCTAACCAGAGATTCCAAGATGAGGCTGGTTCAGGCCACATTTCTCTCAGTGCTTGACTATGCAGATTTTCTTTACAGTCACTGCCCCATCTCCTACTTAAGTAAATTGGACACGCTATACCACAGAGCACTAAGGTTCATTACAGATCTTCCACTTAACACTCATCACTGCTCTCTCTATGCTGCCGTTGGTTGGACGTCCCTACATCTCAGAAAAAACAGAAATGCTGCATTTTGGATTTACAGAGCATTGACTAAGAAGCTTCCTAACTATATTCTAGATTGCTTCACTCAGTCCAGAGCTAGTACCTATGCACTAAGAAGCCACAACTTCATCATGCTCAAGGTGCCTAAAGTCAACACCCGGCACGGGAGATCTGCTATCAGCTATACTCTAGCTATATCACGGAATACCTTACAAAAGACCCTGAAGTTGTTTAACTGGATATCATTAGCATCCTTCAAACATCTTTATCTAAGTCTCTTCCCAGATAAATGCAATTGCTTCTACAAGTTCTAATTTATCCACATTCCTAACCCTCTCCCTCTGTCAGACACCCTAATTTGGCAATCCACTTCCCTATAATTTATCTCCACTGATCTCCCTCTCAGGCAGCCTTCACATTATCACATTTCTGTTTCCGATTAATTTATCTCCACAGAATCACTCAACCCCTGGCTATACTCCTCACCCACTCACTCCTGGCCCCAACCTTAGCCCTTATCATTCCTACACACCTCTTTTACTAGCCCCAGCCCTGTCCTAGTCCCCAACCACTTCCTACCTTGTCACTCACCAAAGGCTGTGATCTCCACTCCTCAGTCGCTCAATCACTGTGTCTCCTTGTCTACATTGGCCTGCCCAGGAACCTTGGAAGTCCTGGGTGCCATGTGTTGATTGTATGTGATGATACCTCCATAGTTGATATGTATTGTATATATTAGAGTCTCTAGTCTGCTTTCATTGTCATACCTTGTACTGCTATGTTTAATTAAATTCTGCCTTTTTCTTACTGTATATATGTGTTTTGACTTATCTGTATATGTATCAATTATTAACCCTGACCTTATCAGGTCCATCTTGCAAATGAGCTGTGCTCAATGATGTTCGCCTGAATAAATAAAGATTTGATTGATTGATTGATTGATTGATTGATTGATTGATTGAAATGGGCAGACTGGGTGGGCCATAGGCCCTTATCTGCCGACACTGTCTATGTATCTATGTATCCTTTGTCAGTGCCTCCAAGTCAATGCTTTCCAGATGGGAGACCACTTACAATAAAATTTGTAGATTTGCTCTCTCCCTGAATTGTGCAACTCATTACTGTGAACATTATAGCTGCCTTGGTTGGCTATCTCCTTCAAGCCGTTGCCTATTTGCCCTATGCTGTTTCAATGACAAAACAATTAGGACGGGCACCCATGCCTCTATTGTGTCTTAGCTAAAGTTGTCTCACTAGTTCTGCCCCCTATGTTTAAATGACAAATCCCTTCTCGTTGTTCCCAGGACTTCTACCCTTATGGTGGAACAGGCTTTTGTGTTGCTGTGCCCAATCTTTGGAACTCCCTCCAACCCTCAGTCTAGTGCTCCTTCATCCACTCCCAATTTAGAAAATCCATGTGATTCACCTTATTTGCAGGTAGTCCTTATGTTTACCTGCCATAGGCTGATAATCGTACTGTCAGTGCTACAATACCTCAACTGAAACAGCTGGTATGTACTTTATCCATAGCTATTGCATTTGATTATGTATTTCCTTGTATTGTTTTCATTTATATTATGTTAATATTCCTTTTTCATACAGGTACTATTTTATCTCCTATTTTGTGTTATATTGGTTTATAGTGTAATACCTGTAACCTCTTAGTATTGAATTGTATTGTATTTCATTGTATTGTATTGCTTGTCTTGTAACCTCCTGGGTTGTACTTATTTGGTCAATAAAAGCTAATAAATAAATAAACACCGCAAAAGCAAGAACTGCTTTAATAAGAACTGCAACAACTATTTCTGTATAAATGGGTTGTGTAAAGTAAAAAACTAAGTTTGCCACCACTGCTAAGAAGAAGCAGGAAGGGACCTTTAGGCAGGCTATTTCCTATACTTTCTACTGTGAGAAATACAATCTGTTTGGCCCACAGCAAATAAATTATCCCTCTATAAATGCTGCAGAGGTGAAGTATGCAAGTGGCCCTCAAATCCAACAGCCCTACTGACTCACTTCTGGCCTAGGACCCCTCCCCGCCCCGGGAGAGTATCATCAACAGGGTTTCCCTTGTGTCCCAAGTGCTTGGGGTGGAGCACACTACAGACTGCCATTATCAGTGCACCAGAGCCAAAGGGAGCAAACTCTGAAAAATTGAACTCCAGGCTCAGAGACTATAATAGCTACAGCATTTGCTCCTTTATATTACATGGGGGGGCAACCTGTGCTTAGCCAACTAAGTCTTCTGAAAGAGACATCAGTGATTGGAGACCAGAGTTTTCGCCCTGAGAGTCCCTAAACCAGAACAGAAGGAGACACAGGAGGCTACACAATCAACTGTTTAAAAACAATTGTCCCACTGGTGTCTCAGCTGAGAGTAATTGCAGTTCCTCCACTGCGATTGCCAGCAGTGACAATGACAGTGATGAAGAGCTGCAGAGTATGGTACACAGACCTGTGCTGGTCCCCAACAGGGTCAGAATGGCCATAGTGTGAGTTGCCTCAGAAGCCCTAGAAGCTTTGCTTGTCAGAGTCTCCATACCAGCCCCTCCAGTGTAGACAGCTCCCATGTGAAGGATGACTTTATCTGAGCAGGGGAACTTCTATGGATTGTGGTCGTCGTCTGGATGTACTCTGGGCCACCTCATGAAATTGTGCCAGGTGGACTGCAAGTTGGTAAGGACAGTAAAGGAGATGTGAGGTTTCACCTATCCTCACCTACCCATCTGGACTTGGAGAAAGGTGGAGGAGCATAGAAACTTATGGCTCCTGGACCAGGCCTTCATAAAGAACAGCAGCGGAGACCTGGGACAATTCAAACTGGAAACAACAGCTAGAGAAACAGATGCCAAGCTGCAATTAAATACTGATGCAGTCCAAACTAAAAAAATATAGCTCAGGCATAACTGGAACTTTAAAGACCCAAAAATGATTAAGTGTCTGATTCAAAACCACTTTATTTGTCAAAAACTACTACTCCACAAAATGCTAAATGTTTTTGAGACCCTCCTGAGCTCTTTCTCAAGGCATCCAGAAGTTGAAAGTGGTACTCACATGGGTGGATGGGACATTGGCTACCAAAATTGAAACTGTACAGCGGGCAGGTGGTACCCTAATCAGCAAGCCCCATCGGGTACATCACTAGTGAACTGCCTCAAGAGTGAGGGCAATTAATGACTGACTCATAGGATAAATGGGACCCTCACACTTTGCTATTGGGTTTTTAATTTTTGTCTTTCAGGAGCTCCTAGAGGGATTGAGACTATCAGCCATTTTCTCCTGCTACTACCTCATGCTACCATCTTTGCGCTAGAGCTTCAGTGTGGGAGGAGTGACCAGACTGAATCAGGCACAGGACCTGAGCAGGCACGCTATGTTGTTTGTTGTTCCTTTTTAATTGTGTTTTGCATTTAAAAATGTCAATAGGGGCATCACCTATACTTATCACATGTTTATCAAACTGTGTACTTTTCCCAGTAGCCTTTACTGGGGATGGGTGTGGGGTGGGGGTATTAGGAAACCTGGCTTTACTATGGTACCCCTTTGTGAGGGACTAGCATAGGTATTGTTCACCACTAAGTAAGTCTAGTGTAGCTAGGTAAAGGCCAGGCCCAATGATCTGCAGTGGTACTGAGCTTGGTTTTGAGACACAGCCAGTGCTGTTAGTAGCTGGTTCTTAGGTTCATAGCTAAAGTACAAGTCTGGAGGTCAAAGAACCTATAGTGACTTGCCACTTATCAGTGGTACTGACTGCATTTTGGTGGTGCCTTGGGGCCTTGTTTTAGGCGGTAAATAGCAATGTACCCCTACAGCCCTGAGGGGAGATGAGAGGAGGTTCCCAGTTCACTGCACTTGGGGTGAACATGGGGTTAAGGTGCTCGGTTCATGCCCATTGTGGCTTGTTGTGCACTGCTGTATCTACTTCAGGACCTGTATGACAGTGATTCTTGATTCACACACCAGTGAATAGCAGTTCACCAACTCCCCTGGTGGGGGGGTGGTGGTGGTGGTGCTGGTCCATGCCATATTGGGATCCCATGTTGTTGTGGTAAGGGTTAATGTATTCCCATGCAACAATTGGGAGACCTTACTGTGCTAGAATAGTGTGCCCTGCTGAGCAGGAGGTGGACAGTAAGAAAGGAGTTGGTTCCTTCTGAGTCATGTGAGAGTGACACCAATCGACCTGGGACTCCACCTGGGCTACCTGGACTGGTAGCCATCCTACAAGCCAGTCAGGGTCTGGTTTCTGGAGTGATTGGAGCAGAACATCTGCTGTTGGGGTCATGAGTGCTGTGGGGCTGTTGTCTGCCCCATCAACTGGACCCTAGGAGGCTTAAAGGGGACCCTCTGAGGTTTAAGACAAAAAACAACTGTACCAGGACTTTTAAATCCTCCACCAGATGGAGCCAGTTGATTCACTGGCAGGTTTGTCTAGCCACTTTTACCTGCTTTAGCAAGTTCACTTGTTTTACATGCTAACTGCTTAGTTTGTCATGCAGGTTTATCTTGCCACATACCCTTTCTAGACTCGGCCTGAATGCAGTTTTGCTTGCATTAACGTCTGGCTTCTAGTGGTATTTAGCTACATCCTCTTACCTGCGTAAGCCTGCATACAATTTTACTTGTACTACTGCTGGATTCTAATTTGTCTTGCTGCTTTATCTTACCACATACCCTTACCTGTCTAAATATTTGATCAAATGTGTTTCCAATGTAATATCTTTTTGTTCCTTTTGGTATAAATTGTGGGGACTATTAGCCTTCTAAAGCTGTTATCATTACAGCACTCCTATGGCAGCATGCAGAGGATTCAGGCCACAGAGGGGCTGATAACAAATTATAGTTGTGTAATTGGAAATAAGACACCAAGGAGAAGAAATGCATTCTCAAAAGTCAGGGAGTGCATAGGGAGCCCGTTTGAAACTGCAAAGTAAATGCTAGTCAGTATACCCTGCTATTGGCTTTATTCCTTAGTGGGGATGTCAATCAAATCCAGGACCTACGGTATAATGCAAGAAGCTTGTTGAAAAAAAAAATCTTTTTAAATGATGGGTAGAAATGGAATCCCCTGATAACCTTGGCAGAAACCTGGTTAAATAACAATTTTTAAATTTGGAACTGGAATTGGAAGATATTAATTGCCATCATTTTGACAGGGCTACTCATAAAGGGGGCAGGGTTATGCTCTATACTATATGTGAATTGGATCCCACAACCAATTAATTTGCTGGTTCAGTAGCAGGCAATAGTTCACTTACAGAACTAACACACTTATCAACTGTCCCTGATTACGATGGATGTCCCTCATTTTACCTCTCAAAATTGCACTGCCCCTCATGGAAAAGGTGCCACACATAGATCATTTATTTTAAATTCAGATTTTAAAGCAGAAAGTGATAATATTCTAAGACGCTAAATCAAAAATAAACTTTGTAAAAGTAAACCCAATGTTTTCCACAGTATTCTGAGCTTGTAACTCATTGGTTGAGTATGTGTCCCTCATTATGAGGGTCAGTGTCCCTCATTTTGATTATTCATGCCCCTCATTACAGTGACAAAAGGTTGAGAGGTATGCATACAGACATTAGATTTCATAGTTGGTACTGCTTATTCCCCTCCTAAGGTAAAGTAAGTGCTTTTTCAGTATTTGACCGGGTGTTAATGCAACATACTTCAAATAAAGAACTAACTCTGATAGGTGATTTTAATGCTGCATGGGGTGCACAAAAAGTAAAAAAAAACTAGAAAAAGTTTAAAGCAGCAGTGCAACCGAAAGTGGTTCTATGTGATAACGGTGATTGCAAAATAGCAGTTATCGTTTGGGTGAGTGTACATTGCCGAAAATTAATTACAGCAATGTACACTTGTGGTGAACTGCAAGGTGGCAATAGAATTTACATGTATGCAGGGGCTGTGCTCCTGCCCCCACTTAAAGATTCTCACCCCAGGGGTGCTTTGTCGGGGGATTCTTAAAAAACAAGCTGCCTGCTGGCCCCCCAAAAAGCACCACTCCTGACCAAACCCTGCACCACACCCCAACTGACCACCCTCCCCACTCCGCTAGCCGACCAGCTCTGCAGCTGCCCGTCACACTCCCTCCCACATATCTCTCCTCTCCTTCCTCTCCCCTTGCGCATGCATATGCTTTCCATTGCCCTACCTCACCCACCCAGGTATCCATTCGCTACCCTGCCAGGTAGTCCTAAACACAGGCGCCGTGACTGAGTCACCCTTTTTGAAAGTGCTCAATCATAGTCGCTGTGTTCACTGGATACCACAGAAAATATTTTTTTCTAAAAAACTAGTTTCAGCTACAATTAATAAAAAATATTAGCATAGCTGTCATATCTTCTTTTTAAGTAGCTCCCACTGTACGCTTCATACCTCTTCTCAATTCTAACACCTAACACTTGCCAGTTCTACAATGCTATTTCTAGGCTTTCTAGGCCAAATATGATGGCCATATCTTTTTCTTGAAAAAAGAAAACTAAATTAAAACATTTATAGAATGCTCAAATTTTGGTGAAACCAATACCTTTTACCAAAATATAACTACAAGATGTCTGGAGTCTTTTATAATAAATAAAGATAGGGTTAAATTCTTTAGCCATTTTTGTTGCACTGCTGCTTTAAGACGCTTACATATAAATCAAACGATCAAAGTCCGACTAGAAAAGAGAGCTGTCTGCCCAATTAATACATGGGATTTATTTTTTATTTCACCCCAAATAAACTTAGTTTCATCAGTTGTAAAAGCCCTAAACTTAGGAGATCATAATATGATGTGTTGTTTCATAAATATAGGAGAAACCTGTTGAATCCCTGTAAAGTAAATTATAATTAAGAGGAGGTGTTTTAAAAGATATAATAAAACAGCATTTTTACTTGTTCTTAGTAAAATAAATTGGGATAGAATATTATTGATTCCAGACTTAGAACTTGCACTGTGGGAATTTACAAATTCATTTCTAAAATATTACAGTGAGCTAGCACCATTTCAGACAAAAAAGTAAAAAATCAGTGTGCCATGGCTTATAGAAAAAAGGAAAAGCGACATAAGAATTAAGAATAGACTATGGAAAAAAGCAAATAAAATTGTTAAACCTGCGAACTGGACCAAATTTAGAACTGTATGAATTAAATAAACAGTGAAGTAAAGAAACCAAAATGTGACTATTATCAAAACAAAATTAGTGAAAATCATGATCCTAAAAATACTGATCTGTCATATCTGTCATAAAAAACATTTAAAAATCCTATAAGAAATTCCATAAAAATTCAAATGACAAAAAAATGGTGTTCTCCAAGATGCAGAAAAATCAGCCAACTTGATAAATAAATATTTCATTGAATTGCCAGTGTTCCTGTTCCCAAAGGCACATACTCAATGGAAGCAAAAATCCTTTGGAGTGAGATGGCCAGCAGAGCAAAGGATTTGGCTAATACTTTCATTTAGATTTTAAATAACAGGACATGGAAGAGTCTATAAAGTCATTAAAACATTAAATCCTAGAGAAAGTGAATGGTCTAGATGGTTCTGAAATAAGATTTTTGAAAGCTGCCATAGATATAATCACATGAGTATTATCTGAAATATTCAATTAAAGTTTAAGCTAGAGTATTTTGCCATCTGCTTGGAAGTTTGCTGAAGTGATTCCAAATTTTAAGGGAGGTAATTCTGCAACACCATCAAATTATCACCCTACTGTTCTGCTGACCATCCTGTGAAAAATTATAGTAAGAGTAGGGTACAGTCAAATTAACCCCCATCTGGAAAAACATTCCCTGATAACCAAATATTAATTAGGATTTTCGAAAGGGCTGTTGTATGAACACTGCGCTCATTGACCTATTAGATCTGGTTGCCTCTCCTATAGATATGGGGGAGGCTGTGGATGCTATGTTCATTGACCTATCAAATTGATATAGTCTGTATAATAATATGGAGCTTAAACTGGTTCGAGGTCAGTTGGCATTCATCTGTATCCTCCTCCCCTGGGTCGTGCCTGAAAATAGGCAGGATTTGTCTAGTGCACTTACATATCTTACTGCCATTATCTGTATAATGCTTGCCATTATTTTTTGTTGTTTCTACCCATTGTATTTTTGTAGCACTGCTGTACTGTTCCTCTATTTGTATTATTGTACCCATGTTGCTGTTGTTCAACTGTTCTCCTTTTGTTGTACTCTCCCGGGTCGTGCCTGAAAATAGTCATTTTATGGCTAGTGCACCTACCCGGTTAACAAAAACTAAATAAATAAAAAGCCAAATAAATAAAAGGCCTTCAACTTAGTCAACCCCAGCCTACCGTACTTATAGACTTCAGGATGTTGGCATTTCTGATGAAGTCTGTAATAGGCTTGGGTCATACTCAAGTGGATGAGAACAGATAGTTAGCAGAGCTGGAACATTCTCAAATCAGCTAAGGGTAAGCCAGGGGTACCATAAGGCTCAATACTTGTCTGCTATCATTTTTTTTTATAAACCTCACTACCAGATTAAACTCTTTCATGAGACATTTGTCTTTATGCTGATTATACTGTCTTGGTGGACTCAGGTAATGATATTGGGGTGGTGGAACATATGTTGCAAGCAGACTGCACACTAATTGAACTATGGCTCTATAATTCTAGGTTGGTAATGAACCATGAAAAAATCTCAAATAATGGCTCCCCCTCTTGCTGAATAAAAGAAATGAAGGGACAAAACTAAAGATCAAAACAAGTAATGAGGAATATTTAACTCAAGAAGCAGAGTACACATATTTAGGAATTTGGATTGACCAACATTTGAAATTTGATTTCCCTATAAAGAATATCACAAAAAAGCTAAATGACTGCTTGGGAGCATTATGGCGTACTACGTTTTGCATTCCTAAAGAAATGTGCAGGACAATAGAAAATCAGATGCTTTTACCGGTTATTGACTATGATTGTCACGTTTACGGTCATTCAAATAAAACTGAACTAAACAGTGTAGACAATATTTAAGATAGCAGGATTTGATCCATTATGTGATTGTAAAACACATTGATATAGTCTGTATAATAATATGGAGTAGCTTCCTTTAAAGAACAAACATGAACAGTACTATGGGCAAATGGTTTATAGGTAATTGAAACAAAATAGTCCACAACATCTTGTAAACAAGCTGATTAGAAATTACCATAAATAATACACGTCAGAAAAATGGGTGAAAGATTATTAAATACACAGAAACATCGAATTTGTGGCAGAAAATGACCTGTTGGCCCACCCAGTCTGCCCCAATGGTCCCTACCTAGTCTTTCTTTGTTTTTATATCACATTTTTCACCCTCTCCTGGCTCGGGGTGGCAATGCTGACCATCCAGGGGCTCCGTTCCTCACCCTCGCAGGAGATAATACTGCACGGCAGTGGGGTCTGGATTTTTCATTATTTGTCTGGTGTCATGGCCCCCAAGTCCCCCCTCCAAGGATGCCAGCACAAGGACCAGAGCCCAGGCTGTAGACATGCAGATGCATGTCTCAGCCAAGTGCCTGACAGTGTCCTCCCCTCCCCACACTGCTAGTCCCATGTACCGGGAGCGGTAGAGCAGCCCTCCCGCTAGAGCAGGAGAGCATTCTATGGGATGCTCAGTCCTCCCCCTGGCTGGCCCCAGTGCTCCAGGCTTGTTCCTGAACCAGGGTCTCTGGCATCAGAAGTGGTAGCACTACTGCCATGCCGATGGGCTGACGGTCCCTACCTAGTCTGTCTCTGCAGACCCTAACTGATCTGCAGCTAACCTGCCTCCTCCCCACCTATTTATTAATATTCCCCTGTATCTATCCTATGCGTGCTTAAAGCCCCCCTTCTGTTTTCACCTCCACCACTTTCACTGCCAGTCTATTCCAGGCATCTGCCACTCTTTTGGTGTAGTACTTCATCGCATCCCTCTTTAACCTCCCAACTTCATTGCATGTCCTGTGGTCCTGGTGCTGTTCCTCATTCAAAAGAAAACCTCCCTGTCTGAACCCTATTTGCCCCCAGAAGGTACTTACATCTCTATTATGTCCCCTCTCACTCTCCTCTCTACTACGGTGTACATTTTGAGGTCCCTCAGTCTCTCCTCATAGGGCTTTTGGTGCAACCCCTGCACCATTTTAGTTGCCCTCCTTTGGACTTCCTCCACCCTGTCTATGTCCTTTCTGAGGTGCGGCCTCCAGAGCATGGCACAAAACTCCAGGTGGGGTCTCATCAGTGAGCGAAACAGTTGGAACACCATCACCTTCTCCTCCTGCTGAAGATACAACTCCCAGTGCATCCCAGAATCATACTGGCCCTGCCTGCTTGCTGCTTTGTCACACTGCCCTGCCACTTTGAGGCCATCAGATATAACAACCCCAAGGTCCTTTTCTTGCTTTGTGACTGACAGTACCACCCCATCCTATACTCAGTTCTTGGGTTTCTAAGGCCTAGGTGCATGGTTTTGCATTTTTTGGCATTGTACCCCATCTGTCATGTTCTTGACCTCTCTGAGTTTTCCAAGATCTCCACACATTTTTCCAGCCCTTCATTATTGTCTACTCTATTACAGATTTATACCAAAGACACTGTAATGTGAAATGATAATTGCTGATACTGTATCAAACATTTGGAATTATGTAGTCAAAATCTTAAAACTGCCAGTTATGCCTTGTATGTCTCTTAGTATCTTTAGCGGTTCTGTGTCATAACGGCACTCTCGGAATAGCGATCGCCATTGTGGTGAGTGTACATTGCCGAAAAAAACAAATAAGTGATGTATGCCCCCAGCGAGAAAACAGAGAAAAGGTTGTTCTGTGAGGGGCTGCACCCCCCACAACCACTTGTGGGGGGCTTCACCCCCCCTAACAAAAGATCACTAACTCCAGAGGAGTGCATGGCACGGAGGGGGAGAAACTCAGGGGAAAAAAATAACTCCGGGACAAAAAAAAACCCCACCAAAACACTATGTCTCTTCCCAGCCCTGAACCCTGCACCCTCCCCACTGTAGCCAGCTACCCTCACCACTCCACCATGGTGCCAGCTCAGCAGCCTACTGCTGCACTACCCCTTACATACCTGTCCTCCTCTTCCGGTCTCACTCCCGTTCTTTCCTTCGCCATGTTCTTCACCTGTTGCTACCCTTGCAGGGTAGCCCACATAACAGGCACTGAAAGTGAGTCACTCATATTCGAGTCACTCACTTTCAGCCACCGTTATGATGGTATACCATCTTTTAGCGCTGCAATAAAACACACAAATTAGCACAAATGATCCTATAGATGCAATTGTTTTAAATTAATTCTTTCTCCTGTGACTATATTGTCCTCAGTAAATGGTAAATGTTATATTTGATGTACTAATGTACAAGAATTAGTTTCTTATGTTTAGTATCTACTGTACTTACTTGTACATTTAAATTTTTGTTGTTGCATTTTGCTAAATGCCAAATTTTAATTTGAACATGAACAGTATCTTGTATAATCATGCAGGACCATCTTGTAAATAGGGCTTATGGTCCTAATGGAGTAACTTCTCTTAAAAAAGAAACATTTTACCACAGGGGTGGTACAATTATTTGTACCCTTCCCCACCCCCGATTACTGAGGGCAGCAATCATTCGAGCCAGGGAGTGTGTTACTCCCCCTCCCCTCCACTAGGGGAGGGAGAACATTATCAATTCTCTGGGTTGCAGATAGTGTACATTTAGGATAGGGTTATGGCATCATTGAATGCTTGTAGGGGAGTTTAGCGGTATAAAAGTAGGGCAGCAGCTGTCATTTAGTAGTTGGTCCTAGGGAGCATTAGCTGCAGATGTTTTCCTTGGGGGGCTGGAAAACAATGTTGTTGACCCAGAGAACTGAGTGTGTAACCCTTGTGGGTGGGCCTCAGAGCAAGCTGTATCAGTGAAGTTTGAAGAAATTTCGAATTCCAAACCCAGAATAGAGTTGGTGATCGAATACATTAAGGGTTTTGCATTCCAGAGACCACACCTTTGTACAGTATCTGCCAGAGCAGGTATAAGGTATGAGGCTACCTTCTTTTGTATTTGAGGCTGAGCCAGGTTGGTGAGCAGCCATCATGCTTCAGAGGATGCATAAAATGGTTTCCCTATGGGAGGGACCCTTGTGTGAACAGAGCTATTGGGGCTGAAGACTTCAATATGTGATTCAGGACTGATCATGGCTACTGGTGTCACTGCACTACAAAACTATGGATGAATCAGGACTTATCACTGAGATGGGTGCCATCGCACCACCATGTAATGAAAGAAAGGTTCTGAGATGAGTGAAACTGCACCACAATGTAATGTGAGCAAGTTCCAGTAAAGTCTAAGTGAGATGCACCATAATTCCTCAAGCCTGGCTTTTCAGTATTAACCCAGTTTACTTTCAACGAGTGAAGGAGAACTTTGCGGAGGCTCAGAAGCTGAAGATTATCTGGGGACCAACTGAATGGTAGATATCTTCCTGTTATTACCTTGCAGGGGGTGAGGCAAGAATCGAGACCAAGCAAGGATCTGAACTGCATTGCAGCACTCAGTAAGTCTCCCCAACTCTCAGATTTGTTGATACTAATATATAAACGCTGAAAGCCAGTTACCATCCTCAAAATCCCTTAGACCTGGGAGGGGAGCTTACACCATTCCTTCTGCTTTTCTTCTTCTTCCTCCTCCTCCTCCTCCTTCCCATCACCTCAAAACCTCTGCTGCTTAAGCACGCTAGGTATGTCTCCCTCCATACTGTACCCTGCTGGTTTCCCCTTTTCACCTTCCTTTCCATCCCCTGCTATCCTCTAGCTCCTCTACTAACTTTCTTCAGTTTCATTCCCAGTCTCAGTCTTTATTACATTACTTAATGTCTTACTAAAAGGTTAAAACATGAGTAATAAAAAAATACCTGATGGGAACATTATATTATAGAAGATGCCACATACAGAAGAAAACTAGCAGACATTTCAAATATACATTTTATGAAGAAATGGTTTATAGTAGCTGTACTCATTCTGACCTTTTATGTGAATAGACCTTTATCAAAGTCTGATTGCTTAAAAACATAATTGGACCATTTCATTGACCAGTTTCTCAGGTTTCTTGAAATCTATTTTTAGCATTGTCAATTGGCACTTAATAACTTAAATAATTAATCTTTTTCATTTTTTCTGTTAAAATTGAAAGGCTTTAGCCTCAGGTTTAGTGAACAGCCCACAAAGTCCCATTTTCATCCACTACATAAGCTCCATGACTCCAGTCCTGTGGCTGTTTGCATCACATTTTTGTTTTGTGCTCAGCTGCTGTCTATGGTGCCCTTAGTGCTTTCTTTCATTAGAGCTCCAAAAGCTACTGGCTGTTTTTCCCTCTGCAGATTTCCTTACTGCATTAGAGCTTCAGCATTACTGCCTTAGTCTCTCAGCTGCCATGCTTCCAGATGTGAAGCTAACTCTGCAGAGTGTACCACCAGTCACTAGTGTGACGTATGGCCTTGTGGTGCTGACCCTTTTTACTCTGGCATTCATGGCACACTTGCACACCCCTAGTCACAGTTCTGTTGCCACTGCTTTGGGAGTTTAGTGCATTCCCCCACACTTGTGGCCTGCTGCTGCACAAAACTGAATCATGCACTTGAATGAATTAATTACTGCAGAGAAAGTAACCCCAAGACACACTCAGGTTTAATTATTTGATTTTGCCTCTTCATTTTTGGCAGCTCAGGTGCTCTCCAAACATGCAGCAGAGCACTTTCCTATACCTTAACCTCATAGTCTTCAGGTGAAGCTACCTCTGGCTGCAAGCTGCAACACTGGACTTAAGATTTGCAAGAAAGTGAGTAGTGCTCACAACAGAGGGAGGTGAACCTTACAATTTACAATTGTCTTTGGTTTGAAGCAGATTCCTTAGGAAAGTTAATATTCTTCAGGTGGAGGATACTTCTAACTGAAGGGTGAAATAAGCAACTTAGAATTATCAGAAAGGCAGTCTTTCAATCAACAGAGGGAGGTGGAGTTTGCTTTACTTGTGTTACAAGTGTTAAGGTTTCAGTGCAGGAAGAGTTTAAACCCAGATAGGCTGAATACTGTTTTCTGTGTCTGCCTTCTGCACAGCTGACGTGTTTTGGGGTTGACTGTTTTCAGAGCACAAGTCACCAGGCTCTTTGGGGCTGGAGCGGTTTACCTGTGTCTGACTTGGATGTTTGGATTTTTCTCTGTTTGATTAGCAGGGTATTTTCTCTGTCAAATTGGTTTGAAGCAGTATTACAAATTGTCGTATGGCATCTTGGTGACAGGAAGGCACCCATCACATAGGTAGGTCGGAGCGCTTAGCTGATTGTTTCATGAGGGCACTGCTTAAGCCCAACCCCTTCCCACCCTCACCCCACCCAACCCTGGAAATAGTTCATTTATACCTGGGGTTCTGACATCATTTCCTCAAGAGGGCAAGGTACACATCACTGTCATATCCTGTCTAGCACACTGCACTGACAATATAAGCATACGCATTATATAAATCAACAAAGTCCAAGAGGGTAGCATCTTTCAAAAAAAGAGGTGTGCAAGAACAAGAGGGCACAATCTGAAGATAGAAGGGGGGCGGCTCAGAAGTAATTTAAGGAAGTATTTTTTCACAGAAAGGGTTGTGGATGTATGGAACAGCCTTCCAGAGGAGGTTGTGGAGTCAAAAACAGTGGTGGAATTCAAGCATGCATGGGACAGTCATAAGGCAATTCTAGGGGGTGGGGGTAGGAAGAAGTAGGCTGCTGGTTAACTAGGATCTGCAGCTTATCCATCAGGTAGGGAAATGGGCAGACTGGGTGGGCCAAGCGGTCCTTATCTGCCATCAAATTCTATGTTTCTATGTTTCTATCTTTATCTGTCGCATATCTCATATATTTTATGGAGCCTTTAAAGCCATACAATCAAACAAATTCCACAAAGCCAAACTATGCATTTGTTGTAGTATCAAAGGACTACAAAAACCTTGTCCTCAAGCTCAGATGCTTTTAATCTCATATGCTAAACAAACATTTACTTACAAACTTTCTGTATGTACTGTACTGTAGATCTCTTTATGTCTGAATCTAGTGTTTGGTCAGGAGGAATGGCACAGAGAAAAACAGCTAGCTTCCTTCAAGTGCTGAAGTGAATTTACAGATTTATCATTCTTACACTGAGAAGCCTGGAATGCTTTATTTCTCTAACTTACAGCATTTACAGCAGGTGGGTGCAACAGCACATGACAGAAGCTTCTGCCCTAGGCATCTGCAAGAGTCTGTAGATAGTCCACAGTCTGTAGGAGACTCTGCAGGGGAGACACCACACCGAGGTAAGAGGTAATATAGTGCTGTGTATGGATACACTGAAATAGCTTAAGGTTAAGTAGCTACAGGTAATGGGGTAACAACTAAGGGGTAAGAGGCAGTAGACATCAGGAAAAGGTAGCTACTGGTTGGAGGGTTGAAAAGGGAAATTAGAAGACACCCTTTCAAGGGTAGGGTAACAAATTTCATATAAGTAAACAAAGTGGTAGGAAATCAGTGGGCATAGAGAGATGTGGAAAGGCACAGGGGACGTTCAACAGACAAAAAGGTTAAGGATGGAAAGAGTATAGGAGCTGCAATTTAATGGGTGTGGAGCTGAAGTCTTTCAGGACACATTCTGAAGACTGAGGTGCTTCCCCATTTGTACTAATCTCTCTGGCATGAGGGCAGAGGTTGCTGGACTTTGGGACCAATTGGTAAGGGTACAGAGAACCTTTGGCCCCATGCAGGGGTCACTAAGTCTACTGCCTCTGTCTCAGAGGATGCCCAGGCACAGGTACAGCTGTTGGACCTTGGTGGACTCCTGAAGGGTGGGGTGATGGGAAGGGTATGCACTCCTCAGCCTGTACCACTGCACAATTCATTTGCCATGCTGGCAGGACAGGACATCTGGAAGGAGGCACCTGTAGCAGTGGGAATAGAGGATGTGGGGGTCCTCAGAAGAGGAGGCCTCAAGGAAGGAGGAAGAGGCCATCAGCCAAAGAGGAAGCAGCTACTGGTGGGTAACTGTCTTTAGGGGACCAGACTTGGGAACGGGGGGTGGAAGGGTGACTGAGGTGAAGTGCCTCCCTGGTGCTTTGGCTTGGAGGGATGGAGAGTGGATCCAGTGGATTGCTAGGGTGGCAGGACATGGGCGAGAGCGAGATGCCATTGTCCACCTGGGGATAAATAACCTGATAAGGGATAGAGCAGAGGCAGTGCAGGGTAATTTCAGGGAGCTGGGGAGGGTCATTAAGCAGGAAACATGTATGGTGGTGTTTGCCATGCTGTTAGCTGTGTATGGCTAGAGAGAGAAAAGGACACCCTGTACCAGGGATTTCAATAACTGGTTGAAGGCATGGTGCATGGAGAAGGGCTTCAGCTACATTTGGGACTGGGGGCCGGCCTGGGAGGATATGGGCCTCTTTTGGGGAGATGGTCCTGCATCCTTCCAGGCGGGGAACCACAGTCCATAGTGGAAGGTTTAAATGCTACTTTGATGAGCATATAAACTAGCTGGGGAGGAGAGGAGGCTGTAATAGCAAGGGAAGTAAAAATTGCTCCCTCCAGATAATGAAACAAGAAGGAAGGAAGGCCCAAGGGGAGGAAGCTCCCCCAGAGTAGGAGCACAAGAAGACAGGGACGGGGACCAAGGAGAGGACAAGGGGGTACAAATCAAGAAGGCAAGAGGAGAGGAATAAAAGAGACAGGTAACAGAGAGGGTTTCAATAAAAGGGGGTTGAGAAAGCTTCAGGGAACAACACAGACAGGAGGGGGAATCAGGGAGGAAGGCAGAGTGGGTATAAGGCATGAAGAGCCATTTGTGCCAGTGCAAGGAGTCTGGATAATAAAATTCCTGACCTGGAGGACATCATGGAGGAGGCTAGCCTGGATCTGGCTGCCATAAAGGAGTCATGGAGCACTCACAGCCATTTCTGGGACATGGCCATACCAGCTTACTCTCTGTTCAGGAGAGACAAGGAAGGGAGGAGGGGTTGTACTACATGTGGGGGAGGGAATCAAGGCTACAGAACTACAGGGGTACCTGGAGGAAAGGGAAGGACTGGATGTGCTGTGGGTCATCCTGGAGACAGGAGCTGGGCTTCTATCTATACAAGGGTGGTATACAAACCTCAGGCATAAGGAAAGGGGTTGGATAAGAAACTTGGGGAAGACATCATCAGGATGGCAAATAACGGATGGGTGCTAATAGTTGGTGACTTCAGTCTGCCAGATGTGGATTGGAGCCTTCCAGTTGCAGCTTCGGCAAGGAGCAGGGCCGTATTTGATTCCCTACAAGGGGCTTTTCTCAGGCAGGTGGCAAACAAACCCACTAGGGACAGGGCAGTGCTGGATATGGTGCTTATAAACAGGGACAGCTTTGCAGACATCACAGGGGGCTGTCCCAGTGATCACTGTTCAGTGTGCTTTAACACTGAGTCAGGAGCAGAGACAAACCACACATGAAAGACGGTCCTCGTCTTTAGGAGGGTGGATTTTAAAGAACTGGGAGATTGTCTCAGAAATTTCCTTATAGGGGGATTGCCAAGGAGGAGGAGTAGAGGTACAGTGGGGAAAAATAAGGCAACCAGCCTTTTCGTGAAGGAAGTAAGTAAAAGCAAGAGGAAAAAGAGACCATTATGGTACTCTAGGGAAGTGACCATGGTGGTGACAGAAAAAAATGGCATTCAGGGGTTATAAGGAAACACAGAGGGAGGACGACAGGGAGGCGTACCAGGTAAAACAGAGGGAAGCTGGTAAGACAATGGGGGGGGGGGTGGTCAAATGCATAGATAGAGGAAAGGATAGCCAAAGGGGTACCAAATGGGGCTGAAACTTTTTTGGGGTACATAAGTGAGAAGAGGAAAGCAAGAAATGGGATAGTGTGGATAAGGAGAGTGGCAGAGTGGAGACTGTGCAGAAGGGAGCCAAGAAAAAGCAGACATCCTGAACAGGTACTTCCGCTCAGTCTTCACAGTTAAGGAAGGGGGGCAGACCACCAGGGAACAGTAGGAACAAAGGGAGGGGGAGGTGGACACAAGTTCATTTTCAGGGGAAAAGAGTCCTGAAGCGACTTACAGCTCTGAAAGTGGGCAAGGCTATGGGAGCAGATGGGACACACCCAAGGGCACTAAAAGAACTAAGGAGATTCTGGCTGTCCCACCGACGGCCTTATTCAACAGCTCATTTGAACTGGGCATAGTTCTGAAGGACTGGACGAGATCAGATATGGTTCCCTCTAAATGAGAGTGGCAGCAGGGAAGAAGCTAGCGACTATAGGCCAGTGAGCCTCACCTTAGCGGTGGGGAAATTAATAGAAACACTGATAAAGGAAAGGTTGGTAGTGTATATTGAATCCAGTTCCTGCAAAAGCAAAGGCAGCATGGATTCACAGGAAGGGGGAGGACATGCCAGAGGAATCTAATTGATTTATTTGACTGGGTGACTCAAGTGCTGCACAGGTGACTGATTAAGACATTGAGCAGCCTGGGGTGGGATTAAAAATGATTAATTGAGTTAGAAACTGGTTAATGGATAGGCGACAGAGGGTGGTGGTTAACAACAGTCACTCTAATGATGGAAAAGTGACCAGCAGGCTGCTGCAGGGCTCAGTACTGGACCAATCCTCTTCAATGTCTTCATAAGTGACATTGCAGAAGACCATCAAGGGAAGGTATGCCTTTTTACAGATGATATCAAAATCTGTAATAGGGTGGATACTTAGGAGGGGGAGAAAGAATGTGTAGGGGGAGTTGTCAAGAACATGGCAGTTGGGGTTCAATGCCAAAAAAGTGCAAATTCATGCACCTAGAGCATAGGAACCCAGGAACTGAGTATAGGATGGGGGAGGTACTGTCAGTCACTAAGTAGGAGAGGGACCTTGGGGTTATCATATCTCTTGACCTCAAAGTGGCAAGGCAGTGTGATAAAGCAGTGAGAAGGGCCAGTGCAATTCTGGGATGCTGTGGTAGAGGTATCTCCAGCAGGAGGATGGAGGTGATGTTGCTACCATATCGTTCACTGGTGACAGCCAGCTGGAGTATTGTGTCCAGTTCTGGAGGCTGCACCTCCGAAAGGACATAGACATGGTGGAGGTAGTCCAGAGGAGGTCACCTACAATGATGCAGGGGTCGCACCATAATCCCTGCAGGGAGAGACTGAGGGATCTCAACATATATACACTGGAAGAGAGGAGAGTTAGTGAGGCCATGACAGAGACCTACAAATACCTCACAGGGTGAACAGGGTGCAGGAGGGGACTCAGTTTTGAATGAGGAAGAACACCAGAACCAGAGGGCATGCAATTAAGCTGGAGAGGTGGGAATTTAAGAGGGATATGAGGAAGCACTACTTCACTGAAAGAGTGGTATACACTTAATCAGACTACCAGCGGAGGTGGCGGAGATGAAAACAGTAGGGAGCTTCAAACATGCAAGGGATAGATATAGGGAAATATTAGTAAATAGACAGGGAGGAGGGAGGGTCACCAGAGACCAGTTAGGGTCTGCAGAGACAGACTAGACAAGGACCATCTTGGCAGGCTGGGTGGGTCAAGCAGTCCTTTTCTGAAAACAAATTTTATGTTTCTATGTTTCCTTCTCCAAACTGTTGCATAGAAACATAGAAACATAGACTTTGACGGCAGATAAGGACCGCTTGGCACACCTAGTCTGCCCATTTCCCTACCTACAGGATAGGCCGCAGATCCTAGTTAACCAACAGCCTATTTCTTCCTACCCCCCCACAAGAATTGCCTTTTGTCTGTCCCATGCATTCTTGAATTCTCCCACAGTTTTAGACCCCACAACCTCCTCAGGAAGGCTGTTTCATGCATCCACTACCCTCTCTGTGAAAAAATACTTCCTCACATTGCCCCTGAACCACCCCCCCATCTTTAAATTGTGTCCCCTTGTTCTTGCACATCTCTTTTAATGAAAGCTGCTACCCTCTTGGACTTTGTTGATTCCACTGAGGTATTTAAAAGTTTCTATCATGTCCCTCCTCTCCCTCCTTTACTCAAGGGTATACATATTAAGCTCCTTTAGTCTCTCCTCGTCTGGCTTCTCTTTGCAGACCCTACACCATTTTAGTTGCCCTCCTCTGGACTGCCTCTATCCTGTCTATGTCCTTGCGGAGATGGGGTCTCAGAACTAGACGCAGTACTCCAGATGGGGTCTCACCAACTGTCTGTACAGAGGGATAACAACTCTGTTTTCTGCTGGTGATGCTTCCCATGCATCCCAGTACCCCCAGTCCTCCCTACTGCCTTCTCACATTGCTAACCTTAAGGTCACCTGATATGATTACCCCAGGTCCCTTTCCTTTTCTGTTGTTGTTACTACTTCCCCCATTGTGTAATCTTCCCCTGGGTTCTTGTTTCCCAGGTGCATTATTTGCACTTCTTTGCATTGAATCCTAGCTGCCATACTTCTGACCATTCCTCCAACCTTGCCAAGTCCCTTCTCAACCTTTCCACGCCTCCCTGTGTATCAACCCTGTTGCAGATCTTTGTGTCATCTGCAAAGAGGCATACTTTTCCTTCCAGTCCCTCTGCAATGTCACTTATAAAGACATTAAAAAGGACTGGACCCAGTACTGAACCCTGTGGTACCCCACTAGTAACCCCTCTTTCTTCAGAGTGGACTCCATCTACAATTACCTTCTGTGTCCTGTTGTGCAGCCAATGTTTTACCCAGGCTACCACCCTGGGACCCACTCCCAGGCTGGTTCATTTGACAATTATTTTGTGTGGGACTGTGTCAAATGCCTTGCTAAAGTCTAGATAGGCCATGTCCACAGCCCCTCCCTGGTCTACTACTTTGGTCACCCAGTCAAAGAAATCTATTAGATCTGCCTGACATGACCTTCCGCTGTGAACCCATGCTGCCTTGGGTCCAGGCCCCACTGGCCTCTAGGTACTCAACAATTCTTTTCCTCTCAGAAGTGACTCCATCACTTTCCCTACCACAGAGGTTAAACTGACAGGTCTGTAGTTTCCTGCTCTGTCTTGGTCCCACTTTTGTGAAGGGGAATCACATCTGCCTTCCTCCAGTCCTCGGGTACCACACCATCCTCCCATGATTTGTTAAAAAGAGTAGTTAGTGGTTTCACTAGTCCCCCCCTTAATTCTTTTAGAATTCTGGGGTGAATTCCATCAGGCCCCATTGCTTTGTCCACCTTCAGTTTTAGGAGTTCTTGCAGAACCCTTTCTTCTGTGAAAGGACTGGAATCGACCCCCCTATCAAGAGTGCTTCTGTTAATTGGATTAGGCACTTCCCCCTCCTCTTTTGTGAATACTGAGCAGAAATATTCGTCCGAGTATCCTGCCCTTTTCTGTCCCCTCTGCCCACCCACCGTTCATTCCTATTCAGCCTCTATTCCTCCCTTTTGTCTTTCTACACTCTCTGATGTATCTATAAAAGGTTTTATCCCTGTTCTTAAACTCTGAGCTGGCTATCTTTTCCTCAGTTTGGGCCTTTGCTATTCTGACTTCCCTCCCTGCTTCCTTCTGCCTTAACTAGTACAGCTCTCTGTCCTGCTCCTTCTGTGTTTCCTTATACTTCCTGAATGCTATCTTTTTCTCCCTGACTTTCCCAGCCACCTCTTTTGAGAACCATAGTGGCTTTTTCTTTCGTTTGATTTGTTTATTTGCTTCACACAAAGGCTTGTTGCCTCTGTGATGGCAGTTTTGATGATTCCCCATTGTTGCTCCACCCCTCCTTCTAGCCTGTTTGCTAGTGCTTTTCTGAGGCACTCTCCCATCTTGCCAAAGTCAGCCCTCCTGAAGTCCAGTACCCTCACTTTTGTATGGCTTGACTCTGTAGCTGAGTTTAATGTGAACCACACTGTTTGATGGTCAATTGTTCCCAGATGGTAACCCACTTCTAGATCTGAGATCCTCTCACTGCCCCCATTTGAGAGTACGAGGTCTAAGATTGCTCCCTCACAAGTGGGTTCCAAAACTAGCTGTCTGAGGCCTGCCACCTGTAGGGCATCGAGAATGGCCCTGCTCTTGGATGTGGCTGCAGCAAAGTGCTCCAGTTAACATCTGGCATATTCAGGTCTCCCATCAACAGTATCTCCCCTTTCTCTGCCATCCTAAGAATGCCTTCTATCATATCCTTGTCCATTCCCTCCCCCTGACATGGGGGTCTGTACACAACCCCTGTGTGGATTGTGGTACCCTTTCCAGTCTCCAAGGTGACCCACAGTACCTCCTCTCCTCTCCTCCCTGTTTACTCTTTTGTTCGGTTGCTTTTATCCCTTCCTTTACATAGAGAACTACTCCTCCCCCTCTTCTCCCCTGCCTGTCTCTCCTGTAGGTTATGTACCCTGGTATGTTAACATCCCAGTCATGGTTCTCTGTGTACCATGATTCTGTGACTGCTACGATATCCATGCATCCCTCTTCCATCAAGGCCACCAGTTCAGGGAGCTTGTTGCCCAGACTATGGGCATTGGTACTCATTACCCTCCATTTCCTGATGGCCTTACTCCTTTTTGCCCCATCCCTGTCCTTCTTGCCTTCGTCACTTTCCCCATTTACCCCTGCCCTTCTCCCTATCGACACCTCTATGTTGGTGTTTACTGCACTTACTACTGTGATTTTTGGTGGGGCTAGGATTTTCCTGCTCCTTTCCAGTGCCTCCCTCCTTGGCTAGTTTAATTGCTTGCCAATGAAGCATTTAAACATATCTCCTAGGATCCTGGTTCCTCTCCTGGACAGATGCAGCCCATCATGCCAGTATAGGCTTGCGTCACTCCACGTGGACCCCCAGTCCCCAGTGAAGTCAAATGCCTGAGGTCTGCCAGTTTTTCAACCACTGATTGAGATCCCATGGTGCGGAACACCTAGCCTCTCCTATGCTATGAATGGGCAGCACCTCCAGAAGGTTACCGTGTGTGCTACTTGTCTAAGGCCCCTCCCCAATTCCACAAACTCTTCCTGCACTGCTCTAATCCCTTTCTTAGCCAGGTCATTTGTCCCTAGGTGGACAATGACATCCAGCTCCCTCCCCTGTGCAGCTGCTCCGGCAATCCTGAGGATTTGCTCCCTGTCCCTCCAAGCCATGGCGGCAGGCAGGCACCTTACCTCCCTCTCCCCTTGCAGGTGAGTATCTGCCATTCCTGGAGAAGGGCTAACGAGAAATCCTGGATATGGACTTCTAGGAAAACATGTATTGGGCTCTTGCTCTCCTATGTCATAATGCTGCAGATAAACAAGAACCAGATTTAAACCTCCCCATAGTTTTAACATGGTCTTGTCAAATAGTCATTTGTCTACATGCATTTACCAGCATCCCATGAGACATCTATTAACTGATCCATGGCTTCACCTGCGCTATCATGTGACAAATAAAACATGAACTGGACTCCAGCCTCCCTTTAGCCTTAGTATGGGCTAGTCAACTAGTCATTTGCCAGTGGTGTTTACTAGCATCCCACAGGACATCTTTTGACCAGACATGGCTTGGCCTGTTTATAATACTTATACAGCAGCTCACTTTGAAGCCTCCAAGACCACCATATACCACTGTTTAACATTTGCTGCTCAAGCCCTCACTGGGTCTAATGTCTGCTGCATCTCAAGTCCCTCAGTAGTCTGAATGCCTGCTGCCACTTCAGCCCCTCAGCAGTTCTGATACCTGCTGACACACAAATCCTTCTGCAGTTCTAATGCCCACTACCACACAAGACCTTAGTGGTGCTAGATCCCGCTCTCACAAGTCCTTCAGTGGTGCTAACCCCTGTTGTCATGAGGCCATCAGCAGCCCCAACACATGCTGCCACACATGTCCTTCAAATTTTCAAGCATCTGCTACCATAAGGCCAGCAGCAGTTCTAATGCCCACTGCCACTCAAGATTTCTGGTGGTTCAAAATCCCACTGCTACACAAAGCCTTCAATGGTTGTAACATTTGCTGCTACACTAGACCATTAGTGATTCTAACACTCTCTGCCTCCCTTCTTTCTCCTTAATTTACCATGCTCAAAATAGGAATTGCCATCTGTCCTTGGCTATCTCAACTTCAACATGTTCATCCTGCCTCAGGATGAGACACTAATCTTCTTTAGCTCATTTCTTCCCTCAGAATGCTAGACCAGACCATTTTCATAGCAAAATAAGCTTTACTCAGTCATGTGGCAGTCATTCCTGTCATTGCGGAATGAGATATCCATGTACTATTTGAAAAAAGCTCCCAGTCATTCCACCCAAGTTTTCTCAGAGGATAAGCCAAATCATGGATTTGCAGCTATTTTTTGAATCTTCCTGGTTTGCTACCCCTTGGCAAAAATACTTCCTTTCATCAACCAAACAACTTTTACATCTGCATTATTTATGCAGTTTAAGTAGTAGCCGCTAATGGGTGTCAGTTGATATTTGAATAGGCACCATATGAATGCGAGATTAAATAAATGGACAAAGGTAAACAAAATTCAAACATAATAATTAAAGAACAGTACAAATTTAAGGCACAGGTAAAAGTGTTCACAAATGACTGTTTCACTCTAAATACCATGATCCACATTATGTAAAGTAGAATAAACTTAATCAGTCCTTAGAGGGAAATGTATTAGATGAAAAAGACAGAAACAGAGAGACTTAACAAAGTTAAGGTAATCTGGAACACTTTTATTTTGCAGCTGTACCTTTACCAATTTAATTTGCATTTGTTAACATGTAAATAGAAAACTAGAGAATTTGTATTTATTAATTATTAAATATGTGTCCACAGCAAAGGAAATGCATCTGGATATATTTTATATCCACTGAAGTAAGTGTGATTAGGAAAAAAATCCACTGTTTATTATCCAATTAATTTTGAAACACAATTATGTATATATCTATATCTATATCTATATATATATCTATCTATATATGTATATATATGTATCTATGTATAAAACTGTGCCACTATAGTTAGGGTTGAGTACTCCATCTATGGTTAAATCTGAAATTTGTCAGCTTAATAACTTTGCCACCGTATGACAGATTTGCCTGAAATTTGGCAGGCACAGTCTGGTACCATACATCTCTGGACCTGCCATGTTCTGTTATGGTTGGGTGTATGGTTGCAGAGCTACTGAGTGCTGAGAAATGCACAAATTACACATTTTTATGTATTTTTGAGTGCACCTACAGGTCACACACTTTTCGCGACTGGTCCAAAACCTTCAGGGAACATGCAGCCAGGGTCCTCAATATGCCTTTCAAAGATTTCATGAAAAAATATTAAACAGTTCAAAAGTTATTCAAAAAACAAGTTTCCCATTATAGTCAATGGGAAAAGTTAACAAAATACGCAAAAGTGTCACAAATGCACAGTTTGCTTTCGCAAATGACCCTTGTAGTGTCGCAAATCGCCATTTTATTTTCAGTTAGTGTTCACAGAAATGCTTGGCATTTAAATTTGGGACCCTCTACGGACACAATTCTTGTGTTCACCTAGTCGAGCCCTGAGGATGCTAGCCATGTCTTTTTTTGGGGTAAAACACCCCAGAAATATGTTTTTTAAATTTTCGTAAAAAGTAGTGTCACAAAGTACTTTTGCATATGCAACACTTTTGTGATTTCATTTGTGAAAGTGTCGTGATTTGTGAAAGTACTTTGTGACACTATGGCCAAAACAATAGGGAATCTTTGCCACCCTGCTGCAAAAGACAGGTTTGGTGTTTTGGCCTGAAATTTGGAGGGAAGAAAACCAAGATCCCACATATGTGCATTTTGGTGGTTTGGTGACAAAATATTGGAGGGCTGCAAAGTTATGGCACTCTGAAGTTTAAAATTTTTCCTATAGGCTAACATTACGGCATCCACCGCGCCTTTCAGGGCCCGTATCTCGAAATGGTTCGAGATACAGACTTTTTGTTGGAAGAATGCTTAATCCCTCATTAGGGGACTAAGTGCAAAACTAGCCTGGAAAGTCATAAATAGTATGAGATTTTTAATTTTTTTCTACGTCGTACGGTTCCTGAGATACAAGGAATTTAGTATCCCAAGTGCTCATTTTCTGCTCTGATGGCCATTATTATGCAAACATTCTTTGTATTCACTGTGCTTCTGAATGCACCTTTTGGGAAACAAAGGGTGTGCATTTGTGTTACTGTTACCGTTAGTGTTTCCGCTTGTGTTTCCATTACCATTTGCGTTTCTGTTTACATCACTGTGTGTGTTACCCTTTGTGTATGCATTTGCACATCGCGTTTGTGTTTACTGTTTGTGTTTCCATTACCATTTTTGTTTGCGTTTACTTTGCGCCACCGTGTCATTATCATTTGTGTTTGTGTACACACTTGCATTTGCTTTTCCATTTCATGCTACTGTTTCCTTTGGCATCATTGTTGGTGTTACCGTAACCGTTTGCATTTCCAATTCACGTTACCGTTACTGTTTTGCATGTTCTTTACGCTTACGTTTCCATTGGCCTTAGCGTTTGCATTATCGGTAGCATTTCCGGTGTCAAGTATGTAACTGTTTCCTTCTGCGTCACCGCTGCTGTTACCGTTTGCATTTCTGTTTGTGTTTTTGTTACCATTTATATTTTCATTGCTGTTTTCATTACCATTTGTGTTTCTATTGCCGTTAGCGTTTGAGTTACCATTTGTGCTACCATTTCTGATTTCATTTATGTTTGTGTTTGCATTTCTCTTACCGTTTGCGTTATCATTTCCATTTGCGTGCATTGTACTTCAGCGTTTTAAGGCTTTGCGTTTTTGTTAGCATTACTATTTCTCTTTACTTTTTCATTGCCATCACCATATGTGTTAGCGTGTACTGCTTGTGTTTTTACATATGCGCAGTGCAGTGCAGTGCAAAACATTATGTTTTTGCTATTTTTCTGTAGTGTCTTCCATGACGCATCTGAAACTTGCCAAGTAGAAAGACATGTGTTCAAGGAACATGCTAGTTTTTCTTTGGTAAACAAATGTTGTTCGGTTCCAGAGTTATTGCCATTTGAAGTTGGCCCCCCTCGCAGTTACAGATTTTTCATCCACCAGGTCCACCATTTTAGCAGATGTTCGACCACTATTTCCACCATTTTGGGGTGTAAGACTTCTTAAAGGTGCAGATACATAAAAATTTATCATCTCTGGAATGGTTTGGTCTTTTCACATGAAATTTGGAAAGTGTTTAGTGGATGTCCTGGGGATGCAAATAATGCTCTTTATATGTTGGAAAAATTATTTGCTGCGGAGATACTGTGTGACGCAGTTAAGGTTTTGCGCATAGCATTCTGCATGGTGCTACTGGATTGAAATTTTTAGTGTAGGTAGCCCTAGTGGTATGGAGGTGCCTTGCAGTGGTTTCATGTGTAAAACATTAACAGGTGCAGAATTATACCACTCCGATGAATGAACATTTGGTTAATTATGCTTCAATAACTTCTGAACCGTGTGTCCGATTTGCCTGGCATTTGGAATATACAAAGATTTATAATACATCTTTGACTGTGACAATTTTTGGGTTGCTGGCACTTACGGTTGCTGAATTGTGCATGTTACATTGTTTGCTCATGGCGCTGTGTGACCGTTGAGTGGAAGTACACACAATTCTGGACACACAGTATGCTATAGTACATATCTTCTTTTAACAATTTTTGGTTCCATCGGATATATGGTTCTTGTGTAGCGAAGTGGCAAAAATGTTATTTTTGGCACTCCTGCACAGTATTCCTGGTGTGATACTGCACAACTGTTGAACAGATTCAGATAACATTTGTTATACATGTTGTGGTATGGTACATGTCTTCATTTACCAATTTTCATTTCAGTCAGTCATACAGTTTTTGTGCAGCAAGGTGACAAAAATTCACATGGTGGGAGTGTGGGGCCTAGGCCCCGCGCTCCCACCACCACATTCCATTCACTATTTATAGTGCACATTCTCAGAAAGAAGGGAAATTCATGGCAATAAACTCCGTTTAATGCATCAGGTAGGGTTGTTCCACAGCGACAAAAGTGAGGAAATTCAATGTTAGGGTTGCCACCCCTTGCATCCCACACCCACCCCGCCCCCACCAACAGGCATTGGGGTCATTGGTCCTAACTGTCACCCCGTTCTCCTATACTGCTTCACCTCAGCTTGTTTACACATGGAATGGGGTGAGAGTTAGGGCCGACAATCCCAATGCACATCCCGATGCCTGTTGGTGGGGCAGGGTGGGTGTGAGGTGCAAGGGAGGCAAACCTAACACTAAATTTCCTCACAGAGTTTTTGGCCATGAATGAATATACATATATATATATATATATATATATATATATATATATATATATATATTCTTTCCCAAAAACTACATTGATGCATCAGCTAGGGTTGAGGATAAAGTGACAGAAGTAGGGAAATATGACATTAGGGTTTTCAACCCTAAAACCCCTGCCCCACCCCTGAAGCAAATGAGGGGTGGAGTCTTCCTTGGCATTCCCAACCCTAACGCTCACCCCACTGCAGTAACAGAAAAGCTGAGATGTGATGGAGACAGATGTGTATGCTTCATGAGTGAATAAAATGGTGTGAGTGTTAGGGTTGAGAACCTTAAGGATGATTCTACCCCCCATTCGCTTCAGGGGTGGGCCAGGGGTTTTAGGGTTGGAAACTCTAATGTCATATTCCTTACTTTTGTCACTTTATCCACAACCCTAACTGATGCATTAATGTAGTTTTTTGCAAAGAATTTCCCTACTTTTTAAGATAGACTAATCGTAGCCTTATTTGCCTATGGGAGCGCAGAGCCCTTTGGGCCCCGCGCTCCTATCCCACCATAGATGCATATATGTATGTCACTGTGAAAGAGCCCTATTCTTCCATTTATAGGACAACAGTGAACAAATTGTCAACATAGCAATCTTAATACCCCACCTCATGTACCCGGTACAAAAAATCTTTGAATCCCCACCAAAACTTAATACTGCTCAACTGCAATGCCATTCTGAGCCACAGGTGTGAAAACACATTATGGCCAAATGAGAGCTATAACATACATGACATGAGGTAATAAGATGTCTATGTGGAAAATTTGGTGTCAAAATATTAAACATTTCCAAAGTTACCAGCGTGCCTAATGAAATTGCAACAAATGATCATAATGTTGCCATATATACATATTTTGACCCCACATTTTCAACATAGCTTTCTTACAACCCCACCTCATGAACACATGCAGGAAAAATGTTAAATCCCACCCAAAAGGTGAATTTGCCAAGTGACTGCAAAATCACCTTTCAGGTGGGAGTTGTGTAATGACAGTCATATTGTTCATGAGAGGAGGTCCCCAAAAAAGCCATGATGAAAATTTGATGTCAAAATGTCCAAAAATGGCTGAGATATGCATGTAAGTTGAAACCCCTATTGAAATACATTGAACCACATTTACCTTAGTTTTTATGGCTGTGGGTGGAGCCTACAGCCATCTTGTTGTCTGTAGTTGGAAAAATGGAGGAATGTGGAACACTTTTTTTAGTCATTTCAATGTATCCTTTCACATCTATAAATCACTATGCCAAATGAAATAAAATACTCCCTTCTTTCTGTTAAGAATGTTGGAGACAGCTTAAAGCTGCTTATCGGATGGCCATTAGGAAACTGAAACAGCTTGTTAAATATTGGTTGCCTATTAAACTGGAGATGTGTTTACCCCCTTCGAAATGCAACAGCTTGCACATTTAAATACTTAGCATTTAAACATTTTCTTGCTACAAGCTTCAGCTGGGCAAGTATTGTCTATCAAGAAATATTCATACCTCATAAATGTCACCTTTTCCCAGGAACACATATACAAAGATTTACACTGTTTTTAACCTCCTAAGACACTATCTGATAAGAACTGTTACAGACATATGCCAGGTCTTGTGTGAACTATCTGAGCTACAGTAATTTTATAGCAATCAGCAGGCATTTTTTACTTTACTTTCTGGGGGAAAATATATAGAGCTACAGCAAACACACACACACACACACACACACGCACACACACCATTCTCATAGAATCTGATAGAAACATAGAATCTGATGGCAGATAAGGACCGCTTGGCCCACCTAGTCTGCCTATTTCCCTACCTAACAGATAAGCTGCATATCCTAGTTAACCAACAGCCTACTATCCTCATGGCCACAACATTCAAAATAAATACTGCAATCTAATATATTATAAAACAATAAAGAAACTGTTTGTTTATGTCAGTGAACACAGTGATTTTCCTTTAAAGAGCTACTGTACTGCCTAAAACTAATATTAGATTTTAAAAGCAGCTACTCATTACCTGTTATATCTGAGGTACTTTTTCTTTTTCCCTTTGTTTAATTAGAAGATTGTTTACCTGATGTTAATAGGTGTGATGTGTGGAACAGCTCTTAGCCTGGCAGCTGACCTATCTTACTCTACTGCCTCAAACTATGTCATCAGTATTGTGACCTCAATGACTGTGACATCACTGCCACTTAGGAACAGCAAGCAAGTGACTGCCAGGTTGTTCACCAGTGATGTCACAGTCAGTGAGATCACAATGCTGATGATGTAGTGTGGGGCAGTAGAAAAAGCTATGTCAGCTACCAGCCTAAGCTGTTCCACACATCCAGCACAATATTATCGTATTACTTTCAGATGAGCAAAAGGAAAAAGAAAAATACTTCAGAAATAAAAAAATTACAACTGACTACTACTTAAAATTTGTATTATTTTCCTGTCTGCCTGTTTTGGCTCCACTAGCTCTTTAAATATTTCTTATCCTATATTTTGTATCCTGGATAGCATTGGGGGAGATGCTGCATCTCATTGTCATTGTCATTGTGATCTTCATTTTACACATTTTTGCACTGTATTTACTCAGGATGTCCCAGATTAGATGTAATATCTTGTTTTCAGTGGGGTTGTGATTTTACCATTTTTGTAATGTATTTATTCAGGGTAGCCTATTCCAGATGTAAAATATTGTTTTCAGTGTGTTCTGATTTTATGCAATGCAGCATAATAGTGCATAGATGTAGAGCCCGACTGAAAATAAGATGCCATGTCTTCTGTGAACTGTCCAGGCTAAACATATAGCAATCAGTAGACATATTCTAGGAAAACCCTACCTACCTAGTCCCTTTCTGTAAGACATTCCTAGGGCAGCGAGTGTTCTTCCACAGGGCCCCTGCCTGCTCAATGGCCTGCCTCCTCTGGTTTCCTCCAGAGTTAAATTGAGCCCCTTTAAAACTAAACTTCATCAGCACCCACTCTCTGTGAATAGTTATGACTGCTCCTAGCATTTACTGGTCAATCTGGGACAGCTCTTGGCTTGTCCCTCAATGTTCCCCTGCTCCTCTCCACCTTACCTCGGTCTCCCTCCCCACTCTGTTCCCCTCCTGCCCTTTTCTCATCCTTTACCTGCACTTTTTCCTATTCCTCCTTCTCTACACCTTACATCCTTCTACTCAACTTTTCTCCCTACCCCTCCCCTTCCCCCAGCTGTCTCACAACTCTCCTTAACTGACTTCCTTCTGGTCACCCTCTCTTTTCCTTAATTTCTTATCTATTTACACAGTTAGCTAGCACTGCCTGCACCATGTTTGTTTCATTATCATGTACTCCACCCTCAGTTATGATGCACTTATGTATAATGCACTCATTACTTGTATACTCTTATCCTATGTATTATGTACAGTAGTAATTTCCTGTAATGCTTCTTATTCTGTCTGTTTTAAATCTACTCACCATGTTGTTTATTTGCCATGCACTCCTCCCTAATTAATGATGCACTTATGTATAATGTACTGTATTATTTGTATATTTGTATCCTATGTATAATGTACTGTATTAATCTCCTATAATTTTTTTTTGTAACCTGTCTGTTTGTAAATCTGATGTGAAGCCTTTGCAAAAGAGTTTTTTGACTCAAAGGGTTGTAATTCCAAGACTTCAATAAATAAACAAATAAATAAAATAAAACAAAAACACATTGTAAAAATGTGTAAAAGGAAGACCACATAGAAACTGCCTCTCAGCAGATCTGCTTTGTGCAAATTCATTAGAAATAATGGGTAAAAGCATTCAAAAAGCTCTCCATAGCCATACTGGCTCTGACCAGAGTTTGTTCATATTGCAGTCACCAGTTCTAGCAGCAAGGCTTGTTTTCTATCAAACAGCAGATCTCAATCCTGTGACCTGATCAGGTGAGTGAAGGTTTGTGGAGGTGAACTGTGGGGTGCGCAGTGATGGGTGCTGAGTGGGAGGTGGGTTGGGGGGGTCAGATTGGCTAGGGACCATTTTATATTTTGAAAAAAAAAAACACTAATTAGCCCATGAAGGAATTAGAAATTAAAATACCAGAGAGGAAAAAGCCACCAGATGCCATCTCCAAACATCTTTGCTCAGTCCATGCAGTGCCATGCTGCTTCATGCTAATTTCAATGGCTGTTTAGCTTTCTGCAAAAACAGCATCAATTACATCTCTGTCCTTCATGCATGGGATTAGATGTCATGCGCAGGATTAGAGTGTAAAGCCAGAGTGACGATGTGTGGAGGCAGTGTCTGTCTGATTTTTATTTCCCACTTGCAGGTACAGTGCAAGCTGCTTAAGAGGGATAGCAGGGTTGAAATGTAATCATCCCGCTTAAATGACCATCCCAGAAAATTTAAGTTTGCAATCCGGGCTTGTGGAACTGAAATTGGGCTTTTACCATCGGCATCCTGCTTCTCTTCATGTTGACGCTTGAACACTACCTGATGCCTCAACTTCCACCGAGACAACCAGCCATCAGTGGCATCGAAGTCAGTGTGTCCCATTTGTGCAGCTAGCTCCTCAGCTTTTGTTTTCAGCATTGGACCGGACACCCTTGCTCCCTTATCCAAGGCTTGTGTTAGCCATAATATCAATGCACCCTCAACCTCGCTATCCTTACACTCTCACTTGCGTTTCGACCGGGGTTGCTGCTAGATCACCATTCAGTAAGGATAGCCTCTCTGTTTTTACTAATCCATCCTGCCTGGCTTTTTGAGATTTTAAATTCAGCAGCAACAGAGGACAGGGATAGATCTGGGATGTTTAGTGCTTCCACAACTCAAACTCTGTCAGCCAAGGTAAGCTCATTCCTTGGCAAAGACATTGCAGGCAGAAAAGGCAGAAATAAAATGAACTGAACAGCAAGCAGCGATTTCACACAGGGCAGCTCTGCAAAGTACAAAAGAACAGGTGATTTAGATGGAGCTTACAGTAATTGACAGGTGCTTTACAACACAGAAAAGGTCAGAATAATTAGTCAAAAATGTCCCAATTAAGTGAATTTATGTAAATCTGGCATCCCGCTTAAGCAATCTTGGATGCAAGCACTTTGCACTGAGCACATTCAGTTCCCGTTGAAACATCCTGCTTAAGTGGGTGTCCTGCTTATCCTCATCTTGCTTATGTGGCTTGTACTGTATTAAATTTTTTTTATTTATCCTGCATAAAAGTGTTTTGAAACTGGGGGAAGTGGGAGGAGGATGAATCAGACCTCCTGATCTGGCTTCCTCTACACTTGAAGAACATACTGCAACAATTGCACAAGGAAGTTTAGGCTGGGTGCATCCAAAAAGGCAGATGACATGGCACCACTGCTGACTAAACCCCTGAGTCAGCTCCCTCTCTGCCTGCTGCTTTGCTTGTTTATTTGCTGAACTGCCTGCTTAGATAGCTTAATGCTACCTGCAGCTGATTATCGGGTTGGGTACTACTCAAGGGACATTCACAAATAAAAGGAACACATTTATTAAATATAGGAAATGCACATGCTTTGCTAGCACACAGTCTGTCCCCCCTACCCCACTGCGGCTCACTTGCTCTCACACACAGGCCATACCGAGTCATGCTAGTCAGGCTTTTAGTCTTAAACTATTCAGGTTGATCTCCAGCAGTGGTAATATTCCCAAACTCTCAGCTCCAATTTCTACTGTTTTCAAACACTTGAAATACTCCTTTTGCTTCCTGGTTTTTTGAGAACCACAGACTGAAGCTCTAATTCTGTGCATCAAATTGCTCCAGTTCATGTAGACAATTCAACTTCGCTTCCAGTCCCTCCTTCAGTGTCCTCATCTCTCTCCTCTCCTTTCTTCCCTCTTTTGTTCCCTTATCGACTCCAGGTGCCTAGGTCCTACACTGCTGTAGACCAACTGAAATAGTTTTAAGACTCAGAGAACAATTGTATTCAGACAAAGAGGGTTGCCCAATTAAAAGGGCAGACCCCATTGTCACAAGGCTCTGACAAATGTGGTGAGAGGTTCAGAAGGGGGGAAGAAGGAGTATGAGATCACCAAATGGGGGAAGAAAGGATGCGGTCACTAAGGGGGATGAACCAAACAAGGAGGAGACAGAATGAGGTGGCAGCAAGTAAGTGGTGGGACGGAACAAGGGGCAAGGCCAAAAGAGCCATTGATAAGGGGCTGCACAAGGGAAGGAGCTCACAATTTTGCTCCAAAAGTTCACTTCTGGAAGCACATCAGTTTGGCAGACTTTGGAGCCAGTGGGCTATTGTGATAGGATAGGTATTTGGAGTTATTGTAAAACAACAAAAAACAAAAAAAAAAATTAAGAATATTAGGTAACCGATAGCTCGATTTTAAGGTAATTTCCAAAAGGATTTGAGAGTGATTGTGGAGCTGCTGTAAGTACCAGAAGTAACATCAAGAGACAGGTAAGATTTATTCTGATTTATTACAAGAATTTGAACAGCAGCAGGCCGCTAAGCAGCATCATTGAGGTTGGGTAAAGTACATGTGAATCGGGGAGAAATGATGGCCAGCTGTGCAGCACAGAATTGGGAGCAGCCCGTGGGGTAATTTAGCTGAAAATGGGACAGGAGAGAGACATCTGGAAGGGCGGTAGCAAGCTTCACAGCGGGAAGTTTCCACCAAAGCTGGGTTTCTGACCATGCCAAAAATGGCTGGAGGGGAAGTACAGATTTTCACAGCCAGTTGGCGAGATGGTGCAGAGGTGGGAGAGACACAGCAGGAAGTTTTCTCCAGGCTGTAGGAATGAACAGGAGGGAGATGGTTGGTGGAGAGAGAATGGTCATTGGGACACAAGGAAGCGGGTACAGAAGGGTCTGGTGGGAGGTGGGGGGGTTCTGCGGAATTTAAGTGGCACTACCACAAAAGCAGCAAAATCAGCAGAGATCATGCCGCAGGAGAGGCGAGCAGAAGGGGATGACCAGGGAGAAAGGAGAAGCAGAAGCCTGGTTCCACCGCGTGGGATGGCATCTGACGTCATCACCATGTGGTGCAAGGCCTGGCTCGAACAAAGCGGGGGAAGGGAGACTGGGTTGGTGGGTTCTGTTTAAAGCACACGGGGGCTCTCCTGGAAGAAAAGCCAAAAGAAAGGATGGAAAGGATAAGTAAGGGAAAAAGTAGCCAGATGGAGGATCCCACCACGTTTGGAGGCCTGGGGTAGGTGCTAGTCATTACAAAAAGGGGAGCGAGGCCGAGTAAGGCACAGCGATCAATTGGGTAGCAAGCTATGAGAGCACATGTGGCTGAGAAAAGCAAATAAAAAAAGAAAAAGATTAAGGGGTTAATTTGGAGGGGGCTTGATGGGGGAGACTATCATAGGCATTTTTGAGCAGGCCTCCCATGGTTTAGGGCTGGTTTGTGGCTAATTTTACAGCCAATTAGGGTGGTAATTACCAGAAACAAGGCAGGGCAGTGGCAGCAGGAATAACTGTTGGGCTCTACAATACGGTAAGGCCCATTTAAAAAAAAAAGGGTTTTAAAGCAAAGCAGCATAAGTCCTTCTTTACAGCACGGGGAATATCGCAGGGTGAGATAAAACTGCTGTTTTCCCCCATGTACAAGGTAAAGTGAGGGGGGGTTGGGGTTTATATGCTGAGGAGGCTGGAAGGGAACAGGCACAAAGGATTAACTGAATGACAGCCCAGTGACCTGGGAACGTGGTGCTGGGTACACCCTTAAATGCCGGTTGTTTAGGGGAAGCCTGGGCAATAAGACAGGCACCTGGGCTATCAAAAAAAAAAAAAAGTGGCATAAAATAATGTATGTTTTTCCTGTTGATAGATAACCAAGAGGATGGCACCAAAGAGAGGCAAGCCCAGCAAAGAAGAATGTTACAGAGCAGTGATGGACTTGGTGGACAAGGCCAACCGGTTGCTGGCAGATGGGGGAGATAAAGGCACAAAAAGAAAGGGGAGGCAGGGGAAGTGACTGAAGAAGGACAAGAGGGTGCCAAAAAGGCCCAGGGTGACCACCATGGCTCCTCAAGGTCCAGCGGCCAGTAACCCAATCCGGGAGCCGACCCCGGAGCCCATCTCCTGCCCACCAACAGTGCCAGAGCCACCACACCTGTGTTCTCACTTCCTGCCAGAACTGTCCTGCCTTCCAATGGGTCTGTACCTGCACCCAGCCCAGTGGAGTGCCCCAGCCAGGGCCCAGCAGCCCTCAGACCAACCCAACAAGTAATCAGGTGGTGACGCTAGAGAGTAGCATTAAGGAATACGTGGAGCAGATGTTAAAAAGTATGGGGGAGAATGAGGTGGGGCAGCTGGAATAAGTGCTCAGTGACATAAAAGGGAATGGGACAGGAGGAGGGAGTGAGGGGACAATGGAGGGACCCCTCATAGGAAGGGAGATTGGGACACCGGGGGTCAGGTTAGTGGACCACATGCCCACAGCCTTGAAAGAGAACATTTGGAAAGGGAAATATGTCGACATCTTCACATTGGCAAATGTGGATAATATGGATAAATGTGAGGAGAAGGATAGTTTTGAAAAGAAGGACATGGCGGCTACGTTAGTGCTGTTAGGAAAGGGGGAAGAGGACAAGGCTTGGAAGGGTAAAACCTGGGACAATGGGTCAACGGGGTTTACATACTTCACAGCTATTGCCATTCAAAAGCAGCCAGAGCTAGCAACCCCTTTATTGACCTATTCCCTTATTATTAAGAACACGCACAAGAAAGGCGGCCATAGTTGGATAAAGTATGACAAGAAATTCAGGAAGAGAATGGCTAACATCAGGGATGTCAAATGGGATGCCTGACAGATAGATCTCTGGTTAGAAATCTATACGGGGCCTACCGACAAGGAGGCAGAGTGGGAGAGAAGAGGGGGGACAGTGGCAAAAGCCTGCTGGGGCTATAACCGGGCATTTTGCTCATGGCCTAACTGTCGCTCTAGACATGTATGCTTGAAATGTGGGGGGCATCACCCAGCGAGCAAATGCAGATATAGCTGGGACAAAGACACGGGAGGACAGGACCAGGCTCATGAGCAGCCCTTTCGGAACACCCAGGGGCCCTATAGGGGCCAACAGTGGGGGAGGGGTAACAGAGGAAGGGCAGCAGGAAGGGGAAGAGGGCATTATTACCAAACATGACAGCAGGACAACTAGGAGCCCAATGGGGGGCATTATTAGGCTGTCCCAGACACCCATCAAGGTGGAAATGATGGGGGAATGGTTAAGGGACTATCCCAACAGGGGGGCAGCCAGGACATTACAGGTAGGTTTTCGAACAGGTTTTAATTTACATTTCCAAGGGGAGAGAAAAAGGATGAGGGACAAGAACCTCAAATCTATACAAGGAAAGGAAGGGATGTTGGCACTTAAAATTCAGAAGGAGGTGGAGGCAGGGAGGGTAGAGGGACCGTTTGAGTTCCCCCCATTGCCAAACCTATGGGTATCCCCTTTGGCACTAGTGCCACAAAAACAACAGGGAGAATACCGGGTGATGCATCACCTGTCCTACCTGGAAGGAGACTTGGTTAATGATGCCATAGGGGAGGAAGACAGCAAGGTTACATATGCCACCTTGGAGGAGGCAGTGTGACTCATTAGAACCAAACAGAGTGCTTGGTTGGCCAAGACCAATATAGAGTCAGCCTTTCGCTTACTGCCGGTCATGCCAGAAGATTAGGACCTGCTGGGTTTTCAGATAGATGGGGGGTATAATTTTGACAAGGCCATGCCCATGGGGTACTCAATAGCATGCACCACATTTGAGATGTTTAGCACATGGCTGCAGTGGGTTTTCCAAACGCGATATGGGTATCAGGCGGTAGTGCATTATCTGGATGATTTCCTATTCATCGGGGAAGAGGAAGGGGAGACAGCAGCTATGCTGGAGGATTTCAAGAAGCTATGCCAGGAAATGGGGGTGCCCCTGGCAGAGGACAAGACAGAAGGGCCTAGTCAGGTGATAGAGTTCCTAGGTTTAGAGTTGGACATGGTACAGGAATTATACAGGTTACCCAAACAGAAGGTGCAGAGGCTACAAGAGTTATTAAGGGCAGTGGGGCCCAGAGGAGGGTGTGGCTTCAGCAAGCCCAGCAACTGCTAGGACACCTCAATTTTGCCTGTAGGGTCATTTCACCAGGGTGCATGTTTAAGCGGCACTTAGCCTGGACAACAAGAGGGACAAAGCAGCCGCATCATTGGGTGGACCTTAACAAGGGGATTAAGGAAGACATGGAGGTTTGGGAGCATTTCCTACAAGGCAACAATGGACATACATTATGGCGGGCAGAATGGTTGTATAATACAGACCTACAGCTGTACACAGATGCAGCCGGAGGGATTGGCATGGGGGGTTATTTTCAAGGGAAATGGTTCACAGAGCCATGGGCCAAAGAATGGGTGCAGGGAAAGGTGATGAGGGACATCACTTTCCTGGAGTTGTTACCATTATGGGTGGCGATGATAGTTTGGGGAGAGGAACTCAGAAATAGGCAGGTTACTTTCTGGAGTGATAATTGGGCGCTGGTAGAGGTGTTAAACAGAAAATGGACAAAGTCAGACAGAGTAATGAGGGTGTTGAGGAGGATGGTGTGTTTAGGTCTAACCTTGAACATGTCATTCAGGGCTAAGCACATTGATGGTGTAGATATTTATTTATTTATTTATTTATTTATTTATTTAGCTTTTGTTGACCAGGTAAGTGCACTAGACAAATCCTGCCTATTTTCAGGCACGACCCGGGGGAGGGGGATACAGATGAATTCCAACTGACCTTGAACCAGATTAAGCTGTTGGTGGTATTTTTAGTGAATGAGGGAAATTTGGCCAGGACACCGGGGAAATTCCCCTACTCTTTTCGATAAGTGCCATGGGATCTTTAACATCCACCTGAACTACCACCAATCCAGGCAGATGGGACCCCGGTTTAACGTCTCATCCGAAAGACGGCACCTCAGAAATGCAGCACCCCTCTCACGCTGCATTACAGTGTCAGTACTGGGATATTAACCCAAGTGCCAGATGTGGGAACTGAACCCACAGCCCTCTGATCTCCCAGCCTCAGAGGCGAGTGTGCTACCTACTGAGCCACTGACACTGCTAATGTGATAGCTGATTGCCTCTCCCGATTGCAGATGGACAAATTCTGGACCATGGCACCCAGAACAGAGGCTTGGTGAACCACAGTTCTGACGTACATATGGACGATTGGATTGGGGGAGCCACATCGTTGTTCCACAACTCCTGGGCACCCAGGACCCTTAGAGCTTATGAAACCTCTTGGAGGGCATTCCAAAAGTTTCGGGGATGGTATGGCGGACAGGTAAGTGGGGTAGTAGCAGGGGAGCAGGTGGCCAGATTTATTGTGACTGGATGGCGGCAGAACATGGCGCAGGCAACAGTGGGGGTGCATTTGGCAGTGAAAGGGCAGATATGCATCTTGAGGGGGTGGAAAGACTCCACAAAGAGTAACTTGATCTGCAGAATGATGGAGGGGTGGGGCCGGAGGGTGGATAAGAAGCAGGACAGCAGGAAACCGATAGAGGAGGGACTGTTAGAGTGGCTGCTAAGGGCTTTACCACACATCTGCAGTTCTCAGAGCAAAACTGTGCTCTTCCAGGCCCTGTATGCCACCATGTATAGAGGGGCCTTTAGGTTGGGTGAAGTAGTGGGACACGGCAAGAAAGGGGAAGGAGGGGGCTTACAGTGGGGTGATATAGAATGGACAGGAGAAGGAATGGCAGTGCATCTAAGGAGATCAAAGACCGACCAGCAGGGTCAGGGAAGCAGAGTCTGGTTAGGAAAACACCTCAATGCAATCATTTGCCCTGTAAGGGCCCTGCACTTGTACGTGGTGGGGTGCCATGTAGGTGGTAGTCCACTACTGTTCATACAGTACATGGGGATGGCAGACCAGTTACCAGATACCAGGTGATGGCAGTACTACGTAAAGGACTCAGGTGTATAGGAGAAGCAGTGGAAGGGTATTCTTCCCACTCTTTCAGGATTGGGGCAGCCTCAAAGATGGCTGCAACTGGGGGCAAAGGGGAAGAGATCCAGTAAAGGGGCAGGTGGAAGTCTGAATGTTATAAAAAATAGATACGGAACATGCAACAATAACATTTTCTTTATTTTGTTCTCCATAGCAGGTGGCTGAGAAGAGGGGAGAGGGGACGAGGGGATAAATGGTGATGTCTAACAGGGTGTGCTTTTGTTACACAGGGAGACCCAGGAAGGTCAAGGTGTTGATCTGCGGGCATTCCTTTGTCCATTGGGTGGAGGAATGGGTGGCCAGGAGACAAGGGGGCAAGCAGCAGTAATTGGAGAGCAGAGAAATCAGATTGATATGGAAAGGCCGTCAGGGGATGAAGTGGGCCCAGCTGTTGCCAGAACTCAGAGAGGTCAGGAAGGATCATAGGTGGCCGGATCTCCTAGTGATACACCTGGGAGGCAATGACCTGGGGACAAGGCCATGGTTGGACATATTTTATCAAATAAAACAGGATGTCCAAATAATAAAGAAACGGTGGCTAGGGGTCACTTTGGCATGGTCCGAGATTACGCCATGAAGGGTGTGGTGGCATGAAGGGAGTCACAAGAGTATAGAAAGGGCAAGGAGGCGCATGAATGCCCAGGTGGGACGGTTGTTCGAGGCCGAAGGGGGAGTGGTTATTCTCCACAACATTCAGGAGGGGGTGAATGAGAATTATCGGGGAGACAGGGTACACCTCTCAGATTTGGGATTGGCCTTGTTTAATCAAGAAATGCAAATACCATCGAGGAATGGGTGAGGGGCCATGGCAAGAGATAGAAAGGCAGAGGAATAAGGGGGGGGAAGGGGGAAGTCCACCATCCATCACAAGCTGGAGGTAGGCTAGTGGAAAAGGGGGAGGAGGACAGGAAAGAAAGCAGGGCAAAAAATCAATAAACACGGAAAAGGTTGGATAATCAAGAAGCAGGGCATTGTGTGTACGCACGTACTCCTTGACATCTAAAGAGGAAGAGACTGAGCTCCCCATGATGTACGTCTTGGGGGGGTGGAAGAAAAGAAGATCACAGAAGGGAAGAATTGAACAAAATGTTGGATGGATGTAAATAATGTATATAAATAATGTATAAGAATGTGATGTGGGAAACTTATAAATGAAAGTGAAAAATGTATCAGGAGGGGAATTGATCTGTAAATTTGAATATAGTATCAGTAAAATCATTGCCAAACTGAGCAACCACATACAACCTTGTCAGTGTTTTATTTGAAGGGGTTCTGGGGACAAAGAGGGTTACCCAATTAAAAGGGCAGACCCCATTGTCACAAGGCCCTGACAAATGTGGTGAGAGGCTCAGAAGAGGAGGGGAGAAGAGGAGGAGTGTGAGGTCACCAAAGGGGGGAGGAAAGGATGAGGTATCTAAGGGGATGGACCAAACAAGAAGGGGACAGAATGAGGTGGCAGCAAGTAAGTGGTGGGATGGACCAAGGGGCAAATCCATAAGGGGCTGCAGAGGGAAGGAGCTCACAATTTTGCTCCAAAAGTTCCCCACGCACCCTCCCGATAAGAAGGTAGCAAGAGGGCACTGTGTGGTAGGTGGAGCACAGTGGGCCACTGTGGTAGGTGGAACACAGCTGGGGGCTACAATGGGACTGTCAAAGGTGGATGACAGGAAAAGGGGGAGGAGGACAGGAAAGAAAGTGGGGGCAAAAAATCAATAAACACGGAAAAGGTTGGATAAGCAAGAAGCAGGAGCACTGTGTATACGCACGTATCCCCTGACATCAAAAGAGGAAAAGACTGGGCTCCCCATGATGTACATCTGGGGGGGCAGAAGGAAGGAAGAAGATGATAGATGGGAAGAATTGAACAAAATGTTGGATGGATGTAAATAATGTATATAAATAATGTATAAGAATGTGATGTGGGAAACTTATAAATGAAAGTGAAAAATGTATCAGGAGGGGGAAATTATCTGTAAATTTGAATATAATATCAGTAAAATCATTGCCAAACTGAGCAACCACATACAACCTTGTCAGTGTTTTATTTGAAGGGGTTCTGGGGACAATGATTGTTTTTTGTTGTTTTTGTACCTGGGGGAATTGCATAGATATATGCAGTAAATTGCACAGCCAGCATTTGCTGTGACATTGTGATGGTTCTGCTTGTTTGAAGAAGCTGAAAAAGTTTTATTTTAGAAATAAACATACTATTAATATTACTGCATTGCTGCTACTGATTTTAAAAGTTTGCAAAAATCTGCACTCATCTTTCTGACTGTCTCAAACATTACTATTAGTATTGTTGTAACTTATGGTAAATTATCACACAGACGGCTACATTTCAAAAGCTTGGGGATGGCCAGTGCACTTTGAAAGATGATGCATACACTGAAATGTGGCTTGATGTAGCTTTAAATCCTGATGCCACCAACTGTCTCAAAATATGTTTGTTTGCACAGCCCAACCTGTGAAGAGATGTGTACAGAGTTACCGAGGTGTAGCAACACTGCTAACAAAATATAGGGCTTGACTGTATTTTTATCCAGAGCCAAAGAAACAAATGTTACCATCACAACGATCACATTACCCTGTTCATGTGGTGAGTGCATGGTGAGTGTTATTTAATCCTGCTGATGAAAAGTCTGCTCCTTTTTCCTTTTATATGTTTGTGAGTTGAGTGAGCTGTTCATGAAACTGGTGTGACTTACTATTCCCTCTTGTTTCAGGAGTGCATATGAATTACTAGTGTTTGGCTAAGAAACCCAGTTGTTGAGTTTCACAAATTCTAAGTTGTCTTTTGCGGGGATGCTGTACAAAAGGATTTTCCTTCATGAAAAAGATCTTGTTTTGGTGACTCGTGATATGAAAAGATTATCTTTCAGATCAATGAAGTCACTTAAAAGGATGTGAAATGTAACTAAAACACATTTGGGGATCATTTTTACAACTCCAAGCCTACCCAGCTTATTTAAGTACAGCACCCACTTAACAGGGTCCTGATGGGCCAGACAGATGTGCTGATCTCTCTCCAGGATGTCATTTTTGTGGCTTTTGGAATTTTTATTTTAACTGGAAACAAGATGGGAGCAAACGAAAAAGGAATATCCCAATATGAAACAGGATTCCTTTTTCATTTCATACAGCTATCTTGAAGTCCTTACTGAGCATGTTCAGTAGCCACATGATCTAAATTAGAAATGTAAATAACTTTGGAATGGATTATTATTTTTTCACTAGACTAGCCAAAGGCATGTCTGTGGCTAGTCCCTTTATGCCCTGAAAATTTCAGAGCAACAGTTCCAAATAATCTGGGCTGTAAGCAAGTTAGTTATTTAGTTTAGTTTATTTATTTAATAAAATGCTCCATTTCAATTCTGACTCAAGGTGCTGTACAAGTGAACAAATCCATAATAAACAGATTAAAACACATACAACAGTATTAGTTTGAATTGTTTATCTATATCAGATTTATCAACTGGAAGGAAAAGCTTCCCTAAATAAAAATCTATTCAGCTCCCTTTTGCAGGCATTAACTGATGGGTCCTTTCTAAGAGAATGAAGAAGTGAATTCCACAGGGTCGGTGTCACAAATGAGAATGCCTGGGCACCCGATGGTTTCAAATAGACCCTAGGAATCACCAAAAGGCCCTCATCAGCTGACAGGAGGGGACAGAGTGAGTGGTAAGGCTATAGAAGGTCTTGCAGGTAGCTGGACCCCAGGCTGTGTAGGACCTTATAGGTGAGCAAGCCAACCTTGAAGGTGATCCATCACCTAACAGACAGCCAGTACAGAAAGCAGAGTACAGGTGTAAAGTGACATGACCTTGAAAGGCCAATCAATAACCTGGCTGCCGCATTCTACACCAGCTCCAGGTGGCAGAGATCAACTCCCAATAGCTCCAGGTAAAGGGCATTGCAGTAGTCAAGCCATGACATCACAAAGGCATGGACTAGTGATGACAGATCACCTGGGGGAAATCAGGTATTTAACCCTGGTGATGTTTCTATGATGGAAAAACACACTCTGGACCACAGTCAACACCTGAGACTTAAGTGTCAAGCCACAGTCCACGACAATGCCAAGATTCCTCACCTTGACAGAGGTGAGCAACTGGGAGTCCCTGAACCTAAGCCCAGAAACTTGACCAGATTGCACACCAACCTCCGGGTGACCAGATTCCACCTCCAGTACTTCTGTCTTATCTGGTTTAACCTCAACCAGATGACTCTAATTCAGTATTGGATTTCAGCAAGGCACTGATTGAAAGTCAAGACTGCATCATGCTGTCTGGGTGCAAAGACAGGTATAGCTGCGTATCATCAGCATAGCAGTGAAAACTTAGTCCATACCACCTTATAATATCCCATAGTGGTAGCATATGCATCGCAACAACATGGGGACAAATGGAGCCCTGTGGAACCCCACATGGCAGGGGCAGTGGTGCAGAGGAAAAAGTCCCTAGCACCACCCTCTGCATCCTGCCAGTGAGGAAGGAATGGAACTAGCTGAGGACTGTACCAGTCCATCCACAACAAACCCACAGGTACTCCAGCAGAACCCCATTATACATGGTATCAAATGCAGCCAAGAGATTGAAGAATATAAGAATAGAACACTCTCCTTGATCCCTCGCCACCAGGAGATCATTAAGCACCCGAACCAGTGCAGTCTTGGTATTGTGCCTTTTCCCAAAAAAAGATCTGGAGAGAGTTGTAGATGTCATGAATTGACAAATAGGACTCCAGTTGAAGAGCCACCACCTTCTCAATAACCTTTCCCACAAAGGGAAGGTTAGAGATAGGTCTGTAGTTAGCTAGGCAGTCGGGTCTATAGATGATTTCTTCAAGAGTGGTCTTATCACCACTTCCTTTAGGGGCTCAGGAAAGACCCCCTCTCACTAAAGAGCACTGGACTATCCCAGCAGGACTGGGACAATGGAATCAACTCACCCTACAAGAAGGCATGTTGGACCCTAATCCAAACTACAGTAGGTGGGCCTCAGCTCCTGGATGACCTTCAAGAAATCCAAGACTGCCAACTGATCAAAGTCAGACCAGACAGATGGAATGCCTGTGACCCCCGACTCACCACTGCTTGCCACAATAGAGACCGCTGACTGGATCACTGATCCAATGGAGGCAATCTTATCAGCAAAAAACAGAGCAAATTCATCACACTTAAATTGTGAAAAAGCTCTCATGGACTGAAGACAGGCTGGATTACACAACTTCTTGACAGTCCAAAAGAGCTGAGGCGGTCTTCTGATTGCTGCAGCAACATCCTTGGGCAGGAACTTTGCTTTCTTGCAGGAGATTGCTGATTGATGGTCTCTATAATGAAACATCAAAATAAGCTTATCCCCATCAGACCGGGATTTTCACCAATGCAGCTCCAACATTTGACCCTTCATCATCAGCTCCCTGAGGGTCCATCAAATCAAGGGGACCTCTGGTGCAAAGCGAGGGGTCAAACAAGTCCAGTGCGATCAAGTCAAGGGCTTCAGAAACCACCCTATTATAGGTCGATGCTGATTTCCCCAGCTGATCACAAGCACTCATTACACCTGATAGGTCCAGCACCGCCATAAGACATTCTGGGGTCAAACACTTTAAAGGGTGGTACTGAACCAACTCCATAGGAGAAGGTCTATGGAGGGGGGGCTTTGAATGAGAACCTCGTGGTATAGTGGTCCGACCAAATGACCAATTCCACCATGAGGTCAGTGACCTCCAATCCCAGCGAGAAGATGAGGTCCAAAGAGCGACTGTGTAAGTGGGTTACAGAGATAACCACCTGTGTCAGGCCCAAAGAGTGCATCAATTGGAGGAAGTCTTGTCCAAATGGTGAGAGTTCGTCATTAACCCAGTCATTGAAGTCGCCCAGAATAATCCATCTAGGTGACTCCAATACCAGTCTGACAATAAAAATTCAATGAGCTAAAAGTCCATTTTTACCCTCTTGAACTCAGAAATTGCACATCAGACCAGAACGTCACTTGGTACATCCAGAAATCTACCTAAGCATCAGCAAAGATGCAAATTGTCATGCAAATCCATTGAACGGTTGCAAGGTTATTAAAGTGCAACATTGGGGATTTAACATTGAACTGCCTACTCAACTTAACTATAGGGCACGATAGTGCCCTGTAATATATATATATATATATGTGTGTGTGTGTGTGTGTGTATATATATATATATATATATATATAATATATATATATATACACATACATACATATATATATGTCTATGTGTCACATATACATATATATTAGAGGCAAAACTCCATTTAATGCATCAGTTAGGGTTGTTCCACAGTGGCAAAAGCGAGGGAAATTTGATGTTAGGGTTGAAACCCCCTTTGTACCCCTCCAGCCCACCACCCCAACTGGAATCGGGTGTGCATTGGGGTCGTCGGCCCTAACTGTCACCCCATCACATGTGGAAAGAAGCTGAGGAATAGAAGAATGGGGTGACAGTTAGGACTGATGACCCCAATGTGCACCCCGATTCCAGTTGGGGGGGTGGGCTGGAGGGGTGCAAAGGGGGTTTCAACCCTAACATTGAATTTCCTCACTTTTGTCGCTGTGGAACATCCCTAACTGATGCATTAAATGGAGTTTTTTGCCTCTAATTTCCCTTCTTTTTGAGAATGATAATGAGAAATAGTGAATATAATGCAGCGGCGGATAGTAACATTGTGCCTGCAAATGCAAATCGTAATGCGCATGGTGACGCAAAGTGAAACAGAAAGAGAAACAGTACTGTAGACAGAAATGTTAAAAGCAACGCAAACGCAACCGCAAATGAAAACGCAGAGGTAACGAGATGGTGGGCGAACAGGAACGTAAGTGAAACAGGTACAGAACCACAAGCAGAAACGGTAATGGTAACAGTAATGTAAGCGTACAGGCTGGTTTTCCCAAAAGCTGTATAGAGAAAGACAGGAGTAGAAAGAATGTATGCAAAATAATGACTCGGAACACAAAAATGAGGACTTGAATAGTAAATTGCTTATATCTCAGTAACCGCATGTATACAGAAAAAATTTAAAAGTCATATGAATTATCACTTTCCTGGATAGTTTTATGGGGCTAAGAAACTTTTGACAAAAGTTCGTATCTCGTCACTCGCTGGTGACACTGGCCCCGAAAGGCGACAACGCCGTAATGTAATCCTATGGGAAAAAAACAGAAGTTCGGACTGCCATAACTTTGCCTCCCTGTAATATGTTGTCACCAAACCACTGAAAGGCACATCTGTGGGATGTTGGCTGTGTTCACTGCAAATTTCAGCCCAAAAGAGCAAACTGTTATTTTGCAGCAGGGCGTCAAACGATTGCTGCAATGCGTCGTACACCGTAATGTTATCCTATGGGAAAAAGCGTAAATTTTGGAGTACCGTAACTTTGATGCCATGTAATATTTTTTCAATGAAACACTGAAAGGCACATCTGTGAGATGTCAGCTGCGCTTCCTCCAAATTTCAGCCCAAAACTCCAAACCGTTCTTTTGCAGCGGAGTGCCAAAGAATTACTGTTATTTTGGTATAGTGTCACAAAGTAGTGTCTGATTTGCAAGCTTTGCAAAATTTGCACACTTCGTGAGTTTGACACTACTTTATGAAAGTACTTTTCCAGAAATCTGAAAAACATATTTCTGGAGTGTTTTACCCCAAAATAAAGACAAGGCTAGCATCCTCAGGGCCCGACTAGGTGAATACAAAAAGAATTAGGTCACTAGAGGGTCTCAATTTTAAATGCCAAGCATTTTTCTGATCACTAACTGAAAACAAAATGGCAGATTTGCGACAGTAACAGGGCCATTTGCAACAGTAAAAGTGCATTTGCGACACTGTCGAACTTTTTGTTAACTTTTCCCATTGACTTATAATGAGAAATTGTTTTTTGAATAACTTTTGAACCATTTAATATTTTTTCACAAAATCTTCGAAAGACACATTGGGATCCCCAGCCACAATTCCTGAAGATTTCAGGCTGGTCGCGCAAACTGTGCGACCTGTAGGTGCGACCGTAGAATTTGGTGAAAAGCATAAATGCACGCCGCAGATCACGCTTAATAACTCTGCAGCTGTATATCCGACCGGTACGAAACTTGGCAGATCCCAAGGCCTATAGTTCTTGATCATGTATTCAAAATTTCAGGTAAATCTGTCAAACCGTTGCAAAGTTATTAAGGTGCAAAATTTTGGGTTTAACATGTAAATGGCTCATCAACCCTAACTATAGTAGCACTACTGTGCTACCATAATATATATGTATATATGTGTGTATATATATATATATATATATATGTATATATGTCATGTGTCTATGTCTTTGTTGGCACCCTTTGCAAACTGTGTGAGAGGCCTTCGGCACCATGCATTTTCTTAAAGTTAAACCAGTAAAATATTCTGTGGTGATTTGCATGTGCAGCCCATGATGCTTTGCATTGTGGGGCATGTGTGAGTTTATATTTCTTTGAAACTTGGCTTCCTGGCTAAATGCCCTTTGAAATCCATTGCCTCAGTGCTTAGCATAGAGGTTCTTTGTTTTTAAATTGTTTTTGTTTTAATTGGGCTCACCACAACTTAACCCAAGATAGACCTTCTTAGGGTAGCTGGTTCATTCCACTGTGGTGTAAAACAGACGAGGCATACTGATGAGTCCTGGTAGGATGAAACACGTGTCTATGTCATTTGTTGACACCCTTTGCAAACTGTGTGAGAGGTCTTTCGGCACCATGTATTTCTGCTTAAAGTTGAACCAGTATACTATTCTGTGGTGATTTGTATATGCAGCCCATGATGCTTTGCATTGTGGGCATGTGTGATTTTGTATTTCTTTGAAACTTGGCTTCCCAGCCAAATGCCCTTTGGGGTAACCATTGCCTCAGTGCTTGTGCACAGAGGTTATTTGTTTTTCATATATATATATGTATGTATATGTAGGGAATATATATGGCCTGACTGAAGATATCATATTTATCTTTATGAGAGGCCAGTGATATCATGATATCGCATGAGTGGTGAAGCCACAAGTGAGATATCTTGATGTCATTGGTCTCAAGTGAAGATAAATATGATATCTTCAGTCAGGCCAGGTCATGTTTTGTTTATACAACATGTGTTTTGGGCCCCATGAAACACAACCCCCCCAAAGACTACGTAACATATTCCCCACCCAAAAATAAGTCCAAATATGCCCCACAAAGATAAGAGATGACACGTTATTTAAATAAATCATTGACAACCCCAAATTTCCCACACTGACTTGCATAAGAGATGACACATGTTACTTACATCTGGCTGATCCTGCCATTATTTTTAAATAAGTGACGATTTAGAAATGTATCTGGTTGATCCTGCCACTCTGTCATTTGATGAGCCTAACAAAACTTTCACTTTCTTCCTAAATTTATTGGGTTGATCCTGACACTTTAAAGTTATCTGGCTGATCTGGCCACTATTTTTAAATAAGTGATGATTTAAAAATGTATCTGGATTGATCTTGCCACTGTGCCATTTTGATATGTGTAACAGTAGTATGAGCACTTCACTCACGCCCAAAATGTAATGTGACCAAGCGGTATGAAGAGACTGACACTAGGCAGCTGCCAGGCCTTTTACACTAAGGCAGTCTGTATCAGAAAACAGAGAAAACTGTGCATATTTGCACACTTTAACTTTGTTTTTGGAAAAGAGGTTCCTGACTGTGCAATCAGGACAGCGAGCGAGTCTGTGGCTTCTGAACAGGGGAAGGAGGCATGAGTGTCGCTATAGAAACACACGCATGTGCCTCCTTTCCCTGTTCTGAAGTCGCCAACTCGCTCGCTGTCCTGATTACACAGTCGGGAGCTTCCTTTCCAAAAATGAAGTTAAAATGTGCAAATATGCACAGTTTTCTTGGTTTTCTGACACAGACTGCCTTAGTGCAAAGGTCTGGCAGAACTTCTGATATCAGTCTTCATACCGTTCGGTCATGCTACACTTTGGGTGGAAAGTGAAAGTGCCTACTACTACTGTTACACGTATAAAATGGCAGAGTGGCAGGATCAACCAGATACATTTTTCAATTATTAATTATTAAATATAAAGGCAGGATCAACTAGATGTTAAAGAAGTGGAGTGGGGGGGGGATGCAGGTCCTAGACAGTCGCACAAGATAAAAAGTGAAATACTTTAACTTTCTTCAGAATGACTTATAGGACCATAGAGATATCACCATGATGTATAGGAACATGGAGATATCACTATAACATATAGGAACATGGAGATATCAGTGTTCTCACCACTGCCTGCCTCAGATACTACTTAGAAACATAGACTTTGATGGCAGATAAGGACCACTTGGCCCACCTAGTATGCCCATTTCCCTACCTATTGGATAAGCTGCAGATCCTAGTTAACCAACAGCCTACTTCTTCCTACCCCCACCAGAACTGCCTTACTGTATGTCTGTCCCATGCATTCTTGAATTCCCCACTGTTTTTGACCCCATGACCTCCACAGGAAGGCTGTTCCATGGGTTCACCACCTCTCTTTGAAAAATACTTCCTCACATTGCCCCTGAGCCTCCCATCTTGAAATTGTGTCCACTTTTCTTGCACATCTCTTTTCTGAAAGATGCTACCCTCCTGACTTTGTTGATTCCCTTGAGGTACTTGAAAATTTATATCATTTCCCTCCTCCTTTCCTTAAGGGTATAAATACTAAGCTCCTTTAGTCTGTCTTTGTATGTCTTCTGTTGTAGATCCTGCACCATTTTTGTTGCCCTCTTCTGGACTGCCTCCATCCTGTCTATGTCCTTGCAGAGATGGGGTCTCCAGAACTACATGCAGTACACTTGATGGGGTCTCACGAACTGTATAAAGCAGAGGAATAACAACTTCCTTTCTACTGTTGATGCCCTCCCTATGCATCCCAGTATCCCACCAGCCCTCCTTACTGCCTCTCTCATTGCTTGCTTATCTTTAGGTCATCTGATATGACTACCCCCATATTTTGTTGTTTTAATACCTCCTCCCATTGTGAACTCTTCCCTTGGGTTTTTGTTTCCCAGGTGCATTACTTTGCACTTCTTTGCATTGAATCTAAGCTACCATACTTTTGACCATTCCTCTAACCTTGCCAAGTCCCTTCTCATCCTTTCCACCCCCTTGTGTATCAACCCTGTTGCATATCTTTGTGTCGTCTGCAAAGAGGCATACTTTTCCTTCCAATCCCTCTGCAATGTCACTTATAAATACATTAAAAAAGACAGTTGATATACTTTTTATCCCTATACTTATCCCAAAACATATGTTGTATACAATACTATTTAATCACTTAAAGAGGGACAGAGGTCAAACTTTTTGGCATCAATAAATTCAGAATTTGGCTCAGCATATCCTCAATCAGCCTCATGCCAAAAATTAGCTCTGTAAGTTACTTTGTTTATTTGTCATTTTGTAACCCTAAATTCACTGCCTATTCAAAAAGCCAGTTTCAGTGAATAGCTGCTGATGATGTCATATCCTGAACTCACAACATAGTCCTCCTTGCAGGCTACCTTATATGACTTCTTTCTCATATGTTACTTAAAACTGTAGGTGTAGTAAACATCTGGAAAAGGAAAAACTGACATAGGGGGTCAGCACATGCACTTCCATAATATGTAGATGCAAGGTACAGTACTTCAGAATGTGATGGAGGGAATGGAATGCAGTGGCAAACATGACTTTAGTGTGACAAAGTTGTACGCAATTTTGTGGGGGGTAGGAAGAAATAGGCTGTTGATTAACTTGGATCTACAGCATATCCAGTAGGTAGGAAATTGGGCAGACTGAGTGGGCCAAGCAGTCCTTATCTGCCATCAAAGTCTATGTTTCTATGTTAATTATGTCACCAGGTTGCAATTGTGGAATGCAGCAATGATACAGTCTCAGAAAGTAGCTGGAACACATAATTTCAGATGTGGCACTGATGCAAAGTTTCAGAATGTGCCGGTGATGTATGATTTTGAATGTGATGGTGACACAATTTGAAATGTGGTGGTGACAACAATTTTGAATGTGGACAGTGATGCACAATTTTGGAATGTGGTGGTGATGCACAATTTCAGAATGCTGTGGTAATGCATAGTTTTTGGAAAGTGGTGGTGATGCATAATTTAGGAATGCAGCGGTGATGCACAGTTCGAATGCGGTGGTGACATCAGTTTTGAATGTGGAGGGACACACAGGTTCAGAATGTGGTGGTGGATTCATAATTTCAGAATTCAGCAGTGATGTACAGGTTCAGAATGCAGCAGTGACACACAGTGACAATGTTGGAATGTGGCGGTGACACACAATTTTGGAATGTGGCACAATTTTGGAATGTGGTGATGACACATAATTTCAGAATGTGTTGGTGACACACAATTTCAGAATGTGGTGGTGACACACGGGTTTGGAATGTGGTAGTGATGCACAATTTAGGAATGCAGCAGTGATGCACAATTTCGGAATGCGGCAGTGATGCAAAATTTTGGAATGTGGTGGTGACGTACAATTTCAGAATGTGGCAGTGATGTACAATTTTAGAATGTGGTGGTGGTGATGCACAGTTTTGAAATGTGGCAGTGACGCACAGTTTTGGAATGTGGCAGTGACTCACACTTTTGAAATGTGGTGGTGATGCAAAATTTTGGAATGTGCCATTGATGCACAATTTTGGAATGTGGTTGTGATGCATAATTTAGAATGTGTGGTATACAGTTTCAGAATGCAGTGGTGACACACAGGTTTGAAATGTGGTGGTGATGAACAATTTAGGAATACAGCAGTGATGCAGTTTTGGAAGGCAGCAGTGATGCACAGTTTTGGAACATGGTTGTGACACACAGTTTCAGAATGTGCCGGTGATGCACAATTTCAGAATGTGGTGATGATGCACAGTTTCGGAATGTGATGGTAACATACAATTTCAGAATGTGGCCATGACACAGAATTTTAAAATGTGGCAGTGATGCACAATTTAGAAATGTGGCAGTGACTCACAATTTTGGAATGTGGTGGTGATGTACAATTTCAGAGTGTGGCAGTGACGTACAATTTCAGAATGCGGCTGTCATGCACAATTTTGGAATGCGGTGGTGACACAGGTTTGGAATATGGCAGTGATGCACAATTTAGAAATGCAGAAGTGATGCACACTTTTGCTATACGGCGGTGATACACAGTTTCAGAATGCGGAGGTGACACACAGTTTTGAATGTGAAGGTGATGCATAATTTTGGTATGCGGTGGTGACTACAGGTTCAGAATAGCAGTAACACACAATTTTGAATGTGGCAGGGGAAAAGTGGTTAACAATGAGAAGAATAAAATGTTCAGAAATAAGGTAAACTTAGGTAAAAACTTTTGATTGATATTATTTTGATTTAAAAGAAATGCACAAAGACAGTGAAAAGTCTGGATTTGATTTAGCAAAAGTATAATGAGGGAACAAAATGGTAAAAAAAACTTTCTAATTTAATTTAAGTAATCCCAATGTAACTATGATTGCTGTAAAGGTAAACTACAATATAGCTTAAACTTAAATCTGTGTAATACCAAAAGGTAACTTCCAATCAAGGAATGATATCTTGTAGACAATGGTAAAAGTTACAAGTGCTAGTTTAGTAGTGCCTTCAGCACATGGTGGGGTGGGGACAGGACTTATGAAATAGTACAATAAGTAACTACTAACCTTATTTGTACTGAAATACTAAAAATTTAAAAAGGTACAATAATTTAAGAAGAATGAAAATGATGAACAATAGTTAAACTAAACTGATAATTGTAATACTGATCTTTAAAGTTAATGAACAAAGGGAATGTGTTGTATTTGCAAAATGTTCAAAATCATGTAAACATTATGTTATTTTAAAAGTGTACATAGTTGTAATCATGTTAAATCATGTTTGCTCATGTAGTACTGTACATATTTCTATGCAAAAGGTATGTCTCCAATGATGTCATCTAGTGATGGCACATCTATGATGTCACACCATATGATGTCATATGTGATGATGTAATGTGCTGATGATGTCATAAGTTACCACATTATACCACTTTGTCTTTTATGTTTTGTTTTCCATGCAATGCTTAAAACTATATACCCATATATAGCAGGATTATCATTTTGAATTACAAATGCATTTTTGGGGTGCATTTTAATTCAAAAGGGGGGAAATGTAGGAACAAAACCCTTGATGGAAAAATTATTTTATTTGTATTATCAAGAATTGATTTTTAATTATTATTATGTGATTTTATATGATAATAATATGGGAAATGTTTATTCTAATTTCTGGTCAAGATTACTGTTGATTAAATCTTAAAAACATTGAAATGGAGGAATGATGCCATTTAAAATGGAGACAGTTTCAGAGTTGAGAAAAAAATGGACTGAAAGACTGTTTTAAGATTTGCTTCAAGGCTCTGTTCTCTAGCTGTAGAACAGAGATAAAGTCAAGTAGTGTGATGTTTTCTTAGGGGGCCTAGCCACATTCCAAGAAGACTTCAGCTGAAGCTGTCTCAGTATGAGAAGAGCATCTCTGTAAACTTGACAGATTTATATGCATGTCTTTAAATCCAGGCTAGAGTGGACATTTCAGAGCTAGGTATCCATGACTACAATCAGAAAGGAGGTCATGTGACTGGTACACACTGGGTTAGGCTTAGGAAATGAGTTTTAAAAGAGTCTCATTACTTTGTATATTAAGAAAAATATGTTGCTTATAACTTAAAAACACAATATGGTGCTGCCATGACAATTGGACAGTTATTACAGATTAGTATAATAAATAAGCTTACCAAGTTTCATGAGTGCAGGACCAAAGGTTCAGCAGTTATGTTTAAAACTTATTTTAACATAATTTTCTTATTAGAGAACTAAACAAATATAGTATCTCATGATAGCTCATGTCTTAAGCAGTCTGACAATAAGACTCTTAAAATGTATTTTGTTGCTATAGAGAAAAAAGTATAAAATAATATTTCTGACAGTTTAAGATTTATGTCTTTAAGTAGAACAAAGAACTCGGGTTTCTACAAAAAAGTAATGTTTTAAAGACTTTAAGAATGGATGTTTCTTACAAATCTTATATTATTCTGTAGCTTAGAATATTTAGAGCAGGGCTATCACTTTATTTTAAGACGTTTTATTAAAATTATGAAGTTATAACCTTAATAGTGTAACCTAAAAAATATAAATGCTAAGAATATGAGATTTATATCCAAGTGTTCCTCTTACAGAGAAACATCTGAATATATAAGTTTAATGTTTAAATTAGGTTAAATAAGAATGTTATTTAAGGAAAATAATTTTGAGCATAAAGCTAGCCCTGAGGAAAAGGGAAGTCTTAGAAGGCATGTTTGTATGTCATCCTTTATCATCTAAGATGTGCTACATTTTAGTGACTCAGGCTAATCAAAATCTGGTGATGACATCACCAGGGCAGGTTGATATTAGTGAATTTGTCTGACCACACCTCAGTCTGAGCCAAACATCCAATGCAGAAGGATCTCACACTAGTCTAAGAATTCTAACAGCTTTATACTGTAGCTAGGCCAAAGAGCTTTGGGCCATACCTGTTTGGAACACAGGGTCTAGCCTAAAGATAGCCTGAAGTTTATGCAGTAATGCCACAAGATCCAGCAAAAAAACAGATGCAAGGACATTCTCATTGTGTATAAAGCAAGGTCTGTGTTTTATTTGCTGAGCATTTTGACTGAAGTAATGTTGCCTGCTGATAGCTAGACAAGAGACTTAACTTTAAAATTCACACAAGCTGCTGTATGCAGTGTTGTGACTAAGGAAAAGTCCAGTGTCTAAGGTTAATAGCCGATGTACAACATAAAAAAAATCAAGTTCTAGTTGCTGAAACAACTTTGCTCTCCACAAGAAAGTTCTTTGAATCCAGTATTGCTATGGACTGTGCAGACTGAAGCTGTGTTCTACAAATCCAAGAACTGACTTTTGGTAAAGTGACTTTCAGCAAAGAAAATTTAACTTGTAGTGGTTGTCCATGCCAATAAGTTCCAGGGGCAAGAAGGTTAGCTGACAAAGAGACATTTCATCCAAAGCCAGACTCAACCAAGAGTTCTAAGTTGAGAGAAGAATAACCACTTCTACAACCAGAAATATAAGTATAATTTTATTACTTTTACTAATTAATGTAAAATAATAGTCTTAGTAATTTAAATTGGCTTATCTGGGAAAGTAACAAGAACATTTTTTTAACTATAGAACTTGGGTATATAGCTTAAAAGCTTCAAATGAGAAATATTGTGCATAATCTGAAAAGTTAAACTGAGCTTTATAAAAAAAAGTACAAAACACTGATGTAATGAGTTGTTGCCAGTTCTCATAGAAAATACATTCTACATGCTATGAAGTTTTAAAACAAGTTTATGCAGAAATAATTAGAGATATTGATCTTATGAATTGCATGTTCTTATGCATGAAGGTTATGTTAAATACTAAGTATGATAAACGTTTAGTATAACTATTACCATTTAGCATAATGAATATTGCTTATTCATTTGCAATGCTTATTTGCTAACATTTGTTTTATTAGTTTGCTAGATTATTTGAAACAATTCTGTTGATGTTTACAGTATTATGCTTGATAGTTATGCTAATGAAGAATATTTAGAACTATTGCATAGGTGTTAATAAATCACATATTTTTCATATGTATAAGTGAGAAAAGCAGTGTCATTTGCCATTAGATTTGAATCTGGAGAGCATAGGATAATATCATATGTGAATTTTGTTTTTGGTAATTTATGAAATAATTGTTGGGTAAGGCCCAAGGTGAATCTAAGTGCATTATTATAAAAAGTGATATTATAAGCCTTTGTTCTGACAGGTCCCCCTCCACTTCCTAGGTGGGCTTCCCTCCTCCCCCCATCTGGTTCTCCCACTCTTTCAGCACCCCTATCAAGTGCAAAATAAAGAAAGACATGCTTACTTCTGACAGGTGTACCTGATCTCCCCTGAGGTAGCCTGGTAAGTTGTTGGAGATGGCCCTGTTTGAGATATAGATCCCTTTGATATCTCTGATAGTTGCCACTACCCTCCTGTTCAGCCACTTCCTAGCCTTTTCCACTGCCTTTTTATCCTCTGTGTACTGCCAAACCCTTCTTGAAATCACCTCTGACCACCCTATAGTCACCTGTGGCCACCAAACCTTAATGGTCTCCAGGTTCCTCCATATCTCCTGTCATAAAGAAAATATCCAAGGGTAATCCTACTCAATGTCCAAAGGTTTCTTATATCGAGGAGTGTGTTGAATTATGTGGGAATAAAGTTCCAATTGTCACAGTCAACCGCTCTGGCAAAAACCAAACATGCAATGCAATCAATTTCTCAATATTTTATTTTTTTCCAGCTCTGTCCTGATGTTTCACCACCTAGTGGCTTCTTCTGGGGAGCTGTTAAAAATATGTTAAACACAATATATGAACAATCCAGTAACAGATCATGTTAAATAAATCTTCTTACCAAATCTCTATTATTGAGTGTATATAAGCCAAAACAGGACTGTTAAAAAAGCTTTTCAAATATAAACTGAAGTAAAAAATATTCAAAACAGTGTAACCATTGCACCACCACCAATATAAATGTGCCAAGGCTACCTTCTCTGCTTGTAATGGCTTGGAAAGTCTCTATGCTGCCAATTGGTCTCTCAACTCTCATTTCATATCTAAGAGCGTGAAAAAGGTTTTTTTAAAACATCTCCGAATAACCCTCTTTTAAATACAAAGAATGCTCCCTACTGTCTTGAGTGGCTGCTCTTTAAAATGATTCACATGTATGTACACTTCATCATGAAAGCACACCATATAGTAAGCACTCCCTAGATACAAACATCAACCATCCTTACCCTATCAAGTGCAAAATAAAGAAAGACATGCCTACTTCTCACAGGTGTACCCATCCTCCGTAGTAGCCTGGTAGTTGTTGGAGATGGCCCTACGTGAGGTATAGATCCCTTTGATATCTCTGATAGTTGCCACTACCCTCCTGTTCAGCCACTTCCTAGCCTTTTTCACTACCTTTTTATCCTCTGTGTACCGCCAAACCCTTCTTGAAATCACCTCTGACCACCCTATAGCCACCTGGGGCCACCAAACCTTAATGGTCTCCAGGTCCCTCCATATCTCCTGCCACAAAGCTCCCCAAGGTCTATCCCATAAGTCATTTTCCCCTGTGCATATTATTAAAAAATCTGGTTCTGGCCATTGTACCTTTAATTCCTGCAGGATTGGCAGGATCTGCGCCCACCTCATGCCTCGGACCCCTTTCCACCGTAATCTTGTGCTGTCTGTTCCCTCCTTAGCTGGTTCCCGCCCAGCCTTGTTGCTGAAAACCTCTCTTCCCAATTAACAAATGAGTGCCCAATGATCCAATCTGGCCACCTGCAGAATGGGAACACAAAAGAATGTTAAAGCAGCTCCCTTTACATACCTTAAGTAGCAATTGAACTCCATCTGCCCACCCACTTAATATCTTCCTGGCTCTCCCCAAGCCACAGCAGTTGAGGCTGCCCCAATTCTGAGGGAGTGGGAGAATATAGGCTGGGGTCCTGCCCCAATAACAAGCTCTTCTTGAGGACCCCTGCAACTTGATGGCAAGTGACTGGGCCCTGTTCCCATGGATGAACAATTTTTCCCACAGTTGGGGTGGATAACCATATATTCCTGGAGGGCATCATGGGGCACCATCCTGAGCCCTCCTGTCTTGCCAGTACTACCTCTGCCCTGAACCCAGCCTGGTCTATCTTGGACTGGTGCAACCAGATGAGGACCCTACCAGGTCCCCAGTGTACATCTTCCCATAGGAGCCCCCCTGCTGGCCTCCCTCCAGCTCTTCACCACCACCTCATTAACCTAGAATGCCCCCTCAGCCATTACCATAAATATAGCCTCAAAGAGGCAAGCCCTATATCACAATGAGCAGACATGTCTTACGGCTCCCAGCAGGGGCACCAGAGTCTGCCCTGTCAGGGGTCTCCGGTTGTTGATGTGCCTCCCCTGAATCCTCTGCCACCCTATCATCATCTGCCGGACTACCTTAAACTTGTTCAGCTCCTCCCAGCTCCTGGTGCTGCAAGCCCATCCATTGCCGGCAAGTTGGACCCCCATGGTCAAATGTGCCATGCCCTCACCCCACTTTTTCACCATGAACCACATCATCTGTTCTTTGGTAATTGGTTTACTCACCTCGTAGCCTTCCTGCCATCAGAACACCTGGAAGGCCTCCCACACCCCCCTCATATGCCCTCAGCATGTTCGAGGACCAGGAGCTCTGATACAGCAGTCGGACTCCTTCCAACCAATCTTACAAAAGCTGCAGTGGCATATTCATCTTCTGGGTGGAGGCGTGTGGGACCAGGGACCTGAACCTGTCCAACTGAAGTTGGGAAAGGCTGTCAGCTGTCTCATTCTGAATCCTATCTATATGCCTGGCTTTGAAGGAAAGTTTTTTTTGTTTGTTTGTTTGAACATATCTTTATAACATTTTTTGATAAAAAGAAAACAAGAGAAAAATCTGTTAAGTTGTCTTAAATAGTTGAAAGTCCATTGGTACAAAAATATACCCCCCTCCCTCCCTCCCTCTCCTGGATGGAAAGATATATAATGTATACAGAGAGTAACAGTTATAGTTATATTCAAATTCACAGGTATCTTTTAGGATGTTATCTACTAGCTTCTTAAGCTTCATTTACATTCGTATTCTTAACAAGAATAAATTAAACGTCATTTAATGTTACAGCTCTATGTAAATCACCCCAAATTTGTTCCCATTTACATATCTTGTTAATAGATGCCTAGTGTATTTTTTCACATCTCATTGTATCTAGCATTAGCTCCTTCCAGACGGTTGTCTCAGGAATATGTGAGTTTTTCCATAAGCTTGTTATGTATCTTTTCGCATTCATGCATGCTAAGTATATAAACTTTTCCCTTCCTACTAATACTTGTTGCTGTTTTGTTGACCTATTCTGCATACATAATTCTGGCTCAAACATTATTTTTACCTTAAGAATTTGACTAAGTATTGCCATTACACAATCCCAGAAAGGTTTAATATTAGGGCATAATACCAAGACATGTATGGCATTTACAATCATACCACAGCCTCTATTGCAGCACAAGGTTATTGAATTATTAAACTTATTCAATAAATATGGAGAATAATGGGCCCTGATATTCAGAATTGTGTCTGGCAGTGGTGCATGTGGTAGTATAGCACAATTGAGTTGCACTGTGCAACTAATGATATATTCAAAAGAGGAGCCATGGTGCATCTCCTCTGAATATATCAGGCAATGCGCACTGTGCAAATATGATGTGCTGGTACATCCCCCCACCCCACAGACAGGGCTGAATACTAGGAATGGGAACTGTGCCAGTGCAACAGAGTTACGTTGTGTACAAATTCCTGATATTCAACCAGCAGTATGCAAATGGGGCTATAATACATGCAAGGTGCAAATGGGGCCATTTGCATGTCATTATGGCCCTATTTGCATGTGATGTGCAGGGCAGACCGGCGAAATGCACATGGCACTCTGCACAGCATGCATTGCTGCCAGAGGAGGTCTAGTGGCACCCCCCTCCCTCCCCATCACCCGATCGCCAAGAAATAAAAGTTCAATAATTCCCTGGTAGTCTAATGGTACCCCTTCCCTCTCCGTAGCCCCAATCACCGAGAAATAAAAGCTAAATCATTCCCTGGTAGTCTAGTGGTACCCCTCCCTCCCTCCCCATAGCCCTGATCACTGAGAAATAAAAGTTTAATAATTCCCTGCTAGTCTAGTGGTACCCCCCAACATGTAGCTCCGTCACTGACAAACAGCATACAGTAATCAGCTGCAAGCCCATCGGTCCACACTGTGGACCGATGGGCTATGCCGCTGCATTGTAATTGTAATTCGGCTGGCCACCACAGAGGTATAGCGGGTGGGTTTGCTGCTGGCGCGACTGACGGGTAGCTGGGTGGGTAGGGGTCCCAAGAGGTGGGGATGCCACTGGATCACCAGGGATGTATTTCCATTGGTTTTACGGGTGAACTATGTTCCAGGAGGGTCGGGGTTCCACTAGACTACCAGAAAGTTATGAAACATTTATTTCTCAGTGATCAGAGCTACCGGAGGGGTGGGGGGGTACCACTAGACTACCAGAGAATTATTCACTATTATTTCTCAGTGATCAGAGCTATGGGTGGGGGGGGTACAACTAGACTACCAGGGAATAATTAAACTTTTATTTCTTGACGATTGGAGCTACAGGCAGTGTGGGGGACCACTGGACTGCGAGGAATGTTACTGGGTGCTTGTGCATGTGTTGGGGGTAGCCACCCATGGCTGGCGCTGCTGTGATGCACCTTGCATTACGGCAGCTCTCTGTGGGTGGCTGCCATTTGAGCCTCTTTTTCAGGCTGATCTTTGTGCCCCCGTATGCAGCGCATCTCAGAGTTTTGCCAACATATGCACTGCACATCCTGGGCTGAACATCGGAATGTGCCTCATATACATGGGCACATCCCCTGGAGATGTGTCGCATACATTATCTTTGCACCTTGGTGCATTGGGGATTGCACTGCACAATTCCTCCCTTTGAATATTGCCCCACGGCACATTTTGGGGGTTACACTAGTGCACCTCAGTTGTGCCAGGTGCAACCCCTTTGAATATCTAGCCCTCCATGTAAAATAAAGAACTGTATTTCATTCATATGATTATTGGTCGCATTATTCCAGTTTTTACAAATATGATTCCATTTAGATTCTGAGATGACAAACTGGAGATCTTTTTCCAATTTCTTCCTAAGTTCTAGTGTATCTTTGTTTTGCTTTTCCAAAATATTTCTATAGATATTAGACATAAGCTTAGTTCTGCCTCTGTTTGCTAGAATTGTATCAAAGATTTTATTAGAGTTGAAAGCTTTGAAGGAGAGGTTGATCCTGAGCTCCACCAAACCAGCTGGTGTAGCACCCTGTCACCATCTCAGAAGACCTCTCTGCCTGTTGATCACCTCTACCACCACCTTGCTGTTACACCACAGCACTATCCACTTGTTGTACAGCTTGTTCCCCAGACTAGCATCACTACCATATGGGGAATAATTCCAGGAATGTGATGTCCCTCAGCCAGTGTCCCACTGTGTCACTCCTCAGGCCATGCCTCTGACATCCATCCCCTGGAAATACACCCCCCATACCAAACACGCTGCTGCATCCTTGTATAGCTCTAGGTCAGTGTTAAAGAGCCAATAATCCTGCCAGACTGTTACCCCATTGTACCCTGCTAAATTCCTCCCAAACATCTAATTGTGCCACACCGTGCTGAGATTTCCACCCAGTGGTGCAGCAGCTTAGCCCCTCCAGTGGCTCTCACAAGCTTTCTGGTAGGTTCTACCTGGGTGATAGTTTTGCATGTGAAATTGAGGTGGTCTAACAATTGCTGCACCCACCCAGCTGAACCCTGCACTTCCCTTCATCTCCCTCAGAAGTTCCTTAGCTTCCCACTTTGTCCACCTGCAGTTGAAATCTTTCTTCCTCCATATCTACCTCAATGCCCTGAAACTCCATAGTGCAGGCTGGTCCTTCCATTTTGTCCCTAGCCAGTGGTACCCCCAGCTACCCGCACATCTCCTGGAAGTCCTTTAGCATCCTTGCGCCCCCGCCTTACCTGACCTATCAAAAGGAAGTCATCATGGTAGTGTACCACTGCCCTCATGGCTGTAGCGCCCCTGAATACCCATTGCAGCCATGTGCTAAAGGCCTCAAAGTCACGCATGCAATGGAGCAACCCATCAGCATGGCCTTGTCAAAATAGAACCTTCCCTAGAATTGGAAACCCAAAAGATCCCAGTCATCCAGCCTGTCAGTAGCCAGAAGACTGACTCTATGTCGGTCTTGGCCAGCCACGCTCCTTCCACTGCTCCTATCATGTCCACCACCTGGTCCAGGGGTGGCATATGATACTGTGCACAGCTCCTCTGGTATCCCATCATTCACTGAGGCCCCCTATGGGTATGAGAGAGGGCTGCTTCCAAGGCGTACACATGAGTGTGCGTGCATGGAGGCACATACACATGCCAGGATCCGGTGGCCCTTCTGTCCCATCCTCGACTCTATGCTGGCCAAGACTGTGTCACCTATGCACCCACTGGACCTCCACCTGCAGAAGCTGGGACTATGAACAGGCAGTGCCCACTCCTTTGGAGGGGAGAGCTGTGGCTCAATCCCACTCCAACCCACCCTCCTGAGCTGGCACCCTGGCACCCGAGGTCATTCGTGAACCCATTCACCAGTGTAGCATGAGGTAGGTGCCAGTGCCTCAGCCCTCTGCCCCACTAGGATGGCCACCCTGAGATTCTTGAAAGGGGGCTCAGTGAAGGGCCTTCCACTCTTCCTGCTGTGTCCTCTTTCTTGATCTTTTTGCTACTACATCTTCCTGGCCCTTTACTGAGCTCAGGTTCTTGGCTGTCATCCTCTCCTTGTCCCCTATACCCCAAACAGAATCCCTTACTGAAATCATCCCTCAGCATCTCCCTTCCTTCCCTTCTTGTCTGGGTATCCCTCGGTCCACTCCCCAGATTAGCTCCACCCTAATGGTTGAACTGGCCATGGGAAAGGACTGACAGTTCTCGAAGCTTTTTGGATCACTAGTACCAGTGAAAACCCACTCTGAAGCCCCTCTCCCACCACCCCCTGCCCCTACAACCTTGGTAAGTCCCCCTGGGCCCTGAATAGCCCCCATGAAAGGGCTGCTCCCTTCTGGAAACCTCCCTTTTTCCCCTACCAGTTTACTGTGAGAAACAGGGTGCTGGTCTGTACACCTGGAGCAGACGTGCTTAAACTTACAATTAGACGAGGTGCCCAGACACCTTGTTGTAGGCCAAACATGTCTTCCCCCTGCTGTGAAGACACCTTATCTCTACTGTCCTTGCTCCCTGAAACCTGGCCTGAAAGGGTACGCATCCATAACTCTGAGTGGGCACAGTCCCACCAGAGGTCCCCCTGTGCAGCCATATGCTGCCTGAATGCCTCATCATACCGCATCTGCCCGTACCCCATTTATACCTTGTATGCATCTCTAATGATGGCTGAATATGCCAAGAGCGGGATAGCCAACTCGGGCCACGTCTCCAATAATATGGCACTGAAGATTGTGAAACCATCCTGCTATGTATTTATGTTTTTACCTTTGTAGTTTTTCTCCTCCACTGACTTATTACCTACCAGAACTAACACTACTGCCATCTCAGATTTCCCCACCATCGCCCTTTGCTCATACTTCTTGGCTGCCTCCTTGTCCACCAAGGTGAAGATATCCACATACTTCCCTTTTCAAATCTTTTCCTTACTGGAAAGTGGCACATGGTTGCCCAAGGTGAACCCATGCCGCGCTTTATTTCCTTTCCACCCTACTCTCTCCTACCCCCCTTTAGTCCCTCCATTTTCTCACCTCTAGTCTCCTTCAAAACCTTCTCCAACTTATCCAACCTGTTCTCCCTCATATCATCAACAATCCCCTCCAGACAGTCCTTTAAGTCCCCTTCAGAGGACAAATCCACTTTGCCCATACCATGACAGCATCTGGCACCTCCGGCTCTGGGTGGGATCTGGTTTGGGTACTGGCTCTGGCACGTTTATGGTCCAGGAGGCTTCTTCCTCTTCCTCTTCCAAGACTCCTCCTCCTCACGTTCCCTTCTTTCTGCTGCATTAATCAACTTTGTCATCTTCCCCATGAGGGCAGCTGCTCCCTCCCTTAGCTGGGTACTGGTGGCTGAGGTGGTGTTCTTCTTTGGTGCCATCCTGTCTCTTGGAAACATGTGGGACATACGTTAAAGATAGTAACACATTCTCTTGTCCTTATCCCTTGTTTGCCCCACCTCCCTGCCCTGATTGTCCAAATGTTTGGTGACATTTTTTTTTTTTATAGTCCCTGATGTCGAAGAAAGCTTTCCATATCCCATGGTGCCCTTTAGGCAGTTTGCACATAGACCTAAGATCCCCCCCACCTAGTCTTCCCTATGTGGTGCCAACTCGAGCTAATGCAACCTCCAAGACGAATGCCCTAAATATGTCTTGCAGAAAGAAAAGCCTTTTGGTAACACTTTGTAACACTTGATAGACATACAGAATATGTGACCATTGTAACAGGAGAACAAACAAGTGCCAAAAATTAGAAGTGTAGCTTAGATGTAGGCTCTAATATACCTCCTCAACCTTGAACCCCATACAGAGGTCTGCTGCCATCCAACCAATAACAAAGTGAGACCTTCCCACAATTCCTGTGGGAAATGGGTCTAGCCTGTTAAGATGCCCACCTACATTCTCCATAAATGTTGCAGAGAACTGTAGTGACTAACTTCAGGAAATGCAAGATTTCAAGAAGTAGCAAGTGCCTGATAACCCATATAACAGTAGCCCTGCCATTTAAATATGAACCATAGGCCCTACAAAATGTGTTTGGCAGAAGGCAGGGACAAAGATTAATTATCTTGAGGACAGAGTCAAGTACCTGAGTTGTTAAAAACACAGCTACTCCATTGTGAAAGGGATAACAGGCATAGTAGCACCTTCCCCCCAATGTGGCTCACAGGCCGGCAACCCCTCCAGACCATGTGGCCTACTGATTGCCCACACACTTCATCCTTTTTCCCTTTGTAAAGTATGTATCTCTTTTTCCTTCCTTTTTTTCTATACTTAACACTTGCCCTTCTCCAGCCCCCCCACCATGTAGCCCACATGGCCGGTGGCTCTTCTAGCCATGAGGCCAACTGAAGGTGCATTCAATGTTCAGGGCCACATCCTCTGGCTCCGGTGCCCCAGTGGTGGACTCTTGTGCATGCAGGGTATGTGCAATCCCAGCTGGACTGTGGCATCCCTTCTGCATGCGCCTGGGATTATTGCAACCAAAACCCCGGCCTGACTACCTCCAGTCCCAGTTAACCTGGTGAGGGGACATTCCATACCTTCCCCCCAGGTCTCACCACATGGCACCACAGCAGGCCTCCCTGGTCCCTCTCAGGAATGCCCCAAGCTTGCCGATTCAGCTGGCATTTATTTTTTTTTCTTTGTCCTTATATTCTTATTTTCCTTTAAACCCTCCCCCACAGAAACATGCCTATCCCTAGCACCTTGTAGCCTGGCCTTTAAGGCCCGAGCCTTTCTACTGCTCCTTTGTGCAAATGAACCCAAACCAAGTGGCCTAGCTACTCTCTGGAGCCCACTGGGAACCTCCATCCTGGTGTAACCCATCCGCCCCTCAGTGCCCTGATGCTGCTACTCCCAGGCAGAAATCAATGGAAAACAATGCAATTGCCACCCTGAAAAGCATGGATGGTGAACTGCGGCCATCTGCATCCTGCACCTACCCCAACCCCCCACCGCCCATTCCACAGCCCGGCCTGACTCCTACCCTCAGTCCCTTGTGTGCCACTCAAAACTGACTGCAGTCACACCATCCTAATCTGTACTGATGCTAAGAGCACCTGTTAAACTACCAAACCCACAGGGGCTCCATTAAAGGCCCCCTGTGCTATGCGGCCACCCACCCCCATGCCATACTGCAGACAAGGCACCACGTGTAGGCAGGGTTGCTTGGCCAAGGCCAAGTTCTACATACCTGCCTGTAATTCAACACAATTTCCTCTGCTCCCATCTGATCTCACAAGGAGATGCCCCCAGTTCCACAGCCTTACCTTATCAAGATGTCCTCACACAAAAGAACTAATGCCAATCGAAGTGCTAAGTCCCGTACATGGACAAACCTTAGCAGAAAGAGAGAGAGAAAGAACAAGCCATCTACCTTCAGTCATATACCCCTAGGATCCCTCCCTGCAGAGCCCACCCCCTGCCCAACCCCAGGCCACCTGCCCATTTACCTAATCCCTACCCCTGGTGAGTCACTTTGACCTCCCCTGGTCCCACCCCTCTCTTCCCATCCAAGCCTCCCCCCCTTCCTCCCCTACCTGAAGATCCCCTGTCCTGCCCATGAGCTATCCCTGTCATTTTCCTAGGGAAACCCCCCAGACTATTCGGGTTGCCTTAAAGTGGCAACCCTACTTATATAAAAATAGTTCTGTTTTTTCCCCTGATAGTATAGTTGTAGCAGTGAAGTGGTCACTTTTGACTGTCTGGTGCTCTTGTTCTTTCACATTACTTCACATTTTGTTCCATACTGAGACTCGTTGCTATGCTAAAATAATTGGTGACATACAAAAAACACACTGACCCCTTCTACAAAAGGTCAGACTCAGGAGACTGGTTTAGGAATAAGTAGAGATCCAGAACTTGCCTGCCTTTTGACCATATCATTATCATCCTGGGGGTGGGTGGGAGATGCAGTCAGTACATCACATTTATGTCATTACATACTGGTAGCAACTGTGGCAGTTAAGTCCCAGTTCTCATACACAGAGTCGCTTTGTCATCCTAAGGAGACCATTCACCTAAATGTGTACAATTAAATAACTACATTGATAAATGTTGCTAGCTCTTTTATGGCTGCAGTGGGTGGAGCCCTGCAGACATTTTGCATGTAAAAAAGGGCTCACATCATGTTTTCCATCTGTGGAACTGGCTGAAGGAATAAATAGTCTCCTCCACCTTACCTTCCTCCAAGAAATGCTCTCCGCTCTCAAATAAATGCACTTTCATATTAGTCAATGGTTGAAGGGCACTGTTTTCTTTCTTAATTGGGAGGTACAAGAACTGGAACTTGAGTAGTGGGAGGGAGCATTAGTTTTTTTTTGGTAAGATCCACCCACACCTCCACCTGAGCAGCTCCTAAAGATCCACCCCCACCTTTTTTTTTGGTTCATGTGGGAGGGGCAAGAGATGGATCTAGCTGCTAACCCCTGTTTTTTTCCTGTGATGTGTAGGGTCACCACCTTTGGATAAGGTAAAAACGTATGCTAAACCACACCCCAAACTCTGCCTCTGGCTCCACACCCTTTTATGACTGGAGAGTATATCGCTTCCTGCTGAAAAGTCATTTGTAATTTCAGAATAGACATTACTAGTGATAGGAAATCATTGTTATGCTGTTATTTATTTGATTTATTTATTCAGTTATTTATTTTATTCTTTGGCAACCAGGTTAACTCCCAAAGGCTCCATAGCCCATTTTACAGGAGTGACCCAGGAGCACAGGAAGGTTAAGTGACTTGCTCAGGGTCACATAGTAAGCAAGTGGAGGCTGTGGGAATCAAGCTGAGTTCTGCTGGCTGTGCCACGCTCATTCACAGCTTATTGCTCAACCCTCTGTTAAACACTCTCCCATTTTCCTTTCCATGTCAGTCAAGTATTCTGATATGCTTTGACCAATGATTGATAACTTAATTATTGGTGCTTGTGGTACCCTTGATACTGCACTGTGATCCCCTTTACCTCACAAACTACTGCTGTTTCTTTTCATATTTTAAGACATTCCACAATTTCAGACACACCATTCCATGCCGTTTATCTGAATGGCATAAAAGTGTAGCTAATATCATGGAATGTTCAGGTACTACAAAAATGAGAGCAGATGTAGTGATAAAGGCAATTAAAATTAGATTATTAGTTTAACAAAAATGGGTCTAAAACATACCAGAATATAGGACAAAACAAAAGAAACACATGAGAGCACATAAAGGTATAAAAGTTGTTTCCTGTCATAGCAGTAAAAGACCATACTTAAGACTCATATAGAGTGGAAAAGATTAGGTTAATTTACTGCTAATGATTTTAGTGGCCATAATTTACATCTGCCAGACAGACTGGTTTTACAAACAAAGGCAGGTCTGAATGACATCAGAACTTTGTAACCTGGACATGTAATGCAGCCGAAACAGTGACTGATTTGATACAGCAGCTTTAAGAGTATATGAGCACTCAAAATGGCCCATAAACTGGACTATATTTAATCAAAACTGGATGACCGGATGAGGACCCTGAAAAACGGATTATCCGGTCAAAAACTGGATAGGTGGCAACCCTATTGATGTGATTACTGCTAAATCTTGTTTTCTGTGAAGTAGGGATGGGCTGTGGAGTCAGGAGGATGTGAGGAGGGTGAGCAGGGCAATAAACAAAATAAAACTTAACTTGGCAAGTTCCAAGGCAGCCACTCTTACTTCTGCTTCCTTGCTCCCTCACCACTTATTGCAGATGCTTGTTACTACCGGCCCCCACCCAAGTTAGCCTTGTCACCCTGTTAAGGCTGAAAAGAGAGACTTCGGATACAAAACAAAGAAACTTGATGCAATAAAAAGGAGAAAAAAAATGGATCGGAGGTAAAAAGGCCGGCAGGGAGACAAATTGCAACTGACCCAGCTTGGGCATGAGCCCTGGAAAGTGATTGCGACTTGCTCAGTCACACAGTCAGACTGTGGGATGTACCAAGCTCATTCACAGTGCCAGTGACTGCAGCCCCATGCTTGCCCTGCTTGCTTGCCCCGATTTGCCCCATTTTTTGGATCTGCTCTCAGGGCTCGTTAGAGGCTCCTGGCTCCAATGAAGCTCACCAAAAGACTGGGGGGAGCTTAACAATTGTTTGCTGGCCGCTGAACCCTTACCCGCCTGCTACTCACACTTTGATTTTTTTATTTATTTATTTTACAATGTATAGTAGCAGGTCTAATTAAATTTAAAAGACCCCCAAGCAGCTGAAAATCTTGGGAGAAACTTATCTGAGCCCTTTCTCCTGACCCCTGGATTTGTTGTAACTCCGTTTGAAGTCAAGTTAAGAAGCCCCAGTGAACCTGCTTCTAATCCCAACTCTGATACATTATATTCTGAGGCCATCACAAAGTGAAAAGCAGCACAGTACATTTCTAGAGCCTGCCTAAATGTTTTCTTTCATCATCACCAATTTGTCCTTGCCTGGGAATATGGAGCGTTACCTAATGTATTGTTTTTAAAGGCTGACAGCTGAGACAAGTTTGTATTGGATTAACCCATTTGCACCTACTTATTCCTTCCTGCAGACAGAGGCAATGAATATTGCTAGCAGGTCTCCCTTGCACAACAAAACAAATAACTCACCTTACAAAAATAAAATAAAATAAGTGAGAAGAAAGAAGCTGATGCAAAATGCTGACATACTTCCTGAATTTAATCCACCCTGATTCGACTCTGCCTTGATTTGAATTTGTAAAATTTGACACCAAGGGAATACAGCTAAAAGTTAAAAGTAGCCCACCTCCGAGTCTGACCTGTAAGCTATGTTTTTGGTTGCACCACTCCTGCAAGTTGAATAACCAAGGATAGTAATGTGGGTTAGAATTTCAGAACTGCATTTTTGTCTGAAACAATTCAGAGCAAAACTCCCGCTTAAAATCAGTGAAAAGGTAAAAAGCTAATATTTTACCTACTTGAATGAAAATAATACTGATGTCATTCACACTTTATAACAAAACTAGCTTTTAGTTGTAAACCCTGGGTGGCAAATCTATCTAACTGGCAAAACAAAAGACCTCAAGGAAAAAAAAAATACTAAAAAAATAACGCGGAAAGCTGTTGTAGCCAAATAATGGACAAGTCTTTTAATTTTGATATGAAAGAGTTTCACATATAGTAACATCATCATAGTGTGTTTTAGTTGGAATTGTTTCCATTAGCTAATGTACATCTTTGCCTATCAGCATTTGGTCCAATTTTCATTTTCTTTTCATAAATGCTTTGACAAAGGTACAGATTTGCAACAGCAGAAGCGCTGCTTCATTGGACATAAAGAGCGAGACTTGCAATAGGGCTGTCAGGTCTCCGAGACAGAACTGACACCAGTCCCTCTGTCCTGATCTTGCGAATGCATCAACTGCAGATGGCAAAGAAGTGTTTCTGCATAAAAAATAAATAAATCAAAGGAATACAGCAGTGAGTGCTCCCGGTCTCATAACAGACAGAAGGCCAACTCTTTTCTGCTCCTTTCATCCTGCTGCTCCCCATTCCTGACTCCCCGGTTCAGTAATGTTCACTGTGTGGAGACTAGATATCACCATCAGTCTAGCTAACAATAACCCTGCTCACTGGTTCAGTGTGGTTCTGAGTCTGGAGAACAGATTTCACCAATGGTAGTCAGTCAGTTTCTCTAGCAATTGGTTGTTCCAGCTCCCTTGCATTCTGACCTTTTGCATCTTCTGTCACTCTTTAATATATTTATTTTCAGAAATGGCTTACCATACATTAACTTTTCTTCATTCTGCTCACTCTTGCCCATAATTCAGTGAACGCGGTTCCACCTCGGCAAAATAACTTGCAGACGCAAAATCAGCGCAGGTTGTTTCTACTGTATCCCAGCTCAGTAAGAAGGCTGGATAATCCAAGGGCTTTGGAGTCGGGAGTGACCATGGCTAAAATAGGATATACAGTTTTCAGCTAAACTGAAAAAGGTACATTGGAATTTAAAGAGCATTTACTTTTAAGGTCAGGAACATTCTCCTTGTGGGGTTACTGTGTAACCTGTGTTCATTCTTTCATTTTTTTTGCGTTTTGCTCATCGGAGCCTGCATCATTGTTGGTAGGGTTCAATTTGTGCTAATCCCCACCCCCCCCCAACATTTGAAAATGTAAAAGAAAAATATTTATAAAGTAACCTGGGAATATTTCATTGATTCTGACTGTCCATGGCTGGGTATTGGGAGGCTCTGTTGCTGCTATCAGGTCCTGCTGAATTCTGCTAATTTACACCAATACTGCATGAATACATTTGAAAAGACATTTTGATAGTCTGCTTAACCGAGGTCCTGTCAGTGTTGCACTGGAACATTGTCAACTGAGAGACAGTGAAAGAGAGAGAGAGAGAGAGAGAGAGAGACTGAGACAGCATTTCAAGATTTCCTATGTGGCTGTTTCACCTTCCTCCCCACTTGAAAAAACAGTGTGCATTTTCACTCCTGGCCTGGGTCCCTTTATGGCTGGGTAGTCTGCATGTAGGGTGGAGATTATGCCACAGACAACCAGATCATCCATGCACAACAAAAATCAGCTCCAGTGATCAAACGTCTCCAGCATTAATTGTTGACTTCAAGGCAACATAAATCAATTCCATCCCCCTTCCCCAATGCCTGTTAGGGAATTGCACAGCTAGGCTTCAGGGATGGTCATTCAGCAAAGCTTTGAACTCTGCTGCTTAACCTGCGACCTTATAGGCAACAGCTCTTGTTTTTTTCTGACGTCTCTGTAGTGAATCCTGTCATCACTAAGATGGTGGGTAATCCAAGGGCTTTGGAGTCAGGAGTGACCATGGCTGAAATAGGACATACAGTTTTTGGCTAAACTCAAAAAGGTACACTGGAATTTAAGGAGCATTTACTTTTAAGGCCGGGGAACATTCTTTGGTTGGTAGGGTTCAATTTATGCTAATCTCCCCCTCAACATTTGAAAATGTCAAAGAAAAATATTTATAAGATACCCTGGGAATATTTAATTGATTCTGAGTGTCCCTGGTTGTTTTTTGGGAGGCTCTGTTGCTGCTACCAGGTCCCACCAAATTCTGGTTATTTACACTGACACTGCATAAATATATTTGAAAATACGTTTTGATAGTCTGCTTAACTGAGGTCCCATCTGTGTTGCATTGGAACATTGTCAATTGAGACGCACTGTCCAGTAGAGAGAATATTCTTGAAGCTAAAGGTGTTCCTTGTACCGTATGTGGGGAATCATTGAAACAAGGTGCTGCCACTTAAATAGTATAATCTAGTGCAAGATAATAAAGAAATAACATTCCTGGTACTGTACAATGAAGCTAACTGAAGAGTAGTGGTAAACAGAGCAGGACTATTAAAGAGACTGACCCTTGGTAAGTAAAAGGAATCAATGCAAGAACTTGCAATGCATATGCCCTGGTTCTCCATCCTTGCTTTTCCTAAATAAACCCCCATTAAATACGCGGATCTCTAATTAATTATTAAGCAAAAGCAGACAATTTTAAGATGACTGTATTATTATTAATGACTCTTTAATAGTTCTGTTCCGTTCACCGTTGCTCTTCTATTGACTTCATTTGTGAAAAAAGTGTATTGTTGCAGATTGCCATTGGACAAATCATGCAGAGGAACCCCAGGTTCAGACAGAACATGCAGGGAACCAAGACACATAAAGCAACACAGACATCAATGTTGTCTGCTGTTGCATGGTGTGAAGCTAAGAAAACAGCGCGGTCTGCATTGGAAAACATCTGTACAGGGGATATCAAAGGCTATAATCCACATGATATAACTGACAGCATAAAACAGCTGTTAGATTGTTGAGACAGAAGAGGGGAAGTGGACTCATGTTTTTTTTTTAATATAGCTGTCTGAAAAAAAAAAATGAAATTATGTTTGCAGTTTGTAAGTGGCAGCCAGTATAACGATGATGGGATTAGAATAGGTGGGATTAGAATATGTGTGCATGTGCTATATTATTGAGACAGCAAAGGGGAAGCGGACTTCTGTTTTTTAATAAAGCTGCCCGGAAAAGAAAAAATGTCCAAGTCTGAAAGTTCAGAGATCTGTACTTTATAGTAGCCTGAATGAAAATCCAGAAAATTCACATCCAGAAAACTCCTAGTCAATGGGAAAAAGAAGGCCATGCTCTTTGGATCAATGCCCTTCCTTAATAAGGCCAACAGATCAAACTCCTCCCTCACCATAAATACACCCGCAGACCCCCACTCAAGCAGGTCACCTCTTTCAAATATCTCGGCATTACCCTCGACCTCTCCTCACTTTCAATGATCACACAACCCTGATGGTAAAAAGAGTAATCAGAAGCTAGGTGCGGTGTGTACCACTCAGTCCATCTGCTCTCACCTGAAGCTTGCCTTGCCATTGCGCAAGGCAACCTTCTCCCTCTCCTAGACTACTGCTCCCCCATCTATTCCCTCATGTCCTTGAAACAATACTCCCAATTATACACAACATATAATGCTAATTGTCACTTTGTTCTCAAGCTCCCCTCATCTACCCACCACTGTATACTCTACCTATCCCTAGGATGGCTCCATCTCCAGGCACACCTTGACTATGCCACAGGCTGCCTTGTGGACAGCATTCTCAGGAGTAACCTACTATCCCCATATGCCCCCCTTCTCACAAATAGAGTGGCCACAAGACCCCTTAGGGCCTCCTCCATGCCAACCCTTGAAGTTCCTCGTGTCTCTACAGTCATGGGCAGTAAGGCCTTCTCTGTATCTGCCCCTCCCTCTGGAACTGTCTTCCTGCATCTATTAGCATATCTCCATCCCATGTGCCTTTTAAATCTAACCTGAGGCCTGACTACTGGAAGAGTCCACCTGTAAATGCTCGCTGGGTCGTGCAAAGCCCATAAGTTGCCTTAAACCTACTAAAACTGAGCTGTTATGCCCCCTTCCTTTTCTTTCCACCACACATGCCCCTACCTCCTGAGCACCACATCACGTGAAACTCTTATTTCTGTCTCACAGCCTACCTGACAGGCTTTCAACTCGCCTGCTCCAGCAACATGCCGGGACAGGTGAGTCTACCCCAGATTAAATGTCAATTTGTCTGCTGGGCTAAGCTGCTACTGGGCTAATTTGTGCAAATGCTTAACTACTTTCTCCTCTGTACTTCTGCTTGTATTTCTCTGTACTCCTTATCTGCTCTGCCTGTATACAATGTGCAATTGTTGTGTCTGTTTTTCCACTGTCCATATCTATTTTGCATTTGATTGATTAACTTGATGTAAACTGTTCACATTTGACTGTTTACCATAATGTAAATTGTGTGTAGATGCTTCATTCCTGATTTCCGTAAAGTATTTTGTGTGCAAACCCCTAACTACTTTCTCCTCTGTATTTCTGCCTGTATTTCTGTTCTTTTATCTGCCAAGCCTGTATACAATATGTAATTTATGTCTTTTTTCATTGTCCAAAACTGTTTGCATTTTCTGACCGATTACCATAATGTAAATTGTGCTTCCACTGTTGTTCTCACTGTCATACCTTGTGGCTAGGTCATAACTGAAAATGGTCTTCTGGATCAGTGCACTTACCTGGTTACCAAAAACATAAATAAATAGATAAATAAAATGACCAACTGAATAACTAGCTGCTGCAGCCACCTAAATCAGTGAGAGGGCAATCAGTTTTTGGGCTTCAGCTTCAGTTTGCTCCAATAAGCAATACAGCAGAAAAAGAGATAAAACAAGCGTGTATTTTTAGAACAGCTTTTTTTTTTCTGTTAGCATCCTGGTATTGACTGATCTCTGCATCCAGAGTTTTGTTTCTGTATTTTCTTCCTTCTGTTCATTGGCTTCTTTTTTATAATGATGTACCATTTTTATTACCTTCTAAACTGTCAGTTTAATACTCACAATTTTTAATAGTTTATAATTTTTTTTTTGGTAAGTCTGATAACAACGGTATTAATTTAAAAATGAACCCACAGAGTGTTACTTACGATGCAATGCCAGAACTGGAGTGGTGTAATTAACGGCCTAGTATGCAGTTATAACATTTGAACCCCCCCCACACACACCACTTAAAAAAAAAATAAAGTATGTGTGCAATTACAAAAAAAGAAAAAAAACTTTTCTGATCTGTCATTTACTCTGAACAATGTTATTTGCTAAATACTGTGAAGTGCTCTGAGCCCAAACCATATCAATAGAATTTACTTAAGGTACGCTTTTCCATTGTGCACCAGGCTGGTTCAGTATGCAGCCCAGATCCCGTGGCAGTGCTCCCAGATCAGCCCAAGCATTTTCCTATAGCAGACCCTCATTTTTCCTGTATTTTCCCTGTAAAACCTTGATGAAATCCCTGTAGGTTTTCCTGTATGCCCCCGCCAATTTATTATTGCTATTTTTAGTACAGTTACCTGTAAATGCATCAACATGAATGCAGTAGTTAATAAATAAATCAATCATTTTAAGACAGTACCTCCATCTACATAGACCATTTATCTACACATTAGGAGTACAAACCTTGAATACTAACTCTTAGATGCAGTTTAAAAATAAGAGGATACTCTGTAACCCAAACCAAATGTTGAGCACTTTTTTATTAGCTGTGGTACTTGAGACAAGAAAATAAAATTACAAATGTGGATGTTGCATATTCAGCCTTTTGTTTCCTTTTTAATTTGGTCTGCAACAAATGTATTCCCACAAAAAAAGAAAACAACCTTAGAATCAGGGACAAGAGGCAGGAATAGGTTATACCTGAGCTACTCCAACTGATGAGGGGTAGAAATTAAAATTTAGATGTACCACATGAACTTTTTACCTGCCTCAGTACAGTTCCGACTGCTCCCGCTGTGTCCACCACTCGCTGGCAAATACTGCTCTCCCTGCGGCTGGAAAATGAAAATAAACCAGTTCTGGTCCCGCTGTGAATCTCCGATCCCACGGTGTGGGGTGAACTATTTCCTCGTTTGCTGCAGTGCCGGATGATCTCTCGCTCTCGACTCTCCACGACTCGCTGCTGTCTGCTCAGACTCCCGTCCAATGAATTTTAAACTTCCCGCGGTCACCGGCTGTGTTATATAGTAGGGAGCTCAGTGGCTAGCCTATCGAGGTACTAGTTGGGCAGTCAAGCCAGCCTGGAGCCATGAGGGGCCGCGTGCTCGTGTCACCAGATGCCTCCCAGCACATGATCACGCAGCTCCCAGGAGTCTCAGGGCGGCGTGATCACAGCGTGAGAGGTTGGGAGGCACCAATCAGGAGGTTACTCTCGCTCTCTGTGAGACTCTCAGAGTTTCAGATGGCCGATTTTAGTGTGCCTTTGTTTCTTTGTCCCCCCCCTCCGTAGCACTGGCAACAAACCCCGTAGATGGAGGAAAATACAGATTTCCTCCCCGTAGCCCGTTTTTCGCTATAAATCCCCGCAAAATATGGGAATCCCCGTAGATATGGGAGCACTGCCATGGTCCAGAGGACTGGACAAAAAAAGAAATAAAGTGCTGCCCACAAGATGAGTTGTAGCAAGCTTCTAATAGCTGCCTGCAGTGCCTTGCTCTTATTACAGTAGCACATCTCCTATGGGGCATGATGTTGAGACACAGCGGGCAGGTAGGAGTGAATGAAGGCATCTTTTCAAGATACAGTCCACCAGAAAAAAGGACACCTTTGTTTCTCTAAAACATGCAAGTGGCCTCATACATAGACACAGTCACATTCTGTGCAAATCTGGCATGCAAGGAGGAAACTAAGGACTATGTACATTCGTCAGCCAGATGTTGCATCCACTAACAACCTGACTCGTGGAAGGCACAGGGATCAGGGCATATCATCATGCTATCTGTTTGCCACTATTCCACACTCTGACTTTCGGTTAAATTGTAGTCTTTCCTAAACATCACTCACCACACACCACTCCCTGCCATTAGTAAGTCTGTGGGACTATGAAAAATCCTTTTTTATGCCATTTTTCCCTAGCCCTCATTGGACTTTGCTGCCTATTCTACCTCTGTTGTCATGTCAGTAAGATGTAAACTGAGTGTATACGGAGTCTGATTTCTAGGGCTGCAGTTAATAGCTATGCTACTATATGCCAGAATTGGTTGTATAACATATGTGCCAAATCCTTCTCAAGCACTGGACAGTGTATGCCCTACCCAAAGCTGATCAAAAGGTCCACTTGTAAGTCTGCATTAAAGTTACCCTTAACAAATAAGATGCAGCATCTTATTTTTACTAGAGCCCCATCATTTTGACAATTTAGTTCTCTCTTTTTTTGCATGTATTGGAACTCTGGTAGTGGCTTGAGGGTCGGATGCAGAACATTGCTATATGTTTCAACTTTGTTGTCTGGGAGGGTCAAATAATAAAGAGTAAGCATTTAACAGACTGTTGCTGCAGGCTTGGAATCTGAGATCAGCTGTGAACAAGGTATAAATAGACTCCAGTTGATGGGTGCCCCTTTTCCCTGCCATAGAAACATAGAAACATAGAATTTGATGGCAGATAAGGACCGCTTGGCCCACCCAGTCTGCCCATTTCCCTACCTACTGGATAAGCTGCAGATCCTAGTTAACCAGCAGCCTACTTCTTCCTACCCCACCCCTAGAATTGCCTTTATGACTGTCCCATGCATGCTTGAATTCCACCACTGTTTTTGACTCCACAACCTCTCTGGAAGGCCGCTCCATGCATCCACAACCCTTCTGTGAAAAATACTTCCTTAAATTACCTCTGAGCCGCCCCCCCTCTATCTTCAAATTGTGCCCTCTTGTTCTTGCTCACCTCTTTTTTTGAAAGATGCTACCCTCTTGGACTTTGTTGATTCCCTTGAGGTACTTGAACGTTTCTATCATGTCCCCTCTCCCTCCTTTCCTCGAGGCTATACATATTAAGCTCCTTAAGTCTCTCTTCATATGTCTTCTGGTGCAGACCCTGCACCATTTTAGTTGCCCTCCTCTGGACAGCTTCCATCCTGTCTATGTCTTTGCGGAGATTGGGTCTCCAGAACTGCACACAGTACTCCAGATGGGGTCTCACCAACTGTCTGTACAGAGGGATAATAACTTCCTGTTTTCTACTGGTGATGCCTCTCCCTATGCATCCCAGTATCCCTCAGCCCTCCTTGCTGCCTCTCTCACATTGTTTGCCCACCTTTAGGTCATCTGATATGACTACCCCAGGTCCCTTTCCATTTTTGTTATTGTTAGTATCTCACCCCCATTGTGTACTCTTCCCTGGGTTTTGTTTCCAGGTGCATTACCTTCTTCTAGCATTGAATCTAAGCTGCCATGCATTTGACCATTCCTCTAACCTTGCCAAGTCCCTTCTCATCCTTTCCACCCCACCCTGAAATGTTCATGTTCATGTTCATGATTTCTCTTTCAGCATTGCTCTGTACTCCGAAGTGCAAGGGATCCAGGAACAGGAATGAACTGCCTTGAATGAGTGCCTCCATGAACAGGAGGAGCCACGGAGTCTGTAGCTCCATATGTCAAAACATCAGCTGAAGCCCTACTCCTTCAGTACAATTACACTCCATTCTTTAAAATATTGTTTATGCAAAATCAGATTTTTCAATGTTTTTTTTTTCATATAAGGGTCCGAGCAGAACACTATATTTATAAACATATTTTAGGACTAATCTTTATGGGCTAGTACCTTTTCATAGATTTTGGTCAGCTCATATTTGTGGGTCCTCTCTTTATTACATAGTCACATATACTAGCTTTATGTCTGAGGGAATTCTAGGTCCACCATATTTACTCATGATGATAGCCCAAGTAAGATGCAGCATCTTATGTTTACTAGTCATTTAGGGACTGGCAGCAGAAGTATGCAATAAATTAAAAAAAATGAAGTTAAGTTTTTTTTTTATTACATGCATTGCTATGAATAGGCAAACTTTGTTGCTGTTGATTGTCTCTTCACAGGTACCAATACTGAGTTGTGGTTACAATCTGTGACAGTTTGAAAGATACCCCAGCTAATAATGGGTTTCATACAGCCGTGTACTTTAGATTAGCAGATACAAAATCACAATTTTCCCCTCAGAATGAACCCTTATGGACCAATAACACTCCCATTTAAATGCGGCCTTTCTTCAAGTGTCACTTGGTAGCACTACTAGTTGTAAACACAAGCTAGACACTCTCAGCTTGTCTTACTAACAAAATGAAAATCATCATCTATAATCTAATGAATTGGTACAATTTAATCAGCACAATTTAAGCAGTAGCTTCGCAGACTGAAACACATTTGTGAAACAAATGAATCCTTACCACTACCTCAGATTTTTTTTTTTACTATTCATCAAAATAAGTGTTTTTAATTGATCAGCCAACAAGCAACCTGCTGGGAACTGCTGATCAAATTATTGCATTCAGTCAACACTAACATGCTAGCAGGTTTTTAAAAAGTACAGTGAATCTCTCCCCAGGCCCTCGCTAAGTGTCTCATAGACTCTCTTTCTGTTCCAGTATTCGAGACTGGTTGGGACAGTGATGCCATGGCTTTTTATACAAATGACAATCAGCAAAGGGCACAACTGTTTACCTGTCTCTTGACTGCTGTATTTTGCAGGGAACCAGTTTGATGAAAGATTGCAGTTTACCTGTTTTTTTATTTCTTTTTTTAATTAGAAAGAGTCTTAGCTCTGGTATCCCCCCAAACACACTCACACAGCTTCACGCAATAACTGTCCCATGGCATGGATCTGCTAACTGGCTCTGTTATCAGGGAGACTGATAAATTCTTCCAAGTGTCAGGTAATACACTTCCCCATATAACTACAGAATGTCCTGTGTCATTAGGGGACCCACTGTCTGCTGTTTTTTTTATAACTATAAATAGACCCTTTGAAGTGTCCTGTGATTCCCTACTTTACTCTGAAAACATCAAGTGAGATTACTGCACTTCACATGACTTTGCAAAGTTAATAGCTGTTGGGAGACTCAGTAAGGGACTGAGCACTCTGTTACAATCAAACAGGGCATACATATTTAAAATGGAGGTTAACCCCTCTAACATTTGTTAGCTGTATATTTGTATCATTCATTCATTCATTCATTCATTCATTCATTCAATCAAAGTTTTCTAATGATCACTTTTCAGGTATTGTCATTTATCTTCTGTTTTAAGAGTGAGCATGGGTCATGGAAGACACTATGTCTACTACAAGATTCTGTTGGCTTTCCACGAGGTTTTTTGTAGGTTTAAATTACTGCTGTTAATTAATGCATTGTGTACTATTTGTACCCTTTCTGACTTACCAGATAAGCATTTTTTTTACTTAACTACATGTAACAGTCAGATGGGTCACAGTTCACCAGCGTGAATGTAGAGCCTAACTTCACCTCTTTTGATTTAAACTGAAACCTTACCTCCCTTGAAGAGGGAAAGAATACATAAGCATTCACCACTTTTCTTCCCATTAAAACTGGGATTTTCTGAAGTGATGTTTTCTTTTCTTTCCTGACCTCAGACCGCATCCTCTTAGCCTACTATCTTGCCACCTTGCCGTTCATCTGCATAGAAACATAGACTTTGATGGCAGATAAGGACTGCTTGGCCCATCTAGTCTGCCCATTTCCCTACCTACAGGATAGGCCGCAGATCCTAGTTAACCAACAGCCTAATTCTTCCTACCCCCCACAAGAATTGCCTTATGTCTGTCCCATGCATTCTTGAATTCTCCCACAGTTTTAGACCCCCCAACCTCCTCAGGAAGGCTGTTCCATGCATCCACTACCCTCTCTGTGAAATAATACTTCCTTACATTGCCCTGAACCGCCCTCCTTCTATCTTTAAATTGTGTCCCTTGTTCTTGCACGCTTTTTTCTGAATGATGCGCCTCTTGGACTTTGTTGATTCCACTGTGGTACTTAAAAGTTTCTTATCATGTCCCCCCTCCCTTCTTTCTTCAAGGGTATACATATTAAGCTCCTTTAGTCTCTCCTCATACGGCTTCTCTTGCAGACCCTGCACCATTTTAGTTGCCCTCCTCTGGACTACCTCTATCCTGTCTATGTCCTTGTGGAGATGGGGTCTCCAGAACTGGACACAGTACTCCAGATGGGGTCTCACCAACTGTCTGTACAGAGGAATACTTCCTGTTTTCTGCTGCTGATGCCTCTCCCTATGCATCCCAGTATACCCCAAGCCCTCCCTACTGCCTTCTGCCATTGCTTGCTAACCTTAAAGTCATTTGATATGATTACCCCCAGATCCCTTTCCTTTTTTGTTGTTGGTACTACCTCCCCACCCATTGGGTATTCTTCCCCTGGGTTCTTGTTTCCCAGGTGCATTATTTTGCACTTCTTTGCATTGAATCCTAGCTGCCATACTTCTGACCATTCCTCCAGCCTTGCCAAGTCCCTTTTCATCCTTTCCACGCCTCCTTGTGTATCAACCCTGTTGCAGATCTTTGTGTCATCTGCAAAAAGGCATACTTTTCCTTCCAGTCTCTCTGCAATGTCACTGATGAAGACATTAAAAAGGACTGGACTCAATACTGAACCCTGAGGTACCCCACTAGTAGCCCCTCTTTCTTCAGAGTGGACTCCATTTACAATTACCTTCTGTGTCCTGTTGTGCAGCCAATATTTTACCCAGGCTACCACTCTGGGACCCACTCCCAGGCTGGTTAATTTGACTATTAATCTTTTGTGTGGGACTGTGTCAAATGTCTTGCTAAAGACTAGGTAGGCCATGTCCACAGCCCCTCCCTGGTCTACTCCTTTGGTCACCAAGTCAAAGAAATCTATTAGATTCGTCTGACATGACCTTCCCGCTGTGAACCCATGCTGCCTTGGGTCCTGTGCTCCACTGGCCTCTAGGTACTCAACTATTCTTTCCTTCAGAAGTGACTCCATCACTTTTTCCTACCACAGAGGTCAGACTGACAGGTCTGTAGTTTCTTGCCTCTGTCATGGTCCCACTTCTGTGAAGGGGAATCACATCCACCTTCCTCCAGTCCTCGGGTACCACACCATCCTCCCATGATTTATTAAAAAGAGTAGCCAGTGGTTTAACTAGTTCCTCCCTTAATTCTTTTAGAATTCTGGGGTGAATTCCATCAGGACCCATTGCTTTGTTCATCTTCAGTTTTAGGAGTTCTTGCAGAACCCTTTCTTCTGTGAAAGGACTGGGATCAACCTCCCTATCAAGAGTGCTTCTGTTAATTGGATTAGCACCTCCTCCTCTTTTGTGAATACTGAGCAGAAATATTCATTCAGTATCCCTGATTTTTCACTGTCCCCCTCTGCCCACCCACCGTTCCTTCTATTCAGCCTCACTATCCCTCCCTTTGTCTTTCTACGCTCGCTGATGTACCTATAAAATTTTTTATCCCCCTTTTTAACTGAGTTGGCTATCTTTTCCTCAGTTTGGGCCTTTGCTATTCTGACTTCCCTCCCTGCTTCCTTCTGCCTTAACTAGTACTGCTCTCTGTCCTGCTCCTTCTGTGTTTCCTTATACTTCCGGAATGCTATCTTTTTCTTCCTGACTTTCACAGCCACCTCTTTTGAGAACCATAGTGGCTTTTTATTTCATTTTGATTTGTTTATTTGCTTCACACTAAGGCTTGTTGCCTCTGTGATGGCAGTTTTGATGATTCCCCATTGTTGCTCCACACCTCCTTCTAGCCTGTTTGCTAGTGCTTTTCTGATGCACTCTCCCATCTTGCCAAAGTCAGCCCTCCTAAAGTCCAGTACCCTCACTTTTGTATGGCTTGACTCTGTAGCTGAGTTTAATGTGAACCACACTGTTTGATGGTCACTTGTCCCCAGATGGCAACCCACTTCTAGATCTGAGATCCTCTCACTGCCCCGTTTGAGAATATGAGGTTTAGATTGCTCCCTCAAGTGGGTTCTGAAACTAGCTGTCTGAGGCCTGCCACCTGTAGGGCATCAGAATGGCCCTGCTCTTGGATGTGGCTGCAGAAATCTGCTCCATTTAACATCTGGCATATTCAGGTCTCCCATCAACAGTATCTCCCTTTCTCTGCCATTCTAAGAATGCCTTCTATCATATCCTTATCCATTCCCTCCCCTGACATGGGGTCTGTACCTAACCCCTGTGCAGATTGTGGTGCCCTTTCCAGTCTCAAGGTGACCCACAGTGCCTCCTCTCCTCCCTGTTTACTCTTTTGTTCAGTTGCCTTTATCCTTCCTTTACATGAGAGCTACTCCTCCTCCTCCTCCTCTTCTCCCTCTGTCTCCCAGAATAGTAAATCTACCCTAGCAGATGTTAAGCTCAGGAAAGAATAACTCTTGTTTTAAACAAGCAAATAGTGTAAAATCTTTTAAAAATTATAATAGTATAATCAGACATAAATTTATTAAAATAATAATGATGTAAGCAACTGTCTAACACAGTAACTGTATATGAACACTGAACTAGCGGGGTACTGTGATGACTTAAGAGTTAAACTGCAAAGGAAATATAAGTTCATGGGGCAACAGGTATCAGCAAACTTGTAAAGTATAAAGCTAACTTGGAAAGAACCATCTTTAAGAGATCTAGCTGTCTTCCGTATGACAAAACATGGGGTTTAAAAATGTGCAAAAAGAAAATTAAATTATCATTTGTTGTCTAGTTTGAATAATTCCCTAACTGAATGGAAAAAATCTTTCAGTTCCTTCTCTGCAGCGTCAATGTGGAAACACTGAATGTCCTTTGAGAATGCTTTTCATCACCCTCTTATAAGTAAGACTGTCAGCATATGCCTTATTTTTGATTTCTCATTTGGCATATCATGTTTTCCTATTGTCCAGAAACAAAGCAGAGGTTCACTTTTATGCTTTGATATAGTACTTTAGTATAACCTTTATTCATAGCAAGTATCAGGAGAGGAACATAAACAACATGTTTATATCTGAAGTGTTCTATGCTGTGGTTTGATTTATCCTGTGCTTGCCCATTTATGTACAAAGATTACATGTCTTCATGTTTTAAGAGGAGATACTATTATTCAATGTAATTGGAAAACTAGGTCTGGAGCAGAGGAATCCTAGCATACTCAATGCATGAGGACTCTCAGAAGTATATTCATCCAGTTAACTGCTATCCTACCCCACAAAAGAAAGTGGAGGGCTTGCCAGTGTGCTAAATCTGTAGATACAGCACTAAGCAAAGAATGGAAATTGCAGTCTAGTAGCTTTTTGATGCCCTGAACTAAATGTACCCCTAAATACTTAAGGCTGTCCTTCACCCAACTGTCATGAAGGTCAGAAGGGATCACACTTCTATATGTATTCATATTTAAGGGGAAGTTGACAGTTTTAGAAATATTCAGTTTATAGCCGGATAGAGAACTGAATTCAGAATAAGGCTTGTTAAGTCAAAGGGAGTAACACCTAGTGGTGGGTGAGGTGAAGCAGAATGTCATCCACAATGTAGAAAGTTTAAAGGAATGCAGACAATAGTGCTGCCCATGATGTGCAGATGCTGGAAACTTCAACAGATTTAAATGTCACTCTGTCACTGTGCAATCAGTGTAAAGATTTCACAGAACAAATTAAAGTGTCCTGCTGTATTAAACAAAAACAAATGCTAGGCACATCAGGAAACATGTGGTGCTATGGTTCAAAAAAAACAATCATAGAAAGACAGGAAAAGAAAAGAACCCACACAGCAATGAGAACATACAAAATGATATATTTCAACCATTGCGTTTATGTAGCAGATGTGCAAATGTAAAAACGGTGGCTAATACAAAAGAACTAACGTTTCACCTGGTGCTCTGCCAGGCTTCATCAGAGTAAAACATTGCTACTAGTAAGTGCCCATTAAATATATTTTGAAGCTCATCATGTGACATAAACAAGCCAATCACCATTTTAAAGAGTTTTTTGTCACATTTTTAACCATTTCATGGCTGTCCTTACAAAAAAAACATTGTTATTCACCACGATTTGGATTACTGGCCCTTCCCATTAGACATGAGTAAGATCAATTAAATATAAATAAATAATCTTGGAAACCACAGTATTTCAAAACCCATACTTGATGGACTTTTACATATAGAATCTCCATAATGTAATAACATTTATTGTACCACATTCTCCACTATATCTAGTGCATCAAAATTAGTGCACTACATTCTTCCTCTCTTATGTGTATATTTATTGTCAATAAAAACATGTTTATTTCATGTTTACTGCCATCTTAAATATTTAGCTATGGGCATGAAGGCCAGAGGTTTCCAAGCATCTTAACTTTGGTTACATAACAGTAGGAGGCAGAATCCGTCATATCAGTGGTTAAACTTCAATCTCTACAATGTCAGACTTTCAGCATATATATTTTTTAAATGCTGAAAGATCTATGCTTTCATTTAGCCCTCTATTTGAGCGAGCTCCCAGGTGAAGATCCAAAAGCTCTCCCTTTGTTCAATCTTTTATTAAGATCTCTCCTCTAGGACCCAATGTGACTAATTCCAAGCCAAGAAAGTTAAATGTGTGTTTCTGTGGATAATTTTGTTGATGAACATGGAATTGAACAGTCAGTTATTAGAGTTTCTCCAGCTGATGATGATCACAGTGGCTCAGAATGTGATCATGCTACTGCTGAATGCTGCAAGTCATCTGACAAAAAGTAGGGGTTGTGCCAGCACATGTGATCTAAGACCTCTGTCATTTGATCATATAAGAACTTTATCAGTAGCTATCTACCAAAAAATAAAGCATATAGTCTGGTACTGATGAAAAACATAGACACCTATTGTGTCAGATCACTCACACTTGTTGGTCATTCACTGACATGTCTACATACAGGGGCTTGTAAAAGTTGCTTCCATCACATGCATGTGATTCCAGTACATCATAGTGGAGCGTGACATTTGTCAGAATAATTCACACAAGGGCCAGAGTCCAAAAAATTGCAAAGTGCAGTGCAAATGTTTGCGCTATGCCTTGTGATTGTGCAAGTTCCAAAAATTGTTATTCAGAGTTGGATAGTGCATGGTGCTATCTGACTGTGAATAGGGCCAGGATGAGGCAGCGCTTACCCAGGAAAGCCACCACTAATCCCACTAGCACTGCCCTGACATCCAGCCAGTTGAATAGCCCCACAAGGAATAGTGCAGGTGCACTATGTCCTATTCACAAAGGCCCCTTGAAAATTTGTCCATTGGGCAAGCAAGGCACTAGGTGGCCATTTGCATGCTCATTATGGGCCCATTTACATAGACTGTGGGTGGCTTAATGCAGCCCCAAACAGCCCCTGCCCAATGCAGCCGCAGTACCTGGTGGTCTAGTGCTCCATCCCCCATGTGCTGATCATTGTCCCCATATAAAGACATTTTCCATGGTAGTCCAGTGGTCCCTCCCCCTTCCCTGATCACTGATCACTGTCCCCATATAAAAAAATATATTTTTTGGTAGTCCAGTGGTCCCTCCCCTGTGCTCCAATCACCATCCCCGTAAAACGACAGGAATACCCTGGCAGTCTAGTGGCCTCCCCCCATGCTCTGATCATTGTCCCATTGAGACTAACATATTTCCTTGTGGTCTAGTGGTCCCCTCCACCATTCACTGATCACCAGCCTGAGAACAAAAGGTTGTCTACCTGGTGGCTAGCAGTCCCTCCACCCACTCAATCCCTTGCCCAATATATGAAAAAAGTGCCCCTGGCATCCAGTACCCCCATCCTGCTCCCCTGAAAAGTCCTTTGTAACAGTACCCTGGTGGTCCAGTGCCCCTCCTAGCCCAATCCCTTGTATCAGTAATTTAACCCATGCCCTGGTGGTCTAGTGGACCCCTCACCCTGTAAGGTAGGGACCCACCAGCCCGCTCCCTCCATCATGACCCCAGTCAGTTACCAGACCAGTCCACCTCTCACCACCACAGCTGACCCCTGGCAAGACTGTAGAAAGAATGAATGAATTGAGAGCTCACTTGGTGGCTAGCCATGGTGGTGAGAGGAGGGATGTGCTGGTCATCAGAGTACTGGTTCCACAGAAACTCTGAGATTATGTGTATATTGAGAGAGTATGGATCAGCTATGTGGTTTGTAACTCTGAATTACATTGAGTGCAGCTGGGATGAATAAGCTGATCTCTTTAAATGGGAAAATTCAGATGTTGATGGAATAAATTCAATGACACTTGAAGAGATAATGTTCTGTTGATCCAATCTCAGTTTCATGACAGTTACATCATCAATTTCATGCACTCTTGATATTTATCCTTTGTAAGGAGAACCCTCCTTTACGATATGTAGACCAACATTTCTGGATAGTTGAGTACCAGTCCAGAAGAGCTCCACATGTACGCATGTTACTATGGGTCAAGGATGCTCCAAGGATTGATTAAGCTGACAATATTGACATTCTAAAATGTATTCAAAAATATGTAACTTGCCAACTTCCAGATGAATTTCAAAGCCCACCTCTAAGGAAGTTAGCTGAGCAATTCCAGATTCACAAATGCAACAGCTATTGCAAAAAAAGTGAAAACTGGCTCTTGTTGGTACTACAAGGGTTGTTTTTGGCTTTCCAAGAAGAGTCTCAGACTTTGCAAGGTTCAATGACTTGTTCTCTGCCACACAATATTCATCTCAAGGCAAAGTCAACAAAGAGCATATGACTTGCTTGGCTCTGACAAAGAAGTGTACATTAATGAGTATAACCCTGTACTTCTTTTGATTTAGTAGTCAAATATTGACATGCAATTTGTTGCTGAAAATTCGATGGCTCTTGCACAATATGTTACATCATATGTGACAAAGCATGAACAAATAGTTTTGCAACACCTGTGGGAAGAAATATCTGCTACAAGGTCTATAAATTCCAGGCTGTGGTCATTAGGCTTGAAAACACCTTCACATCTTGAATGTGGAACCTATGAAGCCAGTGATCAATGAATTGGAACAAATCTGTATGGAAAATCTGCAGCCATCAGATATGTCAATGTCAACTACAAAAAAAAGACAAAACAGGTCTTGAAGACATATGATCAGACTGAAGAGCTGGCAACTTACCGCCTGGGTCAACAGACATACTCAAAAGTAATCTGATGGACACATATTATCCAAAAGACATAATCTTCTTGGAAATAACTGCTTGTTTGAAACTGTACAGTGGTATGAGTGCATAGAAGATGTCAAAGAGAATCACCAGAAAGGCATTTACTCTGTAATAAGGAGTGTCTGTTTTTCAGTGAAAAGAAGAAAACCATGGTTGATTGATCATTTACACTTTCTATGAAAAACTAAGGAACAGCATATGTAATTTATTTGTCTGAGTAAATCTACACTTCAAATGAATACATTTGGATTCACTACAGATACAAGCACCATGTTGATGTATGACATTAGCATCATATGACTTACATGTGCATATTAATTACAGATCATATACTATCGTATATCATTATATATGACAACATTAAACATTTTAGCATTCACTATATCAAAAAGTAACCATTTCTGTAGTGTGTTCATTTTAGTGAAAAACAATATTAATGTCAAATGAACATTTAAGGATGTTATACAGATGCAAGTGCCATGTTGAAATATGATGCTTACCTCACATGAATAAAGTGTGAATATTATGTTACTATTGTGGTTAAAATTTGGACAAACACTGCTTATAAAGTAGCCATCTGTGTAATGTATTCTATTTAATAAAAACAATAATAACTTAAAACAAACAGATTCACTACAGATTCAGGCACCACGTTTACATATTTTTTTTTTATTTAGTTTTTGTTGACACTTGTATCATATGATTGACGTGTGCCTATTATCTAATGATGAAAATAAACATTTTAATGAATGCTAAATTGAAAGTAACTATTTCTCTAATGTGTTTAAAAAAAAATAACTTAACCATTGCTGTGCTGCCGATGGGTACACATGTCCAAAAAATCTATATGTTCTAAATCTTCTGGCAGCTTAAGTGTTAACTTCAAATGAACATATTATACTATACAGACCCAAATGCCATGTTGACATATGATGCTTGCATCATATGAATAACGTGTGCATATTATGCTACAATCTTATTTAAGATTTGAAGAACACTACTTACTCCAACTCTTCCTCACTCACCTCAACTCTGCAGCAGATAGGTTCACCCTGTTCAGCAATAAAATGATAAAAAGTAGGTGCATGGACTGGATCTCCACCCAACTCCTTAGTGTGATGCATGAGCGGGATCTCCTCTGACACTGAGCCAGAGCAACAGGGACAATTGAGGATGTCCAAAACTACAAAGCGGCTCAAAACAGGTGCACATGGGCAATCCGGCTAGCCAAGGCCTCATATCATAAGATTTGGCAGGCTCAGTGTTGGAGTGATGGGAAGGAATTCTGGGCCTCTATCAAGAACCTCCTTGGACCAGAGACAGGATCACCCCCACCATGCTCCACCACAATGACGAAGTCTTACTTGATGATGTTACTATGGCAATATCTTTAACTAGGCATTCACAGACTACAGTGCAGTCCTGCCCCCAGACCAGCTACTCACTCTGATGGAATACCAACTACAGAGCTGCCACCCTCCTATCCCAACTCCAGTTCCAGGCCAAACTTCTACTTTCGACAGGTGACCATCAAGGAAACAACAAAATACCTTGCAAGAGTACTGGGCTAAACAAGGATGAGGCTGTAGTACCCATCACTAAGCTTTTTAACATGTCAATCTGCTTGTCCTCATTGCCCTCTACTTGGAAAAGGCACTGGTCACCCCCATGCTAAAAGGTGGGGACTGCTCATTGGTGTCTAATTATAGGCCCATCTTCTTCTTGTCCCCATTTTCCAAAGCACTGGAAAGAATCATAGTAGATCAAGTGATAGACCATCTAAATAGATACAATCATCTCATCTCCCAACAGCATGGATTCAGAAAGATGCATAGTACTTATTCTGCCCTAATCAATTTCACATGTACGTGAGACACTTGACCTGGGCCAACTGGTCGGGGCAATCTTTATTGACCTAACCAAGGCATTTGACCTTGTGAATCACCAGCTGTTGCTCCACAGGTTAACTTGCCTTGGACTGTCCCTCGATATGGTTAGGTGGTTTTCTAGCTACTTATCAGGGAGCATTCAACAAGTAAAAATTAATGGAGCCATCTCTGAATCCATGGATGTCACAGTAGGGGTCCCTCAGTTGTCCATACTGGGCCTACTCTTGTTCAGCCTCTTTGTAAATAACCTTCCAGATGTGTGCCTCACTTCCAAAGTCCTGCTCTATGCAGATGACATGGTAGTATTCTCTCATGCCCCCTGCCAGGAAGCACTCACCAGGAATCTACAGCACAAGTTTGACCTCCTACAGGACTGGTTCAAAGATAGCCTCCTAGTGCTCAACAGCAGAAAAACAAAGACAATGTTCTTCGTTGGATGTCTAAAGAGAAGATCCACTGCCCCCTTCTCCATCACCTACAACTCAGACTCCACCTTGTGCAGGTATGCTCATTCCAACACCTGGGGCTACTATTGAGGAGTCCCTTTCCTTTGATGAACACATACGTAATATTACTGCTGCTGCCAATAAGAAGTTAGTGGCCCTCTGTAGACTACGGTTCTGCCTCACTTCTGAGGCTAGGTTACTGGTGGTCAGAGGTACAATCCTACCAATTTTGAATTATGGAAATGTGATATATGGTGCAGCCATGGATACCAGCCTTCACAAAGTCCACTTGACCCTCAACAAAGCCATGTACATTTGTCCTGGATACTGATCACCTCACAGATACTTGTGAACTATACATGAGGATGAAATGGTTCCCTTTCATGGATTGACTCAAGCTCCAGACCTGCCTGCTAGGGAAGAAGACCCTCCTAGGACTTGTGCCTACTTCTCTACAAGCATTATTCCAACCTGCTCCAGCTGGACATGCCACAGGAAGTGTCACTAAACATGCCTTAGCAGTGCCCGTCAGAAAAACTGCCCAAGGGAGGAGAGCCTTTGCAGTAAGGTCCCCCACTTGGTTAAATGAACTCCCGTACTCCACCACTAGCTTCACATGCCTTGGACATTTCAAATTCATACTTTGGAATTCCATCCCTGCCTCTTGAAAGCTGATTCTGCCACACTTAATCCCAGCAGAAGCTAGTTTGCCATGCCCTGAATCACTGTTTCACCTGGGTCCTGCCAGATGGTCCTCCTAATGCTCTCCTACACCATCTCTCCCCTACCCCACCCCTGACCCTGTCCCCTCAACCCCCAAGCTCCCCACCTCCCGTTCATGTTCCCAACACATGTTTTCACCTCACCCTACTTCCCCACCTCCCCGCCAACTTGTCTCTGTTCATGGCCCTTCTTCTTCTTCTCCTTCATCCTCATGTTCCTCTTCAACCTCCTTTTATTTTTCATTTACTTCTTCTTCTTCTTCCTCTTCTTCCTTTTCTGCCTCACAATTTATAATGTGCCCTCATTTTAACAAGTAACTCACACATGCTGACAGACAGTGTACAGTTCAAGTAGTGAATAAATATTTCATGTTAAAAAGACAATCAGTCAGCTGGGTAATACTGTATTTCAAGTCAGTGCCATGCATATAGAAAAAGCACATTTCCAAGACAATCATTGTCCATAGAAAAGATCTGCAAATGTATATCAAGCTCATCACTGTTTCTATATAGAACCACTATGAAGAATTCATAAGAAGCAACTGTGTTGGTAATCCTCGATCAACATATGGTACCTAAGAACAGTAGCTATGTCAGAGAAACCCTGGATGTTATCAAAATTGGAGGGATGGAATGGAGGAAATATACATGTGTCATTGTACACATGCATCAAATACTAACACGGCACTACAGCCATGACGGGATTTATGGTCAGTGGTCCAGATTTAACCACAGTGCTACAAAAATTATTCTGCATCTTTTAGAATTTGTGTTGAATTACAATTATTTTGTGCTTACAACAAATTTTATTTATAGTTACAAGGCATTGCCATGGGTACATTTTCAGTGCCATCATATGCTAACTTATTTGTGGCTTGGTGGAAAAGACATTTGTCATTGCAGAATCAAACACTCCACCTCAGACACTTTATTTATTTTATTTATTTAAATCTAGGATTACAAATACCTTTGAGCTGAAGCTCTTTTACAAAGGTTCCGTGTCAGAAAATGGTACATACATAAAAATAAGCAGAACTGCAGCAATTTACAGAAATCAAAAACATAAATCAGCAATCACAAAGATGCCACAACTAGGAGGAATAGCAGGGGGTGGCCCAGAGAGGGCAGCTAGGGAAAGGAGGCTAGATAAGAGAAATGATGGGGACACACACACAGGAAGAGAATAGCACAGCACAATGGCAATGACAAAGGACTACAGGGAGAGGTACTAGCAGTTTGGACCAGTTAGGGTTGGCAGTCACAGGAGCTGAAGGCAGCAAGATGGAGGTGTATTCTGGTTTTGAACATACCCAGAGTGGTGGTAGGGGAGATGTCAGAACTAATGGCATTCATCCAGCTAGGAGCACGGTGAGCAAAGGATAATTGACCCTGTGTTTGTAGTTCATAGGTATCATTTTATTGATGATATTATATGTGTCTGGGGTGGGGGTTCTGTGACAGTGCCACAATTTTTGGATTGGTTGAACTACAATATAACAATTTGAATATTAAGTGTACACCCAAAGCAGATTTGAGAAGTGTGGAGTTTTTTGAATGTTACTTTCTTTTTGGATAATGACAAAACTCAAAATGTTCTCCCTATAGAAAGTCAATATGCTGAAATCTGAATATTAGGGCTGAAAGTAACTATTCTAGGAGTTTGGCTGAATGCAACCCTTTCAGCCAGTTCATAAGAATTAGAAGACATTGCTCTCTTGAGGAGAAGTGTGAAAATGAGGCTGATAAAATGGCTTCTAGATTTAGAAAGAGGGAATATTTGATCAAAGTGGTGACTAAAGCAAGAAACAGGGTTTTAGATATGGACAGGACAGTATATTGATCCCAAAAAAGCATCAGGAACATACAAGAGAGATGGTCACTTTTGTGAGGAATTACTATGAAAAAGCAAAATCAATTAGGCAAGTAATTAACAAAAGGTGGGAGATATTGTGCTCTGGCCCAGAACTGGGCTCTTTTATAGGATCAGCACATTTCATCACATATAGAAGAGGAAGAAATTTAACAGATCAAGTCACTCATAGCCATCCTAAGAAACAGAATACAAGTACCCACTTACAGCAAGAATTGTTCAGGTGCAGAAGGTGTAACGTGTAAACATGTGAAGTCAGGATCCAGCTTTATATACCCTGGAACACATTAAATGTTTGAATTTAAGGGACATGCAGACTGCAGGACATTTTTTTTCTGTAATTTATATTAGATGGTGCCATTGTAAATTGTTCTATGTAGGCAGAACCACACGGATGTCAAAACAAAGACTGCAGGAACATGGGGCAATTAGACATGTCAAATAGACCAATGCCATAGAGGCACATTACAAGACCAAACATGGCTGCAATCCATCTAGCCTTCATTTTGGGCTCTGGATATGTCCCTGAATATGTCCATGGGGGTGGCAGGCTTTAGAGACTCCCAAGAAAGGAGACAGAATGGATTTATCAGTTAAATGCACTGTCTTCCACACGTTTAAATAAAGAGATAGATTTTCACCCATTTTGGTAATAGTGCACTCAGTATGTGTTTGGAATGATATTTTAATTGCTCTAACCAATGGTGTGAGATCATATGTTACTATTGTATAAATGCTTTCAATATAATGGTTGCTGTTTTATTACTCATTATTATATAGAAGAGTCTGTCATTTTACCAAACTGCCATTTTGTTTCTTTATCTATAGTATCTTAGTTATTTCACTTTCCAACTTTATCTCTCCTCCCCTGTTTATCTCTCCTCTCCATCCACTCTTGTGAAAAGTGTGTTACTTGTCTATGCACTGTTTTGTTCCTTTGTTATGCATTATGTTTCCTATCTCTTATAACGTCTGTGACTTCCTATGAATCTTAGCATATTTACCATTTTTATAATGACTGTGGTTTTTATGTGGCTCTAATACTCTTCTATAGCTTAATTAGAAACATATCTGCTTGCCTATAACGTTTATTGAGTGTTATGATTTAGTCAACTATTTTCTATTAATATTTAAATATTTTTTACTACTTCAAATAGTTTAATATTTAAATATTTTCTACTACATCAAATAGTTTCTTTAACTATATGGTCTCATTGATACAGTGTAAAAATAGAATATGTCCAGTGCATATTTCTTGAATTTGGGTTTGTTGACATTTATTTTTTGGCATGCAGTCAGATAGTATATTTTCTTCTGATCATATAACTTTATTATGATATTTTTAAGCGTGAAGTGTCGTGCTTTCAGGAGTGGGATAAAAAAACCTTGGACATTTTCCTCAGCTGTGAGCACTTAGACCATAATTTTGGTCACAGATTAAAATGTCATTTTTAAAATTCACATCCCTTTTCGGATCTCTGACTGTATGCTTTTTAATACTGTCATATGCTTGCAAACAAGTTTTTTTTTTATTTTGGATCTGATACTAAAAAGCCTTTTTGCAGCATAAATTTAAAGTTTAAATCTCATGTACCCCGACCAGTAGTGTATAGGGCTGTTTCTCACACATCTTTGAAAAGCACACTTTCTTCCTTTAATAAACATATTTTTTTAATATATTTAGCTTCATTTGTGTATGCCGCTTTTGTCTAATGGTGAAACTTGTTCCTCTGATGGGCTGCATCTTAAAAGGACGTGGTGTTTGCTATTTCCAATTTTGATTCAAAGTATCTGTTTGTGTAATGTATTTATTTCTGAAAATAAACAATAGTAACTTTAAAGGAACATGTTAGGATTCACTATAAATGCAGGTGGCATGTTCATGTATGATGCTTGCATCATATGACTGACGTGTGCATATTATGTTACAGCTGTACAAAACTTATAAAAAAATGCAAAATGAAAGGGCATTGTAAAAATGAAAATGAATACAAAATAAAATCAATTGTTTGCCTAATGCAGTGATTTACTTATACAATAATACTCACTTAAAACGATTGTATTAGGAATACATACACACATAGGCATCATGTTTAACTATGATGTGTGTTTGTATTATGTTTTTAAAAATGAAAGCATCACACATTGCAGACATTGCATGAAAGAAATGCTGCAGTTTGTAATGTGACTTGTCATTGGTTAAACTAAATGGTTTTAGTTTCTTTCAGCCAATGACATATTGCTTTACATTTTTGCTGTGACAACTGTAATAGCTCTGTAGCTGCAGTAGGAGCTGCACATTTCAATATCAGTCATGGAACAGGGAGCAGATATTTAAAACTAAACAAATACATAGATCTACTGTATAAACAGATAGATAGATAACAGACAGACAAAATTATAAAGTGTAAATAAAAATAAGGTGTGTTTTGGTTTATTCTGTTTCATTCCCTTTTTTAAGAGTAATTTTTGCATTATCTGTTGTTTGTATTTTTTTTTCTTTCTTTTATTACTCTCCTACTGACCATGGCAGCTTCAGTATCTCCGTCTGTTCCAGCTTTAGCTATAGATCAGGAAACCTTTTCCAGGTTGAAGTTGCCATTGTCAACAGGAGAGGTGGAAGTACTTATTAATATTTTTATGGAAATAAGAGTCTATTTATTCACTGAAAGCGATAATAAGCACATGATCTGCCTTCTGGGATCAGGAAGTCAGAAAATTTAAAGTGAATTGGCTGGATATGGCTATAATTAAATAAAATGGAAGCTGACTCAGCAAAAAGGTCTACTGTATGCACTACGATGATGTTCTAAAATCAGCACTCTAGCATGGTGGGGACCATCTGGTTGGATGTTGGCAGACTGGAGTTTTGTGATCGTAAGCATTATGAATATCTACTTATGCACTTGTAGCATTGCTTGGCATAGTGATGTAGTATTTGTTAATTTGTAGTTATTATGCAACTACTAAATGTAAATGCTTTCTTAAATTATTTTTATACATATGTGTACTGATAGTGTATCATTATTTTTTGTATTTCTTTTTTGGGGTAAATCATTGACATCTGTAGTTTAAGGATGATATTCTTTAAATGCTTTATATTTTGTTATGAAATACAGTTGTCAAATCTGTCTTGTGAATTGTAATTTTACATGTTTCCTACTAGATTGAGCAATAACAGGTGTTGGTTTCACATACTAATATAGTAATAAAACCGTGTACATTATATGAAAGTTAACTAATTAAAAAAGCATGATGGAGTGGATTATACCGGGATAATGTCATGCCTCTGATGTTGTGAAGCATAAGGTAAAGCTGAGCACTTCCACCACTTGAGAAATTCCATTAGTCCACCACAATGCACCACCTGCCATGCCTCGCAGTAAATTGGCTGTACATTTTGAAATATACATTAGTTGAGGTACATTCAGTTAGACTGTTGTGCAAGGATAATGTCCTGGCTGAAAGTGCCTATTTGCTAATAAAGAGCAAGCATTCTTTTCACCAAATTCATAATAGTGCATATTAGATATGCTGTCATAATGTACTCATTCTGAAAAATTATTGTTTGTTTTTATTTATTGTCTTCTTTTACAAATAAGAGATGCCCCACCTACCACAGAAAATATCTCCAACATACCAGGAGGAGGAAGAAGAGGAAGGGCATTCTGAGGAACCAGAGGAGAAGGAAGGAGATACAGGATATGACTTCCAATTTTACAAAGACTGCAGTCAGTACCACAGGAGGCTCCAGGAAATGCTGCCTCACGTGGAGGAAGAGCAAATTGAACAGAAGGCAGAGCCACAACACTGATGAACCACACCAGTGAGATGAAGAAGCACACAGATTGGGATTGTTTGCAGAAGAGGAGGAGGAGGAGGAGGATGGTGGTCTTCTGGATGTCAGCATGAATGCTGATGATATTACAAAAGTAATCTAAGTAACTGACTCAGGTACAAAAACATGGCTATCAAATTATCTTCTTAATTAAGCCAAACAATGTAGTCACATTTGTACTATCAGAAAATAAGTAATTGTGTGCAGTAATGTAACAGTAGTATGGCAAGTAACAATATTGCTTTGAATACCAGTGTGTGTTTGCTTAGGCTGAAGAGGGTGAAAGGTTGCACCTGCATAACAGACCCCCATTGAATGCATTATTGTTGACTTATGAAATGCATTGGTTCTTTTTAGTTTTGAAATTGTGTATATATGTACTCAGAATTGTCTTGAGCTACCTTCTGCCATGCTGTTGCACTGGGATAAGAGAATGGCTGAAAGAACCTTTTGGAAATTAAAGAGTTAACATTCTTCTATTCATTCTACAGTTTAACAATACATTTATTTATTTATTTAATTTTGGTAACCAGTAGGCCCACTGAGCCAGGTAACGTTCCCTTTTTCAGGGCAAACATGAATTAATTACAGATAGTACAACATATACAGAGTAAACTTTTACAGATAAGAGACAGTAGTTTACAGTCACATACTAAGGTACATTGAATTACACCACTCAACAATTTACAACTTTTGTTAATAATACATTAAGTACATTTATGTTTACAGCCACTCAATGGATACAGTTAATTGGATCCAGAAGTATACAGATAAGACATCAATAATTACAGGTGCATTGGTTAAGCTCCAGCAGGTGGACCTTAAGCCCCCTTTTAAATCCCCCTAGTGAGCTGCATTCCTGCAGATTTGTTGGGAGTGTGTTCCTGGGGGGATGAAACCAAAAATGCCTGAGACCCTTGGGCAGATTTCACTTTTTGGTATCATGAGGAGCTTTCTGCTAGAGGATCTAAGCATTCTACTGTTCATTTTCTTTAACAGCACCTCGCTAAACTCAGAGGGGCATTAGGCAGCCTGAGCTTGTATGCCAAGCAGAGAGGTATTTTAGTCTGCCTTCCAGGGTGGACCAGGTTAGTTCTTGGAGGACCAGACAATGGCGTCTCTGGAGGGGCTCTGCTGTGAATCTACAGATTCTATGGTAAAGGGTTTTGAGCTTCTGCATCTTGATGTTTTTATAGAGAACAGTACTGGTGAACCATAAAATAGGGTGGGTAAAGGGTGCCTTCTGCAAACTTGCACCAGTTGTCATGTGTTAGATAGGGACTTAGGCGGTTTAGAAGTCTGAGCTTCTGGTTCATAGACCTAATGAGCATGTCAATATGGGCCTTTGAAGGTGAGGTCCTGGTCAATGGTGATTCCCAGGCACTTTATAACCTCAACTACCTCTACCCTTGCTCCAGTAGATAGGAGAGAGCCAATCTTTTAGTTCCTGTTAGGTCCCAGATTTTTGGACCAAATAATATAGCCTTAGTTTTCCACCATTAATGACCAGCTTATGATTATTTAGCCATCCTTCAAGCAACAGAAGATCCTTTGCTAGTAGTTTATTCAAGGCATCGTGTCATCAGTGGACCTGTATAGTACCGCATTATCTGCATACAAGATGAACTTAGCCTCACCACAGTATGCAGGCATTTCATTTATAAATAAAGAAAATAGAGGCCCAATGATTGATCCCTGGGGACCCTTCCAGTATCTGACAATTACTTGAAGTGGCACTTTGCCATCTGACTTTGCTGGAACCTTCCCTGAAGATATTTGGTGAACCATTGTACAGGCAGGTTGTCTAGGCTGACCTGTTTCAATTTTGCAAGGAGCAATTGATGGTCTACCAGGTCAAATGCCTTGGTGAGATCAATGAAAACCACACCAGTGCACATGCCCTTATCCAAAGCAGAGAGTATATTCATGGTGAGATTTACTAGGACAGTATTTGTTCCATGGTACTTTCTGAAACCATGCTGTTGGGTAGTTAATAATTTGTGTTGTTCAATGTAGTCCACCACCTGGTTATACACAACCCTCTCCAACACATTGCTTAGTATGGACAGGAGGGATATTGGGTGGTAGTTTTCCACCTGATCCTGTGATCCACCTTTGTGAATGGGTGAGACCAAGGCCACTTTCCAGAGCACATGAACTTTCCCTTCAAGGAGGGATCGGTTGAATAGCCATGTGACTGGGGTGGCAATGGCTGGGGTTGCCATATTTAGTAGCTTGGGTTCAAGTTTATCATACCCAGCTGTTCCATGGGTTTTGATCCCCTTTAGTAATTTTAGGATTTATTTTCTGGAGATTAGTTTGAAATGAAAGTCAGGGATGTCATGGATACCTTTGTTAGTATCTTGGGGTGGTTGAGGTGGCCCAGGGTTGTGTGACTTGAATTTATCAAGATCTGTGAAGAACTTGTTTATCGCATTGGAGGCATCTGTAGGGTTCATGTGAAGAACACCATTTGCTGCTATGTCCCCTCCTTCTTGTTTGTTACAGCCCTTAATGAGAGTGTTGATATGTGCTCAGAATTTTTTGGGGTCAGAGAGGTTCTTTTTCTGAATGTCTGTACAGTGCTGTTTTCTAGCCCTTCTTAACGCAGTTTTGCATGTATTTCTAAGTTCCCTGAATCTCTGCCAATCTATAGTCTGACCTGAAGATTTGAATGTACCCCACGCTCTATCTCTTTCCCTCATGAGTTTCCTTAGGTCTCAGGAAATCCACCTGGCTTCTAGTCCTTTGACCCTTTGCTGCTTTAGTGGAGCATGCTTGTTGGTTGCTGACAGGAAATTATTAATGAAGTATTCTAGGGCTGCATTCAGGTTTGGAGCTAGCTTAATTTGTAACCAGTTGACTTCGTCCAGGGTTTTGGGAAAGGAGTGCTGGTCAAATTTAGAGTAGTCACGGGTTCAGAATATTCTAGGGGGCAGGGTAAGGAAGTCATTTTTCCAGTACGTAGGGAAGTGGTCGCTCAATGAGCCTGTAAAGGTGCCAGCCAGTTTGGTTCTGCTTGGATTGGTGACTAAGCCCTATGTGGTGTGTTTATTGGTTTTCATATTTAGTCTGGTCAGTTCTTGTATTATTTGAGTCAATTCTGCCTCTAGTAAGGAGAATTTAAGTTCACTATTGGTGTGGGGTCCCCAATGTATGTTGAAATCCCCAAAGATAACTTTCTCACCCTGGAGGAGAGTAGGTAGTATAGCTATTAGGGCCTTTAAGGATTCAGTGGTAGTCTTGGGTGGGTTGTACCCAGACCCAAGGATCAGTGGCTTAGTTACACCTAGTAGAAGTCTTATGAATACCGCTTCACAGTCAGAGTGGCTGAGGTCAGATGTCATGACAAGTGAAACATTAAGGGCTGATTTTACATAGATTAGTACACCATCCCCTTTTTTTCTTAGCCTGTCCTGTCTAGAAAACCTATAGCCATTTAGATTACCCTCATGGTCTTGTATATGGGATTTGAACCAGGTTTCACTCACTGATGACAATTAGATCTGGGGAATAAAGGCTCACCCAGGCCTCCAGCTCATGCATTTTAGGCTTTAAACTATTGATATTTATGTGCATTATTTTTAGACCTGATGTGAATGATGTAAGTGACCATTGTCCCATAGCTGGCATAAGATCTTCACTCAAACCACCCAACCCTGCTGAATTTGTCCTCAAAAGGTCAAAAAAGAAGTTCAACATACCAGGATACCTCCATGACCTGAGTAACACAATATATTGGCAAGATTTCTACCTTACAACCTCAGTGGAAACAGCTCTCCAGATCCTAAAGGACATTATCACTAATGCTCTCAATATTCATGCACCATTCACCAATATCAGAACTAAAGCAAGGTCCTGCCCCTGGTTCACCACTGATCTTAAAACAGCCTTGCTAGCCAGAGACAAACTGTGGAAAAAGGCAAGAAAAACTAAGGATTCCAGAGACTGGCTAAATTTCAGAAAAGCAAGAAAACTCATGTACAACACAAATAAGATCTGCCAACGCTGCCTATTATAGAGCTGAATTGGATGCCTCCTATAATAACCCAACCAGGCTCTGGGGAACTATAAAGGGTATCTTGGCAAAACTCTACTCCTGCCTTAACCTGCAAACTGCTACTAAATAACACAGAAATTACGGATAAACAAGAAATCCTAAATACCTTCAATGACCACTTCACCACAGCTGGACTAGCATTTGACTCTTCACCTGCAAATCTCCTGAGATCTTCCTTGAACCTTCAATCCACCGTGGGTCAAAAGGCTACATCAACCTTCTCCTTCAACCCAATATCCTTGAAAGAAGTGGAAGATCTCCTCTCCAATTTAGATACTTCAAAAAGTACAGGTACAGACTCCTTGGACCCCTACTTCCTCAAGATTGCATCTCAAGTCTTATCTTCCCCCCTCACTCATCTCTTCAATCTTTCCCTCATCACTGGATCCATTCCCTCCACTTGGAAAACAGCTCAAGTAGTTCCTTTACTCAAATCTGGTGATCCCATGGACCTCAATAATTACAGGCCCATTTCCATCCTATCAGTTCTATCCAAGATGCTCGAAAAGTTAGTAAACTCACAATTAAGGGACTACCTGGATAACAATAACCTCCTAAATACAGCACAATCAGGATTTAGATCAAGGCATAGCACACTTCTGCCCTAGCCAAAGTAACCAACGACTGGCAGATTGCTATGGATAAGAAGAACAGTACCTGTGCTGTGTTCCTGGATTTGAGCAAAGCATTTGATACAGTGGATCATGAATCATTAATCACCTCCTTGGCTCACTAGGGTTGGATTCCCTTCACTCAATTGGTTCAAGTGCTATCTATCAGATAGATCACAACTGGTAAAAAATGGAATCTACCTATCCACCTTAAAACCACTGTTAAGAGGTGTACCGCAAGGCTCTATTCTTGGCCCCATCCTCTTTGCCATCTATAATAATAATATTGATGCTAACCTCACTCAATCCAACATCCATCTGTTTGCTGATGATACTGTATTATATGTTAACAATCCTTCATTATCTAAAGCCTGTGAACTGCTACAATCTGAATTTTCCATCCTACAACACAACCTACTGGATAAAAAACTACTTCTAAATGCCAAAAACAAAAGCTATGTTCTTACCTCAAAGAGTTGCTCTGCCACTACCCCACCATCCACCACCCTACAACTAACCACCTTACTTGGAGAGAAGCTGGAATTGTTGATAACTTCAAATACCTTGGAGTCTGGATTGATAACAAGCTTTGACTATTCTGTCCATATTGAGGAGCTACTAAAGAAACTGAGACAAAGGCTTGGTTTATTTTTAGAATAAAGCACTACCTCAACAGAGACTCCAAAAAAGATTAATCCAGGCTTCATTCCTATCCCTCATTGACTATGCTGACTTTCTGTACGGACATTGTTCACTCCCCCTCTTAAATAAACTGGACACCCTATACCACAGTTCCATCAGATTCATTACTGACCTTCCCTTCAGCACCCATCATTGCTCCCTTTATAAGGCAGTTAACTGGACATCATTACAACACAGAAGAAATAGGAATGCTGCAATTTGATATTCAAAGCCTTATCAGGCAAGCTACCTACCTATATCTCAGACTGTTTTACTCAAATTACTTCTAGGCTATACAACCTAAGGATCAGCAAAATTATCATTCTTAAGGTCCCCAATGTCTGCACCCAGTTTGGGAGGGCTGCTATCAGCTACTCACTAGCAATTGTTTGGAATTCACTCCAAAAAACCATGAAGCTAAATAACCTCCTACCCTTAATATCCTTCAAAAGACTATTCACCACCCTATTCCCAGAACTCTGCAACTGCTTCCACAAGGCCTAAACCCCGGCCCTACCTACCCCCCTGTGTTCCTATATGCTGATAAAACTCCCGTTTCCAGTCCCAAGATTCACCCTCAAAATGCCTGCTAGGTCCTATAATCTACATATTACTCCTGATGTGCCCATTACCTTCTGTCTCACAGATTAAAAGTTTTAATGTGCCTTGTATATATGTATATTGTTATATATTAGCACTTATGTCATTGTATTACTGTTTATGTTACCCCTGTCATTGTATTACTGTTTATGCTACCCTTGTCAATGTAAAAACACTTGCACTTCTTGACCACTCAGGTCCATCTTGTAAATGAGCTATGCTCAATGATGTTCGCCTGATTAAATAAAGATTTTGATTGATTGATTGATTGAGACCTTTTTCGGTATCCCATTCGGATCCATTAGAGGTTGAAATATGAGTATTGATATTGGGGGGCAGGATTTGTCTCTATATCACCTCCAAACAGCAGCTTTACACACATAAGGAACTTAACTAGAGACTGAGGTATTGGGAGGGGGCTACAAAATATGCCATTATGTGGTATAGGTTCCCATGTTGCTTAAGACTTTGCAAATAAATGATGGAGTACTTAAATATATCAGAGGGTTGGTCTGATAAGCTCTGTTGTTGCAGAGAGTCACCACTCGGCTCAAATTCCTAGCATATTTGATACAGGATATGGTCAGAGCTCAGCACTATCAGAATATATAGGGCAGTAAGTATTGTTCCCTGTGCCATGCTTAAGTTGTGCAGTTGCAGCATTTAAGCAAGTAAAATTCCCTGGTTTCTGGTAGTGTTCTGCTATGTTGTGAGACAGGTAGCTTCTCTATAGCATTACCATATTCATTCCTTAGTTCTACTATTCATAAACAGCAAACAGATAAATGCAAAGGAGCTAGTTCAATACTATGCAGTAATCAGACAAGGTAAACACTGACTGGTACCCAAGGAGTATTCTTTTCTTTACAATAGAAATATGTATTTGCCTAGGGGTTAATATCTTCTCTACCCAAACTAGCAGCACAGCAGGTTGGGAAATTATCATCGTCAGGGGTGGGAACACTAGCACTTTGGAGGATCAGTAGGAAATGCTACACAGCTGGGAACAACATAATAACAGAGTAGTTGACTGGGCGGTAGTCTATGCCACCATCATGAGTCCAATAACAAACACAGGTGCATTACCCGATTGTCTTTGAGCAGTTATGGGACTGTTAACTCTACAGAAACAATTAGCAGAGGTTTAGCTATGTGATACCCAGTGGGTCTACTTACAGTTCTTAGTTGTATGCTAATGTAGTGCTATAGTCCATAATGGTACAATATATAAGTTGATTCCGGCTCAAAAAACTCGGGTGATGCTGTGGACAGTGTAGCTAGCTGAAGGCTGACTCCCACAGCAGACTCCTACAGTGTGACACCCTTGTGTTTCCTGAATGTAATGCTCTGGACCACTAGAGCAGAGGACCGCTGGAGCAGGTGCACACTAAGAAGTCTGCAGATCTCTGGGACTGGCTGCCGATCCTGTGGTCTGTTTCTCTGGTTTCTCTGACTGCACTTCTGCAGTGCTGGGACAGTAGAAAATGCCATAATTTGTGATCCGGAGCTCCGTGGAAGGGGGGGGGTTCTGGAGGCAGGACAAAGCCTCCTCAACCCCTTCGCTGTAGTCCTCAGTAAATTCAGTGCCAATGGAAGGAGCGCTGTCGGTCTGCTCCTTAAAACCCCAGCCGAACAAAGAAAAGCTGTTTGAAATTCAGCATTAATCGAGTTCCCTTCTGGGACTGGCTGCCAGTCCTGTGATCTATTTCTCCAGTTTCTCTGACTGTGCTTCTGCAGTGCTGGAACTGGGGAAAATGCTGAAATCTGTGATCGGGAGCTCTGTGGAAAGGGATAGGGGATCCCGGTGGCAGGACAAAGCCTCCCCAACCCCTCTGCTGCAGTCCTCAGTCAATTCAGCAATAACACATGATGAAGTGTGTCTTATCTCCTAATAAGAGTACGTCCAGGTGCCTTATCTCCTGATAAGAGCACACATAGGTGCCTTATGCACTTGGGCGTGCTCTCATCAGGAGATAACCTACACCTCGGAGTGTGTTATTGTGCTTATAAAATGGGCCCCTCGGTAAAGAAGTTCATAAAAAAATGCACATAAAAAAGGTGCATGAAAAAGTAAAAGATATTATTATGAGTAGAAAAAGGAAAAAATAGTCCATGTGTTGGATTGTAGCTCTTTAATAAAAGTCACTAGAGAAGACTGGTGTCTGTCTGTGTCTCCACTACCTAGTCACTGACTGTGTCTGCACTACCCACCCACCCATCCACTCACCCACCCACACACTGACTAAAAATCATGCTTTTTGTTTTCTTTTTTTTGCCCTCACAGTTTGACTTACAGCCAACAACAATGTGAGCCCACTTTACCCATTGAAAGAAAAGATCTCTGTACACTAGTGTTGGTCGAGAAGTGGCTCCTTACCACTGTGTCTCTGATGCTCTGTCCTTTTTTGTACACTACTCTAGGAGACTTGCCTATGTTACCTTTTAAGTCAAGATCTGCCTCAAGAATATTTCTAAACCTTTTGAGGGTACCTGCAATTTTTGGAGCTACCGAATTGTGTTCAGTTATGAAGTTAACCCTGCCAACTGGATTTCTTTTGCAATTTTTTTGGCATGAATACATTTTTTTGATCCTGACAGCAGACATATGCATCAGTCTTCTGAAGTACAGAATGATCATTTCCTCGATCTAGGTATCTACCCATAAGTTCCTCTGAGTGGTGATCATAGGTAGCTGCTGTGGAGCAATTCCTCCATACCCTTAGGAACTGCCCTTTAGGAATGCCCTGTATAAGGTAGGGTGGATGACAGTTGTCAGGTCTCAAGAAGGTATTGACAGATAGTGGTTTACAAAAATTTTTAGTTACAATTGTACCTTCAGAGTTGGCATGGAGTTTGAGGTCCAGAAAGGTTGTGGTGGTGGGGTGAACATGGTAGGTGAAGCATAGATTCCAAACATTCTGATTTAATAATCTGAAAATTCATTGGCTTCCTTAGCTGACCTCCACCGATGCACAACACTTTATCAATAAATCTACCCCAGTACCGAATCTTGTCATGGAACACATTAACCCTGAGGTTCTAGATGCAACCTCCTCCCACCAACCCGAAAAGAGGTTAGTGTAGGTAGGTGCCATCGCTGTCCCACATGTTTGTAGATAGAATTTTGAATTGAAAGTAAAAACATTGCTTGTGAGAATTAATTTCAAAGCTTCAATCAGAAATTCAGGGTCAAGCAAAGACTCAGTCTGGAACAATCTGACAGATTTCAATCCCAAGTGATGTTTGATACTAGTGCATAGTGACTATACATCAATAATGAGCCACAAAAAAACAGCATCAAAAGTTTGATGTTGAAGAGCTTCCAGAACCACCATGATATCCCTCAACTATGATGGTAATTTTAATACCATATTTTGTAAAAAAACTGTCAATACATTTAGAGATATTTTCGGTGAGAGACTCATTTCCAGGTATTATTGGATGACCTGGCAGCTGTAGAGGATCTTTATGTGTCTTGGGCAATAAGTAGAATGTAGAGATTACAATACCACATCACATGCATAAGATTTTCTCTATCGCCTCTAGAGCCTCTAGAGCAGCTACAGTTCTCAGTATTGATTAATGCCTTCTTGTATCCACACCTCAGTACAGTGCTGTCAAATTGCTCAAACTTAGAGATTATAAATATCCTTTGTAGAATAGGATCTGTTAGGATGTCTAAGTAAGCCTTATATCCAAAGCTAAAATTAATGGGCCCTATTCATGAAGGGGTGCGGATGGGCTACAGCGCCATGAACCCCAGGCGCATAGCTCACCTGCACCTGAGCATGCCCACTTCAGCATTCACAAAACAGTTATGACCCCCTCCACACCTGATCCCCGGCTGAGCACGGAGCTCTGCTCGTGGGAGGGCCAGAGTCTCTGCAGTGGAGGCATTCTGGCACTCCGCACCATTCACAAATGTGTGGAGTGCTGCAAGTGGCAGCTGATGGCTATGCATCCGGTGAGCAGCCATACTGGCTATATGCCCCCTCTGGTTGCTGCCACCAGAACCATTGGTGCAGGTGGGAGGGGTCATCAGACCCCCGCAGGATGGCGCCCCTGTCATCGGGGGATGGTGATCAGTCCAGGGGTGGGAGGCCAGCTCATGCCCCCCCCGGCAGCAGTACCGGTGCTCTACATGCCTCTACCAAGATGGCGCCATACCACAGAAGGGATCCACTGCAGACCTGGGTAAGGCAGCCAATTGGCTGCTGACCTGGGACCACAACCCCGCCACCACGTACCTCCATGCCTGGGGGGAGGGGACGCAGATGGGAGCCAGGCAGGGACTGCTGCTTTGTGAATGTGGTCCCGTACGGCTCTCCCATGGGTGTGGAGCTAGATGCGCCTTTCCGTGCTGGCTCCACGATATTTTGTGAATAGTGCCCATTATGAATAAACCACTTAGAGTAAGCTGATTCCCTAATTTGTAACAGAGCTTGACCATTCCAGAATCCTTTTAGCAACATATTTCTTATATTTCATACTTAACTGTACCCATTTTTCCACATATTTTAATAGCATGCCTAGTTTATGTTTTTTCAGTAATGATAAAATCTTAGGATACCAAAATTCTTGTTTACACCCCAAGGAGAACCATTTTCATTTTTCTTCCAAACATTGTACAGAGATCCTTGTGGCTGGAAGCCTGGTCAGTCTTAACCAAAAATATATTTGGCGTACTTCAAAGAGAGCATTTATGTTGGATATTCCCAATTCTGATCTTATATAGCAGGCAAGACAGAAGGGGCCTACTCCCAGTGTTTTCCTCAACATTTTAAATAAGGGCACAGTTACTTTATCCCTATGTTTCAAGTCCCAGATTTCTGTCCCATACACAATTGCGCTTGGAATTTAGTTTTGATCACTTAAATTTGAGATCTTATGCTAGTGCCACCATATCTATAGTTAAATCTGGCTAATGCCAGCATTGTTTCAGGGTTTCAAGGGTCTTAGAAAAGTGAGTATTCCAGGTTCTATTCATATTAAATTCCATGCTTGGATATACATAGTTTTTGTTACTTATTCTATTTCCCCCAAGGTCCAAATTCCTATTTTCTTTTTCCCCTTGTGGCCAAAGATAAGTATTTTGGTCTTGGTCAAATTTTTAGTTGTAAGTCTCTTGATCTCTTCTCTAATAAACTGAGTTTTTTCAGTAAACCCTTCTGTGCTAGAGACTAACACTAGAGCTAACACCGCACACTGATGGTCATTAATTTGGGGAATCAATCATGTGTACTAAGCTCTAGTAGCATATCGTTAATATAAAGTGCAAATAGTATAGGGCCAGGACCCTTGTTTATTTTAAATGGTGAGGAAAGCTGCCCATCCATTCCCAGTCTTACGTTAACCACGTTCCATTGTATAAATTATGCAGGATAGATATAAGTGCCTATATATCCCTCTCTTTAGGAGTTGTTCCCATAATATATATCTAGATATGGAATCAAAGGCCATTGAGAAATCAACAAAGACTCTATATAACCTCTGTTTTCTAAGGCTAACATATTTTGAATAAGATGGTATAAAATATATATCATGTTGTCAAGGGTGGAGTGCTCTTTATGAAAGCCTGCCAGGTAGGTTAAAGCCCCCATGTCATCAATTTCCTTATTTAGTCTATTTAGTATTATTTTAGAGAAAATCTTCAAACTAATATCACGAAAACTAATAGGCTGATACACTGCTGGATTGGCCATCTCTCTTTTTTTGTGAATTGGTATGATATGAGCTCCTTGCTACATGTAGGGGTACTTGTTTTCTTGAATGCATTTGCTATAAATAATTGTTAGCATTCTACACCAAGATCCAGTTTGGCAGTGATAGACTTCAGCTGGAGTGCTATCTGGACCAGGGGCTTTGTGTAATTTTAATGTATTTATAGCCATGTAAACTTCAGAGTATGTTATTGCCAGGATCTCAAAATTCCCACTTACTATACTTTGGGAGAGTTTTCTATAGTAGAGTTAAAGAAAATGTGAGTAAAATAGCTAATACACTTATTCTCTGATATATATGAATCGGTGGCTCTCTTGTAATTGTTTGTTCCCTTGGCTACTAATTGCCAGAAGCCTTTATTATCTCTATTACTAATAACCATACTCATTTCCTCCCATTGCTTTTTATAGTAGGCATTTTGCTTCCCTTTCAATAACAACTTATATTCTTTCCTTTTTTTGTTGATATCTTTCAATAAATCTTTGTTTTGTGGTTTCATATACTGTTTGTATGCTTTTCTATGAAGTTGTTTTTATATTTTATAGTCATTTTGCCGACTCGTGGGAAGTGCCAGCCCAATTAATTCTATTCTGCGGCACTGCCTTGTAACCCACCTGCCCGTGATACTAGCATAGTATAGCCATTATCAATTGTATGGGTGGGCTCTTGAGCTTGAGTAAGTGGATGGTAGCTGTTGGACAACCAATTGCACCCAGCTCTATTTCGGTAGGGTGCACAGTCTGTGCTATATGTCTGATTGCCAGCCTAATTAATATTGTCAGATTGCCGCTCAACTAATATTGTCTCCTGTTTGATTGCCTTTTGACATGGGGAACCCTGAGCAACAAACAAAGAAAGTGTCACCCTTTGCTCATATGCACAATCGCTTTGGGATCATCTCTGTCCATGGCATCCCTGGTTTTCAAGAGCCGGTGCTCCTACCGGGGGAACACCCTGTGGCACCTGTACCCAGCCAGTTGGGTCTGATTTCACATTCTCTAATCTACTAGCTATAGGCAACCCCCCACCCTGGGTTCTCTGCAGTCTTGACCTGAGGTGCTTCCTAAGCCTTGCCCTAATGGTCAAACGTTATGGCCACAAATCACCGGCCAAGGAGGGCTCCCCTTCCTTAAGGCATCTCCTTTGGCTTCTACTGGTGACCCTGGCACTAGCGGGTGACATCGAGCTGAACCCTGGACCACCATCTTAAACCACCCCTCTGCAGCAGGCTGGTCGGCTATCAAGGGATAAAATAGCTCATCTTAATATTCGTAGCCCGTGCCCAATTTGACGGAACTTCATGTTTGGGTCACACATCACAACCCTGACATCCTTGGCATAACAGAAACTTGGCTCAAACCTGCTATGCCAAATTCTGTGTGTGCCTTCCCTGGGTATGATCTCATCAGGCGTGATCATCCTGGAAAAAAGAGGGGGGTGGCATCCTGGTCTATTACAGGAGCCACCTCAACCCGTTGGTTTTACCTGAACAACAGCCAGTGCAGTCCCCCTGTGAATTACTGCACACGGTACTGCTGCTTGGGAGGACCAAAAAGATACATGTAATATTTTCCTACAATCCTCCCAAGGGGCCTGAGGGACTGTCTGTCCTCCTTGACACTGTGGGCACTGTGACCCGGCATAATGAACTAATCATCCTAGGTTATCTCAACCTAAACTGGCTTGAGTAGTAATACCAAAGCATTTAAGCTACTGCTTGCGGGTTTCTCCCTATCACAGCTTATCAAGGATCCTACCAGGTGCTCACCCAGTGGTGGGGAGCTCTCTTCTGGACTGAATCCTGACAAACAGACCAGAAAGGATCAGCTCTTCGGGCATCCTTCCAGACTCAATCTCTGACCACTCCCCAGTGTACTGCATGTGGAAGATCCCATCCCTGAAAATTCTGCACAAAATCATTCAGGTCAGAGAATATTCCAGGTTTGATCTTGGCATCTTTCATGATGATATCCAACACACTGACTGGTCAGCAGTATGGAATGCCCAGGACTCCCCATCTGCTTTTAGTCACTTCCTCATCTCTCTTAGGGCCCTGCAGGATAAGCATGCCCCACTCTTCAGATGGAGGGTGAGGGAATCGGCCACCAAATGGTTACATGTTAGCCTCTTTGCCTCCTGAAGCTCAGAGATAAGTGCTGGGCAAAATTCAAGGCCACGGTGGATCAGGCTGTTTTTCAGAAGTACAGGAAACTCAGAAATGAGTGCAAGAAGAGCATAAGGGCTGCTAAAAGTGAGTTCTGCAAGACTGCTCTACTGAACTCAGCCAGGGACCCCAGGAGGTTCTGGAGAAATATTAAAAAGATAATTAGTGGTTCCGAGAGTGCTGAGACCTCTGATATGATTATTGATGGTGCTAGCTGCAACAACTCAGTGACCATCGCAAATAACCTTTAACCTATATTTTTCTGACCTGTCTGCTTTCACCTCATCATTCCCCCCTGGTGGAGGTGATAATGGTGCACAAGTCCCAACACCATCACCACCCTGTCCACCCTTTCATTTCAGGGCTGTGATGGTGCAAGAGGTGCAGAGATTTCTCTCGGGCCTCTCCCCCTTCTTGAGCATTGGCCAGGATGGGCTGGAACCGAAGCTTCTCAGCCTTGGTGCCCCTTGGCTTGCCCCACTGGTGGCACACATCTTCAATTTGTCCCTGTCATCGGGTGTTAATCCAGACATATGGAAGGTAGCCAGGGTGGTACCGATCCTTAAACAGGGAAACTCCAAACTAATAGAGAACTACCACCTGATATCCATTCTATCAGCGGTCAGCAAACTTCTTGAGAAAGTTGTGGCAGGGCAACTCTCAGAGTACTTGCAATCACATGACCTATTGTCACCCGTGCAGCATGGCTTCAGGAAAGGGCACAGCACATCCTCTGCCCTTGTCGCTGTCTCATCATGGATCAGGGCAGCTATGGACCAAGGCAAACTATCAGGGGCTATCTTTATAGACCTCTCCAAGGCCTTCGATCTGGTTGATCATGCCATGCTCACCACTCAGCTTAGATCCCTTGGTCCATCTTCTGCTGTGCTCAGCTGGTTCTCCAACTATTTATACAGCAGAACGTAACTGGTCAAATATGGCAAGGGGCTCTCAGGCCCTATTCCTGTAACCATGGGTGTCCCCCAAGGCTCTGTTCTGGGGCCCCTGCTATTCTCTAACTTTGTAAATAATCTCCCTGCAGCCACTGTTCACTGTAAGCCAATCCTCTATGCCTATGACCTGGTCTTCTTGACACACTCCCTGGAGATGGGGGTCATCAATCGCCATCTGATTGAGGACCTGGGGAACATTTAGTCATAGATCTCAGCCAACAAGCTGGTCCTTAATCTCAAAAAAACCCAGGCCATGCTCTTTGGGTCTCAGGCCAAGATCAAGGCCTCCACTGTGCTGTTCTGTGTCCCAGGTACTGACAGTGTTCCAAGACCTGTAACTGACAACTTCAAATACCTTGGGGTGACACTGGACCCGCAGCTTGACCTTGGCTGCCATATCCAGATTACATGCAAGAATGTCAGCTGCAAACTGGGCCTGGCCTACAGAGCTAAAAGCAACCTTACTCCGGCAGCACTTGTTGCTCTTGCCAGAGGTGTGCTCCTCCCGTCCCTCTGTTACGGGCTTCTTTTGTTTGCCTGCTCCACCAAAGCCCATCTCTCTAGGCGGTCTACTGCCTACAACAATGTCTGCCACTTTGCTCTAGCTGCCCCCCCATTTCACCCACCATTGTGACCTCTACAGCAAGCTAAACTGGCTCTCCTCTTCAAACCACATTGACTTTGTTCTAGGGTGCTTCATGGGAAAGGCACTGGCACTCCTCCGGGGCTGGCGAAATTCCTTGTCCAGACTACTTCCACATCTTATCATCTCTGGTCTCAGGGATCTGCCATGCTTAAGGTACCCACCACCCGGACTCAAATGGGAGGTAGGGATTTTGCTGCATGTGCTCCTAGACTGTGGAATGCTTTCCCTGCCCAGATCCGCAATGCCCCCTCACAGGGCTGCCTTTGCTCATCCCTATGAAACCACCTCAAACTCGCTTCGGCCTGTGGGTGCCCCAAATCCCCATGATCTAACATTGCACTTCTCTCTCCTGGACATATTTCCTGGACAAAAGAGGCATATGCTGCATATAGTGCCGTAGCAGCTGCATCGCAACTGTGCCTTCTGTACTGCTCTTAGTGGCAACATGCCTTACTCTGTTGTGTACTTATTGAACAAAACTATGCCTCATGATGACTTGAAAATTGTCTTAATCTGTATTATGTTGCTTTCTCATGACTTGTAAACTGTTCTTGATCTGTACCATGTTGTCCTGTGTATCTAAATTTGTAATTCCTGTACTCTCCTGGGTTGTACCTGAAAATAGGCAATTGTCTTGTCTAGTGTACTTACCTGGTTAACAAAAGCTAAATAAATAAAAATAAATAAATTATCAAACCAGTCACTGTTATTTTTGCATTTATTTTTATCAATGGCAGTCTAACATACTGAAATTTGCCAGCAGATAAAGGCCTAGAGGTCTATCAAGTCTGCTCAATGTGCAGCTAGCACCCTGCAGCTGCCCCCTCCCTTCCCACCCTTCCCCTTCATTGACCCTCCCTTGTCCTATCCCATCCCTTTGAAGCAATCCACTGTTCTACTGGATACCACTTCTGCAGGTAATGCATTCCACCCAGCTACCACCCTCTGTAAAAAGTGTCTCCTCATCTCCTCCTGAACCTTCCTCCTCCGGTCTCATATCATGGCCCTATTGTCCCTCCCTCCCTTACTTTGAACAGCCCTCTGTACCTGTCTTGTTTATTCCTTTCATGTACTTAAGGTTTCAATCATGTCCCCCGTCCCTCCTCTCCTCCAGTGAGTACATGTTCAGCTCCCTCAGCCTCCTCTCATATGATAAGTCCCCCAGCCCCTTGATCATCTTTGTCACCCTGCGCTTCACCCCCTCCAGTAACTTAATGTCTCTCTTCAGATACGGGCACCAGTACTGCACACAGTACTCCAGGTGTGGTCTAACTAATGACCTTTACAGTGGCAGAATCGCCTCCTCCCTCCTCGAGGATATACCCCTTGCAATACAACCCAGCATTTTGTTGGCCTTTGCAGCTGCCTTCCTGCATTGTGCTGAGTTGTTCATTGACCCTGTAATGAGCACCCTCAGATCCTTCTCCTCCTCTGTCTGGGCTAGCTGCACTCCCCCAGCTGGTAACTCCTCCTTGGGTTCTTCATCCCAAAATGCAGCACCTTGCACTTTTTGGAATTAAACCCCAGTTTCAAGCTTTGCCAGATCATCCTGCAACCCCTGCCATCCCCATAGGTCATCCACCACTGCTCCTACCTTGGTATCATCAGCAAACAGACTGATCTTGCTCTTGACGTCCAATGATATGTCTGCAATGACTATCCCAAACAACACTGGTCCCAAAACCAAGCCCTGTGGACCACCGCTCGTCACTACCCTTGGGTGTGAGAGCTCCCCACCCACCACCACCTTCTGTTGCCTTCCCTGAAGCCAGTTCCCTACCCATTTCACCAGCTTTGCATCTGCCCCTGTGCCTACTAACTTACTTCCCAGCCTTCCATGTGGCACCGAGTCGAATGCTATACTGAAGTCCAGATACAGGACATTCACTGCATGGCCCCTGTCCCGTTGTCTAGTTACACAGTCATAGAACTCCACCAGGTTGGTTTGGCAGGATCTGCCCCATATGAAGCCATGCTGTCTGCTGTCCTGTTGTCCTTTAGCCTCTAGGAGGGCCTCAAGCCTCTCCTTCAGGATAGTTGCCATTAGCTTACCCACGATGGATGTGAGGCTCACTGGACTGTAGTTTGCCGGTTCATCCTTGGGGCCACTCTTGTGGAAGGGCATCACAGAAGCCATCCTACAGTCCTGAGGTACACACCCCGAATGTAGTGAGGCATTAAATAGGTCTGCCAAAGGTCCTGCAAGGACCTCTGCCAGCTCCTTCAGTACCCTGGGGTGGATGCCATCTGGGCCCGGTGCCGTATCCAGCCTCAGTGCCTTCAAACCCTCCCAAACTCTACCCTCCATGATTTCCACATCTGTCACCCCCTTCTCCCCTGATTTTGCCATTTCTCCCCCCTTGGGTGTCACCCCCTCTTCTCTTTAGTAAATACTGAGCAGAAGTACTCATTTAGTGCTTCAGCCTTATCGTACCCTGCTTCCACCCAACCACCTCCTTCCTAATCCTTACTATGTGGTCCTTACAGCTCCTTTTCTCCCTGATGTACCTAAAGAAGTCCTTCTCCTTCTTCTTAATGCCTTGTGCCAGCCTGAGTTTCATAGATGCCTTGGCTCCCCTTACTGTCCTTGTCACCTCCTTCGATTCTGTCAAGTACTCCTCCCTGTACTCCCCTCTCCCTGTTTTCTTGTACTTCCTAAAGGCAGCTCTTTTTCTCCTTACCTTTTCCATAACCTCCTTGCTCAACTAGCTCGGTTTCTTAGCCCTAGCCTTCTTGCTCTGGGCCTTGCAGCAGGTTTTGTTTGCCTCCACTATCCCCAGCTTTATGAGCTCCCACCTCTGTTTAGTGTCCATACTAGATTGAATTCTATCCAGGTACCATTTTACCACTTCCCCCATCCTCCCAAAGTCAGCCCTCCTGAAGTCCAGCACTCTTGTGCCAGACTCCACTCCTTCCTTGCCCATATCCAATGTGAGCCATACTGAGTGGTGGTCACTCTCTGACAGCGGTTCCTCCACTGTAAGTTCTCTCACAAAGTCCCCATTTGCCAGCACAAGGTCAAGGGTATTCCCTAACCTGGTTGATTCCCTGACCATTTGCAGCAGGAAGCTGTCCTGGAAGGCATCCAGCAGTACCTGCTCCCTTCTGTTCCTGCTTGGTGGGGTGCTCCAGTCCACTCCTGGCATGTTGAAGTCCCCCACAATCACCACACTACCCTTCTCGCTGGTCCTCCTAATCTGTCCCACTAGTTCCCTGTCTAACTCCTCCATCTGAGATGGCAGCCTGTACACCACTCCCATTCTAAGAATCCTATTCTTGAAATCCTGGATTTGCATCCAAAGTGACTCCGTACTACCCTCCTTCCATTCCTCCCTTACACACTTCAGTTCTTCCTTCACATATCGTGCCACACCCCCTCCTTTCCCAATCACCCTGTCCTTACAAAATAACCTGTCCCTTGGTACAGACAGGTCCCAGTCATTGTATTGGGTGGCCCATGTTTCTGTGATGGCTGCAATGTCCACCTCTCCCTCTGCCATGAGCACCTGTAACTCTGCAGTTTTCCTCTCAAGGCTCCTAGCATTAAGGGTAACCACCTTCCACCCTCCCCCCCATTCTGCCCTCCTTTACTAGCATCACCAATAGTACTTGCCATTTGTCCTTTGTCACTGTTATGGGGTGTAAGCTCATATGGTTTCCCAACCTGTGGTCTCTGCATGTCTCTTGCCCTAGTGTCCTCCCAGGTCCCTCCCCCCCCCAACAGCCCATACCCTTAGCACAACACCAGGTTCTTAGCCATCCATTAAATTCTTCTATTCTCAGCTTTCTTGGTGTTTGCCTTGGGCACTGGAAGTATCTCTGAAAAAGTTACTGATCTTCCTGCCCCTCACAATTGTCCTAGTTCCTCAAACCTCCTCTGGACTATATCTACTGTCTTGTCAACTGGTCATTGCGTCCCAAGATGTATAATTAAATAAGGCTTCTCCCTACCCCTTCTAGCATATTTCAGAACAGATTGTCCCACCCTTTCCTCTGTTATTCCTGGCATGGCCTCCGCCCAAATGCGATTATGCCTCTCCCCCTTGCTACCCCACCTGATGCCTCTTAGTATTGAGTCCCCCAGCACTAAGATGCCACCGCTCTTACTCCCTGCTTGCTTCCATTTATCTCCGTCTCTCATTTCTGGCTCCTCTTCTTCCTCCTGCACATTATTTTCCCCTTTTGCCCCTGTTGCAATTCTCCCAGTAGAAGTTCCCTCCACTCTGGTTTGGTCCAGGCATTTATCAATTACTCCTCTAATTTCATAATTTCCCTCCTCCACCTTCTGCTTCTCTAGCAGTGCAAAACTATTTTCTGAAGACCCTTCACAAATGCCCATGCCCTCTCTTCATAGTAACCTGTTCTCTCCTTTCCACTCCATGACTTTTTCCACTTCTTCACCTCCTCTCACAAGTCCCTATCTCCTCCTTCCATTTGTCTTTTGTCTCCTGACCTGGTTTCCCTGGCAATTGTTCTCCCTGGCCTGGGCTCCCTAGTTCCTGCTTCCCTTCTTTTGACCCTCTCCTTACCACTGTTGGCTTAAATCACCCTCCCTCATCTCTCATTCTTCCTCCCTCCAGTATTGGGCTAAACCCACCCCCAGTCTGGCTTGCCTGTCTTAGTTCCTGCTGCAGACCCTCAATCTCCTTTCTAAGTTTCTGCATGTGGTTGCACATGAAACATCCTCCCACACTCCAGGCAATTTTTAGAAAGATTGGTGCACCGCAGTTGTTGCAGCCTACCACCCTACCCATTGCTGGTGTTGCCCTCCAGCGACCCCCTTCACCCTTCCAGATGCAGGATACCAAACACTCCCCCAAGTTTCCCCTCTCCCCCCTCTATTAGTGCAAAACATTATTTTCTTACTTTCCCTTACCCGCTTTGTTGTACATGTTTAGACAGATTGAGCAACTGCTTTTTATATTCCTAACCTTGCTATCCACACTCAAAAAGAGACTTTAAGTAGCTATTGCACAACCTTCTTCAAACTCCTACTCCTCCTTTCCACAATGCAATAGCAATGCAAAATAGGTTTGCTACTGAAAGAAACAGGTCTCCAATTCAAACAGCTTCACCAACAACACATTAACATAGGCTTGAAATTAGAAGATATAGGTCTCTGATTGAAAGAAACAGCCCCAGTTAAATTACACCAAATAGGTTTTAAATCAGAAGAAATAGGCCTCTACAAATGCTGCCTGCTACACAGTGAAACATCAAACAAATAAGCCCACTTACAGCCGCCAAAACCGTTTTCAAAATTCCAACAGCCCCACAACAATACCATGCTAGCCCCTTAGAAGTAGTAAGAAAGAAAATAAATAACCTTTCTACCAAGTAAAATCCACAAGAAACAATGTAAAAGCAACAAGAAGCTACTGCACTGTAACAGATCTGATTCTTTCCCTTCTAGTTCCTTCTGAGAAACCAAAGCAACTGACACCACACCTGATTCTTACATTAATTTAACTTATTAATCACAGAAGCTGAACAGAGGTCATGAGGCTACTGGCAGCACCCTCCCCACCCCACCCCGAATCCAGAAGCCGAACAGAGGTCGCGAGGGCTACAACAGCGCCCTCCCCATCCCACCCCTGAATCCAAGCCGAATGGGAGACCCGAGGGCTACAGCGGTGCCCTTCCCACCCCACCCCGAATCCAGAAGCGAGCGGAGGTTGCGGGGCTACAGTGCGCCCACCCCCGAATCCAGAAGCTGAGCAGGAGGTCACGAGGGCTACAGCAGTGCCCTCCTCCACCCCTCACCCCGAAATCCAGAAACTGAGCGGAGGTGGCGAGCCACAATGGTGCCCTCCCCACCCCACCCCGAATCCAGGTACGAAGAATAATCTCAGGGAATCACTGAGTGTGCTGTGCTACCTCCAGTTAAAGATTTTGCTCTGCATGTGCTGTGCTGCCTCCAGTTTAGACTTTGCTCTGCATCTTGAGACCCAGACCCAGCTCAGACTGACTGTGCTGTGCAGCTTGAACATTTGAATTTGGCGCCATTTAACAGTCGGCGCAGAAGTGGAGCTAGTCTCCTCCAGGGGCTTTTTAATTTCGGCTTGTTGTGATATTACTGTAAACTGTGTGGTACTTTAAGACCTGCCCTGGCATATTTAGAATTATTTCTTGGGTTTTCAATAGAAACGGAGGTGTAGTTTAAGTGCTACGCTATTTAAATACGGAGCACTTGTGAAGTACCATAGCAGCAGCATCTGTGTTTGAGACCAATTGCTAGTGGCTAACCCAATTTTATTTCTGGGCTTTACTGAGCCATACCATCCTAGATCTATAACAACCTCACTTTAAGCTTGCCTAATTGATAGCTCCCCTGCTGTACCCCCCTTGGGCTTCCCATCAAGCAGGCATATAACCCCTACCTGTCTTGCTTTCTCCACAGAAGCCCGACAGAGGTTGCGAGGGCTACAATGGCGCCTCACCCACCCCACCCCGAATCCAGGTATGGAGAATAATCTCAGGAATCATCAAGTGTGCTGTGCTACCTCCATTTAAAGATTTTGCTCTGCGTGTGCTGTGCTGCTTCCAGTTTAGACTTTGCTCTGCATCTTGAGACTCAGACCCAGCTCAGACTAACTGTGCTGTGCAGCTTGGCCCCACCAATGCAGGGCATCGGCTCCCCACCACCCCCACCACCACCCTTGGTGAGCACTCCCTTTTATAGGGATCTTTAACCAATAAGCCAAGTTCTCCATTAGCAGCTTATATTGTTCTACCACTAGAGGCTGCACTACTGCTTGTACTCCTGTCTCATCATAGTGACAGGATGTTTACTTCACTCCTGCTGCTTTGCCACTTGCTTCCCCTGGCCCTATTCCCCTCCCTGTTGTGCTCTATCACCCCCCACCCCCCTCCTCTGCAGTTGGCAGCAGTCTGAATGCTTGGTAGCTAGTTATACTTTGGGTAAACCTGAGCCCTCCCCATGACCCTGTTATAGGAGACTGGCAGACTACTTACAGTCCACTTTCTCACTATGATTGCCTGTCTACTCACTCTACACTGGCCGCCCCCCCCGGGGCTGTCCGGGCTCAGAAACCTCAACTCGTAGCACTGTCGGCATCCCTAGACTTTCGCTACTTCCTTCAGGCCTACCTTAAGGCCCAGGCCCTACCCATCCTAACTGTCAGCACCACTATACCACATACCCTGTTAACTTTCGCTGTTAAGAGGAAGGGTTATTGATACCCCTCCTCAAGGCTCCTGCTGCTCCTCCTCCTATTGGGAAATATTCATCCTAATCCTGGCCCACCAGTTGGCCTGACGTCTCCCCAACATACCCAGGGCCAGATGCACATTGCTTCTCTCAATATCTGTAGCATCCTAAAAAAGTGGGATTCCTTCCAGGGTTGGGTACTACAGCACCAACCAGATGTCATAGCAGTGTGTGAAACCTGGCTCAGCCCTCGGACCCTGGACTCCGCAGTATCACTGCCCGGGTTTATCCTTTACTGTGCTGATCGGCATGGTAAGCGAGGGGGTGGCTGTGCCCTCTACACTAAGAATACCTTACAAGGGCACCTACTCCACTCCCCTCAACTGGGGGCGGGCATTCAGGCCCTAACAGTCAAATTGGCATTGGGAAGAGCCCAAAACCCTTTATACATAACAACAGTATACATTCCCCCAAGGGACCAAAAATCAGCTTTCCAAGCATTACTGTCACATCTGGACACACTACCATCACAATCAGAACTACTAGTACTTGGAGATTTTAATATCAACTGGCTAAGTAAGGATGCCACCCCATACATTGACCTCACCACAGCCCAAGACCTAACTCAACTGGTCACTTCCCCCACTCGATTGTATCCACGTACTGGCTCCTCCTCCCTATTGGACCTCATCTTCTCCAATCACCCGGGTAAGATCACCAATGTTTCCATCCTGCCAAATGCCTTCAGTGACCACTCCCCAGTTAGCTGCTCCTGGTCCTGCAAAATCCCTAGGGCCCCTCCCAGTCTTATTGTGCAACGTAAACTTGGTCCTGGTAAATTGGCACTACTAAAAACGCACCTCAGTGTCATGGACTGGTCCCTCATTTTAAACACGGTTAATGTTGACAATGCCCTGGACCTATTTACCCGGGTCTTCAATAATATATGTGACCTCTATGCACTTTTCACAAAAAGAATGGCTAAAGGCAATCACGTACCCCGGTTCACCGAGTGGCTCAAGACCCTAATGCGAAACAGAGATTCGCTATGGCAGCTCTCCAATGAATCCTGCCTTCCCCTTGATAGACAGAATTATAGAACAGCTCGGAACAAGTGCACTTGGGCCATTCGCAGGGCAAAAGCAGATTACTATAAATCCGCCCTAACCTCTTCCTGGGGTTCTGGCCACAAGTTTTGGAACAACATCAAGGAAATTTGTGGTAAGGTTCCCAACCTGGTGCCCTCCCAAGTCATGTCAAATGGGTCCTTGACCTCTGACCCTACAAACATTGCTGCAGCTTTCAGTGATGCCTTCTCCGACCTTAGCCATGTTCTCCCCCCTAACTTTTATGATCCTCCAGCTCCTAGCACACCCGCACCTCATCTCTGTGCCCCCCATTTTATTTCGCCCACATCTCTCCCAGGTCAGCTGAACCATGCCTTACTGCTGCCCTTAGTCATGCCTCTCCCAACGCCGATTCCCTTGATCTCAGAATTCTTCAGCTCTCCCTTAAGGAAGTCCTTGTTCCTCTCACCCACATTCTAAACCTCTCCCTATCACTAGGTAAATTCCTTACCATTTGGAAATCTGCCTCTATCACACCTATATTTAAAGGAGGTGACCGCTCCTCTGCTAACAACTACCATTCTATCTTCATACTCCCCACCCTCTCCAAGGCATTAGAGAGGATAGTTTTGGATCAGCTCACCGACCACCTCAATAAATATGACCTAGTCTGCAAACAACAGCATGGTTTCTGAAAAGGACATAGCACAACTACGGCCTTGCTTGAGCTAACATCACACAACCACTCTGCTTTGGATAAAGGCTACATCACTGGTGCGGTCTTCATTGACCTCACGAAGGCCTTTGATACTGTCCACCACTCTCTACTCATAACCTCCTTGCTCAACCTGGGTATTTCACAGGATGCTGTGGGATGGCAAGCCCCTCAGCCCTTGATAGTCTTATACTTGTGCTAAACAAGGCCTGTCGTCTGATATTAGGGTGTGACAGACTCACCCATACCTGTGTGCTATATAAGGACACAAATTGGCTTAACCTTGATAACAGAATCAAATTCCACACTTGTGTCTTAGCTAAAAAAATTACCCTTGGCCTCTCCCCCGCATCCCTCACCTCCTTAATCACCTTGGACTCTAAAGTTAAACATACCCGTAGCTCTGATACCATTTGTTTCTCCAACCCTCCCTGTTGCACTACTCAATTTCAAAGATCCTTTTGCTACAGGGCACCCTTGTGGATGAATAACCTACCCTCCTCCTTGCGTCTAGATCAAAGAATTGGTCATTTCAAAATGCACCTCAGGGCGCCCCTTCGCTCCTCAAGTGACTGTGACTGCATATGAACTAGTGCCCCTGTCCCTCTATTACTGACAATGGCCTCTGGCTTGCCTCTGCATACTACTCTCCGCCCCACTTACTCAGGGATGTTAAGTTTCCAATCTAACATACTATTTGCCAGCAGATTAGGCCTTATGGTCTATCGAGTCTGCTCGATCTCCTTTAACTGTCTCAAACTACGCTAAGATCCTTAATACTAGCCTAACATTCCTGTTGTAACTTAACCTTACTTTGTCATAATCACTGTATTTGTATCTGTAACTGTACTAGCTGTATTTGTGTAACTGATTTGTTATATGTGTTGTAGAACCTTTGTAAAGGAGTCTATGACTCAAAGGTATATCTGATTCTTCTGAAATTAAAAAAAAATAAAAAAAAATATTAGTTTTAGTATCCTTATTGACTTTTTGCCTCCATGTAAAAGGGCCTACTATACAACTGAAAAAGGAATTATCACCAAGTCCATCAAAATGACCTATTCGGGCATTCAGATCATCAATTAGTAACACTGCCAGATCAAGATATTTACACAGTGTCAATTAATAGAGTATTCAGCTGTTTCTATATTGCATTTCTATAAAAATGTGAGTTCTCCAGGGAATGTACCCATTTAAAAATAAAAAAACTTTGACTTTCATTTTTTAAAAGAAGTATAGCAAAGTTAGCACAAGTGCTGATACATTCTGTGTGTGCAAGACTGCCTATCCTGATAAAAGTGACTATCCCACCAGAGTTTCTGCCTAGCTTTGAGGCCTTGATTCCTGGACATTGAAAGACTTCTAAACCATTAATATCAATTTGATTGGCTGGACTGTGCCATGTCTCTTGTAGGCACAGTACATCAAAGCCTAAAATAAAATTAACCCTGTCACTATTTGCTTGTCTACCTCTTAAACCTGCTATATTCCATAAGATAATCCTTATCCCTTTTTTGGAATCGACAACAATGGTTGTATCATCAAGTTGGGATACCTCAGGAATTGTTTTATTATACATAACTCCTCATTGTCAATCGTTGTATCCTGCAAGGACCTGAAGTTTGTTAAGAGTTGTTTGTTACCTGAGATCCATTCTGGGCATTATCTTGTACAGTGTTATTATTTACCTCTAAGAGTTTTGTTTCTGTCACATTTAATCCCATTATATCTAGTACAGATGATTTTTGAAGAATCTTGTCTGCTATTTTCCTATTTCTTACTAATATGTTAATTAGGCTGTCACAGCTGCTCGTTCTGCATATATAATTCCATATCTACCCAATTGAATGTGCGAGAAATCTCTTGTTAATTTTGTTTCGGTCTCCTTATGTAAGTAGTCCATTCCAAAGAGGGTTAAACCAACTTTTATGTCATCTTGGTTTTCTGTTCTAGGTTCAGGAATATTAAATAGATGTCTGTTCAGAAATTAAATTATTATTTCTTTATTTTTAGTAGTCATTGCATTTAGCCAAACAAATTTGGCAATTCTATGCGAAATGAAATGTACATCTAGAAGTATAGCAGACTCAATTTGGATATCCTTAATTTCTACTATGTCTTCTAGGGTAATATCAATATCCATTTCCATTTTTAATTTCCCTACAAGTTGCTGTATCTGCTTTCCTGTATCCTGTATCCTGTTGGATCCAATCAGGAGGCCCTATAATTCAAATTATTGGTGCTATGTCTTTTTTATTTATCTCCACTCTAGGGGATAGTCTCTGTCCACAATCTACAGAATTTTTCCCTGTAGGCCAGTTTTCCTTAACCATCAATTCTTTAACATTCAGGTCAGTTTTCTCTTTTTGCAACTCTGAGCTAATCGTAAGTTCCGGGGACTAATAGCAAAGTCCCAATTGTTTATTTAATTGGAAAATTTCATTTTCTAATTTACTTAACTGCGTTTTTAAACTTAGATTTTTGCATAACTCTAGATTTGTCTTAGGGCTTTGACTAACTTGTGTCTGACTTGTATCTATGGGCTCTTCAATAACATGTCTCTCCTTTCTTGGTTTATTATTTGTAGGGCCCTGTTGCCTTTTTCTATTCAAATCTACTGTTTCCTGGGTTATTTTGCTATTTCTTCCTTTCTTTCTCCTATTCTCATTCCCAAATCCTTTGCTTTTTTGTTTTGTTCTTCCACCCCTTCGCTGTGCAGTTTCTTTCCTGAGGCTTTCAGGAAATTTGTATTGTACTAAATTCTGGTCTCACTCCTCCATTCTTGTTTTCTCTTGTGTGGCCATTTTTATTAATCTCACCATTTTCCTTATTCGATATCCTATTCAGGACTTCATTCAATGCTACTTTATTTAGAGCAAGTTCATTTCTTAGAACTTCTATTATATCGTTATTAATTAATAATTGTTCCACAAGGAGGATATTAGTTGAGTGCTGTTTTGCTAAGAGGTGAATAAGTTTATCACTCAAGAAACTAGACTGGTAATCAGAATTCTCACCTTCAGCCATTCTTTTGTCCAGCTGCTGGTGACAGTTTCTACAGTACATTGATTGCCCTATCTGGTCACTACATTATTTAAGTCCAGTTATAATATGTTGAATATCTCAAGAGACCTCTTCCAGAACTGTTTTTTCTTTAATAATGTACTTACTGTTGTTTCATAGTTCTGGAGTGATCTGGTACATTATAGTTGGGTATCCTAGGTTTTTAGTAATAATACAATCAACTCTTAATACATCATTATTTTCTTTGAATTTGATAATCCTGTTAATTGCTCTAAATTTTCTCCTAGGGAGTCTTCCAAAGTATTCTCAATTATTATCAAATCCTCATTCATATATGGGATCATGTCTAGAAGCATTCCCTGGGGATTGCAGGATTTACTGGTAGGTGTAGCGGTTCTGCTATTACTAAACTCATCAGTTAAGATATTCAAATGATCAGCGATTTTATACTATTTTGTTTGCCTTTGTTTGTTTTTGGAATTTCAAAGGCTAATATAGATAACTGCAGATCCTGCATTCTCTGTAGTCTGGTGTTAACCATTTCCCTCAGCAAAAATACAGTAATACAAAAGTACCAACAATGTTATACCTCCACAAGTGATTTTAGCCACTAGTGCAAAAATGCAGTATAAGTGCAGTATCTGCTATCTTTTCTTCAGTTTTACATAATCCTTCTATTATCCAGGAATGTTCACCCTAACTCAGGGCCAGCCCCCCAACACCCTCTTTTGGTGATAAAAAGAGGGGCCTTCTGTTCGCCTCCCTAAATATCTGTAATTTACTAAAACAGTTTGTTTCTCTTCAAGGATGGATCGCACAGCATAAGCCAGACATCCTGGCTTTAATTGAAATCTGGCTGTCCACAACCACTGGTGATTCCCATGTGGCCCTGAACCGCTACTCCATCTTTTGGTTGGATCGTCAGGGCAAACGTGGTGGTGGCTTCATGCTCTGTATTCAAAACTCCCTTCAAGCCATGGTTGTCCCCACCCCCCCTCACAGATGGGGCTCAAGTACTCACTGGAAAGCTTTCTTTGGGTAACCCTGGTAAAACCTTCTGTGTCATGGTGATATGTATTACACCACATAATCACAAATAGGCCTTCACTGTGGTTACCAATTGCTTCACATTTCTTCCCCTAATAGTGAGATCCTAGTCTTGGGTGACCTTAATGCAAACTGGCTAGCACCATCAGCTGCCTCCTATAAAGATGCCACCTTGGCCATGGACCTGACTCAAGTTGTCCAGTCACCCACAAGACATAATCACAAGACAGGGACTGCAACTTTGCTGGACCTAATCTTCACAAACCGCCCTAAAAGAATCTCAAAGGTCTTAGTGCTCCCTAATGTCATCAGTAATCACTCACCTGTACTGTGCTGGTGGTTCTTTAAGGCTCCCAACCCTCCCAGCAAAACTATTTACTGTTGGTGACTAAAGCAAGGTGCACTAGCCCAGTTTAAAAAACACCTCTCAAACTGTAACTAGCCACCCATAGATACAGCAGGAAGCACAGATTGTGCCCTTGACTATTTCATAGCCTCCTTCAGTTCTGCATGTGACCTCTTTGCCCAGTTTCAAAACAGCTTGTAAAAAAACATGATACACCCTGGTTATCTCAGACACTACTCAACCTCATGCACTATCGGGATAGTCTCTGGCATATAGCCCTTGCTTCAGGTCTGTCTCAGGACAAACAACAGTACAGGGAAGAAAGGAAAAAATGTACTTGTGCCCTACGACAGGCTAAGGCCACTTACTATTGGAATGCCCTCACCTCTGTAGGGGGTTCTGGTCATAAATTCTGGGATACTATCAAAGAACTAAATGGTAAAACTTTATCCTCCCCACCCTCCCAACTTTTTAGTAAATGGGACAATAACTTAGGACCCACTGCAAATTGACAATGCCTTAAACTCCTCATTCTCTGACTTCAGTAGTGTGCTTCCCCTAACTTTTTTGACCCCAACCCCCTACATGTCCCTCTTCCCCATATGTTCCCCCTCCCCACTACTTCCCCACCTTTCAGGTTTTGAGTAATATCACTTAGAGAGGCTAAGACTTACATCTCTAGTGTCCTGGGTAAAAGCCACCACAGTGGAGACACCCTGGGTGTAAAACTCCTCCACCGTGAATGTCCATCCATAGAGAATTCTGAAATTCTGAAAGTGGATTTTTTAAAACTGTGACTTAGTAATCAGTAATTTACATAAGCCACAGAATAGTATTTGGAAGTTTACATAAACTATAGACTAATTTTTTGCACATTACGTAATGTGTGGAATATTATTTCGCAGTTGACATAGCAATGCTTTTCCAAGTTCTGCAGAATTAAACAAATCTGAAAAGCATTTTAAACATGGAATTGCCTTTCTGTATGAATTCTGCCAGTGGAATTCCACATTCTACCCAACTCTAGAGCTAATGAGCTTATAAACGTCACTTAGCCTTCAGCCTTGTGGCTTTATGTGCTCACAAGCCCCCTCAGTGGTGCTACTTACTCTTATATGATGCTTTACTAACTGATATTATCTCTTTATATAGTATATATCTGGCTGCTTTCAAACCCATGCCTGTTGCTTTTTTGCCTGGGAACCATTGCTTCCTTTTTGTGCCCCTTCCTCTTGGACTTAAAGGAGTCAGTGCTAAGTGAGTATGAGAGGAAGGAGAGATAACCAAATTGAACATAGTGTGGGCAGGCTTTACTGACTGTGAATTAAATTTGAGCATAAAATGAAAATACAAAAGTTCATTTTAAAGCAGTAGCAATGTAATGAATAGGGTCTACTGGGATTGCACTGTGATCTGGCCCTTTCCATTGCCCATAGGAGCCAGGTTTGTAACATTTTTGGTGGGGATCTAGGGTCAGAGGGAAAAAAAAAACCATGGGGGTCTAAGGGACCAGAGCCCCCTATATTCCTATTCAACCTCCCCACAGGGCACTGTCTCAAGTTCACAAGCACCCTCAGCACTACACCCTGATTCAACCCCTCCCTCCCTCCCCCCCCAAGCTTCAAGCCCATCTCAGGACCCCCACACATATATGTATACCTTAGCACCACACTCTTGTGTAATTCACCAACCCCACCCCAACACACATTCTCAAGCCCGGGCAGACAAATAGGAGAACCCATTGCCCCACAGTCCCCTACACGCCCCTGCAAACATCAGCCAAAAACTTTGGTGTAAATCATATTACAGTCATTACTTCTGCAGCCACCCATGGTTCTTCTGTTTATGATTTGCATTGCACACATCATTTTTTCTTCTGCTTTCATCTTAAACACTGCAACACACACACACACACACCACTGCACTATAACTGCCACAAGACAAATAACAGAGCACTGAACAATCTGAAGAATAATTTGCTTATGAACAATAAGGCTAGATTCCCATCACCCAGCCTTTTACCTTGCAGCACTGTACGGCATAAATAGCCCCCACCCAATAAGGCCAGGCTCTCTCCCATCTGCCTTTTACCTGGCTTGCAGTCATGAACATAGAAGGTCAGTAACCCCCCCCCATAAGTCCTGGTTCCCATCTGCTTTTTACCTGGCTTACAGTACATGAGCATAGATAGGTTAGCGACCCCACCACCACCACCAACCATTCCCAATCAGGCCAAGCTCTTATCTATTTAACAGACTTGCAGCAGCAGCACAGCATGGACAAGTTAGTGATCCCCTCATAAGGCCAAGCTGTCATCTGTTAATGGTACAATCCCCACACCCATTTGTCTAGGAGACTTAACCTCTCATTAAGTCATTAGTAGACATAACTTCTGACAAAAAAATGCACTAGTCTTTCATAATACACAACATGTACACCAATTATTTTTAAGTTATTCAGTTATGTTGAAGGCAAACCCACCAAAGAACAGGGCACAGGCCTCCCCACACCCTGCGTAAACAGACATTGGTTCAATCCAACATAAGAGTTTTCTATGAAATACAAAATCACACATACCCCATAATGCAAAGCAACAGGGAATGTACTGTATGTGCAAATCATCATGATATTTTAGGCTGGTTCTGCTTTAAGCAAGCATGCATGGTGTCTTTTAGCAGAGTTTTCTAGAGTTTTCTATGTTGCACAAACACCAGACAGTATCAGCATCCCAAAGCCAGCCACACATATTTCCAGACACAGTATGAACTCCCATCACTGCACCATACCCTAATTCACCCTTCCAATAACAGACAGCTCAGCATCCCTCCCAAACCAGACACATATTCCCCACCCTAGCATCCATAAGACTCTGGTTCAGTCTAACCTTCCTGCCCCAGCATGGAGCCAGCACCTGCTGCTGAGTAATGGAATCTTGTACATGGGAGGATAGGCATTGATCGGAGGAAATAAAGGCTGAACTGCATTTTTGGGGTGAGATCTAATATGGTGGATGGGAAGGGAAAAAACATGAAGTGTGGTGGTTTGTGTGTTGTCAAAGATGTATATAAATAGGGGTGTGGGCCCCCCACTTTTCTGCCCAATTTTAACTCCTGTCTGTGTGGGAACAGTGGTCTGACCCACAAACTGCAGTTGCTCTGAATTAAATATGGAAAGCTAGGTTAAGAAAAACATGCCCCCCCCCCCCAACAGCAAGCATCCACTTCAGCATCCACTTTCAGAAACACAGTGCAGCAGTTAACAATGTTAAGATTTCCAAGAGAATACAAGTTTCAAATGCCAGTTTTTCTTTTCAAGGTTTTTAACACATACTGGTGGCCTGGTCAAGAGGTCCATGGCAACATGCTGTGATGTCACAAACACAGCTACTGTGAGATCAGTTTGGGAGAGTCACTTGCTCATTGAAATATGCAGTGTAATAAGTGCTGCATTATGTGAAATATTTAGAAGATCAATAACAGAAGAATAAAAAAATTGGAACACATTAAAGATAAATACCTCTCCTGGTCACAAACTTTCAAACAAATAAATACATATAATTATTTTAAAAATAAGTTACAGGTATTTTATTTAAGTAAATACTGGCTCTTTAAGCATTCGCTTGAATTTGGCATATATGGGTGTAGTTGTAGCCAGTCACTTATTTCCAGGTGCTTGGGGGGGGGTGGTGGTAGAAGAGATGGTAACTGAGCAACACTTAAGTGTAATTCATAGCATACATACAGTACAACATTAAATAGGACCATAAGGGGCTATGCAAAAAGCAGTCAAGTACAGTACAAGGACTCAAAATGGCCAGGCACATACAAAAAATCCTAATCAGCAGTTCAATTAAATACAGCAGTGTGCTGTTCAAATATGTGCAGGTTAGTGGCACAGGAATATAGTGCAGTGCGTATGGGACACAGCTCAGGACAGGAATCAACATGCACAGAGGCAGACAGGTGCACCTCTGCAATTCATGAGTGCAGTAGTACTGTGATCATATTGGCACTTTGTTTTTGAGTATGTGAAGATGGTAGGTACTCAGTTTGGGACACCCCCTTCTGATGTGTCTCCCCCCCTCTGTTGGACTGCGAGTGAATACTGGCTGGCAGGGCAGGGTGTGCAGTCAGCTAATAAATTATGTAGCATTAGCATCAAGCATGGAAACTAAACTAGGCTTTATCCTGACAACTACGACCCCCCCCACAGCTCATGGCCTACTAACTCCTGAGCCAGTCTACCAGTGTCTTTCTTTTAGTATAATGGTACTGCCTCCACAGTGGCGTGTCAGTTCTTCCTTCCTAACCTAAAATAAATGTACCTCCCCTTCCCCCGATAAATACTGCACAGTGCAGTTTGACCCAGAGCTGTTCATTTTACCTTGCATATCTCCCCACTTGTCAGTACTGCAATAGCCTTCCTAGTCCCAGCCATCTGCAGCTTGCCAACTACCTACCTTCTCCAGAACCACAGAGGCAGCCATGGTCAAAGAAGGAAAACCTGCAGCAATTTGGTGAATGCCCAAGGAATCTCTATCAGATAAAATAAAATGCCAGCCAATGATCAAAACCATCACCATCCTCCGCATTGCAGCCTGACCTTCAGCACCACAGCCACATTGCAGCAAAGAGCTCTGCCCACCGCAGCTGCCACTTTTCTGGGCTCCTGGCTCGCTCTGTCACCGACCATCACTCAGCTTTCTCTGGCTGGGCCACTGTCTAGCCTGTGTTGTCCTCCTGGGCTGACTTGGATCTGCGCATTGCATTACCTCAACTCGCTGACTCATTCCTGGTGCTCACTCTGATTGACCAGTGACCATTCGCACTCACCGTCTCGCTGTCAACTTGTCCCAGCTGAGAAGTCCTCACTACCGCCCAATAAGACTGCCCACTGTCTTTGCGCACATGAGCATTGAATTTCTATGGGCACCAGTTTCAAAAAAACAAAACAAAAAAGCACCACCAACAGAGGCGGGAGAGGGACAATGCTCCCTTCACAGGAAGGCAGGGGAGTTGCCACAATAGTTCACACAGAGGGGATGCATGCGCGGGAGCCCAAAGTTCAGGAAAAAAAAAATGTTTAGTCAGTGCCAGTGGCAAAAAGTAAAACTGGCATGGTGTGGCCAAATTATTGCTGGGGCTGGGCCCACTTCTCAGATTGTTGTTGAAGCCCATGCCCCACAGGCCCATATAACTCGGTGCCTATGCCATTGCCCACTGCTGCTTTATGCTACTGTAGTTTCACTATTTCTGGAGTTTGTTACACATGTCAGATTAACCATTTTGTGTGGTTTAAATGATGTGAAAACATGGCCAAGTCCTTCCATTGTTTGTGAGAATATCCATTGCTCGAAAAGAGGAACTGCATGATTTTCTGATGCTAAGAAATTTACTCAGCACTATTTTGTGTGCAGTAAAGATTATGCTGACTTTTGACCCCTGCAATATTCTGATCACTTATGGACACTGAACAGAAACATAGAAAATGTTGCCAGAAAAAGATTACTGGTTCATCCAGTCTTCCCTTTTGTACCTTATCCTACTCCAGGACCTATTGTCTAGTCAAGGTTTTTTCCCTCACCTCTCCCCTTGTCCCCTAACCTCCTGCTACCCCCCTGCATAACTATTAAGCCTTTTAATTGGTTACTTGAACCCACTGATGGTTTTTGCACCCACTACCTCTGCCAGTTGGCTGTTCCAAGACTCAACCGCTCTCTCTGTATAAGCTTTCTCATCTCTGTCCTGATTCTCCCCATCCCCTTGCCAGCTTCCACTCATGTCCCCATGTTTTTGATTCACCATTCCTGCTGATTATGTCCTCGAAGTTTACCTTGTTCATTCCTTTTAGGAACTTGAAAGTCTCTATTAAATTGCCTGTTTCCCTTCTGGTCTATAGCGAGTACAGCTTCAGAGCCTTAAGCTTATACTTGTAGGATCTGCCCTGTTGGCTCTGAATCATTTTGGTTACTTGTGCTCACCATCTCCAGTCCATCTTTGTCTTTCTTTAGGTGGGGACTCTGGTGCTGGGCACAGTATTCCAGATATGTCCTCACCAATGGTCTATAGAAAGGTAGGATCATTTTTACCTCTTTCTTTCTGCTGTTGAAAGCCCTCCCTATACTCTCCAACATTCTGTTTGCCTTGTAGGCCTTATTACATTGGCTAGATTGTTTTAGGGAGTCATTTATAATGACTTCTATGTCCTTTCTTCAGATGTAGTGTCCAGCTTGACCCTTCCCATTTAATAATTAGTCCTGGGGTTCTTGTTCCCTATGTGAATCAGTTTATACTTCTTGGCATTAAATTTCAACTGCCAAAATTTGACAACCACTCTAACCTTTGCAGGTCCCTCTGCAATTCCCTACCCCTACCTTGCTGTTTACCCTGTCACAAAGCTTAGTGTCATCTGTGAATAAACACATCTTACCCTGTATTCCTTCTCCTAAGTGGCTGATGAACTTATTGAAAAGGACTGAACCCAGGACTTAACACTGTGGCACTCCATCTGTGACTTCTCTCTCCTGTGACTTGACAATGTTTACCACCACCCTCTGCTGTCCTCCCCCCAGCCTGCTACCCACCCATCTAACTAGGTCATTCCTGCACCTAGATCCTCAAACTTCTTCAGCAGCCTTCTGCGTGACACTGAACTGAATGCCTTGCTGAAGCTGATGTAGGGTTAGTCCACTGCTTGTCCCCTATCCATCGTGCTTGTTACCCAGTTAAAGAACACTATCACATTGGTCTGATAAGCCCTCACCACCATGAGCCCATGCTGCTTACTATTCTGGAGCCTATTTCTCTCCGGGTAGTCCACTAGGTCCTCTTTTATTGGTGTTTCAATTAGTTTACCCAGCATGTAGGCAGGGCTGATGGGTCTGTAGTTTCCCAGTTGCTCCTTGTCTACTCCCTTGAGGAGCAGAACTATGTCAGCTACTCTCCAATCTTTCAAAACCACCCCTGATTGTAATGAGCTATTGAATAGCCCCGACAGGGGTTCAGCAAGTTCTGATTCCAGTTTCCTGAGCCCCCTCAGGCTCATCACATCTGGCCTTGGAGTGTTATCTATTTTCAGGGTTAAAAGCCTACTAAAGATTATCCAAGCACCTCTGCCTGAAATGATGCTGTCAACCTCCAGTAAATTGACTCCCTCTGTCAGGCTGAATTTCATTCTATGTTTAAATTTAGCTTTTATATTTAAATGACCCCCCCCAAAAAAAAACCTTCCTGCATCACTTTTATTTGCTAACACACTAACTGATGATATTCAGTCAGCTATTCTGGATATTGACACATTGCTAGCAAGAAAGCAATACCAGTTACAGGTTAAAAACAATGTCAAAGCATAATTTTTTTGAACAATGGTTTCTCACCCACAGAGGGCTTCCTACCTCTGCAGGTACCCAGCTCCCACTCTACACTGGCAAATGCTCCTCAAGGGCCTTTCTAGCCACCATTCCTCACTGCTCATATGGCTTCATTCTAGCAGCAAGCCACTTCAAGACCCAACACAAGGACAGGTGCTCCTCCATTAATAGGTATGGGCTGCTGGAAGAAGGGCAGGCTGGTGCAATGCAGCCATGCCTCCCATGAAAATCTTTTCACCCAATAAGGTTCCTCTTCATTCACCTACCCATGTAGGGGACACCCTCAACAATCTGAATCTTTTGGAGGGAGATCAGAACATTGTGTGGTCACTCATGTGATGCTTAATGCTGCTGCTGCCAATGCTGCTAATGGAAGGGCAGTGACATAGGGACACACATGACCCTCCTCACAGAGTTTGAATACTGCCTCTACAGTTCTTTTCAGTCTTTATTGAACCGGCTGAAGGATTCAGGCTCAAGGGTTACATTAGCATGATGTGCTAGCCGCATCACCACTGGGCCTGGACAGAAAATAATTTTTAAAGTGGAGGGCAACATTGCTAGATTACTTAAATTCTGAAAGCCCATGGACAGATCTTGCAAACAAGATGTCTGGCTTATCTGTAGGTGTCAAGAGCCCTTAGATAAAAATATCTAAATCATCTGTAAATTAAATAAAGGCATCAGCCATGTCATCGATTCCTTAAAAAAAAGTGATGTCACTGAGGGGAATGCTGTAATTAATTTCCAGCGTGCAGCTGGCCCCTTACTAGCATCACTTTCAGTTTCAAGATTCCTTCAAATGGCTGTTATCTGTCCTTTATTGACAGATGATGTAGTTATTTACATTTCTGGAATCCTGACACCTACAGATAAGCTCAGTACCTCCTGTGAAAGATCTTTTCATAGACTTTTAGAATTTGAGTGAACTGACAATATCATTAATTTAAAATATGATTACATTTTGCATTACACAGGGAATCAGGCTGAGCTAAAAAGGGCCAAGTTGTGCAAACTCTGGAATTATATACTGGGACCAGCTGAAGATCAAGCATGTTACAGAGCAGAGGTGCTTGGCTACATATGTTTCCAGGCATTTATGCACAGCCTGTCTGCTGAATACTCACCCACCTGGTCATATAAAGGGTTCTGCCATGGTGGTCTTAATTTTTGGGTGGGGACAAGGTAAAAGGTCATGTCATTGCAGCACCAGTTGGCAGCACCCCATTAATCAATCAAGAGACTAGACAATACAGCCTATAAGGCAAATATTCTCAGGAAATAAACTTGGAAAGCATATTTTGCTTGTCACAATTTTATTAAAGGGGACAGGACATTTGTTGTAATTGGCAGCAGTTAATAATGTCCCTATTTACAGAAATTAAAATTCATACTGTCAGATGATCCATATTTAACTGTAACTGAATAAAAACTGATGTGAAAAACTGTTTTTTCAATTGTTTTCATTTTATAGGCAGTATTCTGTTGTAGTGCTCTTCATGGAACCAGTAGTTTGGATTTTTTTCTGTGTCATGGCTTGTGTACAGAATGCTAAGCATGAGGTGTTGAACTACCGGATCCATGCTCAGAGTTCTGTATACAAACCACGACATACTGTAGTTATAACTTCAAATCACTAGTTCCATGAATGAATGAATGAATATCTTTTTATTGTTTGACAAGCTATGCTGTTACAATATTAATAAATAACATTTTATGCAGAAAAAATACTTTTAGAAAACATTTGTATTTATACAATTCAATAATAGCTTTTGTTAAAAATTCACATTCTAATATAAGGAATCCCAAAGTAATTACAGATACCCAATAAAGTGCAATAATTCCTTAGCTAGTCACTTAATTTCCTAAGTGTTGTCTTGCTCCTTTATCAAGTGCAATTCTTGGTTGTCTACTATCTTGAAGAATGATACCACTCTTTCAATTGTTTCCAAAATTGTACAATTTAGAAGTGCCTCTGTCATTTTTTTCTGGATTGTGGTCGAATGCTTTTAATATATCTTCCCAAAATGTTATTCTGTACTTATTGCATAGAGGACAAGTAATCAACAGGTGGAAAATATCATCATCTCCCTTCCCACAGTGACATCTGCCACTGGAACCAGTCTCTCCTCTGTGGAACAGTGCATTTAGCCTTTCACTATTATAGTATTCAAATCTAAATGTAGTGACTATTTTCCTATGTTTTGGTGATTTAATGATCTGAAGATATTTCTCAAATCCAAAATCTTATTTGTTCTTAGCCATCCATCCACTAGTCTTGAATTTTGAATTTGCCTAAACTTCTTTTTACCTAAAAATATCCCTTGTTCTGTTTTTAACTGCAGTTTTAATTTCAAAGAATGGTTTTCTCGGGGCATCTGAAATATTTTGCAGCAGTCCATAAGGGTTTAGCCATAATTCTACTGTCCTAATCATGGTAAATGTAAATGTATTGTCTTTATATCTAATTTCCTGTCCCAAACACTTCCAAGGCAATATGGATTCCCCCATGCTGTAGGCCTTTAACCAATATATCATAATTCGTTCCTGTATTAAATACTCCAATGGCAGCTGTCCCAAATCTGCTCTTACCAGGGAAGAATGGGCTCCCTGTGGCAATCCCAGCAAGTGCTTATAATACATGTTTAGTGTTTTTCCACCTTAGTTGTACAGTTAAAAAAAACCCAAACTTCTGCTGCATAAAACAATTGGGATCTTATTTTTGCATTTATAACTTTCAGAATGCTTTCAGCTCAGTGGCTCTGAGGGTTAAGGCACTGGATGCCACACCTCATGCCACACCACTGATCCAGATTCAGGAGCGAGCTTGGGCCGCCGGGGGTCAGCTGGGGGGGAGAAGGACTGAGTGCCCAATGGGCTGCTCTCCTTCTCTGGGAGGGGAGGGCTGCAGGCCTCTGCTGTTATACCACCACCTGGGTGACCACAGATGGTGGTGCAGTTGGGACGTAGCAGATGGGAGGGTTGGATGTCAGCTGAGGGTTGGAGTGAAGGCTCACCTTGGTGTGCCTTTGTCTCCTTGACCCTCCCTACTGAGCCAACATCAGTGGGAGGGGACTCAAAAACCAGGAAAATACCCCACATTCAGCTCCTGGAGTTGGGCCTCGGTGCCGTCAACCTACAGGACTGTAGGTGCTCCAGCACTGCCTCTGCCTCATCTGAGGTAAGGGGGGGTTGGGGGACCCTCCTCCCCCACCTGGGGGGTAATACAGTGTGTTGAAGGATATAGGGGCTGGAGACAGGTGGGGAGCAATATCCTCCAAGTCCTGGTAGGTGGGCACACTTGAGCACCTTGAGGATAGAAGCCAACATGGTGTCAGGAGGGGGCATAAAGAGATAGTAAAAAAGAATGCTTTTAACTGAACTTCTTCCATGTCTATGGGCAAAACCAGACAATACGATCAAAGAAAACACAGCACCAACACTTCTTTTGAAATTAAAGGCTGTATTCAACTCACATATTAAAGATGAAAACAGATGAAATACAGTAGCGCCATGCAAGGTAACAACAACTCCCAGAGAACAAACAGCCCGACCGGTTTCGCGCTAAAAGTGCCTCCACCCTGAGGTGCTACTGTATTTCATCTGTTTTCATCTTTAATATGTGAGTTGAATACAGCATTTAATTTCAAAAGAAGTGTTGGTGCTGTGTTTTCTTTGATAGCATGTTTATCCATTTACACTGGCACAACCTGAACTGGAGCCACTTTTTTGTATAGCCAAGACCAGACAATGACAGGAAAATTAGTTTCTAGCTCTTTACTATGCCTATTCCAAGATAATTCACTGGCCATTGTTAGTCCCAAATATTTAAATTTGTTTATTTGTTATATTCTTTCTTTTCCTATTTTTTGGACATATCTTTTCTTATTATTGTTTCCACATTTCATCAGTTTCGTTTTTTCCACATTAATGCTTAGGGAAGCCCCTAGGAACTCTTGATGTAAATCCATTAACATTCTTTTTAAACCTAGTCCACTAGCTGAGATAATAACCACATCATCTGCAAATGCTAAGTAGGGACAATATCTGTTTCCTATTTTTTGCATATGGAATTTTGGTTTATATAATTTTGTTAAAATTTGATTCAAAAAAAGTTTAAACAGTATAGTCAAAAAAGCACATCCCTGTCTCACTCCTCTGTTCCCAATACATTTGTAGGGGTTTTCTCTTTCTAAATTGTATCTTATTTGTATAATTGTATTTTTATATAGCAATTTCATGATATCCAATATGCCCTTTTCTAAGCCTATTTTTCCAAATTTTCCCATAGTAAATTTCTACCGACACTGTCGAATGCAGCCTTCAAATTGACAAACAGGCAAATTAATTTTTGTTTTTTAATTTTTATATATTTATGTATTAAATGTCATAAAACAAAACATTAATCTATTGTGGAATGTCTATACACAAATCCTGCCTGTGCTTCATCAATTTTGTTTTTGTTTTGTATCCACGCCACTATATGATCATTCATTATTTGGGTGAATATTTTTTTATTTGCATCAGTCAGACTCATTGGTCTATAGCATGCTGGGTCCTGCCAATTTCCTTTTTTGAATAAAGGGATAATTATTGAATCTCTCCAAGAATCTGGAATTCTACCATAAGTTGTAATAAATTGAATAATTTATAAAGAATAGGAATCCAGTATTCTATTAGATTCATAACTGCATCAATAGGGATGCCATCTGTGTCTGGCGCCTTATGTCTTTTAAATGACTGTACTGAATTTAATATCTCTCCATGGTTAATTTTATTCTCTAATGGGATCCACACTTCTGGTTTAGGGGTACTTTCAACTAGCTTTTCCAAAGTCTGAAATAACTCTTTATAGTGGCTTACCCAGACTTCTGGTTCTGTAGGAATTCCCAGGTTGTCTAGAAACTCCTCACATCATTTGGCCACTATATTCCAGAATTTTCTGCTATCCTTATTATATACTGCTTCTTCCAATTTTCTTCAGTTTTCTAGTCTGTATTTTTCTTTTTGGGCTGTAATTAACTTATTGTATTCTTTCCTAAGACTATTCAATAATTTCCTATTTTCTTTATTTGGAAATGTATTTGCTAATCCAAATTGCTGAATACAGTTTTGTTTAGCTTTTATGCTCTGTGAGTTATACCATTTTCCCCTTGTTCCCACATAAATTCTAGATTTATTTGCCACTAAATTTGCTATTTCAGTTATTATGTTGTTATAGTCCTCCATTTGCAACTGTTCTTCTGATGTTGTCAGAGTTACCATTGTTGGATTATTCCTCTAGCTCTTACCTCTTCAAAAAATCTCCTATTTATTAATTTCCACCCTATAGCCTTCCTTTTCTTACTTGTGTTATTGTTTTTTAAAGTATTAGATTTATTTGGCACAATTCCACATTCTATGTCCAGTTCCAGTGGCAAATGCTCACTTTCCACCCTGTCCCTTACTGTCAAATCTAAACAACCAGTAATCAAATTAAGACTTACCCACACAAGGTCTATGACAGAGGCACCTCTTGCATTCATAAAGGTATGTCTACCTATCCTATCTCTCTTAGTATGACCATTCAACAGTGTGAAGTTTCTGTGTATAAACAACTTACATACTGTTTTACCTCAATCATTAGTATATACATCCATTGATTTTCTATCAATAAGTACAGGTACATAGTCTGTTGTAACATAGATACATAGATACATAGACAGTGTCGGCAGATAAGGGCCTATGGCCCACCCAGTCTGCCCATTTGAGCTTGTAAATTCAGTTTGTTTTCCTAGAAGTCTGTTGCCCTTTGCCCCTGACCTCCAGAATTCATTTATGTCTATCCCATGCATTCTTAAATCCCGTGATTGTTTCAGCCCCCACCACTTCCTCTGGCAGGGTGTTCCACTTGTCCACCACCCGTTCTGTGAAGAAATTCTTTCTCATGTTTCCTCTGAATCATCCTCCCTCCAACTTCATCCCATGCCCTCTAGTCCTGGAACAACTTTTTCGCTTAAAAATAGTGTTTTCCTGCACCCTGTTCCTCCCTGTAAGATACTTGTATGTCTCTATCATATCCCCTCTCTCCTCCTCTCCTCCAGGGAGTACATGTTCAGTTTCTTCAACCTGTCTTCATAGGACTTGTGATGCAATCCATGCACCATCTTTGTTGCCCTCCTCTGAACCTTCTCTACCCTGTCTATGTCCTTATGTAGGTATGGTCTCCAGAACTGTACACTGTACTCCAGGTGGGGCCTCACTAGTGTCTTGTATAGCGGAATTATGACCTCCCTTTTCCTGCTGGTGATGCCCCTGCCTATACATCCCAGCATCCTATTTGCTTTACCTGCTGCCTTGTCACACTGTTTCCCTACCTTGAGGTCATCAGAGATGACAACCCCAAGATCCCTTTCCTGCTTGGTGCATGCTATATCCTCACCCCCCAACTGATATATTGTGCCAGGGTTTTTGTGCCCCATATGCATTATCTTGCACTTCTTGGCATTGAATTTCAACTGCCAAACCCCTGACCATTCTTCAAGTTTCTGCAGATCCCTTCTCATTCTGTCTACACCCTCTGGTGTGTCTACTCTGTTACAGAGCTTTGTGTACATCAGCTAACAGTGAAATTCTGCCTTCTAGGTCCTGTAATGTCACTGATGAAGATGGTTGAATAGGGATCGGTCCCAGCACTGATCCCTGTGGTACCCCACTGGTCACTCTTCCTCTGTGGAGTGACAGCCATTTACCACCGCCCTCTGTGTCCTGCCACCCAGCCAGTTACCTACCCACCACTCACTGTCCTGCCCACACCCATATTCCTCAGTTTGTGTAATGGTCTTCTATGTGGCACAGTGTCAAAGGCCTTGCTGAAGTCCAGATAGGCCATGTCCACTGCCCTCCCCGATCCACCTCCCTAGTCACCCAGTCAAAAGATTCAACAAGTTGGTCTGATAGCGACCTCTGGTGAAACCATGCTACCTTGGGTCCGTAGTCCATTGACAACCAGATGTTCCACCAATCTCTCCTTCAGTAGTGCTTCCATGATCTTCCCCACTACCGGTGGGGCTGACTGGTCTGTAGTTCCCCTGCTTTCCTCTTTGTTCCCACTTTTCTATAAGGGACTACATCTGCTGTCCTCCAGTCTTTAGGTACCTCCCCTGTTTCCAGTGATCATTTAAACACCTCTCTTAGTTCTTTAAGGACCCTGGGTTGCACCCATCTGGCCCCATTGCTTTATCAACTCTTATTACTTCCAGTTCCTTCAGGACCCTTTCTCGTGTAAAGGACTTTGTGTCCATTCTGCACCATTCTCACCCTTGTACTCCCTTCAGACCCATTACCCTCCTCTTCCTCAGTAAAGACTGAGCAGAAATACCTGTTCAATATGTCAGCTTTACTGTTGTCATCCTCCACGTGGCTCCATCCTCCCCTTCAGTCTCACTATCCCTCCCTTTGTCTTTCTTTTTCACTTATGTACCTGTAAAGGTTTTGTCCCTCTACACACTGATTTTGCAATGTGTTCTTCTGTCTGAGCTTTGGCTTCCTTACTGACCTCCTGCCTCCTTTTGCTTCTCCTGGTACTTCTCCTATCCCTCTCTGCTGTGTCTTTTTGTATTGCCTGAATGCAATCTTTTGGCTTTCACTTTCTTTTATCCTTTGGAAAACCATAATGGTCTCTTCCTTTCCTCTTGCTAACCTGCTTAATGCATAATTCTGTTGTTCTTGTAATCCCATTTTAATACTGCCCACTGTTCTCAGCCCTGATTCCTGTCCCATTCCCTTAATGCCTCTTTCAAGTATCTCCCATTTTCCCAAAGTCTGCCCCCTAAAATCCAGGATATGTGTTTTTGTGTGGTTTGGTTCTGCTCCTTCTGTGATTTCAAACCACAATGACTGGTGGTCACTGCTTCCAGGTGCTCCCCACTGTTACCCCCATCACACTGTCCCTGTTTGTGAGCACAAGGTCCAGTATTGCCTTCTGCCGAGTTGGTTCCATGACCAGTTGCTTGAGGAAGGCACCCTGAAGGGAGTCCAGGATAAATCTGTCTCTAGTTGATGCTGCTGCTGGGATGCTCCAGTCCACGTCGGGAATATTGAAGTCTCCAACCAGTACTACCTCACCCTTGTCTGCCATCCTTTGGATGGCTAGCATCAGCTCCCTATCTGTTTCTTCGTCCTGGGCTGGTGGTCTATAGACCACACCTGTAGCGGATGGCTGTCCCATTTTCCCTTTCCAGCACAAACCACAATATCTCCACCATTTTGTTCCTCCTGGATCTCTGTGGCCCTTATGTCATTTTTCACATACAGTGCACCTCCTCCTTCCTGCCTGCTCCGTCTCTTCTGAATATGTTGTAGCCAGGTATGGTCATCTCCAGTTCGTGGTTATCATTACACCAGATTTCAGTGATGGCCACAATGTCCAGGTCTGACTGTACCATGACAGCCTCCAGATCTTCCATCTTGTTGCTAAGGCTCCTGGCATTTGCACATGGCTTTCCATGATTTGACTCTCTAGACTGTATCACTGTTCTACCCAGCCCTTCCTTGGTTGTCATTTATCCCTGGTTCTCCTTGCTGTCTGCCCTTCTGCTGAATTTTGCCCTTTTCTGCTTATCCACCTCTTGGGCACTAATCTTCATCTTTTGCACACTGCTTTGCAGAGATAGCCCTCCTCTGGTTCACTGGTTCCACTGCTAGCTGTGGGGGTGAGCAAGTAGGTACCCTCCTTGCTGGCCTGTCACCCCCTTTTGCTAGTTTAAATGCTTGTCAATGTAGCATTTAAACTTATCATTGAGTGCTTGGATTCCCCTCCAGGATGGATACAGGCCATCAGGCTTGAACAAACCTCCAACCCTCCAGGTGGGTCCCCAGTCACCAATGAATCCAAACCCTTCCTCACCGCACCAGTTCCTCAACCATGAGTTAAAGTTCCTGGTGCATGCACTCCTATGCTCTCCCTTGCCTCTCACGGGTAGTACTTCTGAGAAAGTGACAGAAGTAGCTACTTGCTTGAGACCCTCCCAGTTTCCTAAACTCTTCCTGGAACTCCTTTGGTCCCCATTTGCCAGATCATTAGTACCTAGGTGGATAATGACATCCAGCTCACCCTCCTGTCTTGCCTTCCCAGTGATCCCCAGGATCTTCCTTCCATCCCTCCATGCCGTGGCACCTGGTAGGCACCTCACCCCTGTCCTCCCTCCTGTGTTCCTAGCTGGATCCCTCTTATGATGGAGTCCCCACCAGGATTCACTTCCTCCTCCTCTGGGGTCCACTGCTTTCCCAGCTGAGGTCACCTCCTTGGCTAACCTCCACATCCTTTCCTTCCACTTCTCTGGGTACCTCTATTTGGTTGTCCTCATTTGCCAGTGTGCATATGAGTTCTTGAGTGGAATAGGATCTGGGATGTGCCTCTGCCTCTTGCTCTAACCCTCCCTGAGCCCACTGTCATCCAAGTGCTCCTGGATTCCGGCATCCTTTGAGGCAGTGGCATTGGACCTGGGTGGTCCCTGGATGGGGTGATGGTACTCCTGACCCAGTTTACTTCTGCTCTGAGTCTGGCTACCTCATCCCGCGGTCCAGAGATGCATGCAGATAGGGCAGCACCTCAGTGTCCAGAAGGTCTTCCTGAATATGGCTGCTCCACAGCCACTGCATTGCACCACTCCCCACATTATACTGCAATTCCACTACTTGTCTGCTACTGAAGCTCTCCTAGTTCCCTTTTTATTAATTTACTGTACTAAAAATCCTGCCACTGATCCTCAGATAATTTTATTTTTTTTTAAAGAAAAAGAAACCAATAAATAAACAAATGAGTCAAAACACTTGTCGTGCTGAGGGTGGGCTACTTCCCCCTTATGCCCCATCTACTTCACACCCTTACTATACCCTGTGTAGCTCCTGTCAATCAGATTTAACAGGGCATATAATTAAGAGTTGGGGAAGGAGGTGAAAATTTGCAGCAATTAAAGACAGAACAGAATTACACCACCACTATGTTTTAAATTTTCAACAGCCCAAAAACAATTATAAGTAAAGACAACAAAGAAAGTATAGTGTCACTAAAAGCCTACAATCTAAGTTTAAAAGAAAAATAGCAATTACCAGTTACTCTAAAGCACTGAATTGAATATGTTTCCTTCCTTCCCCTTCTGGCTTCTTCTGAGAAATTAAAACTCTGCTTGCTACTTTAACTCTGACTAAGCCCCACCTCCAGTTATCACGTAGCTGAGGTCAGAGGCCAGACAATTAATACCCTTCACCCAACTACAGGGCAGTCAGACAAGCCAAGATAAAATTTGCAGCAATTAAAGACAGCACAGAATTACACCACCACTATGTTTTAAATTTTCAACAGCCCAAAGACAATTATAAGTAAAGACAACAAAGAAAGTATAGTGTCACTAAAAGCCCACAATCTAAGTTTAAAAGAAAAATAGCAATTACCAGTTACTCTAAAGCACTGAATTGAATAAGTTTCCTTCCTTCCCTTCTGGCTTCTTCTGAAAATTAAAACTCTGCTTGCTACTTTAACTCTGACTAAGCCCCACCTCCAGTTATCACGTAGCTGAGGTCAGAGGCCAGACAATTAACACCCTTCACCCAACTATAGGGCAGTCAGACAAGCCAAGATAAAATTTGCAGCAATTAAAGGCAGCACAGAATTACACCACCACTATGTTTTAAATTTTCAACAGCCCAAAAACAATTATAAGTAAAGACAACAAAGAAAGTATAGTGTCACTAAAAGCCTACAATCTAAGTTTAAAAGAAAAATAGCAATTACCAGTTACTCTAAAGCACTGAATTGAATATGTTTCCTTCCTTCCCCTTCTGGCACACTCTGCTTACATCTGTTGACATGGTTTTCTGTAACCCCAATCCTGCACTGAAATCACCTAAAATAATGTAATTATTCAATGGGTTATTTACAATATCTTCATCAATGAGTTTGCTAAATTTTAATATCTGCCCTTTTCTTTGGTCTTATTAAAGTGTGAGATGTATACATTTATTAAAATAAGTGTTTCTCTTTGGCACTCATTTTAATCCTCAGCATATTATTATTCTATAAATCTATTCCTTCTGTTATATATGACTTGTTCTATTTACATGTTATCAATCCCCCTGAACATCTCCCAAATGTTCTACTTTGTATAGCTGGTTTATGATAGCTCTTATATCCATCCACATTAACTCCACCCTTCATCCAGGTCTCTTGGAGGTCAATAAAGTCAAATTTATTAATATACTTAATAAATTCCTCATTACCCAATTTATTTTTCAATTCCAAAACATTCCAAGTTAAAATTCTCGGTCTATTCTCAATGCCAATTTCTGGTGTTCTTTTGCTTGTGTGATGTCAATTTATATCATCTGTTCTAGATTGTCTGTGCTTTTCTGCAGTTTCAACTAAATACCCCCATCCTTTACAGTTGTTCATGTTTATGTGATCCATTTCTTTATTAGCTTCCTCATGAAGATGGATGCCTAGAAGGTCCAGTTCATTTCCTTTTCTAATTATTTGGTGGTAGGTTTCCACCCCTTCCATCCATGCCATTATTTGACTCCCAGCTTCCCATCATATTACTTTTTTAAAAAGTTAACCACCCCTTTTATTTTTAGGGTTGTTTCCAAAAATTCTCCCAACTTCCATTTCAAATTATATTTAGTTTCATTATGAAATTGGTCTGTATGAAAATGATTCAATATTATATTCTGTTGTTGATTTTAATCCACTATAATATTCAGGAAATAATGTACCTAATGTTGTTGTTTCTCCACACACTATTCCAAGCTGTAAAAGCTTTCCTTTGTTGTTTTCCACAGCTTTTAAAATAAAAAATTGATTGGACACCACCAAGACCCATTCTTCATTTGGTAAGGGTCTTATTGTACCAAGACAGAAAGTGTGTTTTGAATCCCCTCCTGTTACTGTAGTCAAGAGGGACTTTAAATTGTGTGCTCTTAGTCTTTTTCAGGAATATGCCAATACCTTCTTGTCCTCGTGGGACCTTGCTATCACCTATATTTTTCCACCGTGGTCTTATTTGCTCCTTTGCAACTCCTTCCACTAGTTCCATGAAGAGAACTGGAACAGAATGCTGCCAATGAAAACAAAACAATGCAAAATACAGTTTTTCACATTGCTTATTATTCAGGTAGAATTACATATGGATCATTTAGGGGTATAAATATTGTTTCTGAAAATAGGAGCATTATAAACAGCTGCTAATTAGAAATAATTTTCTGTCCTCTTTAAGCAGTTATAAAATAGAAACTAAATGTGTAGAATAAAAGATTTAAATAAATATGAAGTTTGTTTCATAATGAAATATTTCCAGCATCAATCATCTCCAGGAGGCAACGCTTTTGTGCCCTTACAAAGGGAAGGTGAAGCAAAGCCTTGTTATTAGCTGAAATGCAGATCAGTTCACTTCCAGGCTTACTGAATCAAAGAAAGCATGTCATATAGGGTCAAAGAGGGCAAATTCTGTTACCAACTGACAGACAATTAAGCACATTTTAGAGAATGTTATTTTGTTAAATGACACTACAGTACCTCATAGGCTATATCTTATGTTAGCAAATACTTTCTTTTTATCCCTTATAATTAAAGCTTGTAACTATTGTTAAATACCATTTATGAACAGAAAAGCCAAATCAAAGCAGAAGCCAAAAGGGCTAGCTCTTAAAAGCTTTAGCAAGGGATATATTTCTATACTAACTGCATGTCAGTGCTGGTATTTTGTTTTATATGTTTTACATTTTTTATGCAGGTCAAAAACCTATTTTGTTGACCAGCTTTGGATTTTGCTACTTAAAAAGTTAAATCAGGTAGAACCAGTAGAATCTGGTTATACAGTTCATAACAGAAACTGTTATTCTTGATAGAACCTGGTTATATCCAGTAGAACCTGATAAAACCTGAGTCTGCCTAGTTGAACCAGGTGGAACCTGGTAGAACCGTTTTGGGTTCTACTCAAAAGGTTTGCAAGGCACAACCTTTATGATTTACACAGCTCTAGTTTACAAAACATGCAAATGGTGGTTGTGGGATTCAAATCCTGGTTTGCTAGGTCACCAGGCTCACTGCTTGGTGCTCTAACTACTAAGCGATACTGCTTCCCTTGTAAGTCATAAAATTCCTCTTTTCCCCAGTTTATGTAATCCAGAGGTCTCTTTTCCACCAGACTGCCCCTTACATGTTTGTAACTCCTCCTCAGCATGTGGGTCTCACCTTCTGGCTCCATGGAACTATCACTCTGCCACTGCCACCTGCATTGCTCCCTTTGGCCCCTGAGGACAATAACAGACAGGGGAAGTGGGAGTGGAGTGAAGAAGAGTGCCTGTTGTCAGCCCTGATCATGTCATGGATAACAGTGGCTCCTGACACTGATGGAGAGCAGGACTGCATGCTTGCAATAAGTGAGGGATTCCCCTGACAGCTGTTAGAGCTAACTAAACACTAGTGCAAACCTGTACAAATGTCCCCAGTGGCACATGAATATTAAAAAGGGCCTGGGACCCTTTGAAATAAAACCTTTAGGGCCAGTGCCCATGTAGACTGATGGTATCAGCTATCTTGTGAGCTTCTGACCCCTCCCAGCATAGTAACTAGGTTAGAGTTCAGCCAGCCACAAAGGACTCCTGGGATGCAGGAGACTTCATTATTGGCTTAGACTCAGATGAGCAGTCTGCTAGAGAATCAGACAGACTCACCCAAGTGACTGACAAGAAGATTAAATCAAAATCAAAGCAAAAGAAAGTCTATGCTTTTCTGCAATAAATGAAGATCTGCTGTACTTCATTAGTTGAATATTGTTAATAAAAATGATGGATTTATAGAGCATATGCCATTATTTGAGTATTTGGTAATTATCCTGGACTCTGTATTGTTGTTTGCCACTATACAGATTTTTTAATCACAAGGGCAATGTAATCAGCCTCCCTCTTTTCCAAGCTTGAGGCTGGTTACTAATCAGCAGTTGAGGGATTAAAGCCTGACCCTTAGAATTGCTCTCTACTGTGCCTCAGCTAGGAGACAGGGTACTCAGTCAGCCAGGAGTCCAGGCATGAATATTCATGGTGGGTGAAGCACATAAGAAAAGCACATTAAAGCAAAAACAAATTGATCTAGAAGTGTGGATAAATTCCACTTTTATTCACAAATGCCTGAAAGTGCAGCTACCACATTGCCCCAGTGCTTCATCTCTAAAGACTGAGGCTTCATCAGGGGTGGAGACTGCTTTGTTAGATAGCTTTTTTTATGATGTTATGCTCCTGTGCCATGTTCCTACCTCAGGAGGGAGCCCCCAGTGCTGTCCCCTGGCATCTACCATCCAGCGCTGACCCATACCCTCAGGGCTTACCCTCCCTTGGTGGGGCCGGTGGGGTTTCCCAACCCCCACCGGAGACAGGATCCAGCATGACCAGCACCACGGCTAGCCAGGATAGGACCCTGTGAGGCACCCTCCATCATTCACCATGGCATCCATTTTTCCTCCTTTTCTCCCTTACGGAGGTGAGGCATGCAATGACACCAGCGGAAAGAGTGCACATGCATCTGCATGTGCTCCTCAAATGTCTGCCCATTTCCTCCTCTTTTCTGCAGTATCGGTGCACTGTCCCTAGCCTCCACTAGGGGCCAGTCAGACACCAACCACTGGCTACCCCTTCTCAGAGAAGGAGAGCAGTCCATCGACATTCAATCCTTCTCCTCCCCGCCAACCCCCAGTGGCCTGTACTGCTTCCAAACACGGTCACCGGCATGGCATGAAGTAAGGCATCCAATGCCTCAGCCATCAGCACCAGAGGGCTGGTCAAGATAGCTTTTCATACAGTTCTCAAGGTACACAATTTGTATTGCTGCCAATCACCAATCTCAAGGGCTCATTGTAGTTAAAGGAAATGTCCCAGTAACAGAGATTTTTGTAGTCAGATAATGTGCTATATCAGTGAGACATAGACAAAATGTGTTATTAACTCCTATCAATAACTGAGCATCACTCACCCTACTGGCCATTGAAAGGATTCAGCCTGGACAAAAGAGGGCGTTATCAGCACTTCTGGATCAATTTGTTTGTCCTTTGTACACCGTCTTATCTGTTTCACCTGAGCTGATTTTCTGTCACTGCACAGATCATTCATAAGTGAGTGCCTGAGCCCCTGTGGTATGAATATTCATGGCCCTGCCCTCTCCCTTAATGTACAATATAAAGAGGGGAGGCTAGCTGAGAGCTCAGGAGGAAGGGGCTTTGTTTGTCATTAATTTCTAGGATGGAAAAGGACAAATACCAGTGAGAGAGATTTAGTTGGAACCCTGTCTCTCCTCATCACCTCATGGGGTGGAGAGGGGTCCTCCAGAGTCCAGCAGAGAAGGGAGAACCTATGTACTGTAGATTGCCACACTAGGAAGAATGACCATTTGACCAAATAGGCAGCAGGGAACAGTGGTGGATCTTCTGTCATAGGAAGTCACTGGGTCCTTGCAGACCCACTCCCACAATGTGCAAATTAACCTTCATGAAATGCTCCAATGGAGAAAAGGTAACTTAAAGTGTAACAAGTACCCCTTAGGTAAAATGTGTTGTAATGTAATTAGCATTGTTTCATCAGGATTAGGGGTCTAGCAAAAGTTGAGATCAGTTAAGTCACACAGTGATTGGGCCAGACAAAGGAGTTTTAATTATTATTTATTTAAAAGTTTAATAACCAGGAAAGGCACACTGAGCTGAGGCTCATTTCTAGGTATGACCTGGGGGAAGAGGAGAGGGATTAGCATACAGGCAGATCCAAACATCAGAAGTGCATTAATGGCAAAAAACAAGTGCAGAATACATTTAGGAAATGAAAAGAGGGTAGGGTTGCAGGTTCCACAGGAAGGGGAACCAGTGAGAGAAGGCAGCTTGGCTGGAACATGAGCAGGGATGAGGTAAGGAGAAGGTGGGAGTCCCTAGAACATAAGCAATAGGGCAGGGAGAGGAGGAAGAGAGTCAAACCAATATTTAGCAATAAAAGAGATGCAGTGGTATTAGATGATAGATAAAAGTTTTATTTTTGACAGGAAAATAACTTTTAGGACCAAAATAGGCCCTGTTTAATAAAGTTGTCCTGTTTAAGTTTACAGTTTCACAATACAGTGAGCCAGCATGTAATACAATATTACAGGAACAAACTTAAGTACAACACAATTCCAAAATTCATATGAAACATACAAGTACAAAACACAAGATATACCAGAAAATTATGTTATAAAACCTTATTTTAAAAGGGTATAATCCATTTAAAGATCAAATGTATTTTATTTAAGCCTTGATAAAAGGCACAGGTTTATGGAAACCTTATCAAGGAGGGGAGAAACTTCCATAAAAGGGAGACATCAATGCTACAATGTCTAAACTATAACAATTCATCCACCTACTTCAGCCAATAAACCCCAACCCAAGAATGAAGACAGGAGAGTTTAAACATACAATCGAGAAAAAAAATAAAAACAATGAGTACAGAAGTCACTCAATAGCACCATAGCAAATACATTTGTTTTTCCAGACTAGATCTAAGGAAATCTTAAATTGACCCACATTTTTAGTAAACTTAATTTCTGGATCTATTTCATTCCATATTTTTGGTAAACAGAAATGTCTGTGCTCTACTATAGATATTTACTTCCATTAGAATTTTTTAACATCTATGTTTCAAATCTCTCAGATTATACTTATGGGGAGTAAAACATCAGGGCATTTTTCCTTGCCTATTTTCACCTCCATATTCCACATAGGCATTATTATTATAATTTTTTCCTACATAATGCAAGAAAGTCCCAATCTAAACTTTGGAGCAAGATACAGTGGTGAGTAAGGAAAGGACACTTCATCACATATCTTGCCATTCTATAATTTGTTTTATCAGGCTGTTCAGAAGTGTTTTTGAGGCAAACTGATATATTACACGTCGTATTCTAGTGTTGGTAAAAGTAGCAGAACAGGCACTCTATTTCTAGATTCTCTAGAGAGAATTGAGGTTTTCTCCTAAGCACCCAATCTGGAGTTAACCTTTTGACTACATTTGTTATATGTTCAGAGAAAGTAAGAGCACTATCTATATAAACCCCTAAATACTTGTAAACCAGAATATGCTCTAACATTTGTCCACTTACTGTGTATATGTAATGTCTGATTATGTGATAATTTACTTTGATTAAAACAACATTACCTGGGGTTTTCTTTCTACTAAGAACCATATTTGATTGTAGTAGCCAATATTGTAAGATATTAAAATCTGATTGGAGAGTTTTTGTAAACTATCTATATTTGAACCTTTTCTTATTAAAGCCATATCATCAGCATATAAATAAATCTTACTATTTTAATGTATGATAGAAGGGGGTTTATGTATATCAGAAACAACAGGGGCCCAAAATAGAGCCTTGTGGGACACCCCTGAAAATAACTTTACCTTTCTGAAAGTGTTCCATTTATACAAAACCTGTTGTGACATTCAGTCAGGTAGGATAATATCCAAGTTTGAACAAGTTCGGACATACCTATTTGAGCCAGTCTCACTAGCAATATATTGAGTTCCACTCAAATCAAAGGCCTTGAGAGGTCGGACTAACACCGCACTAACAGACTCCCGTGACTCAATCCCACTTGCCACTATATCAATGAAGTCTGTCAGGGCAGTGTCCGTCGACCTCCCAGGCCTAAAACCTGCCTGGCACTCCATCAGTAATTTGTACTTCTCCAGGTATTCATACAACTGGACACAGACCAGACATTCAAAGACCTTTGATATGATTGACAGCAATGCTATCGGGCAATAATTTGATTTATTATCTTTTTCCCCCTCCTTTGAATACTGGGATGACCTTTGCATTTTTCCAAAACTCTGGGAAAGTTCTCTGCTGTAAACTAAAATTAAAACATTTAGACAGAATTGGGCTTATTTGCTCTACTGAAGCTTTTATTGGTGATGAAGGGGCAGAGGGGGGACAGAAACAGAGCTGTGGTGGGTGCAGGGAGGAGAGTTCGAGGCAAAACAACAGAAGGAATTGCATAGGGTATCCAGCCTGGCAAGAGAGGATGAAGGGGCAGAGCTACATACCACTTCAGCATAATCAGATATTGGAAGGATTTTTTTAGTTAACAGGCAGATGTGGGTGGGAAGGCAGTCCTTGTTATGGTAAAGGATACTGAACTGGGGCAGAGTTTGGCATGAATGGCATCATTGTGGATAGAGAAATCTAGTTTGCTATCCAGCTAGATACCAAGGTATTTGAAGGTGGGGATGGACTCCAGGAGGGTGCCATCCAGGGTGGAGAAGGTTGAGGGAGGCAATAGCCTTGCTGTCTCTGGGAAGTACCAAAGGCTATGGACATGGTCTTTTTGGTGTTGACCTTGAGCTGGTTTCCTTGAAACCAGCATAGCACATTGAAAGAATCACTTTGGGGTGAGGCTTCAACTGCAGATGAAGAGGGACCTGATAAGTAAATTATCATGTCGTCACCGTACATGTGTATATGCAATGAGACACAGGCGGTAGAGAGATCATTGAGAAATATGGAAAACAGTATGGGGCCCCAGGATGGAGCCCTGAGTGATGCCCGCTAAGATAGGGAGGGGGACAACAATTCACCACCCACCTGGATAGACTGTTGTCAGGCTGTGAGGTAGGAGTGGAACCTTGCAACTGCTGGGGCTGAGAGGCCAGCAGAGGATAATTTATTCAGAAGGAGGGGGTGGGAAACTGAGTCCAATGCTTTTGCAAGGTCAATGAATATGGCAGCAGTGGTGTGTCCCGATCCATTCCAGTGAGAATAGATTCAGTGACATGCAATAGGAAGGAGATGGTGGAATGGTTGTTTCTAACACCTGACTGGAAAAGCGAGAGGAAGAACAAGCAGTCTAGAAAGTTTGTGAGTTTGGAGTACACTAGGGACTCTTGAAGTTTAGAAAAGGAGGGAAGGAGTGAAATTGGCCTGTAGTTACTCGGGAAGAAGGAATCACCCCCTTTGTGTAAAGGTAGTACTTTGGCAACTTTCTAGGCACAAGGGATGGTACAGAGGGAGAATGATAGGTTGAGGAGGTGAGTAAGAGGATAGATGATGGCAGGAGCAGATATATAACAAGTTCAGGGTCCAAACTGCTAGGGCTGTGTTTGGAGGGGTTAAGGAGCAGGAGGGCATGGAAAACTTCCTGGGAGCAGACAGAAGGAAGCTAATACCATCAGCTGTGTTGGTTGTGTGAAAGTGGAGGGGAGCTGAGGTGGTCAGGCAGGGTACAGCACAGGTGGTGAAGAAGTTGTTAAAAAGGGCAGTGACAGCAAGGTGGTCACAGACCAGTGAGCCATCGACTGGGGGTGCAAATTGGGCTGGTTAGCTGAACAAGGAGTGGATAATGCTACAGAATCTGGATGGGGAATTTAGGTTGCACTGAAGGTTGGACTTGAAATGGTGGGCCTTGGCAGTACTAATTGCCTTAGTACAGGCATTCCATAGGGACCTATAAAGTTAGTAGTCAGATGTGGAATGAGAGGCCTTGAAATGGATTAAAGCAAGCTCCCAAGACTTGCACATGTCTGTTAGTGTCAGGCATAATCCATGGGTGGTGGGTATTTTACACCAGTCTCTATGGCAGGTAGGCATGAGTGCTCCAGGCGTTGGATAAGATGGTGGTAAAGATGACAGGGCTGAGTTGATGTCATGTGCAGAGTAAACAGGGGGCAATCTGAGGAAGGCAGGTCAAGAATGAGGGCATCAATGTCAAGTGAACCAGAGATCTGTGCCAGATGTACTTGGGGTGGATTGGGGATCGACTTTCCTAATGTAATAGGTAAAGCAGTGGTCACTGTGAGCATCTGAAAGAATGCCTACAGCCAAGATGCGATGGGGCGGGAGGATAACACCCAGTCCAGAAAGGAGTGGTTGGATGAGTGAGGATTGAATCTGGTGGGTTCAGTGTTTAGCTGTGTAAGATTCAGTGGCTTGATGGAGTGGAGGAGAGGTTTAGTGGTGGGGGAAAGCCAGTTGCTCGAAGTCGCTATGGAGAATGAGCTCACTAGAGAAGGAGAGGGAGACGAGAGGGGAGAGAGAGTTGAGGATGGATGAGTGAGAGACCTTTGGGAGGCATAAAGGGCACCACCTACAAAATGGGAAGGGTTTAAAGGGAGGGATAGTTTTACTAACAGGAGTTCATGAAAATGAGGGAGGACTTCTGAAGGAGATAGAGCAGGAGAGGGTTTGGTGGACGATAAAGTAATGCCACCACCAGGTCTGCTTCTGTCTTGGCGAAAGAGATGAAAGTCTGGGAGGGCTAGTGAGAGTCAGTGATTGTAAAAGAAAGCCAAGATCTGAAACGACAGGATGTTGGGAAAATGCAGGGAGATCTCAGACTTTGAGTGATTCAAGCTTAGGGAGGAGGCTTCTAATATTGTGGTGGTAGCTACTGAGGTCTTTGGGTACAGATGGGAGACGGGGCCAGGGTTTGGTTCAATGTCACCGGCCAGAAGGAGGAGGATGAGTAAGAAAAGGATTTTCCACTTCCTGAAGGGTGGGGGAGGGAGAGTGAAGGGGTGAGGAGGTAGGAGGAGAAGGGATCAGTGGAGAAATTCAAGGTTTAAAGAGGGAGAATGCAGGAGACCAGGGTGGCCATAGAGGTAGACAGGAGAGGATGTTAGGAGGGGAGGAAGAGGGTGGATAGAAGGGAGGTGGGAGATGAGATGGGGGATAGGTAAGAGGAGAAAGGGAGGGGTGGTGGGGAAGAGGGCAGGGGGATTGAGTGAGAGAGACTAGGAGAGGGAAGGGGCAAGAGAAGGGGAGGAAGATAAGATAGATAGGTAGTAAGAGGGGTATGGTGCAGGTGTATCGATAGACAGAATGGGGTAAGGGTAGTTCAGGGCCAGTAGCCCACTGCACGGTGACACCACAACAGCAAAACCTGAAAAAAGACCTTTACAGTGAAAGTCACTGTCATGGTCTGGGTTTCACTGATTCGACATCTCCTGGTGTTCTGCTCTTCCCGAAAAACAACTCTGACCTGGTGTTGCTAATATATAATTATGGGGGGGTGTTGGGGATCTTTCTGGATAGCAACAGTTCCGCGTGGCGGCATTGTGCCATCACTGTAGGGGATGTTGGGAGAGTTGCTGTCAACGAAAAGTGGTGCTTCTGTTTGGGGCTCAGGGGGCGTTGACCCAGAATAAGCATGTAATAGGTAGGGGTATACATGAGTGAAGGGAGACACAGGATACAGGGGGCCAGGTAGAGGCAAGCACAATATAAACTGCAGTCAGGAGTGAGCAACTGTGGAAAAGAAAGTAGGCAATAAACAAATTGACCTAGCTATTGTACAGTTAGGGGCATGTAAAATTCCTACAACAACCTTATATTAGGGTGAAAAGCAACCCAGGGCTAGGGAGCTAGCTGCCTAAAGCAAGCAGAAGGCAAAGGCATACCTGCAAGTTGAAACACATTAAAACAGCAGGTGTGCAGATAGGAACTGTAACTGATTACTGAACATGTTAAACTGGTGCAGCAGCAGTGGTAGGTAAGGCAACTAGGTAGACACACAATACATTAAGTACTCAAGGTGGAAGTGTGGTGGTCGAGAGAACTATCATAGAAATACAAAGACAGCAGCGTGCACACACTAAAGTTACCAGAGACTGAAATACAGGTATAGCTACAGCACCAGGAACTTATAATGGGAGAAGTTCGGTAGAGGTGTGTGTAGGTCTGGGGAGCAGTGTGGCCAGCCGAATGACTCATGACTGACTCCAGGCAGACTCCTCAATGTCCTAAGCACACGGTCCTATGCACAAATAAGTCACTAGGACCATCACTGTAATATCAGAAGGGAGACACCCATGGCTGGACTGACTACATTCAAAATCTAGGAGTAAACCATAGGGCATTAAGGGAAGTGTCTACTGTATCTCCTTGCAGATGACACAAAGATCTGCACATGAGTTGACACACAAGAAGGGATAAGAGAACTCAGGGAGGATCAGGGCAGGTTGGAGAGCTGGTTAAAGATCTGGTAGCTTTCCTTCAATGCAAATAAATGTAAGTGATGCACATTAGAAATAAGAAACCCCGAGAGCAGTACAAAATGGTGATGGTGGTGCTTGAAAGCAGCATTGAGGAAAAGGACCTAGGAGTCATGACACAGAGACCCTTAAATCAAAAGCACACTGTAACAAAGCTGTGGGGAAGGCAAACAGTGTGGCTGCTGTTCTGACAGAGATGCCGCTGGCTGGTGCAATTCTATGTATGGGCATCATTGCTCCCAGGATAGTGTATCTGCCTTCCTGGGGAGGGTGCCAGTATGTGACAGTCCTCTGGGTAGTAGCACCGATGGGATCCCATATGGGAGATAGGATTCAAGGTAACATATCTATTGGCAGTGCCAAGGTCTAAGTGGAAGGCAAAAGTTATTTTTATTTATTGATTTGTTGACCGAATAAGAGCACTGGACCAAGGGTCCTTCTTCAGGCTTGACCTGGAATTCAGTACATAAAAAACATGACATACAAATACAGTAATTATAACATCAGTATCTGTACTGAATTACATCTATAAATACCATTCTTAAGCAAAATAGTTTAAAATTCTTTTGAATATTGGAGAAAAGAACAAGAATGTGCAAGGATTCAGGCAAAATATTCCAGTAGCATGAAACTACTGCTGAGAAGGCACTAGAACCAACCATGGATTTATTTAATATAGGTTTGCAATAACAACCCTTTAGCTAATCTCAAATTAGACAGGACTGCCCTAACTGATACTAAGTTGGATAAAGGAGAAGGTAGACAAAAAACGCTTTAAAATTTGACAGGCAAAAAATTTTCACTCCTAGCAAAAGGAGATAGCCCAGCTGAGAATACAAAATGTAGTGTTGGGTGACAGTAGGAGCAAACAAAAACAAAATGACAGATGTTACAGGAAGCAAAAAGAATATTATGCTCCTTAATCTCCAATAACAAAAGACAAGAAGCATAATCAAAATGTGATAAAAGCAACCCAACAGCTGTAGTTTTGTGTCTCAAAAGAAAATTATTTGTAAAGAACTTCCAACCTTTGATCAATGGTGTGACGGACCAATTTTACTTGGGAAGAGAATGTTATCCTGGGATCTAAAACAACGCCTAATTACAAGGCTATGCCTGTAGTTCAATGGGGGGAGCAATAAACCACTCCCCCATCAGGCCTTAAAAGGCTGCTCCTACTGGCTAGTCCAGGATCATTTCTTTCATTGCGGACAAAAGCACTGCTCTTCCTCACTCCCAGCTTCTCATCCCTCTGCCCATGTTTTTGCAGTCACCTCCAGCCACCAGCTCGCTCTCCTGTCTGGGTTGCCTCCCCGGCTCTCGCTCATTTTGCAGCATTTCTCCCGCTTGTCCCTCAGCTCAGCCCCTGTGTTCCCTGTGCTGTTCTGTCCACTGCTGATGCAGTAGTTCCCATTCGCCGCCTGCTTGCTTTTCTACCCCCCTTGTGCATTCTTTCCTGCCTCCAGCTGCCGTTCCGTTTTCACTGCCAGCACTCTGGGTGTGACATCACCCGCCTTGCTCAGCTCCGCCAACTGATCTTGTTCTCCTTCTGGTTCTCCTCATTCCCCCTCCTTTCTCTGCTCACTTCATGGCACCTCTCCTGGCTGATTACTGTGCCAGGTTCCTGATCTATTCCGCATTACCTGTGGGCTGGACACAGCTGGCTCTGGCGCTCCTCTCTCTGTTCGGACCTTTTCTGCTGCCTTTGTGCCCCCTCCTCAGTGCCTGGTGCACCTTCATGCCCCCCAGCTGTGTGTTCCCTGCCTGCCGTGTTTTCTCTTGGCTGGGGTCTTTGACCAGCTTGCCATCCTTTCTGTCTTTTTTTTTTTTTCCTGCTCTACAAATTACCTACTTCTAATTGCATAATCTTTACTACTACATTCACAGCCCTCAACTTGTGTTTTCTTCACTCCAATGTCAGTCAGTTACAGCTACCAGCATTACCTCACTTTACATCACAATTTTATTTTGCTTCTTGATGTCCCGGTGCCTAGTTACGTGGCTCTCTGTTGCTAGCCTGCTTGTAGAGCAGAAAGCAGCTAACTAAAAGAAGCTACATTTTCTTAATTTAAAACTTGTATTTCAGCAAGAGTCAGTGTCTGCTGAGATTAAGTAGACAGATACTTTATTAGAAGTAGAAGGGGTCTTATTTAGGGTTAAAAAAAGGAAAAAAAAAGAAAGAAAGTCAGTGTGTGTTCTGTGCTGGGAAGGGTATTGTATCAGCTGACTTTGCTAAACCAGTAGGAGGAGAGAGAGCTTAATTGGGGGTGTGGCTTAGACACTGTAAAAGCAGGTGACTCAAATTACAACTTCCTGTTGCAAGCCTTTTTTTTTTTACTAATTGCCCTCCATCCCACCCACCCTAAGCCAGTTCTACTTTTATAGCCACTGGATCTGACTGTCAACAGGAACTTCCTGTTTGGCAGTAGGAAGGGAAAGATCATAGAGAAACATTGGTTTTGTCAACCCTAAAGAAAAAAAGTAGCTCACTCTCGCCCCCAGCTGCTGGTGGTCTGACATTGAGCAAGGAAGAAGGAGGCTACTAAAGAAGATAGGAAGTTGCTATCCCAGAACAGGAATGGTGAGAGTTGTAAGGAGAGGAGAGAGTAAGCATACAGAGAAACAGGAGTGGGGACACAAAATAAGACATGATAGGAGTGGTGCAGTGCAATGGCTGTGAGGCGGCAGTGTTCCGGGAGACATTCTGGAGGCTGCAATGCTGCCCTATTTGCAGCACCTCTGGTCTGAGACAGGAGGTTGCCCATCTCCAGGCTGACCTGGCTAGGATTTGTGAAACCTCCTCCCCCACCCAGGGACCACCAGGGCCAATGCCACTACCTCAGAGGTTGCCAAGAAAGAGGAGAGGCTGGACCAGGGTGGGCTCAGGGAGGGAGAGGGTGGTGGAACAGAGTTGTATCCCTCCAGCTGTACCTCTCCACAATTCATTCACTCTTCTGGTGGATAGTGGTTCCTCTATGGAGGCACCTGCAGTGGAGACCAAGGAGGATGCTGGGAACCTTCACAAAGGAGACCCACAGGAGGGTGGCATGAGACCCCACAGGGAAGGAAACAACCCTGCTGGGGACTCAATCTTTAGGCGGTATAAATGGGAGGAAGGGGGAGAGGGAGGGCAGCCTGCCTGGCGCCACAGCTTGGAGGGACAGGAAGCGAATCCTCAGGATTGTGGGAGCAGCTGCACGAGGGAGGGAGCTGGATGTCATTGTCCACCTAGGGACAAATGATCTGGCTAGGAATGGGATCAGAGCAGTGCAAGAGGAGTTTGTAGAGTTGGGGAGGGGCCTTAGACAAGTAGCGCATACAGTAACCTTCTCGGAGGTGCTGCCTGTTTATAGCAAGGGTGATGCTAGGGTACTCCTCACCTGGGAATTCAATGAATGGTTGAAAAACTGATGTGGAGCTCAGGGTTTTGGCTTCATTGGGGACTGGGGAGCCACCTGGAGGGATGCAGAACCTATACTGGTGCGATGGTCTGCATCTGTCCGGGGGGAAACCAGGATCCTAGGTGAGAGGTTTAAATGCTTCATTGGCAAGCATTTAAACTAGCCAAGGGGGGAGGCACTGAAAAGGAGCAGGAAAATCCCAGCCTCCCCCCACAAACAACAGTAGTTAGTGAGGCAAACACCAAGGTAGAGAAGTCATTAGGGAGCAGGACAGAAGTAAATGTGAAAAAGACAAAGGCAGTAAGGACAGAATGGGAGGCTAAAAGGGGTAAGGCCATCAAAAGTGGAGGTGATGATACCAATGCCTATAGTCTGTGTAACAAGCTCCTGAACTAGTGGCCTTGATGGAAGAGGGTTGCCTGGATATTGTGGCAGTCACAGAAACATGGTACAGAGAGAACCATGACTGGGATGTCAACATACCAGGACACACAATCTACAGGAGGGACAGGGAGGCAAAAGAGGAGGAAGAGTAGCTCTCATGTAAAGGAAGGGATCAAAGCAACAGAACTAAAGAGTAAACAGGAAGCAGATGAGGCACTCTGGGTCACTCTGGAGACAGGAAGTGGCACCACAATCCTTGCAGGTGTTGTATACAGACCCCCACTCTCAGGGGAGGAATGGACAAGGAAATGATAGAAGGCTTCCTTAGAATAGCAGAAAAGGGGAGATATTGTTGATGGGGGACCTGAATATGCCAGATGTTAACTGAGCACCTTTGCTGCGGGCACATCCAAGAGCAGGGTCATTCTTGATGCCCCTACAGGGGCATTCCTCAGACAACTAGTATTGGAACCCACTTGGGAGGGAGCAGTCTTAGACCTGGTACTCTCAAATGGGGACGGAGAAGAATCTCAGATTTAGAGGTGGGTATGCCATCTGGAACAGCGACCACCAAACAGTGTGGTTCACGATAAACACAGCCATATAATCAAGCCATACAAAAGCAAGAGTATTGGACTTTAGGAGAGCTGACTTTGGGAAAATGAGAGAGTGCCTTAGAAAAGCACTAGCAAACAGGCAAGAAGGAGGGGTGGAGGAACAATGGGGAGTAATCAAAACAGCCATCACAGAGGCAACAAGCCTTTGTGTAAAGCAAATCAATAAAACACAACGAAGGAAAAACCACAATGGTTCTCAAAAGAGGTGGCATGGAAGGTTAAGGAGAAAAGGATAGCATTCAGGAAATGATGGAAACACAGAAGGAGCAAGATAAGAAATGTATCAATTAAAGCAGAAAGAGGCTGGGAAGGCAGTCAGAATAGCAAAGGCCCAAACCAAGGAAAGTATAGCCAATTCTGTTAAGAAGGGGATAAGACCTTTATAGGTACATTAGGAGTGAAGAAAGACCAAAGAGGGATACTGAGGCTTAATAAATGGGGAATGTGGGTAGAGGAGGACAGTGAAAAGGGATACTGAACGAATATTTCTGTTCAGTATTCACAAAGGAAGAGGAGGTGGAGGTACCTAAACCAAACAAGAGAAACACTCTGAAGACGGGGTCGATACCAGTCCATTTACAGAAGAAAGGGTTCAAAGAACTAATAAAATTGAAGTTGACAAAGCAATGGGGCCTGATGGGATTCACGCAAGAATTCTAAAAGAACTAAGGGTAGAACTAGTGACACCGCTGACTACTCTCTTTAACAAATCATGGGAGGATGGGGTGGTACCTGAGGACTGGAGGAGGGCAGATGTGATTCCTCTTCACAAAAGTGGGAGCAGGACAGAGGCAGGAAACTACAGACCAGTTAGTTTGACCTCGGTGGTAGGGAAAATGATGGAATCACTTCTGAAGGAAAGAATTGTTGAGTACCTAGAGGCCAGTGGGGCACAGGACCCAAGGCAGCATGGATTCACGATGGGAAGGTCATGTCAGACGAATCTAATAGATTGCTTTGACCGGGTGACCAAAGTAGTAGACCAGGGAGGGCTGTGGACATGGCCTACCTAGATTTTAGCAAGGCATTTGATACAGTCCCACACAAAGATTAATATAGTTAGCCACCCTTGGAGGGCTCCAAGGTGGTAGCCTGGATAAAAAATTGGCTAGACAACAGGACGCAAAGGGTAGTAGTAAATGGAGTACACGGTGAAGAAAGGAGGGTTAATAGTGGGGTACCGCACGGTTCAGTACTGGGACCGGTCCTTTTTAATGTCTTTATAAGTGACATTGCAGAGGAACTGGAAGGAAAAGTATGTCTCTTTGCAGACGACACAAAGATCTGCAACAGGGTTGATACACAAGATAGAGCGGAAAGGATGAGAATGGACTTGGCAAGGTTGGAGGAATGGTCAAATGTATGGCAGCTCAGATTCAATGCAAAGAAGTGCAAGGTAATGCACCTGGGAAACAAAAACCCAGGGGAAGAGTACACAATGGGGGTGAGATACTGACAACAGTAAAAATGGAAAGGGACCTGGGGTAATTATATCAGATGACTTAAAGGAGGGGCAAGCAATGTGAGAAGGCAGTAAGGAAGGCTGGGGGGATACTGGGATGCATAGGAAGAGGCATCAATAGTAGAAAACAGGAAGTTGTTATCCTCTGTACAGACAGTTGGTGAGACCCCATCTGGAGTACTGTGTGCAGTTCTGGAGACCCCATCTCCAAAGACATAGACAGAGTGGAGGCTGTCCAGAGGAGGGCAACCAAATGGTGCAGGGTCTGCACCAGAAGACATATGAAGAAAGACTAAGGGAGCTTAATATGTATACCCTTAAGGAAAGAAGGGAGAGAGGCACATGATAGAAACTTTAGTGCCTCAAGGAATCAACAAAGTCCAAGAGAGTAGCATCTTCGAAAAAGAGATGTGCAAGAACAAGGGCACAATTAGAAGATAGGGGGACAGCTCAGAGGTAATGTGAGGAAGTAGTTTTCATGGAGAGGGTTGTGGATGCGTGGAACAGCCTCCTGAGGAGTCGAGGAGTCAAGAACAGTGGGGGAATTCAAGAATGCATGGGACAGACATAAGGCAGTCCTAGTGGGGGGTAGGAGGAAGTAAGCTGTTGGTTAACTAGGATCTGCAGCTTATCTGTTAGGTAGGAAAATGGGCAGACAAGGTGGGTCAAGCGGTTCTTATCTGCCGTCAAATTCTATGTTTCTATGTTTCTATGTTTCCCATGGCAGGGGACTGCTGAGTCACGATGGGCACCATGGCTCCTGGTGGCTAGCTTCTACTGTCTCTTCCACTCATACTCATACCTCTGTTTTCCTATGCCCTCTTCTCCCTGTTGGCCTCCACCTGTCTCAACCCTCATCCTTCCTATACTGACTGCCCGGCTCCTCCTATCTGCCATTTTACCTTCTTCTACCTGCCATTCTGCTCTTACCTACCATTTTGCCTAGCTTACTCCTGGTACTCTGTACCTCCACCATCGACTGCTGGCTGCATCCGGCCATTCTCGTCAATCCACTCCTAATTTGACTCATTTATGGACCTGGTTGGCATGCTCTCCTGTGGCTACTACTCATTATATCCATCTCAGGACCCGCATCAGGGTCTGCTTCACTCCGTCAACCTCTATTTAGGTCTCCTTGTTCACAGTGACTATCCAGACATACCCTCATATGGGTCTCATGTTACTTCAATTCAACCTGCTCTTCACTCCAGAGACATGCCTTCCATGTCCATTGATCCATGGCTCAGGGCTAGCCTGTAGCCAGATCTCGCTCTTCACCCACGAAGTCCGTATCTAGAGCATACAAAGTTCAGAGCAGAGTCCTTCTCCTGGCCCATAGTGAGAATATCTTCACTCTGGGTGGACCTTTAGTCGTCCCTCATTTCGGCGACACCTCTGGATGTAGAATTTAAGACTTCAAGCTACGAGGGGTGGGGCTCTCATCAGCAGGGCCCCTTTTACTGTCCGAGAGGGTTTGGCAGCACCCTTCACGCTGTTCTCCATCTGACCACCTCCAGTTCACCTGATCTGATTCATAGGCTTGTGTAGGTTATCTGAGTGCCTCAGCAGTAATTTCTCTCATCCTTTGCTTTTAGGCGCCTATTTACAGAGACATCACTTACAACCCTCAAAAGCATTCCTGTTAGAAGGACAGAGCGAGAGCTTCCTCTAAATTGAAATCTTTTCCTCTTTACTTAATCACGACTCTAAATTGCAGTAGCTGACCAATTCCTAACCAAAACATCCTTTAGGCTGGAGGGAAGCCGACCTAAGCCTTGGATCCCCAGAGGTTTTCTCCTCAAAGAGGGTTTCTCCTCTCCTCCATGCTGATGGTCATAATATTTAGATAGGGTTAGAGATTTTATAGGTTCTGTATTTATGTTCCCGCTGTTGGATGGAGTTGGATGGTGGCCCTGGTTGTTCCCTCTCTCCCTAGGAAGTCTTGCCCTCCTACCTCATGTTAGCTTCCTCTCTGTTGATTATTTCTCATTGCATCCCGTTTCTCTCCTGTCCTATCCATCTCCACCTATCGACCTTCGTTCGCATCCTCGATATCATTCTGAAGCCTCACATGCTGAACACCCTTTTTGGGTACTCTTTTTTGGCTTCTTCTTAAGCTACATTTAGCCCAGGGAATCATTCCAGTGGCTCCTATAGGGGGTGGAACCCTCTTCTAGAGTTCCTCACTGTAGTACCCCTACAGAGAGGCAAACAGCCACAATATGTCTTAATCGTATAAGCATACATCATACTAAGCTGCGAAGAACATTGAATTGCAAGGTTATGTCTAGTTCAATGGGCAGAGCAGCAACCACTTCCCATCAGGCCTTAAAGGCCAGTGCTCCTGGCTAGTCCAGGATCATTTCTTCATTGCCTCACCATCCTCCCCTTTCCTCCAGCAGCTCATCTATCTTTCCCGTGGGCTTCTTCCTAAGCTTTTAGCCAAGGGAATCATTCCCATGGCACCTATAGGGTGGAACCCTCTTCTAGATTTTCTCACTGTAGTACCCCTACAGGGTGGTATATCCCACAGATAGAGAGGTGAACAGCCACAATGTATCTAAGTATCATAAGCATACATCATACCAAGCTGCATAAGCACATTGAAATATCTGAATTGGTAAACTTGTTCAATACCATTTCCTAGGCTATCTTGCAAATCTTAAAGAAGGGTTAGCACTCAACATAAATGTAGTATCAAGTAACATTGATGTTGTCTTTTTGGAATATAAAATTAGTGTATTTTCAACAAACCAGTTACAAACTGCAGAAAACCTCATTCAGGATCCATAGAAATGTCTGACAGAGCTTTACCATAAGAAACAAGCATTTGTCAATGCCGAACGTTCGCTTGCAGGTATTTGCAGTGGTGCTTGGCATGTATGGTGCTTTACCCTAATGCCTGTGCGATTGCTGGTATTTGCACAATAAATTGTCAGCGTTACCTGTTTGTTACCCCCATTGTGCATGCTACATAGGGAACACGTTTTGGGCAGATGTGAAAATGACAGCTGTACTGCTCATAAGGAAGTGTGGTAAAATGCCAATGTTGAAAATCTGTAGTGGAAATATTGAAAATTCGCAAACCCACGACGCATGCGTGGAACCAGCAATGCACGCTTGTAAACAGTCATTTTAGGAATTTTTCACCAAATTTTCAACATTGCCATTTTAAAACCTCTGCTAATGAACAGTGTCACTGTGATTTTCTTACTGTGTCCCATACACTGAGTTACGCCACCGACTGTGCTGTTATGCGCTACATGAGTGAGGAAACACATTTGGGCAAGATGTGAAAAATGACAGCTGCAGTGCTCATAAGGAGGTGGTAAATGGCACTGTTGAAAATCTGAGTGAAAATATTGAAATTTGCAAACTTACGAAAGGCATGTGAGAACTGCGTAACGTAGACTCATAAAACAGGAATTTTAGGAATTTTTTCATCAAATTTTCAGCACAGCCATTTTAAGACCTCTGCTCATGATCAGTGTCACTGTGATTTTCTTTAATGTGTCCCATACATTGAGTTCGACACACCATCGACGCCCATTGTGCGCCATATGGGCAGAAACACATTTTGGGAAGGATTTGAAAAATGACAGCTGTACTGCTCATGAGGAGGTGTGGTAAAATGACAATGTTGAAAATCTGGAGGGCAAATATTGAAAATTCACAAACGCATTTAACGTGCGTAGGAATTGCGCAACGCACAGTCGTAAAAGAGTAATTTTAAGGATTTTTTTCACCAAATTTTCAACATAACCATTTTAAGACCTCTGCTCATGAACAGTATCACTGTGATTTTCTTAATGTGTTCCATACATTGATTTCGCAGACCGACTGCGCCATTGTGCGCTACATGGGCGGAAACACGTTTTGGGTAAGATGTGAAAAATGACAGCTGTACAGCTCATAAGAAGGTGTGATAAAATGGCAACGTTGAAAATCTGGAGTGAAAATATTGAAAATTCGCGAACTTACGAGCCTGCGTAGGAACTGCGCAACGCACGTCCGTAAAACAGTCATTTTTTGATTTTTGCACAGATTTAACATGGTTTTAGCCTTCATGAATGATGTCTACTGTCATGGCATTATTCAAGGCTGAAGGGTGATTTCATGCAGTGACTGCGCGAGTGCCTGGAAATCACCCTTTGGGCCCGAAGAAAGCCATGACAGTGACATCATTCATGAGAAGGGGTCCCAAAAACCCCATGTTGAAAATTTGGTGCAAAAATTCCAAAAAATGACTGAGATATGCAGTGAAGTTGAAACCCCCCAGTTCGTGGTCGCCTTTGAAGCGCAGTAGACGAGTTCCCGTCCACTCAAGATCGTCACAAGAGTCTGGGAAGTAAGTATGGGGTGAGGGGTGTGTGGGGAGGCTGGGTGCGCAGTGGGTGGGTGCGGGTTGTGGGAGGGGCTGGGAGACGCGACAGAACCGTTTTCATTCACATATCTGGACTGCCTTATGCGGTATGGGCTGCACGCCCGTGGCTCTTGCTCTGAACCAATGGGCATGCAGCCCTACCGAGCTGTCAGTCGGCAGGCGGCAGGGTGGCAGGTGGGTGGGGTGCTGCCCGGCTGGCTGACGGGGCGGGGGAGCGGGTGGTGGGGCCCGTGGGTGGGTGGGGTGGGGCCACTAGATCACCAGGGATATTGGACTTTGGGGAGTGGGTTTGACCTTATGCCCACGATCGGGCTTCGCGATCCACTGGACCACCAGGGATATTGGTCTTGGGGGTTGATGTTATGCCCGCGATCGGGCTAGTCGGGGGTGGGGAAGTATTTACTTTATGCCCACGATCGGGCTAGTCGGGGGTGGGAGAAGTATTACTTTATGCCCACGATCGTGCTACTTGGGGGTGGGGGAAGAATTTACTTTATGCCCGCGATTGGGCTACTCGGGAGGGGGAAACATTTGCTTATGCCTGCGATCGGGCTAATGGGGTGAGGGATAATGTTATGCCCACTTTCGGGCTGCTGTGGGGTGGGAAAGACTATTGTGCTGCCTGCGATTGGGCTATGGAGGGGGGGATACTGTTATGCCCGCGATCGGGCTGCAGGGGTCGTTGGTCCCCGACGGCTGCTGCCTGGCAGGGCGCCAGGCGCAAGTCCTCGGGGATCGGCGCACCTGCATGCTAATGGCATGCAAATGGGGCTGTAATTAGATGCAAATGGTCCCCCGTGTGCCTTGCATAAATTATGGCCCCATTTGCATGTCACCTTTTGAATACTCATGAGTTGCGCATGGTGCAATGGAACTTCTTGGCGACCAGCATCTGAATGCTCCACTATGACCACTTGTGGTGCAAGTTCCCACTCGCGCTTCGCATTATGGCTGTGGGTTAGGGGCGATATTCAAAGAAGTTGCTCAATAGCCGCAACTCCATTGAATATCACCCTGGCCACACCCCGCAAGAACTTTTTGAGCGGCGCAAGGGCTTGCACCACAGAATGGCACAGTTTGAATATCTGAGCCTATGTGTAAAGTGCAGCACAGCATTTTCAATGTGAACACTCGTGAAAATTACATTTATCGTGAAAACAAAGCAATACAATGTAAACAATCTTACTTTAATGTTTTCATCATGTTTTAGTCAATCAATAAAGCTCACAATTTGCATTGATTTATGTTTTGATGAGGAACATTACAAAGCTCATATAACAATAACATTTGTCATTGAGCAGCAAAATTCACACAATAAGGTTTCAATAATCTAATGCTTAAAAACATTTATGCTATTAAAAATCTAGCTGAAAATATACTGTTCAAGCTCTAATTCCGTTACCTTTATTTTTGAGCAACAGTCCTATTTTAATACCTTTGTTAAAATGTCCCTGTTTAGAAACTTGAATTCATTCAAAAATCATCATCATTACTGGAGCCAGACACTGATATATAGTATAGAAATCAGCATCAGATAAGAAACAAAGCTAAAATCTCCATCTTATCATTTAGCCCTGGATAAGAGGTAGAAGTCAAGTATGTGGCAGACAGTACTGAGCTGTCAGAAACAGGGCAAACAACACTGTGCAAGTCAACACTGCATCGGGGAATACTGTCCCAAAACAAAAAAACAAGTAAAACATTTCACTGGAGTGGCGGTCCATGGCAGCGTGGTGTTGTAATAGTAAATCTACACTTCACCACTGATTCCAGCCCAAATTCACTGGACATGGTGTTGTCCATGCTTTTCTGACTGCAGTATTTGCTGCGACAAATTGACATGGAGCCTGGATAAGATATGGCATGTGTTATAAAAATCCAGTGTGGTTCTCTGTGTCCCAAAAGTGTTTCTAAATCCACACCTCCAGTCCCCATTACAACCTTTCTAAACCCACAAAGTTCCATTCATGTCTAGTGCCTTCTCTTGTTTCCATATTATATATTGTTATTGCTGAATCCTACCCCTTATTCAAAATGCTCCTTATATGTTCATTGATCATCTCTTTAAACTTGTGCTTTGTCCTTCCCACATAGTGCTGCAGAGCTTGTCCACGTGTCCAGGTGGGAGACAACTTTTTTGTGTCCCTTATTGAATTTCAAGTATGGAACTTTATTACATGCAGTACAGAAGTGGTGATTAATTTGACTAATTGCACTTGTTCCTGCTTTTACGTTGGAAAGACAAAATGAAAACTGAGATCACGTATCTTGGAACATTTGAAACATATCAGATTAAGAGCAAAAGAAAATGCTTTAGCCACACGTGTAAAAATGAAGGGCCCTGGACATGCATTTGTCTTTATGGGAATTGAATATATGACCCTGGGTTTATGAGGTGGAGACTTGGACAATCATTCATTTTGACAGCACAAATTGAAGACAGGAAATTATCCTGGCCTTAATGGACATTTCAACAAGCACCCTTGCTGAAGCATAAAAATAACTTTAAATGAGTGATATTAGTTCACCATCAAAGACTTAGTTCCTTGTGCATAATATTAGCCTGTAAATGTGTTTTCAAATCCATTGTATTTAGTGTACATTGAAATAATTAGTTTTCTGTATTTAATCTTTTCCGACTTTTAGGATATCATTACAAGGTGTGTGATTTGTGAGGGGTGGGGTGGGGGCTGTATGGTTATATGGTTTTATGTTTGTATGCACCTTTGCTAGTGCACATAAATAGTGTGTTTTAGTAGGTTGGAACACATAGAATGCTTTATATTTTGTATTAGTTTTATACACTTTTGATATATTCATCTGGTTAGGTATCTAGAGGATACATGGTGGGCAGGAGTGTGATATGGAAAATATTCTGACTCCTGCAGAGTGAGCTCTGGATATTCACGAGTGATGAAGGCACGAGTGACAGTATCCAGAGCTCACTTTGCAGGAGTGAATATTTTCCATAGCACACAATCTGCACATCATGTGTGCTATTTATACAATAGGGGTGGGAGCTTTTGAAATATTTTTCTGTGTCCTTTTTCTGTGTGTGTTTTTGCTCTTTCTGTGTATGGTGTTAGTGTGTGAGTTTTTCTGAATGGGCTGGGAGTCTTAGAAGCACCATGGCACACAGCTGAGTGTACTTTGCAATGCTAACTGAGTGACTTGCAGGCTTCAGTGAGAAAGAGAACCTGAGCAATTTTATTTAGAATGTAGGCTGTGAAGCTGATAGCACATTAATGGGCTGGGTGTTTCAGAAACACCACAGCACACAGCTGAGTTTCCTTTGCAATGGTAACTGAGTAACTTGCAGGCCTCAGTGAGAAAGAGAACCTGAGAAGTTTAATTTAGAATGTAGGCTGTGAAGCCAATATCAGCACATTAATGGGCTAGGAGTTTCAGAAACACCACAACACACAGCTGAGTGTACCTTGCAATGCTAGTTGAGTAACTTGCAGGTCTGAGTGAGAAAGAGAAACTGAAGCAGTTTCATTTAGAATGCAGGTTGTAGTGAGTGAGTGGTGACATCAGCATAGTATGGATAAATGGCATTTATCGTCACAATAGTGATGCCTTCGTCATTTATCACACTCCAGTGAAGATATTTCCATTTATCACACTCTAGAAGCTCTCACCTCTATGGTGTCCATACTGTGTATATATATATATATATATATATATATATATATTTATACAATGGGGGTGAGACATAGTCCAGTGAAATAAACCATATTATTTTCACCGCAGTGAAATAAATCCTGATGACATCACTGGAGTTAAAATAAATGCCATTTATTACACCCCCGGAAACCTTTTTGCAACAATGAGGCCCCCATTGCATAAATAGGATACATGATGTGCACTCATGTGATATGGGAAACATGTTCAGTCCTGTACAGTGACCTCTGAAACCTCACTTGTGGCTTTGCCACTCGTGAGTATTCAGAGGTCACTCTAGAGGAGTGAACATATTTTCCTTATCACACTCATTCCCATCATGTATCCTACATATATATATATATATATATATATATATATATATTTACTAGGTGTATTATGGTAATGGTGCTATTCTTTGATAAATACAGTACTTCTGGTATAAATTCTGACCACAAGAGGGGCTGCTGTCTTGATAACGCGCTAGTGCAGCGTGAAACATCCACCTGCGTGCTGTTTTTTTTGGGGGGGGGTGCTACTGTTTTTACTATATTAATAAATTATTATTGAACATGCCCTAGAGTTAGAATATTTTTCGCTACTTATGACGAGTAGCTGAACTTTTTTGCTGCTTTACATGTTTTGTATTTTTGGCACCATCAGAGTAGTTATTGAGTCATTCCTTTTGTTGCTGTGAATACCTATAGTACCACAGGTGATTAATTTTTGATTTCAGTCAGTTCACCCATTTTAGGATTACTAACTGTCATGGTTGGAGTAACTACAGGACAGTATTTACATTTCCCACATTGGTGTGTGCTTACGGGGAGGAGAGACAGCCATGTCTGCTTCACTTCACTAGGTTGCATGCTGTTGGTTACTCTATCACTGATATTTGGACTTCTTCTATACACCATTCTGGGCCTCTGCTCTACATAGTCAGCCAATTTAGATTCTTTTTGTGGCATGTCCCAATGTTTATTGATGATCTTCTCTATTTCAGAGGCTGTTATACTCAATGACAAAGTTAAGTTTCCCCCTCCCCACTGTCACACTTTGCTCCTGTGGTGTCAACAATGAGACTCTTTCAGTGTTTCTAGACCTTTGGTATGCCTCTTGTAGGTCACTAGGATTGTAACTCCTCTCCAGAAATCTATCATGCAGTTCTCTCGATCTTTGTTCAAAGGAATGTTCACTGCTACATGTGCGTCTCATTCTTAAAAACTGTCTTGTGGGGATGCCCTTAATGGTGTGGCATGGGTGACAGGAACTGGCTAAAACTAAAGTATTTCAACTGGTAGTTTTCTGATACACATCTATATCTTCTTCCTCATTCATGTTTTTCCTAATTTGGATGTCCAAAAATGAAACTGTCTCTTGACTAAAAGTAGCTGTAAACTTTAGGTACAGTACAAATTAGTGCTCTGTTTTAGCAGTTCTAAGTGAGTCTGTGACTTTAATCCTTACACTGCAATATTTGGACAACAAATTAACTGAAGGGCTTTTTTATAAGTCTACCAAGTCTGATTATGCCGTTTTATCCACTTTTTTATATTGTCAGAAAATCATTTATTGACTGCCCCAGAAATCTGTTTAGTGCATTTTGGGGGAAAAACATTCCTGAGTAGAGGTTAATTGGCAATGAAAATGAATTACCAAATCTACATTGGGAGCGGAGTAAATAAAAGACCAATCTATGATAGGCAATTCACCATTCAATGTGAAAGCATCAAAAGTTTTAAAATTACAAGTTTAAATGATGCAAGATTGAATTTTTGGAGGTTTATAGGTTAGAACACAATAAGTGGCCAGGTGATCATTCACTGAGTCCTCGAGAACCCCACACAAAATAATTTTACTTTTTTGATTGGTAATAATCCAATTAAGAAAGAGAATGGTTGGTAGTAAATTAATTTAAATGGGTAGGTTCTTTAATTACTTGCACCAAATTATTGGATTATAATACAGAGGATAATGTATGGTCTTTGATTAATAACCACACTGTAAACACTTTGAGAGGTTACCATGACATCAGTGTAAACCTCAAGAGCACAGCTCAAGAGGTTTTCAGATGTCATGGCAACCTCGAGAAATATTTTCAGTGTGGTTGTTAACCAAAGACCATACGCTATATTTTATAGTGTATGGGCTACCAAAACTGTGTAATCATGGATTGAATCACTTTACTGATTTACTTTACAGAGCATTGAATGTTGTGAGCATTCCATTTTGTTATACCACTGATATGACATACTCAAGAAAGGCTAACAACAGAGTGATGTCATAACGATGGCATAACAAGGTTGTAATCCGCTTGATTTAAGTTAATAATAAGGGCTCCCTATACATTATAAGACTCAAAGCACATTCCAGCATCCTGCAGCCAATTCAAATTTACCAACAAGAACATAATCATGAAAATTAGTAAAGGCGGTCACGAGGTCAAACAATTCTTTAAGACCTACCAGCTCACAGTTGGGGGGGGTGTTATACAAACACCCTAGGGTAATATGTTTCCACCCTCCCAAAATTAGTTGTGCAAGGAGCCATTCATTCATTGTTTCACAGCTGGCATTACTTTTTATTAGTTCAAGCTGTAAATTTTCTTTGAAATAAACAGCAATCACTGCCCTAGCTTCATTTACAATCCTTTCTGATAAAATTATGAGATGGGAGGGCACATAACCCATCTGGGACTGAGGGTTTCAACTAGGTCTCTGATATCCGATTGCAGCAAGACTGTAGGTTTTACTACCATTAGTTACCTCAAGCTCTGCAAGATTGGGGACCAAATTACTGGCATTCAAGTGTAAGATTTTAAGATCATGGGCCACATAGTCAAAACTTTGCCCTGTGGGCAAAATGATTGCACCCTGTTTGCCCATGGTTTGCACTCATGTGCAGTATTCAAAGGTGACTTTTGAGCGAACTAACAGGGTTAATGCATGCAAAAAAATAAATAAATAAAGTATGCTGTTGGCAAAGGAAGGGGTGGAGACAAGAATACCGGAACAGTGTGATATTCAGCACATTTGCACTGTGCAAAGGGGTTAGTTAAGGCCACTTTGCACAATGTAAATACCACTGATCAAAACTCCAACGTACTCCAGGTAACTCTAGTAGCTTCCAGAGCCATTGCAGCCAACCACCAAGTTGGCATTGTGGGAGCACACCTGCCCCCTATCTAGTGGTACCTGGTCCACTGATCACCACCCCCGTAAACTAAAAAATGTCCCTGCTGTCCAGTGGCCTGTATAATGCACACATCTTCAGTATTGTACAGGAAGTTCGGCCTGTGTTCTGTACAGTGAGCGTGCTCCCTGTACAGTGCATAGGATGTGCACTCCCTGTACAGTACACAGGCCATGCTCCCTCTACAGTACCTAGGATGCATGCCCTGCATAGTATATTGGATGCATGCACCATGTCTTTCCATATGGTGGCCAGCTTAGGAGGTGAAAGGAGGGCTGTGCTGGTTGCCATATGGGATCCATGGCTCCGGCACTAAAGGTAAGGGGGGGGGGTTAGCAGGGTGGGTTTATCAGTTCCTGTGATGCGGTGGGCTGTTAGATGCCAGGGAAGGGTATGTTGATACAGGGATGGGAATCGGTGGGTGGGAGTGCCACTAGACACAAGGAATCTGTGATTGACCACTGAAATGGTGACTGAAGTGTGGGGGGCACCGGGGATGGTGATCGGAGGGTGTGGGGACCACAAGGCACCAGGGATTATCACATTTACACCAATGATGGTGTGATGGTGATCAGACGGTTGTGGGGCCACTAGGCAGCAGGAATGATCTCAGTTACACCAGGGATGGCAATCGGAGGGCATGGGGGCCACTAGGCAGCAGGGCTGATCACATTTACATTGGGGATGGCAATTGGGGGGGATCACTAGGTACTAAGGAAAGCTTTTTAATTTACTGGGGGCAGCAATCAGAGGGTGAGGGGGACCACTAGACACCAGGGAAAGGTTATTAATTTACTGGGCATGGTGATTGGAAGGTGGAGGAACCACTGGATACCAGGGAATATGTCCATTTTATGGGACCCAGTAATCGGGTGGGGGAGATGCCAATTACAGGAGCACAAACCTGCCGTCATTTCCCATGCAAATGTGCTCATAAAAGACATGCAAATGGCCCCTTAGTGCCTTGCATGCCCGAAAGGGCTTATTTGTGTGAGGTCATCTGAATATCGCACTGGGGGCTACCAACACTGTCAGGTCTGGTGGCACTGTTCCCTGTACTGTTGGGTTCCATGTCTGGGCACTTCTACTCAGCTCAGCACTGTGCTGACATGCCCTTATATTCAGTCAGATAGCACTATTGCGCTATTCAACTGAATATAGCACCCTGGGCAATGTGCAAGCGCAGCACAAATCTTTGCGCTCTGCTTTGCCCATTTTTGAATATCAGACCTCATGTGTTTTGTGCCAGAAAGAAGGGCTAGAATTAGTCGGTGAAAGGGCACCAGGGTTTAGTTCGATATCTCCAACTAGTGATAAGGATAATGCCATGTAAAGAGAATGTTGTGTACTGATTGGTAAGGGTGATGCCCTTCAAAGCTCTGTAATGTCTAGACAGCAATAAACACACTATCTGTTTGACCCAGCTCCTAGAATGGATAACAGCTTTGTGAATGGTCTTATCTGATTATTGGTTGTCCTATATATATATAGTAAGTTACTCCTGGTCTGAATCTGCCCAGGCTGCATAGTGCATAGAGGTTCTGAGTGTTATTGGTTATAAGAAGGCCCTCCCTGGATGAGAAATGTCACCACATAACCCTAGGCACAGTGGAGAATCTGGCCTTTCACAAATACTAAGCTTGGCATTTTGTTACACAATAAAATAATTTGTAAGACATGTGAGCTAGTGGACAACAGAACTGTGATTGATGCTGGGACAAGTGACACTGTGCTGTCCAGGATGAACATACTATTAAACTGAGAAACATAGAAACATAGAAGTTGTTGGCAGAAAAAGGTCCCAAGGCCCTCTGTGTCTGCTTATTTGTACTTATCTAATGTTGAATTAGAGAGAGATCCAGTGGCCCTTCTCTGTCCCATCCCCCTCACTTACATTTGCTCACCCATCTTCCCTTCACCATGCTTTCTGTGAAAAAGTACTTGCTGGTATCTTTCTTAAATTCCAGGCCCCCCCTCCCCCCGCTAGCTTCAAAGACTTGCCCCTTGTGTTTGTGTTACCACTCAGTCTGAACAATTTCCTGCTATCCACTTTATTTACCCCATGAAGGCATTTGTTTGTTTCAATCATGTCCCTTCTCTTCCTTCTTGGTTCCAGAGTGTACATGTTTAGATCTGCCAACCTCTCTTCGTAAGCTCTTTCCAGCCATCCCTGGATCACCTTGGTTACCCTCATCTACACTGCCACCTCTCAGTACCTGTCCTGTTTTAATTGCAGGCTCCAAAACTGCACACAGTATTCCTGGTGAGGACAAACCAGTGACCCCTAAAGTGGTACCAGCACCTTTCTTGTCCTACTTCTAATCCAGCTATGCACTGTAGCATCCTATTTGCCCTACCCCCAACTCAATTCCATTATGCTGATATCTTCAGACTGTCCAAAAATATCACTCCTAAGTCCTTTCCTAAGTATTGTCTTAGTAGTCCCCATACTCCTTCCCATGAAGAATGCACCCCCCACACACAAGATCTTAGGGAAATGGCCACAGGCGTATGTTTATTCATTGATAATACATTATTGGAGTGGCCTGTGCAGTTGGGAGATCACGGTAGACACCTCAAGCCCCAGAACCCCTTCCAGGGAAGGGCCAACTCCTTGTACAGGCTGAGAAAATTATGTACCTCTGGGTTGATACCCAAGCCCCAAGAGCGGGGAAGTCATATGGCCCAGTGGTGAGCAAATGCCTAAATCTGGCATTGCCGCACCCACAGGCAAGCCTGATGAGGTTGACCATGACCCCACCCAACTGGAGTCCAGATTTTGTAGTAACCCAGTCCTCATGCTGACTGCAGGAGATGAGCCTTTTGGAAGAATTTGACTTACCCTCCCCCCCTTTTTTTTCCCTGTACCATTGGCCTGTGATACTACCAAGCTGCCATGATACATGACTGCAGCAGCTGAAGGTCTATGCTATACTACCTTTTTTATCGCCTTGGAGGAGGCAAACAACCTGAAAAACACTCTTTGATGGAAATTCGGGAAAATTCACTCCATGACCTCTAGTGTGGTCACCCTTATTGGGTCAGAGGTGATCTGAAAAAGGAATCTGGAAAGGAAGCTGGAAAGGAAAATGGGAACAGCCATCCACACAGGTGTGGTCTATAGACCACCAGCCCAGGAGGAAGAAACAGATAGGGAGCTGATGCTAGCCATCCAAAGGATGGCAGACAAGGGTGAGGTAGTACTGGTTGAAGACTTCAATATTCCAGATGTGGACTGGAGCATCCCAGCAGCAGCATCAACTAGGAGCAGATTTATCCTGGACTCCCTTCAGGGTGCCTTCCTCAAGCAACTGGTCATGGAACTAACTCGGCAGAAGGCAATACTGGACCTTGTGCTCACAAACAGGGACAGTGTGATGGGGGTAACAGTGGGGGAGCACCTGGGGAACAGTGACCACCAGTCATTGTGGTTTGAAATCACAGAAAGAGCAGAACCAAACCACACAAAAACACGTATCCTGGATTTTAGGGGGGACTTTGGGAAAATGGGAGATACTTAAAAGAGGCATTAAGGGAATGGGACAGGAATCAGGGGTTGAGGAACAGTGGCAGTATTTAAATGGGATTACAAGAACAACAGAATTATGCATTAAGCAGGTTAGCAAAAGGAAGAGGAGACCATTATGGTTTTCCAAAGAGGTAGCAAAGAAAGTGAAAGCCAAAAGATTGCATTCAGGCAATACAAAAGACACAGGCAGAAGGGATAGGGAGAAGTACCAGGAGAAGCAAAGGAGGCAGGGAGGTCAGTAAGGAAGCCAAAGCTCAGACAGAAAACACATTGCAAAATCAGTGGGTAGAGGGGAAAAACCTTTACAGGCACATAAGTGAAAAAGAAAGACAACGGGAGGGATAGTGAGACTGAAGGGGAGGATGGGTGGAGGATGACAACAGTAAAGCTGACATATTGAACAGGTATTTCTGCTCAGTCTTTACTGAGGAAGAGGAGGGCAATGGGTCTGAAGGAAGTACAAGGGGTGAGAATGGTGCAGAAATGGACACAAGTCCCTTTACACGAGAAAGGGTCCTGAAGGAACTGGAAGTAATAAGAGTTGATAAAGCAATGGGGCCAGATGGGGTGCACCCCAGGGTCCTTAAAGAACTAAGAGAGGTGGTGGCTGAACCTCTGGCTATCCTGTTTAGCCGATCACTGGAAACAGGGGAGTTACCCAAAGACTGGAGGACTGCAGATGTAGTCCCCTTATACAAAAGCGGGAACAAAGAGGAAGCAGGAACTACATAGACCAGTCAGCCTCACCTCGGTGGTGGGAAGATCATGGAAGCACTACTGAAGGAGAGATTGGTGGAACATCTGGTTGTTAATGGACTACAGGACCCAAGGCAGCATGGTTTCACCAGGGGAGGTCATGTCAGACCAACCTTGTTGAATTTTTGACTGGGTGACTAGGGAGGTGGATCAGGGAGGGCAGTGGACATGGCCTATCTGGACTTCAGCAAGGCCTTTGACACTGTGCCACATAGAAGACTATTACACAAACTGGGAATATGGGTGTGGGCAGGACAGTAGTGTGGTGGGTAGGTAACTGGCTGGGTGGCAGGACACAGAGGGTGGTGGTAAATGGCTGTCACTCCACAGAGGGAAGAGTGACCAGTGGGGTACCACAGGGATCAGTGCTGGGACCAGTCCTATTCAACATCTTCATCAGTGACATTGCACAGGACCTAGAAGGCAGAATTTCACTGTTCGCTGATGACACAAAGCTCTGTAACAGAGTAGACACACCAGAGGGTGTAGACAGAATGAGAAGGACCTGCAGAAACTTGAAGAATGGTCAGGGTTTGGCAGTTGAAATTCAATGCAAAGAAGTGCAAGATAATGCATATGGGGCACAAAACCCTGGCACAATATATCAGTTGGGGGTGAGGATATAGCATGCACCAAGCAGGAAAGGGATCTTGGGGTTATCTCTGATGACCCAAGGAGAAACAGTGTGACAAGGCAGCAGGTAAGCAAATAGGATGCTGGGATGTATAGGCAGGGCATCACCAGCAGGAAAAGGGAGGTCATAATTCCACTATACAAGACACTAGTGAGGCCCCACCTGGAGTACAGTGTACAGTTCTGGAGACCATACCACGTAAGGACATAGACAGGGTAGAGAAGGTTCAGAGGAGGGCAACAATGATGGTGCATGGATTGCATCACAAGTCCTATGAAGACAGGTTGAAGGAACTGAACATGTACTCCCTGGAGGAGAGGAGGGAGAGAGGGGATATGATAGAGACATACAAGTATCTCACAGAGAGGAACAGGGTGCAAGAATACACTATTTTTAAGCGAAAAAGATGTTCCAGGACTAGAGGGCATGGGATGAAGTTGGAGGGAGGATGATTCAGAAGAAACATGAGGAAGAATTTCTTTACAGAACGGGTGGTGGACAAGTGGAACACCCTGCCAGAGGAAGTGGTGGGGGCTGAAACAATCACGGGATTTAAGAATGCATGGGATAGACATAAAGGAATTCTGGATGTCAGGGGTAAGGGGCAACAGACTTCTAGGAAAGCATAAACTGAACTTACAAGCTCAAATGGGCAGACTGGGTGGGCCATAGACCCTTATCTGCCGACACTGTCAATGTATCTATGTATCTATGTATCTGAAGTGAGGGGGAGCTGCAGACTAAAGCTCTTTTTAACGCTTCACTCACTACCACCTCTAGATAGCCACCGCCCTGCGGGCAGCCCCAGTCATTTCTCCTCTGTGGGTGCTACCAGGGCTTGTCCACCACCCCCCGAGGTGTAACTCTAACTACCTGGCTACGTGTTATGGAGAAGGGGACACAGACAAGAGAACATCTGCTGCCATACTTTGACAGATTTAGTACTGTCTTAGTAAATGGCCACAGCCATATAGTTATTCACTGATATTACACAACTGGAGTGGCAGACACCTTGAGCCTCAGCATGCCTTCTAGTGAAGGGCTAACACCTTGTGCAAGCCAAGGAAATGATCATGTGACTGAGTGGCATGTGACTAGCCAGATCTAGTGTCACTGTAACCACAGGCAAGCCTGACTCCACTATTCACTAATGGCCACATTTTTCTATTACTATGAATGCATGCTTTGTCCATATCTCTAAGTCAATTGCATGCAACCAGTGTATCAGCCAAATGGGACCAAGTGATGATATGGGACCAAGGCCATTTTTTCTCTGTGGATTACTGGACTTCCTTCATCCTTAGGAGCAGATCAACAGTTTTCTGGAGCCCAGGCCATTCTCACCTATCTGAATAACTAGGATGGCTGATGAATTCCCTTGCTGGGCCTCTGCCGCCAGCCTCAGAAGAAGTTCCTCCCAGCGCATGCCTCTCTTGACCTTCCATTGACTTAATACCTTCTGTTGTGAAATCAAGATGTTCTTCACCCTGGGCCGATGAGCAACTCCCACCACTGCCTGATAGATGAAGGAATGTCCATAAATCCATGCAATTGAAACCATCAAAGTAACCTGGAACAGAGCAAGACAATAAAAGTTAAGGCAAATGGGGATGAGCATAATGCAAAAGCACTTGGGACTTCCACCACCCCATAGCCTGGATCTTGCTATCCACAAGCCCCTGGATCCTGATGGTAATTGCTGACCCAAACCTGCTTGAATGGTTATTGTACTCTTTGGTATTCCAGCTGGCCAGTTGAACTGCCAATCACAGGATGTGTCTAAGCTGATAGCTGCTACAGGCCTGCCATCTGCCTGCCACAAAAACACCTCACCCTCCACCTTGCGGAGGGCTATGCAGGTGGCCACCACTAATTTATGTCCCCTGCTGACCTGGCTGGGGCCTTCAATGAGCATCAGTATCTAATACTCTTCTGTTCTGTTACTCCATCACAGCCATATGAAGAACCCCTTCGGGGTCACTGTGATGTCTGCATCTGCATGGCTCAGCCCCACCCCATATTGGATATTCTCCACCAGTTTTGTAAATGCCTTCAGAACAGATATTCTCATGAGGTCATCCAACCAGCCTTTGACCCCCATCTGCCCATTTTTTATGTGTACCACATCCATCTTGTCAGATTGAAAGATGACCTTCTTGTCCCTCAACCTGGGGCCCCTTAGCACAGTACCTCCATGCCTGGGAAGAGCTCGACCATGATGCCTGCTTAGTTGATCTCTATGCCCAGGAATGACATCAGTGAGTTTGGTGCTTCAAATTTTTGGAGATCCCAGGGTCTGCCAAAGAGGTCTTGTACATCTCTGAAAGTTCCCAGAAGGCTGTCTCCTGCTGGCCATTGTATTCCTGGAACCCTGAAACAAGATGAGGCTGCAGAAAGGACATGTTAGTATTGTTTTATGAAAGCTCTTAATGATAGCCAAGTTTTGTGCCCAATATGGGCCCCTAGCAAAGCTGGCCCTGTGCCTACCCCAGGCCTATTGGGAGGACACTGCTGAGCCAGTCAATCCCTCACCAGTGCACCCCCTGCTGCACCCTGCAGCTTACCAGTACATGGATGGGAACCTTACCCCACAGAAAAGGCCATCATTTATTTCCCTGTATACCTGTGATTAATCTATCAATGAAACGTTTATACCTGCACTAAATAAACAATTACGGTTATATGCCTACACTAATTAAATATACAATAATAGATGGGGAAGTGTGCTTAATGAGAATTTAATGGTTGCCTGAGGTGTGGGTGCTACATAAATCCTAAGAGTGAAGCCTGAGGGGTTTATTAAAGCATCCCACACCAAAAGCAACCATTAAATTTGTGTTTTATATGTTCCCCCTCTTTTATTTTTTATAATTGCTGGTCAGGAATTTTATCCAGCCTTGCTGTGGTGTCCCTGTATTTCACTGAGGCTTTCACTGACACACTCACACACACACATGCACACACACACACACACCTACACACACATATACACTTACTTCTCAAATTATTTTTTTTGTGTGTGTAGTTCTTTATTTTTAGCTTCAGAGCACTCTTGCTATCACGCTGTGTACTTAAGGCCTGATAGACCCATCAAGTCTACCTCCCCACACCATATGGGTCATAAAAATACAGTCCCCATCAAAAATTTATCCAGTTCAGTTTTGTATTGTTCAAACTTAGTTGAATCAACTATTTTATAGAGGCAGTATTGCACAGTGGTTTAAGGCTTTGAGCTGCAAATCTGGTGACATCCAGCAGACCAGACCTGGGTTTCAATCCCACAGCTTCCACTTGTATACTATGTGACCCTGAGCAAGTCACTTAACTTCCCTGTGCTCCCAGGTTGCTCCTGTAAAAAAGCTTTCAGCTTAGTGTGATACTCCTGGTTAAATAACTAAATAAATAAATAAAATAAATGTTTTCTGTGGAAATTTGTTCCATAAAAAGATTGCCCTAATTGTAAAGTAATGTTTTCTTCTATTTCTAAGTGCTCTTTGTACAAATAGCTGTTTATTATTACATCTTAGTATATTCGATTTCAAGTTCAAGTTCAAGAGTATTGCAGGAAAACTCCATTGAGCAAGCTCATTCACAAGGAGGTCCTGAGACATTTACACATACATATCATTATTACATAGATAGGAACAATTGAATGTAGATAAACAAAGTGTGTGTGTATAGTACAAGAGATATACAACATGATAAGTTTCAACATAGCAGTGCAGGGTCCAATTGAGATGTATATTATGTCTATTGAAGAGAAACATAGAAAAACCTTATACCAAATAGGCAATTACATTCCGGCTTAGTGAGTAGAAGGGCAGTCAGTACACAAAATCTTGGCTTGGAGTTAAAGGAAGGCCTAGTAGCAGCTGCAGATATCTTTTGTTTTAGAGACTGATAGTGTTTTGTAGGAATTGATTGAGCCAATGCTGGTTAGCTTCAGTATGGATTGTAGTTGATTCCAAGTGTTATGGAGGGCATACGAAAGTTGTGCCTGCTGGCCATCAGTACGAGTCCTAGGGAATATCTAATAGGATATAGTCAGATTTCTCAGGGAATAAGCACTATGGGAGATGCGTATTAAAGATGTTAAGTAGTCCAGCAGTTTGTGAAGAAGTATCTTAAGGGTCCAGATACCAGCATGGAGTAAGCGTCTGGTGGCAAGTGAGGTCCAGCCAACCACAGCATATAGATCACAGTGGTGGGTTCTGTAAGTGTAGCTAGTAATGAATCATAGAGCATGGTGGAAGACAATGTCTAGTTTAGTAAGGCTAGGGGTTGGGGAGGAGATATAAATAAAATCCCCATAATCAAGTAGAGGAAGGAAAGTGGCTTGGACAAGCCATATACGGGTCGCGAGAGAGAAGAGGGACCTATTTCTAAAAAGAATCCCAATCATGCTTTAAGCCTCTTAGATAGATCCTAGATATGGTCATTGAAAGACAGCGTGTTGTCTACCCACATGCCTAGATAGTTGAATTTAGGCACGACTTCCAAGGGTTCATCCAGTGAGGTAACTATAAAGTCCTTTGGTGGAGCAGGTAAGGCACCAAGTGAGGTATACCATGAAAAAATCATTGCATTGGTTTTTTTGGCATTTAGGAGAAGCTTGGCTTTGATGAGATTGCTTTCTAACTGGTCAAAGTCAGCTTGCAACACTTCCCTGACTTCAGATAATGTTGTACCTGATGTGTACAATACTGTATCATTTGCAAAGAAATGTATGCTGGATTTTTTTATGTAGGAATTAAGGTCGTTGCTACATAGGGAGAAAAGGATCGGGCCTAGGATGGAGCCTTGGGGGACTCTCCTGGCAGTCGAGAGGGGGGCAGATAGTAGGCCATCGGCTTTGACTTTTTGTATCCTTCCAGAAAGATAACTGTTAAACCACTAAGCAGTTGGCAGAGTAGCACTTAGATTGGTAAGGCAGATAATTAGGAAGTGTTGGTCGACAGTATCAAAAGTTTACTGAGGTCTAGAAAGACTGCACCACTAACCTTCTTAGAATCCATAGCAGTGATCCAGTCATTAGAGACTTTAGCCAATGCTGAGATGGTACTATGTTTAGACTGGAAGCCAGATTGTGCAGGGTTTAAGAGTGAGAGCACTTTAAGGTGATTTTTTAGTTGGTTGTAAATCAGTTTTTCCAAAGCTTTGGAGAGAACAGGTAAAATGGATATAGGTCTATAATTGTTTAAATCACAAGGATCTCCTGATTTGAAGAGAGGAAGAATATGGGCAGATTTCCAGCAGGATGGAACTATGGCAGAGGTAATGGAAAGGTTGAAAATATGGAGGATGGGAGCTATGAGCTGGACAAAGCCTAATCGCAAGAAGAATGGTTCAAGGCCATCTTCCCCTGTGCTTTTCCTGACATCGAGGCTGAGAAGTAAGTCTTCAACTTCTTTATAACTAAACAAGCGCAGCTGAACGGGCTGAGGTGGGGAAGTAAATGCGGAGGCTGAGCTACTATTGCTATTCATGCGTCTAGCGTACTGTGAGGAGTCACATGCCAATCCAGCTATGACAAAGTATTGGTTAAGTTCTTCAAGGATTTGTGGTTTGTTTTCCACCACCCTGTCCTTGGTAAGAATCTTGATAGGTATAGAGGGAGTTGGCCTTCAGTGGATCTCGGTGTCCTCCAAATTTTTTGGGAGTTCCCTTCGGCTTGTTCCAGGGTGGAGATGTAGTAGTTTGCTTTAGTAGCACATATTTTTATAACACAGGCATTCCTGGCAGTTCTAAAGGCCTGCCAGTCTGCTGAGCTCTTGGTACGCCTAGCCCGGGTCCAAAGCTTGTCTCTATTGGAAAGTGCTGCTTTCAGCTCTGTGGTAAACCAAAGATGTGAGGATTTACGTACCCTCACTTTAATAAGAGGGTCATGCTTGTTCATCAGGATGGTAAGGTTATCATTAAGGACTGAGACAGCTTCATCAGTAGTTTTGGCAAGATATAGATCTTGCCATTTGATCTTACTCAATTCGGCTAGAAAGTTTACTGTATTGAATTTAAGAAAGGGTCATTTAGTTCTGAGTTTAGGTGGCTGGTTTGTTTTGGTTTGGGATCTTATACATACAACGACACTGTGGTGGCTCAGGCTCATGTCATTATGGAAAACTGCAGAGTGAGAGATTTTATGGGGATGTGTAGTTAAAATAACATCTAGGAGTGAGCTATTGGCAGTGTTAGAAGTATTATTCCTTCTGGATTCAGTGACTATCTGTGTAAGGCCCAGCTCATCACAGATAGATTTTAGGCAGTGAGATTTTTTGCAGTGAGCCAATCCATGTTGAAGTCCCCTAGGATTATAGTTTCCGTGTTGGCAGCCAAGGTTAGGGATTTCAGTATGTTAATGATTTCTGTTCCTCCGGACAGTAGTCTGTAGCCACCTATAATAGTGATACACTCTGTAGAAGGAAGGTGATGCTTCAGCGACACAATCTCATGTTCTTTTGACTTGGTTTTACAAAAAAATGTCATTAACATCAAATTTGGTTTGGGTGTAGACGACGACCCCCCCCCCCCCCAGATTCCCTGTCGGCCCTAAAGAGTTTAAAACCTGGGAGAGTCATTTGAGGGTCAGTGGTCGACTTTTTCAGCCATGACTCGGTAATGATAATCATATCTGGGTCAGTATGTGCAGCCAAGACTTGAAGCTGATCAAGTTTTTTTGATCAGGCTTAGAATGTTAATCAGAATTATTTTCAGCCCAGAAGCAGCTGCAAAATCCGGTGGTGAGGTGATTTGTGTTGGAGGACCTGGATTTAGTTCTACATTGCCAGAACAGAGAAGGAGAATTAGAAGCATTTTCTTAAAGGAATTTATCAAGTAGGAAAGGGCTTTTTTCCTTTGGGTCCTTCTTTGGTATGTTGTCAGGGATGTACATCTGGACCTGGCATAGGTCCAGATGTACATCCCTGGCTTGACCTGGCTGGCTTGACTGTTGAGGGCTAACATGGACAGTGCTTGGATAGACATTGGTGATGGGAGGAGGGCCAAGAGGGTGGAATGAAAAGTAATATGTATATCCAATAGATGAATATCTAATATTACACTCCTCCATGAGATTTTTATCCTGTAAGATTTTGTATAGCAATAATAGATCTCCTCTCTGTCTCCTAGTTTCTAGATCATACAATTGCAAAATTCTACAGATTTCTTTATATGATAAATGTTTTAGTGTTGGAATTAATTTGGTAGTTTTTTGTTGAATATTGTCTAAAAGTTTTATGTCCTTAGACAGATAAGGCCTAATGTAGATGTTGTATACTGATAATATTAATGTATCTTGTCTACAAATAAAAGATTTCTTTTATGGATAGAAGGATATTATTGGTCCTAAGAGCTATAGGTCTACAATGTTCCCCTGGGATTGGTAGATCATTTATCTTATCATAATTCCAAGATCTTTCTCAGTTTAGAAACATCGAGACATAGACTTTGATGGCAGATAAGGACCGCTTGGCCCACCTAGTCTACCCATTTCCCTACCTACAGGATAAGCTGCAGATCCTAGTTAACCAACAGCCTATTTCTTCCTACCCCCCACAAAAACTGCCTTATGTCTGTCCCATGCATCCTTGAATTCTCCCACAGTTTTAGACCCCACAACCTCCTCAGAAAGGTTGTTCCATGCGTCCACCACCCTCTCTGTGAAAAAATACTTCCTCACATTGCCCCTGAACCACCTCCCCTCTATCTTCAAATTGTGTCCTGTTGTTCTTGCACATCTCTTTTTCTGAAAGATGCTATCCTCTTGGACTTTGTTGATTCCACTGAGGTACTTAAAAGTTTCTATCATGTCCCCCCTCTCCCTCCTTTCCTCAAGGGTTTAGTCTCTCCTCATATGGCTTCTCTTGCAGAACCTGCACCATTTTAGTTGCCCTCCTCTGGACTGCCTCTATCCTGTCTATGTCCTTGGGGAGATGGGGTCTCCAGAACTGGACGCAATACTCCGGACTGGGTCTTACAAACTGTCTGTACAGAGGGATAACAACTTCCTGTTTTCTGCTAGTGATGCCTCTCCCTATACATCCCAGTATCCCCCCAGCCCTCCCTACTGCCTTCTCACATTGCTTGCTAACCTTAAGGTTATCTGATATGATTGCCACCAGGTCCCTTTCCATTTTTGTTGTTGTTACTACCTCCCCCCATTGTGTAATCTTCCCCTGGGTTTTTGTTTCCCAGGTGCATTATTTTGCACTTCTTTGCATTGATTTCAAGCTGCCATACTTCTGACCATTCCTCCAACCTTGCCAAGTCCCTTATCATCCTTTCCTCTTTGTGTATCAACCCTGTTGCAGATCTTTGTGTCATCTGCAAAGAGGCATACTTTTCCTTCCAGTCCCTCTGCAATGTCACTTATGAAGACATTAAAAAGGACTGGACCCAATACTGAACCCTGCGGTACCCCACTAGTAACCCCTCTTTCTTCAGAGTGGACTCCATTTACAATTACCTTCTGTGTCCTGTTGTCCAGCCAGTGTTTTACCCAGGCTACCACCCTGGGACCCACTCCCAGGCTGGTTAATTTGACTATTAATCTTTTGTGTGGGACTGTGTCAAATACCTTGCTAAAATCTATGTAGGCCATGTCCACAGCCCCTCCCTGGTCTACTACTTTGGTCACCTAGTCAAAGAAATCATTTAGATTCGTCTGACATGACATTCCCACTGTGAACCCATGCTGCCTTGGGTCCTGTGCCCCACTGGCCTCTAGGTACTCAACAATTCTTTCCTTCAGAAATGATTCCAAAACTTTCCCTATCACAGAGGTCAAACTGACAGGTCTGTAGTTTCCTGCCTCTGTCTTGGTCCCACTTTTGTGAAGGGAAATCACATCCACCTTTCTCCAGTCCTCAGGTACCACACCATCCTCCCATGATTTGTTAAAAAGGGTAGTCAGCTGTTTCACTAGTTCTCTCCTTAATTCTTTTAGAATTCTGGGGTGAATTCCATCACGTTCCGTTGCTTTGTCCACCTTCAGTTTTAGGAGTTCTTTCAGAACCCCTTCTTCTGTAAAAGGACTGGGATTGACCCCCCCTATCCAGAGTGCTTCAGTTAATTGGATTAGGTGCCTCCCCCTCCTCCTCCTCCTCTGTGAATACTGGGCAGAAATATTCATTCAATATCCCTGCTTTTTCACTATCCCTCTCTGCCCACCCACTGTCCATTATATTCAGCCTTACTATCCCTCCCTTTGTCTTTCTACACTCCTTGATGTACTGTACCTATAAAAGGTTTTATCCCCCTTCTTAACCGAGTTGGCTATCTTTTCCTCAGTTTGGGCCTTTGCTATTCTGACTTCCCTCCCTGCTTCCTTCTGCCTTAATTGGTACAGCTCTCTCTCCTGCTGTTTATGTGTTTTCTTTTACTTCCTGAATGCTACCTTTTTCTCCCTGACCTTCCCCGCCACCTCTTTTGAGAACCCTAGTGGCTTTTTCTTTCATTTTGATTTGTTTATGTGCTTCATGCAAAGGCTTGTTGCCTCTGTGATGGCAGTTTTGATGTTTCCCCATTGTTGTTCCACCCCTCCTTCTAGCCTGTTTGCTAGTGCTTTTCTAAGGCACTCTTCCATCTTGCCAAAGTCAGCCATCCTGAAGTCCAGTGCCCTCACTTTTGTATGGCTTGACTCTGTAGCTGAGTTTACCATGAACCACACTGTTTGGTGATCACTTGTTCCCAGGTGGCTACCCACTTCTAGATCTGAGATCCTGTCACTGACCCATTTGAGAGTACGAGGTCTAAGATTGCTCCCTCATGAGTGGGTTCCAAAACTAGCTGTCTGAGGCATGCCACCTGTAGGGCATTGAGAATGGCCTTACTCTTGGATGTAGCTGCAGCAAATGTGCTCCAGTTAACATCTGGCATATTCAGGTCTCCCATCAACAGTATCTCCCCTTTCTCTGCCATCCTACGAATGCCTTCTATCATATCCTACATGAAAGCACCTTGCAAATGTTTTCCTCACTGCTAGCCCACTAATTCCACAACTCCCCCTTTCCATCCTGTCGCTCGCCATGTTTCTACCCCAGGCTCTCACTCTTTCCCTATTAACTCTTCCTGCTGCACCCACCCTTCCCTCTCCGCTCCAGCCTGGCTAAAGTCCCAACCCATCCATAGTAGTGTCCCAATTATCTACCCCTCCTCCGTCATTAACATAATAAACAAGTACATGGCAGCCATCGTCACTTTCTGTGGTTTTAGCCCAATTTTTCCCCCAGTCGTCGGTAATATATCCCTTCTCTTCTTTACCTCTCTAACCTACCACCCCTTACATGACCTCTTTCCCCTATATGTGTAGTTGCCGGCTGCCTCACTCAAAAGAGCTCTGCTTATAACCCCTGTATGCCTATGGTTGATTGTACATCTGCTGACTTCTTCAATTGTAAAATAATGCTGTTTTTTTTTATTTATTTCAACCTTGTACTGTACTGTATACATTGTATATACTTTTTCTTCCTTGTATTTTATTGCTTTTTGTATACCTGCTTCTGTGCTGTACTTTGATGTATTCATGACCAGGTCCACCTTGCAAATGAGCCTTGCTCAATGGTGCCTGCCTGGATAAATAAGGATTTTGATTAATTGATTGATATCCTTGTCCATTTCCTCCCCCTGACATGGGGGTCTGTATACAACCCCTTTGAGGATTGTGGTGCCATTTCCAGTCTCTAAGGTGACCCATAGTGCCTCCTCTCCTCCCTGTTCACTCTTTTGTTCAGTTGATTTTATCCCTTCCCTTACATAGACAGCAACTCCTCCCCCTCTTCTCCCCTTCCTGTCTCTCCTCTAGGTTGTGTACCCTGGTATGTTAACATCCCAGTCATGGTTCTCTGTGTACCATGTTTCTGTGACTGCTACGATATCCAGGCATCCCTCTTCCATCAAGGCCACCAGTTCAGGGAGCTTGTTGCCCAGACTACGGGCAATGGTACTCATTACCCTCCATTTCTTGATGATCTTACCCCTTTTTGCCCCATCCCTGTCCTTATTGCCTTTGTCACTTTCTCCATTTAACCCTGCCCTTCTCTCTATTGACATCTCTATCTTGGGGTTTACCTCACTTACTACTCTGACTTTTGGGGGGAGACTAGGAATTCTCTGCTCCTTTCCAGTGCCTCCCCCCTTGGCTAGTTTAAATGCTTGCCAATGAAGCATTTAAACCTATCACCTAGGATCCTGGTTCCACTCCTGGACAGATGCAGGCCATCACACCAGTATAGGCCTGCGTCACTCCAGGTCTACCCTCAGTCCCCAATGAAGCCAAATCCCCTGAGCTCTGCACCAGTTTTTCAACCACTGATTGAATTCCATGGTGTGGAGCACCCTAGCCTCACCTATGCCATAGACAAGCAGCACCTCCAAGAAGGTTACCGTGTGTGCTACTTGTCTAAGGCCCCCCAACTCCACAAACTCTTCCTGCACTGCTCTGATCCATTTCTTAGCCAGGTCATTTGTCCCTAGGTGGACAATGATATCCAGCTCCCTCTCCTGTGCAGTTGCTCTAGTGATCCTGAGGATTTTCTCCCTGTCCCTCCAAGTCATGGTGCCAGGCAGGCTCCATACCTCTTTCTCACCTTCCTCCCCCCAGTTCTACCTTCCTAACAATGGAGGCCCCCACCAGGAGTTGTTTCCTTCCCCTGTGGGGTCCCATACCACCCTCCATTTGGTCTCCTTTGTGGAGGTTCCTAGTATCCTCCTTGGTCTCCACTGTGGGCGCCTCCATAGAGGAACCACACTTTGCTTGAATGGCATATGAATTGTGGAGAGGTACAACTGGAGGGATGTGCCTCTGTTCCACCACCCTCACCCTCCCTGAGCCCACTGTGGTCCAACTGCTCCTCTTTCTTGGCAAACTCTGAGGTAACAGCAGTGGCCCTGGTGATCTCTGGATGGGAGAGGAGGTCCCACAAATCCTGGCCAACTCAGCCTGGAGATGAGCAACCTCCTCCCTCAGCCCAGAGAGGTGCCTGCAGATGGGACAACACCGCATCCTCCAGAACGTCTCCTAGAAGACTGCTGCTCCACAGCCACTGCACTGCACCACTCCCATCATGTCTTATTTCTGACCCTTCACTGTTGTTTGGAATCCTTACTCTTTCCTCTGTTTTTTTTTATCCTTACTTACTTACTGCCTCTGTGCCCTTTAAGCTCTTCATCTTCCTGTTCTGAGACAAGAAGATCCTATATTTCTCAGTAGTCCCCTTACTTGCTCACAGGCAGACCTCCAGCAGCTGGGGAGGGGGGACGGAGAGCTACTCTTGTCCTTCTAGGATGGTGAGTCTTTGGTGGCTCTGTGATCACTTACTTCCTGCTCCCAAACAGGAAGTTCCTGTTGCCAGTCAAATCCTGTGCCTATAAAAGTAGAACTGGCTTTGGGGGGGGGGTGGAGTGGAGGGAAGGAGGGCAATATAGTCCCAGTAGAGAAGTCCAGTCACAACAGCAACTCCTTGTCCTGGTGTTCTCTGCCAATTCTCAGTTCTTTATTACTCATGTAATATTTCTCATGAGGATTCCGAGGACCAAAATGCATTACAACACACTTGTCTTCATTAAATGCCATTTTATTTAAATGTGCCAAGTTTTCCAGGGTATTGATATCTTTTTTTAGTACATTAATATTATCTATAGTACTAACTTCCTTTTATAGTTTTGTATCATCAGCAAATTTAATTATGCAAACCACAATACCATTTTGCAAATCTGATATAAAAATTCCAAACAGGATAGGACCAAGGACTGATCCCCGAGGGACTCCACTAGTCACTTTAATAGGGTTGGAATAAGTATCTAAAATTATAATTACATGTATTCTGTCAATCAGCCAGTCAGTTATCCACCTGATTATAAATGGGTTTAATCTTATGTTCTCCATTTTCTTGACCAATATCTCATGACTAACCCTGTCGAATACCTTTTTAAAGTCTAAAAAAATAACATCTGCTGGGGTCCCTTTATCCAAACAACTACTTATTGTCTCATAAAAACTAATGAGGTTAGTAGTACAAGATCTCCTCTTTGTGAAGCCATGTTGTCTAATATCCGTATACCCTTTACAGTCCACATCTATTTCTATTCTATTTTTGAGAATTCTTTCCATGGTTTTACAAACAACTGATATTGGACTTACTGGTCTATAATTTTCTACCTCCTTTCTATTTCCCTTTTTATGTTGGCTTGACGTGCTTGCGCGGCAGTCAACATATTGGGAGAGTGGAGATTTGGAGGCGCGGCTGGTGCTGGGCGAATGCAGGGCTTGCATCAGTAGGTGTGTCCCTCATTCCCCAATAAGCCAGCATGCTAGCACTGACACCAACATTATGTAAAGTGGACAAAACTTCTAAACAAAGTGCCGCTGCAATCAGAGACAAGCTCGTCATGCAGCAGCACTTTGCTTACAAGTTACATCCATGTTACATAATGTGCCTCCCCCCCCCAGTACAGAGTGCCACGCTGGGAGCCCACCCCAGCATGGCAACTGATGCCATGGCTGATGGGGGTGCCCAATCCCCCGCCGGCTCCACTGTCCTCCCCCCCAGTACAGGGTGCCATGCTGGGAGCCCACCCCAGTGTGGCAACTGATGCCATTGCCGACAGGTGCCCAATCCCGTCAGCTCCACGCCCCCACCAGCGTTTCTTCTGCCATGCTGGGAGCCCACCCTAATGTGGCAAACGCCCCAAGGCCATCAATTTAAAAAACAACCTGTAAATTGAAAACGGTCCCACGCAGTCTCCCTGCCCCCACAACCCGCACCCACCCACTGCGCACCCTGCCTCCCCACAACCCCCCACCCCATACGCACTCTCCAGAGTCCACGCGATGATCTGGCGGTGGACCGAACATGTCTGGCACTCTTCAAAGCCGACCGTGAACTGAGGAAATGCCGGTAAGCTGTATAATGGGCTAGATAGGGTTTTTTTCAACTTTGTTGCATATCTCAGGCATTTTTTGGAATTTTTGCACCAAATTTTCAACATGGGGTTTTTGGGACCCCTTCTCATGAATGCTGTCACTGTCATGGCGTTATTCGGCCCCGAAGGGTGATTTCGCAGTCACTGTGCAAAATCACCTTTTGGGACTGATTAATGAAATGACACTGCCAGTGTTCATAAGGTGGGCTCTCAAGAGCCTATTTTGAAAATTTGTGGAAAAATCTAACAATGACTGTTTTAATGGCATGCATTTCGCAGTTCCTACGCATGCTCGTAAGTTCGTGAATTTTCAATATTTTCACTCCAGATTTTCAACATTGCCATTTTACCACACCTTCCTATGAGCAGTACAGCTGTCATTTTTCACATCTCACCCAAAACGTGTTTCTGCCCATGTAGCTCACAATGGCACAGTCTGTGTATGAAATCAATGTACGGGACAAATTAAGAAAATCACAGTGACACCATTCATGAGCAGAGGTCTTAAAATGGCTATGTTGAAAATTTGGTGAAAAAATTCCAAAAAATGACTGTTTTATGAACGTTCGTTGTACAGTTCCTATGCACGCTCGTAAGTTCGCGAATTTTCAATATTTTCACTCCAGATTTTCAACATTGCCATTTTACCACATCTTCTTATGAGCAGTACAGATGTCATTTTACACATCTCACCCAAAACGTATTTCCGCCCATGTAGCCACAATGGCGCAGTCGGTGTGCGAAATCAAAGTACAGGACAAATTAAGAAAATCACAGTGACACTGTTCATGAGCAGAGGTCTTAAAATGGCTATGTTGAAAATTTGGTGAAAAAATTCAAAAAAATGACTGTTTTATGAGCATGTGTTGCACAGTTCCTACGCACACTCGTAAGTTCGCGAATTTTCAATATTTTCACTCCAGATTTTTAACATTGCCATTTTACCACACCTCCTTATGAGCAGTGCAGCTGTCATTTTTCACATCTTGCCCAAAATGTGTTTCCACCCATGTAGCGCACAATGGCACAGTCGATGTGCGAAATCAATGTATGGCACACATTAAGAAAATCACAGTGACACTGTTCATGAGCAGAGGTTTTAAAATGGCTATGTTGAAAATTTTGTGAAAAAATTCCTAAAAATGACTGTTTTACGAGCATGCATTGCACAGTTCCTATGCATGCTCGTAAGTTTGTGCATTTAATATTTTCACTCCAGATTTTCAACATTGCCATTTTATTACACTTCGTTATGAACAGTACAGCTGCCATTTTTCATATGTCACCCAAAATGTGTTCTCGCACATGTAGCGCACAATGGTGCTGTTGGTGTGCGAAAGCAATGTTTGGGACAGATTACGAAAATCACAGTTACACTGTTCATGAGCAGAGGTCTTAAAATGGCTATGTTGAAAATTTGGTGACAAAAGTCCATAAAATGAATGTATGCTCGTGACTTCGCCAGTTTTTTTAATATTTTTACTGCAGATTTGCAACATTGCCATTTTTTACACCTCCCCATGAACAGTACAGCTATCATTTTTTACATCCTGTTCAGAATGTTTTTGCACCTGTGGTGCTAAATGCCGTAGTCGCTGTGCATAAGCAGCTTTCGGCTAACAAACTGATATTGCCACTGTTCATGAGGTGGGGTCACAAAAACATGTTGAAAATTTGGAGTGAAAATACCAATGAATGCCTGAGGTATTAGGGTTTCCAACCATAACGCCCAACCCTGTAGAGAATGACAGGCATCAGGGGTGTGACTTGGGATTCTTGCCTGTAATGCTTATACCATTCCACACCCTGCAGCCAGTGAGAGGCATCAAGGTATGCCTTGGACTCTTCGGCCCCAAAGTTCACCCCATTCTCCTGTATCGCACCCATCTCACCGTATTTCCTAATGGAATGGGGTGCGCATAAGGGCCAAAGACCCCAAGGAACACCATGACACTTGTCAGTGTCTGCAGGGTGGGGTGTGGTGAAATGGCATGGCCGTTACGCCTGACGACCCAAAGGCACACCCCAATGCCTGTCACTCTCTGCAGAGTGGTGGTGGGGTGGGCTTCAGTTCAGTACTTCACTGCCATTCCTATTACGCTGCTCTGTAACTTCTACACTACCACTGCCAATGCCAGCAAGCCAACATTCGGCATTGACAAATGCTTGTTATGTATTGGTACTACCACTGCTTGCTTTCATTTATAGGGTACTGTCCATTTAATTAATGAGGTATTAAATATATGTTGAAGTGGTTTTAAAATAGAATGAATTGTAGTTTTAGAAAAAAATGGATTCAAACCGTCTAGCCCTATGACTGCATCAGCTCTAATGTATTTGATGGCTGTTTCTACCTCTTCCATAATGATCTTATGTAATTCAGTCATGTCAAAAACCCAGGGGAAGAGTACACAATGGGGGGTGAGATACTAACAACAACAAAAATGGAAAGGGACCTGGGGGTGGTCATATCAGATGACCTAAAGGTGGGCAAGCAATGTGAGAGGGCAGCAAGGAGGGCTGGGGGATACTGGGCTGCATAGGAGAGGCATCACCAGTAGAAAACAGGAAGTTATTATCTCTCTGTACAGACAGCTGGTCAGACCCCATCTGGAGTATTACGTGCAGTTCTGGAGACCCAATCTCCGCAAAGACATAGACAGGATGGAAGCTGTCCAGAGGAGGGCAACTAAAATGGTGCAGGGTCTGCACCAGAAGACATATGAAGAGAGACTTAAGGTGCTTAATATGTATAGCCTCGAGGAAAGGAGGGAGGGGGGACATGATAGAAACTTTCAAGTACCTCAAGGGAATCAACAAAGTCCAAGAGGGTTGCATCTTTCAAAACAAGAGGTGTGCAAGAACAAGGGGGCACAATTTGAAGATAGAGGGGGGTCTGCTCAGAGGTAATTTAAGGAAGTATTTTTTCACAGAGAGGGTTGTGGATGCATGGAACGGCTTTCCGGAGGAGGTTGTGGAGTCAAAAACAGTGGTGGAATTCAAGCATGCATGGGACAGTCATAAGGCAATTCTAGGGGGTGGGGGCAGAAAGAAGTAGGCTGCTGGTTAACTAGGATCTGCAGCTTATCCATTAGGTAGGGAAATGGGCACACTGGGTGGGTCAAGTGGTCCTTATCTGCCGTCAAATTCTATGTTTCTCTGTCTATGTTGTTCTTTTTTGACAAATCAGAACAATTATTGAAAACTGACCCAAAAAACATATTTGATTAATTTCCCATTTCTAGTGAATCTGTTATTTCAATACCATTATTATTTAGCGCTGTTATACTATGACTCTGATTTTTATTATTATTAATATAAGAAAAAAGCTTTTGGATTTTTTGTAAATGCTAATTTTATTTCAGTCTTTCCTCTTTCCCTTTTGATTGGAGATTTTGTTTTCTTTAGTTCAGTTTTATATCTATTAACATTTATTTGACTCTGACATTTCTTCATTTTTTTGAAATGCTTTTTCTTTATTTTTGATTTGTAGTATTATTTTCCTTGTTAACCAAGGTGGGATTTTTCCCTTTTTATTATGGGTTTTCTTAATTGGTACATATAAGTTTTCTAATTCTGTTGTAATAGAATTAAATAATTCTCAACATTGGCCAACCGTAGGTCAGGCTAGTGCTGTGTGTGGGTAGCTATGAGAGCTCTGTTCTGTTGTCGATGAAGAGCGGGATAAACCAGATGGTAGAAACAAAAAAAAAAACAGTAGATGACAGGATCAGCCAGATACAGTGGTTATATTAAAAAATAAAGAATTTACCTGAGTTGAAGGACTTTATGGACCTTAATAACTTTGGTGACAAAATAGCACAACATTTGGTATGCATGGTCAGGTCATCAGAGTCTCAAGACATGAAAAGCATTGTGATGACATCTTGTACAGTTTTCCAGATATGGGTGTCAAAAGATGTAAAAAAAACTATACTTAACATTGCCTATTTTTTGCTGTCACCAAAAGCCTAGATAGCGTGGGATTTTTTTGATGAAATTTCAGGTTTGATCATATTGGCCAACATTTTATTTTCTCTCTTTAAACTCACAAACATTGAAAATGCATAGAAATGACCCATTTTTAAAAAAACAAACACCTGAACCTAACTAAATGGGACCCATTTAGCTAGATTCTGGTGTGCTTTTTTAAATGGCAAGACATACCTTTTCTGGGCACCTCCAAATTCAAGGTGCCCAGCTTGGCGAGAGGAGCTGTTAATCTGTGTTCTCTGTATGAGAACAGTGGCACTTTCCTGATTCAGCAGTTGCAGCTGAAACTCATGCTGCGGGATGCAGTCATGGCAGAAAGCTGTCTTGAGTCCCTGCTGTTCCTGTCTGTCTCTGTCTCTCTCTTTGTCCATCTGTCTATCTGTCTATCTACAGTATCTATATACTTATTTGTCAAAGCTGCAGTATTTATGACTGAAATTTAACACCTGGTACATGTCCATTTTAGTCTTCTTTTATTATTGACTTTGTAACAAATTTGGCAAAGTTCTGTTCTATCTTTTTACTATTTTAGTGTTTTTTTATATTGCCATTCAGCACACACCCTAACCCATTTGACGATTATCATTTGAAGAACACAGGGGATGTGCTCAGTTTCAGTGAGCCTCACAGTGTTATTGCAGCAGTACATGTAACATACTATTTATTTTATTTATTTATTTATTTCCATTTCAGATTAATACCTTTTAGCCAACAGGCTATTTTACAAAGATTCCAAGTCAGGTGTAACAAGTTACAGGACATTTAACATCATCAGGTTAACAAGACATAACATTAATTATATATGACTGTGACTGGTATAGTTTCTGTGCACAAAAATATATTGGGTTGGTAACAGAAATAAACTGTAAGTGACAACACTTTGTGGATTAACTAGGCAAGTGACAACATGAAACAGTTAGTTACTAAGTGCATTTACAGGTATGAGGTAATAGTCTAATTTGACTTTGTCTGAGGGAAGGGGGGAAGGGGGGGATAGGCGAAAGAAGGAGGGAGGTGAGGTGGGGAAAGAAAGAAAAAATGATTCTGAAGTGCCGCTCTGAAGAAGCTTAGGAGTCAAGATCCCAAAGTTTTGGAGTACAGTCAAGATAGATTTTGTCAGGAGTGGGAAAAAGGGGTGTGAAGATGAGGTGGGGGGTTGAGGATGCTGATAGGATGGTGTTTAGAAATAATACGGATAGAGGGCACCTTGACTGGGCTACGCTTGGCAGTCACAAAGATTTACTTTTGACAAGTAAGAGGTGAAGCTCCTTTTTGAACTGGTCGATCTTGTCGTTCTCTATAAGAGAGGCTGGGAATTCGTTCAGCCTCTGCAGGCCTCAGTAGGAAAGGATACACTGGACAAAGGAGGTACGTCTGAAAGGGACCTGGAGAACCCCCTTAATGGTGCTTCTAGTTGTTTTGGTGGATAATGCATGTTAGAATATACTAACTATTGAGATCAGGGTTTGTCCAAGTAGAGCTTTTTACCCAATAAGGCACACCTGATATTTTATTCTTCGGCGAAGAGGGACCCAACCAGTTTGGGCATAAAGCTGACACATGTGTTAAATGATGTGGTCCCAAGATGAGTTTGCAGGCTGCCAGTACTGTAGATAACCAGGCTGTAGTTGATGGAGGAGAGCACAGAGTCCATAGTCACCAGTCACCAGTTTCAGGGCCTCAGTGGTCATTGATTGTGTATTGTAGTACAATAGAACAAGCTGGATATTCAACACGTTGTTAATATGATCTAAGTGGGAGGTGAAGGAGAGTGTCTCATCTAGATGAATCCCTAGGTAGTTAAATTATTTAACCTGTTCAAGAGAGCCACCTTTTGCAGTGTGGATGACCAGGGGCCTGGATTTTTTCCTATTAATTGATAGGGAGAATGTTATAGTTTTCATCTTTTTTATAGTTGAGTAGGAGTTTGTTTGAGAAGAACCATTTTTCAAGTTTGTTGAAGCTTTCTTGCAGGTCCTTTGTTACTTCTGCATGCTGGCTACCAGACACGGTGATAACGGCATCATTGGTGTACAGTTGCATTGCAGCCAGGCACGCTGAGGGGAGTGAGTTTATTGCCAAACTGAAAAGCAGAAAGCTTAGGATTGACCCTTGGTGGACCCCTAGAGATATGTTACTTGGGTCCGATGAGACTCAGCCAATTCTTACACTGGGTTTTTGAGGACAAATAGCTTCAGAACTATATTGTTGCATCATAGGTATAGTCCAATGTCCAAAGGTTGTCCAGAAGGATCTTGTGATTCACAGTATTGAATGCCTTAGTGAGATCTATGAAGATAGATCCCACTACCTTAGTACTGTCTATTGCTTTATATAGGTTGGAGGTGTAGTCAATGAGTGCAGTGATGGTACTGTGTTTCTTCTGAAATCCGTGCTGTTGTGGACACAGCAGGTTATACTTTTTTTTCCCAATTGTTTAACCAGGTGAGACACACAAAGCTGAAAGCTTGTTTGCAGGTACAACCTGGGAGCACAGGGAAGTTAAGTGACTTGAATCAGGGTCACACAGTATGCAAGTGGGAGCTATGGGATTCAAACCCAGGTCTCCAGATTTGCAGCTCAGAGCCTTAAACCACTGCACTATACTGCCTCCCTGCTAGTGGCTAGATGATACTTATTAAGGTACTGTGTTAGTTGATCAGACACTATCCATTCGAGGGCTTTTGACAGGGGTGGTAGTATGGAGATGTATCTATATTTACTAAAGCAGGTTCTAGCTCCACTCTTGAAGACCAGGGTGGTGAGTGCTGTCTTCCACTTGTGTGGAAACACTCCAGTGCACAGCGATAGATTGAATATTTTTATGAGCAGTAATGCTATTTTTTCTAAGGAGAGTGCAACAAGTCTCATGTCGACCTGATCATTACTTGTTCTTGTTTTACCCAGAACCTTCTTGACATATTTTATTACTTGGCATGTGGAGATTTGCCTGAAATTGAAAGGGGGAATTTCAGTCCTTGATGGTTGGGTGGGTGGGCTTACCGCATAAATCCTTGAGGGGGGAGGATAAGGGTGTCTTTGTGGTCAAACTAGTTGGATGAGTAGTGAGGTATACTGGGAGCAGAACCTTGCTCAGGTCTGTAAAAGCATTGTTAAATGCATTCGCCAGGTCCTTTGGCTCTTGCAGTGCGCCTGCTTCTGTCACAGTTAAGTCAGGGGCACTTTTGGTTCCCTACCAGTAACTGGTTTTATTATGTTAAAGAAATCCTTTCCCTTTCCCCATGTATTTTGTAGCTGTTCTTGGTAGTACTTGGCTTTTTCTGCTTTTACTAGTTTGGTGCACCCATTTCTAGCTGCTGTATAGGCTGAGTAATCCTCCTGATTGCTTGTGGCCTTTGCCTTGTGCCACAGGTTAGCATAGTGGTTCAGTTGTGCAATTAAGGAGCCTGATAGCCAGGGGTTGGTGGTACCCCTAACTTTGGCAGATATGAAAGGGGCAAAGATGTTGCAGGCCGTGTTGAAGATGGAGATAAAATACTCAAGAGCTTGGTTTGCATCATTGGTGTTATCAAGGGGGGGTCCAGTCTGACCATCTTAGGTATTACTTGAATTGATGTAACATGCCTTTTCTTAGTGCCCTGTTTTTGGTACTTTGGGGAGGGTGCTTTTTACTCTTATTTGTCAATAGGCACACCACAGGTGAGTGGTCACTCAGTAACTCTGGGTGTACTGTGACATCGGCTATATGTTCTGGGCAGTTGGTGAGTAGCCAGTCTATGAGGCTGCTGGTACCTGTTCAGTAGTTTCTTCTGGTGGTTTGTGTTACCATTTGTGTTAGGTATAGGCTGTTTATACAATCGTTTATGGGTACAGTATCTTGTGCCAGCCAGTTCATACTGAAATCACCCATTATAACCTGTTCCCAGTTGTGTTTCTCTTGTTTTAAATGACCGATAAACTGTGCAATACCTTCCATTTGCTCGGCTGGGGGTATGTAGACAGTGGTCAGTACCAAGATTTTGCTCTGAGCACCTACTGTAAGTTTAATGTCTACATTTTGCACCTCTTTAGATACAAGACTGCTTGGTAGTATGTTTGGTAGTACTTGTCCCTTTATGTCATTGCGGATGTACACAAGGCATCTACCCCCTCTCTTTGAGAGTCTGTCCTGCTAGAAGGTAGTAAAGCCATCTAGTGACATTGTCGTGTTCGGTATTTTAAGGGACAGCCAAGTCTCAGTTAATGCGATGATGTCTGGTTGATGCTGTGCTACCCAAGCCTGGAACTGAGGGAATTTTGGAAGCAGGCTTTCAATGTTAATTGAAGCAATTTTGAGGTATTTTGACTTATTATGCGGTCTTCCAGTAGGTCCTGGATTGGGGTGGATGTTCCTGAACAGGAGTAACAGAATCATAACCTGCTGTTTAAGGAAGGTCTTCCAGCGGTACCATAGTCTTTGGTCTTTGTAACATTTACTTAGCTAGGTTCTATGGCTGCTATCTGATTTGGGGTGGGCACATGCTATGGCAGTGAGAGATGCCAATATGGTGCAGGGTGATCCTGTTGGTTAAGCAGCCAATATTCTCCCAGGAGGGATAGCCAATTTATTATTAGCTCCTATCGTTGCACCTGCTGGTCATGTCATAGGGACTAGGGTGGGTGGAGGGTCATTCCAGGATTCTCTTAAACAAACATCCAGACTATTAGGTGCTGATAGTGTTAGTACTATAAGTAGGCAATTAGCTAATTTCACTCCAAAGGTTGGTCATCTGTCATATGACCACATGGTTGCTGTGTGTGTGTGCTTATACCCCTTTAAAAGTGGGTGGGTCACAGCAGTTGTAGTCAGCCAATGTTATGTAGAGGTGAAGGGCTTGTGGGGCAGGAAAGTGGATTTAAAGCATGCCAGGGCAGGGGGGATGGGTGGGTGGCCGGGAGAAAATTCAGAGAGCCTGTTAAGGAACGTACCTTTAGTGGATAGCAACATGGAGATAGGCCAGTGGCACCACACAGGGAGTAGTAGAACAATAGCAGTAGATGTGACCAAACAACTTAGAAAGCCATGCCACAGTTGGAGCACCGGAAGCATGCAGGCAGGAGCCTAGAGAGAGAGACAGAGAGACAGAGAGAGAGAGGAAGAGAGAAGAGGCTTTAGTTATGGGAGCCACTTAGTTATGAGCTGTGGCGTCAGCTAAATCGGTGGGAGGTTCCAGGGGAACAAAAGGAGAGGAGCAGCACAGAGTAAAGGGGGAGGGAGATCAATTAGGAAAGCGGTGTGGGGGCGGGAGTCTGGGAGCAGGCAGCTACATTAGATGAGGACAATGGTCAGGGGCCGAGGAGGAGGGGGGAGAGAGTTCAGTGTCCAACAGTAGGAGATTACCATATATAGATTTTAGAGTGGAGGAAGGAAAAGAAGGAAAAAAAAGGTACAGCTGCAGGAGCCTGGAAGAAGTACAACCCTGTTTCCACTGAAATCCCAAGGGATTGTAATCACTTGAGCTCAGCCAAGTTACAATCAGCTAGAACACTGCAATTAACTGTTTTTTCAAAATAAAACATTTAGCTTGCATTACTACATTCAGGCTAACTGCTGGAGTCTAAAATAATTCTTGCATATTTAGAACAATTTAGCATGTAGAGATATATGAAGAAAAAGCTGTGAGAAGTCAAATAGGCAGAAGTAAAAGCTGAGCAGCTAATGGTGATTCCTCTGGCTGGCGGAGTAGCCAATCAGGGAACAGTTATCCAGGCACTCAAAATTCAGATTCAGAGAGCCTGTTTGGAAGCGTACCTTTAGCAGGCAACAACGAGGACAGTGTCCAGCGGTGCCGTATAGGGAGTAGTGGAGCAGCAGATGTGGCTGAGCAGCTTAGAAAGCCACACCCCAGTTGCAGCACCCGGAGTGGGTGGCTTTGGAGCCTAGAGAGATGGATAGATAGATACTAGATTAGGTAGAGTGATAGATACTAGAGCAGCTAGAGATATACAGTAGATACTAGATCAATAATATTGGTATACTACACACCTCTGCTTCTGTCTGTTTCCACACACATTAAAAAATGTTATGTGGAAAAGAAAAGTATACAGATGCTGCTCCTTCTCTCCACAAACGATGGCATTTTCATTCCGCACCTGACATCAGTAGTGAGAACCAATCCCCCCCACCCAAGCATCAGCAGTTCACAAATGATGAAGTAGTAAACTTGGTAAGAGAGAACTGAATTGCACGGTCTCCATGCATGTTATAAAAACAGCACGTGAGTACAATTAGCACAGAAATGCAGATCACTGTCTTCATAAATCTAATTAAAAACTGTTAGCATCCTGCTGTTTCATTACTCCTGTACAGTCTTCTCAGATTATTTGAATGCAGTCTACTGTAAGTATATATTGTGTACCAAATCTCTGTAAATTATCCTCATGTTTCCCTACCCCTCAGGTCGCACCAGGAGATAAGCAGCTTGCTGCTCAGCGTGCCTTCTTGGTGAAACATTTCAATAAATAAATAAATGATGGCATTGTTATCCTTCACTTGAAATTAGTCATTACCCTTCCCCTCCCCAACATTTAAGAAGTGTGACTTCAGTATATCACAATCGATACATGCATGACTAGTAAGCCTTTATAGAGACACTTCTACATCATTCTGATATCATGCACATTAAAAAAAAAGCATTTGTCAATGCCGAATGTTTGCTTGCTGGCAGGGCTGCAGCAATGAATTTTGGGGCCTCGGACAAGTTACTTGAAATGGGCCCTTGTTTCCCAAACCAACTAATGCCAGGGGTAATGCTAGATCCTCAGGTGGGCCCCTCCAGAGCTCAGGGCCCTGGACAACTTCCCCACTTTCCCCTCATTACTGCGACCCTGCTTGCTGGTATTAGCATTGGAAATGCAGGTGTTAGACAGATGCAGAGTAAGAATGGCAGTGAAGTACTGAACTTCACTCCAATCCCACCTCCACCCTGCAGAGATGGGCATGCATTTGGGCTGTCACCCATAACATTCATGCCATTTCACCTCATCCTATCCTGCTGACACTGACAAGTGTTAAGGTGTGCCTTGGGGTGTTCGGCTTTACAGTCACCCCACTCCATGAGGAGGTACGCTGAAATGGGTGCAATATTGAATGGGGTGAACTGTGGGGCTGAAGAGTGCAAGGCACAGCACGATGCCTGTCAGTGGGTGCAGGGTGGGGGTGGGGTTGGAATGGCATGAGCATTATAGTCGACAGTCCAAAGGCACACCCCTGATGCCTGTCAGTCTGCACAGGGTGGGACGTTATGGGTAGAAACCGTAACACCCCGGGCATGTATTGTTATTTGCAGTACACATTTTCAACATGGCCATTTTGTGGTCTCCACCTCACGAAAGCATTTGGGACCTCTTCTCATAGACAGTGGCACTGTGATTTTGTTAATGTGTCCCAAAATTTGAGTTTCTACGACAGTGCCATTGGGTGCCAGATGTACGAAAACACAGATCGGGTAGGATGTCAAGAATAACAGCTGTATCATTCATAGGAAGGTGTGAAGAGATGGTAGTGTTGAAAATCTGTAGTGATAGTATTAAAAATGCTCAAACTTTCGAGCTTACGTGGAAACTGTGCAACACATGCGCATAACACAGTCATTTAGTGGAATTATTTCACCAAATTTAACATAGGCATTTTGTGACCTCTGCTCATGAACACTGTCACTATGATTTTCTTAATCTGTCATGAACATTGATTTCCTACAGCAACCGTGGTATTCTGAGCCAGATGTGTAAACGCATATTTCGGGCAGGATATGAAAAATGACAGCAGTACTGTTCATAAGGAGGTCTGAAAAAATGCCAGTGTTGAAAATCTGGAGTGAAAATACTACAAATTTGCGAAGTTACAAGGGTGCATGAAAATTGCATCACACACGCTTGTAACACAGTCATTTTATGGACATTTGTCAACAAATTTTTAACACAGGCATTTTAGAACCTCTGTTCATGAACAGAGTCACTGTGGTTTTACATACGAACATACATACAAACATATGAACATACGAATCTGCCAGCAGAACACACAACACACCAATCGGTCTATGTAAGTCTGTCTGAGTGTGCATCTAGCACCCTAGATTGCAGCTGCCCCAGCCTCCTCCCCCTCAGTCCCTCGACCACTTGTCCCAGCCCCTGCCTCCGACTCTTCCTCTTGCTTTATCTCACTCCTCTTTAAAGCTATTGACTGTCCTACATGTTACCACCCCCTCTGGCAGCACATTCCAACTAGATACTACCCTCTCAAAGAAGTAGTGCCTCCTCATTTCCCTCTTGAAATGTCCTCCTTTCAACCTTAGTCCGTACCCCCTCGTCTCTCTTCTACTCCTCAGTTTAAACACCCCCTCGGTGCTCGGTTTATCTACCCCCTCGGGTATTTGAATGCTTCAATCATATCCCCCCATCCCTCCTCTCCTCCAGTGTGTACATGTTCAGCTCCTTCAGCCTAATTTCATATTCCTTTCCTTCCATCCCCTTTAACATTTTTGTTGCCCTTCTTTGCACCCCCTCCATTAACTTTATATCTCTCCTCAGGTATGGCCTCCAGTATTGCACATAGTACTCTAGGTGTGGTCTAACCAATGATCTGTAGAGAGATAGGATCACATCCCTGTGTCTGGATGAGAACTCCCTTGCGATGCACCCCAGCATCCTGTTTGCCTTTGCTGCTGCTGCTGTCATACAGTGGGCTGAGTTGTTCATGCTCCCAGTTACCAACACCCCTAGATCCTTCTCCTCTCTGATCCCCAACCAATAGTCCCTCATCTGGTTCTTAGCCCTGAAGTGCATTACCTTACGCTTCCTTGCATTGAATCCTAGCTGCCACTGCACTGACCATGTCTCTAGTTTGGTTAGGTCCCCCTGCAGTTTTTCCCCATCTGTCCTGTTCGTTAACCACCACCCCCAATTTGGTATACCTTGCTAACAGACTAACCCAGCTCCTCACTTTGTGTGCTATATCAGAGATAAAGAGCCCAAATAGCACGGGGCCCAGCGCTGAACTCTGCGGCACCCCACTTGTCACTGCTCTGGGTGCCGAGAGCTCCCCCACCACCACCTCTCGCACCCTCCCCTGTAACCAGTTCTCTATCCATTTAGTCAGCTTTTTTCCCACCCCCACTGCTGTCAGCTTCCCCCTCCAGTCTCCCCTGAGGCACTGTATCAAAGGTCTTACTGAAGTCCAACTACAAGGCATGTACCGCATGGCTCCTGTCCAACTCCTTTGTCACCCAGTCACAATACTCTATTAGGCTGGTTTGACAAGACCTCCCTGAGACGAACCCGTTTTTCCGCTCGTCTTGGAGGCCATTACTGTCTAGGAATGCCACCAGCTTCTCCTTCAGTATCGACTCCATAAGCTTACCCACTACGGAAGTGAGAGTTACCGGCCGATCATTTTCTGGCTGCTTCCTAGGCCCACTCTTGTGAATGGGCAACACATGGGCCACCCTCCAGTCCTGGAGCACATGCCCCTTTTCCAGGGAGGTGTTGAACAGATCTGCCTGCGGCTCAGCCAACAGCTCCACCATCTCCCTCAGCACCCTGGGGTGGATGGCGTCGGGACTTGGTGCCTTTTCCACCCTTACTGCCCTCATTCCCTCTAGCACCCTACTTCCTGTAATCACTTTGCCCATCACCTCCTCCTCCCCCCTTTCCCCACCCTTCAGGCCATTCTGGTAGTGGGCCATCCTTCTCCTTAGTGAAAATGGAGTGGAAGTACTCATTTAGAATTTCCACTTGCTCCTCTGCCTTTTCCACCTAATCCTGTCCCTGCTTTATCCTCACAATATGTTCCTTGCACTTCCTCTTTTCCTTGACATACCTAAAAAAGTCCTTCTCCCCTCCCTTTATGCCCTTTGCAGAACTTAATTGCCTGGAGACCTTAGCTTTGTTCACCCTCCTGGAAACCTCCCTTGACCAACTCCCGAAAGCCTCCTTATCCTCTCCCTTCCCTGTTCTCCTGTACTTCCGGTATGCAGCTGTCTTTGTCCTCACCCCTTGCAGCACTTCCTTGTTCAGCCAGCATAGTTTCTTCTCTCTGCTCTTCTTACTCCTGGCCCTGGTGCAGGCTAGTGTGGGCTCTGTTAGCCCAGTCTTTATGACTCCCCACTTTTGTTCTGCATCCATCCCCGGCCTTATACCCTGGAGTCTCCCTTGCAGTATTGCTCCCATCCCCCCAAAATCCACCCGAATAAAGTCCACCACCTTAGTGCCCATGCCTTCTGTCTCCCGGCCCAGCACGACAACGAGCCATACTGTTTGATGGTCGCTACCTGCTAATGGGTTCTCCACCTTACCTCCCTCACCACATTCTCATTTGCCAGTACTAGATCCAGAGTGCTACCAAGCCTTGTAGCCCTACTTACCAATTGCGTTAGAAGGCCTTTCTGGAATGCATCAAGGAGCACCTGCTCCCTGGTACTGCTAGTGGCTGGGGTGCTCCAGTTAACCCGTAGAAGGTTAAAATCCACCACTATCACCACACTCTCCCTTCTACACACCCTCCTTATCTGCTCTGCCAGCTCCCCATCCAGTTCCCCAGATTGGGCTGGTGGTCTGTACACCACTCCCAGCCTCAGCTTTCTGCCTTGGAGTCCAGGAGTTGCACTCAAAGCACCTCTGTCCTCGCCTCTTCTCCCTCATCCCTTATGCATCTAATCCCTTCCCTCACATACAGTGCAAGCCCCTCCTTCCAACCCCCCCAGTCCCTTCTGTATAACCTGTATTCCGGGATGGCCAAGCCCCAGTCGTGGTATTCTGTGGCCCAAGTCTCAGTCACTGCAGCAATGTCCACCTTCCCCTCTGAAAGGAGCACCTGAAGCTCTGCAATTTTGTTCCCCAGGCTTCTTGTGTTGAGAGAGACCACCTTCCACCTGTACCCCTCCTTCTTACTCTTCTCCTCCTTGGCCTGTGTCCCTCCTCCCAGTAATCCGCACCCTTTCTCCTCCTTATTCTTACCGGTTGGTGGTGTCTTCTGTATTACACTCAGACCACTCTACCTGCCCCCTCTCAAGGTTACTCCATCTCCACCTTTACCTATATCTAGGGGGTGAGCTCATTAGGCTTCCCTGTCTGGACCTTTCTACTAACCTCAGTCTTTTGGCCACCCCTCCACTAGTTTAAATCCACCTTAGTAGGGATATACCCTTCTAATCCTGCCTTTAATACTCCCTTCCCCTTCCTGCTCAAGTGTACCTTGTCCCCTGCGTACAAGTCACTACCCCAGACCCAACTCCAGTTAGTCACTAATCCATAATTTTTGGTGTGGCACCAATCCCTCAGCCCCTCATTGAACTCCTCAATCCTACCCTTCTTCTTCATGCTTGCACATGGTACCAGGAATACCTCCAAGAATGCCACTTACTCCCCAACCCCCTCACACTGCCTGGCCAACTACTCGAATCTCACCCTTACTACTTCCACAGTCATTTGTACCCACATGCAACAGTAAATGAGGTTTCTTCCTCACCCTTGCTGCACACTTGAGCAGTGCCTGCCCTGCCCCTCCTGCAGATAGCTTCCTGGGGATAGTTTCAACCCAAATGCAGCTGTGCCTTCCCCCATCTTCTGCCCCATCTCACCCCTTTCAGAATAGAATCCCCTAGGAGGAGTACCCCCTCATCCCTTAGCCCCTTTCCCTTCTAAAGCCCCTTCCACCACCCCAGTATTCGATCTTCCCTGCCCCTTACCCCTATCACCTGCACCCTCTGTGACTTCTGTATCTGTACCTCCTACTTCTGCCTCACCCCTTTTCTCTGCCTTACTCCTTCCATCCCCCTTGAACACCTTCCCAGCCTGACTACTTCCTACTGGGCTTCCCATGTTGACCTCCCTTCTCCCCTGCTGATTTCCAACCCTCTTCTATCCCCATTGTTGTCAATTTAGAGCCCCCATTCCCTTCTACCCCAATAGTGATGTCCCTTCTATCCTTCCCCCTTCCTGTAGCCTTCTCTCCTCCAGTCACCACCCCCTCCTTCTGTTGCCATCCCTCTCATGCCCCACTTGCCCTCCCCCACTTCAATATGTTCCTGCTCTCCCTCTCTCTCTCTCTCTCTCTCTGTCACATAGCAGAGGATCAAATCTATTCCTAATCGATACCCCTCCTACATCTCTTCCCCTATCAGTTCCCCTCCTATTTGTTCCCCTCCATGCCACCCCATGTCCCACCCCAGTCCCTCCCTACCAGCAACCATCTAATCTCTCCCCTGGTACTCCTCATGGTCTCTTCTTCCCCTAACAGGAGGCCCCCCTCACTTTGGGCACCCCTCCCTTCTCTGCTAGTGCCTCTGATACTGGGGTCAGTTTCAGTCCCTAGTTGTGTTTCCTCCGACCCCCTTGCCATCCCCTATTCCTCTCCAGCCAGGATGCCTACTGTACTCATCTGCCCTGCCACTTAGACTCCTCCCAAGCCTCCACAGTTCCTCCCTCAAACTAGCCAGTCATCTACAGACCATATACCCCCCCATCCTCTAAGGGTATCTACAGACCATACACCACCCCCCCCATCCTCTAAGGGTATCTGGTCATAATTGCACAACCGGAATAGCGCACATTTATAATATATTATAATAAATAATATATAATAATAACAAATAATATATATATATATATATATAATATAATAATAATGTATAACAATAATAATAATAATACATTTTATTTCATATAGCACCTTTCAAAAAATCAAGGCACTTCACAATAAAATCAGACCACAATAATAAAATCAGCACAAAATTAATAATAAGTGCATGCAAACTGTCAGGTCCTACTATACTATGCCAGGGAAAGCCTGACGCCACAGAAAGGTCTTTAGCACCTATTTAAAACCCCCCACAGTTGCGCACTCTTGAAGCTGATGGGGTAGAGAATTCCAGAGGGCAGGGGCCACATAGCCAAATGCATGATCTCCAGAAGATTTTAAAGACACCCTTAGAATGTCTAGCAACTCCTCATCAGCTGAACAGAGCCATCACCTGGGGCAGTAACGGACAAGAAGCTCTTTCAAGTAGTCAGGGCCAAGTCCATGTAGGCCTTTGTAAGTCAGCAAGCCGATTTTAAAGGTGATCTGCTACCGAATTGGCAGCTAGTGCAGCTGGCGCAGCACAGGTGTAATATGAGAGGCACGAGATGTCCCTGTCAACAAACGTGCTGCAGCATTTTTCACTAGCTGCTGATGGCGGATATCAACCCCTGGAAGCCCTAGATATAGGGAGTTACAGTAATCAAGGCACAAGTTCACAAAGGCGTGGACAAGTGTAGGCAGGTCCCTGGATGGAACAAGGTGCTTGATCCGGGCGATGTTCCTGAAATGATAAAAGGAAGAATTGATGACTGCTGACACTTGAGATCATAAAGTCAGCCTGTCATCAAGCATCACCCCCAGGTCTCGCACCTGTTCAAAGGAAAGGATCGGGGAGTCACCCAGAAAAAGTCCCGTGGGCTGATCCGCCCTTATCCCTTCTATCAGGCAACCTGGGTCCATGAGCATCACCTCAGTCTTTCCCGTGTTCAACTTTAACCAGCTTGAATTCATCCACTCCTGGATTTCAGCGAGGCAGTTGTTAAGTATTGAGAGAGCACTAGACTGATCAGGTGCGAAAGACAGGTAGAGCTGGGTATCGCTAGAGTAGCAATGAAACCTCAGCCCATACCATCTTACAATGTCTCCGAGGATCAGTATATACACTGCAAATGACATAGGGGACAGCATTAAGCCCTGAGGGACCCCACATGACAGAGGGAGTAGGTCCAAGGTAAAAATCCCAGACACCACTCTCTGCATTCTGCCAGTGAGGAAGGATGTAAATCATTTAAGCACCGTACTTGACAGGCCACAAATGGATCTCAGGCGCCCAAGCAGCACCCCATGGTCTACAGTGTCAAAGGCTGAAGAGAAGTCAAGGAGCACCAAGATAGAATGGTTTCTCCGATCTCTCACCATCAGAAGATCACTGAGCACCTGAACCAGAGCAGTCTTGGTACTGTGCCTCTTTCAAAAACCAGACTGGAGAGGTTCATAGATGTTATGGATAATCAAGAGGTCCTCCAGCAGCATCGCCACTACTTTCTCAATAACCTTCCCTATAAAGGGGAGGTTTGAGATAGGTCTGTAGTTAGCCAGAGAGTCTGGGTCCAAAGAAGCCTTCTTCAGGATGGGAGTTACTACCAACTCCTTCAGAGAGCTAGGAAATTCACCTGAATCAAGGGAGCACTGGACTATCTGAACCAGGAAAGGACTGAGAGTATCACAACAACCCATAATCAGGGTAGTTGGGCCTGGATACAAACTACAGCATGTAGGGTGCATACTCTAGACAATCCGCAGGACATCTGCGAAATCTGGCAGGTCAAAGGTACACCAGGAAACATGAGGTGAGGTATCATCAGCATCTCCCACAGAATGAGTCAAGAGGATCTCTGACCTGATGTCGGCCACCTTATTCACAAAGAATCGAGGAAGCTCATCTCACTTTGTTTGCGAAAAAGCTCTTCAGAACTGCAGACAGGCTGGGTTGCACAGCCTGTCCACAGATTCGGAAAAGCTGAGCTAGTCAATTCTGAGAAGCAGTTATCTCCCGGACAGGAATTCTGCCTTCTTATGGGAGATTGCTGATTGGTAGGTCAGTAATGCTCCCCAATCTAAGGTGAGACCAACCTCCAGGTGAGTTTTCCGCCAGCGTCACTCTAGCCTTCGTCCTAGCCACTGCAGCTCCCTCAAGGATCCATCAAACCAAGGAGCCTGAGGGCGAAGGGGGAAAGGACAAACACAGATAGGAGCAAGTGAGTCCAGAGCTGTAGAAATGGCATTGTAGGCCATGACCAAAACTTCTGGACTCAAGCTGGTCATAGGGAACTCCGAGAGGTCAATCACTACCGCTAGGCCTTCAGGGGACAGATCCCATAAAGGGTGGTAACTGATGATCTCCACAGGGGTAGGCCTATGTAGGGGAGCAAAAATGTTGAACCTCATGGTGTAGTGATTGACCAACTAACAGGTTCCACCCCCAAATTGGATGCTTCAATTCCCAATAAGAAGACCAAATCAAGAGAGTGGCCGTGTATATGGGTAGTAGAATTAACAATCTGTGTGAAGCCCAGCAAAGTCATCAGCTGAAGGAAGTGTTGTCCAAATTGCAAGAGGTCGTCATCAACCCAGGTGTTAAAGTCTCCTAGAACCAGCAGTCTGGGTGACTCAAACGCCATGTTGACAATGAAGTCCACTACTTCCTGCAGGAATCTCTGCTTGTCCCCGAGTGGAAGGTAGACGAGAGCTATACTGCAGCTTACACCTGCTACCACAGTATGTTCAAATGATTTGGCCTCCTCAACTGGTACACTCAAGAGGTCCAACCCAGTCTTGAAACAGACTGTCACCCCCCCCCCCATCGTGATCCAATCTCGGGCGGTGTATCACCAAGAACCTGGCCGGAACTGCAGTCTCCAAAACGGGGCCAGCATTTTCATCCAGCCAGGTCTCAGTGATGCAAGCCAGATCAGATGTTTCAATAAGATCAGCAATAATTGCGGTTTTATCCTTAACAGATCTGGCATTGCATAACACCGCTCGAGTTGGACGGGTTTCCAAGACCGCCCAGGCTACTTGCCCACCAAAAGAGGTGGTGCCATTTGGTATGGGGACTAGACATGGTGAACCACGTTCCAGGCATCATTTCACCCAAGGGTGTTTTCTAGGCTTAACTTCCCCGATACGATGGATCAGCTCATTCCCGCTAATGTCTATCGCCACTCCCACCACCCCTCCTGTGAAGCACACCCAGTGCCCGACAGCACTGATAGGTTAATAACGTCAAAGGTGGGGGGGTAGGACGAAGGGCATGGAGGACAGAGGACGAATAGCACTTAACTGGGGAGGAAGACCTACACATTTCACAGGTGGACCAAGATCAAATACACAGAGGACAGGCCCTAGGCATAAGGAAACCTCAAAAAATTATAAAAACTCCACCCCAGAAAAGAACACACAAAACAATATTACCACCCAATACAAGTAAAACAATGATATATTAAAAATATAAAAAAAAACTCCTCACAATACTTGGAAAATTCAATAAGTATTTAGATCATAAAAAAGTTCAGAGAACAAGAAAGAAAAAATATATAAAAAAAAGAGCAGCAATAAAATAAAATTCCTGGCAACCCGATCTCACAAGGTTTGCAGGAAGAAAAGAAGGGTCCACCTCTTCCCAGACCCTCTCACAGCCGGGGGGATGGCCACAGGGCTCTCTCACTGCCCCAAATTAACAAACCAAATTATTACACATAGTGAGTTCTAAATGCTTCAAGTCCAAGAGCTTTATTTCAATAAAGAGATAAGAAAAATGAAAAATGAATTCTATATACTTAAAGTCCAAAAGTTCTCTTTCAATGAACAGATGAGAAAAATGAAAAGTGGACACCGAGGTCCTCTCACCACCAGGGAGTACCACACAGTCCTGTCTGAAGTAACACAGTTCTTAATCCAAGTGGACATTCAGAACAAAGTAAATAATTTTCCATGTAATATAGGCAGACCAGGGAAGAAAGCCCCATGGGTTTAAGTAGTCAAATCAACTACTGTGTATATTCCAGTTGTCTTCCTGCAATAGCGCACTGACATGTCAAAATGTTCAATAGTCAAAATGTACCTGACCAATTGCAAAAACTTGTCAAAACTTCAAACCTACATGTCAAAAGGTTCAAAGTCACCTGACCAATTGCCATGGTTACTTACTTAATTAGGTTTTGCAGCAGTAGTCAGTATTATGGAGACCGTGAAGTTTATCAAGAGTCAGAAGGAAGGAGAACTTTCCGTTCTTGATAGCTTTCTATATTGCAAAGAAAGAGCTACTTCCAGCAAGTCTTACTTTAAATGCTTAGAGTATGACAAGGGACACTGCTCAGCATGACTGCATGTTATTGGGGAGACCGTGCTCAAGAAAATAGGTGAGCACAACCATGTCCCTGACCCATCAGTGATGGAAGTCAAAGAAGCTGTGGCATCAATGAAGGCTTTGATGCAGTGCAACATGACATACCACGAACAACAAATGCTGTTGAGGCCTGGCACTGAAAATTCAGTCATTTCATTGGTGCACACCATCCATCTATCTGGTGATTCATTCAAGTACTCAAAAAAGAACAGCACTACAGCAGTGTTCAGATGGAACAGCTACTAGCTGGTACTGTAGCTACTGGCACTAAAAAGAAATATAAATACTCAGACAAGAGAATCGCAGTGATTGCAGCAGAGTACCGTATGTGCTCCAAAGAAGAGTACCTACGTGGCATAGCCTACAACTTTCAATTGCAGGCATAATAAAGTATACAAAACAAAAAAACACATCAAAATTTTAAAAAATATTCAATAAAGATTACTTTTTAAACTGTGGCACAGTGTGGCGCCATGTGCAGAAGCATTCCCACACAACGATACACAACAACAAAAACAATACCTTGCTGATTTATAAAGATGTTCAAAAATCCATATGTTCAATCCTCTAATGAACCATAGGTGGGAGGGAAATCAGTGTATCAGAAATCCGTAGGTTAAATGATATAAAATCCAATAAATGCTGGAAATTAGTAGATCAGTATGGTGACCTAGTTGACCTAGGAACTAAACACTTCTACAATTAAACAGTGTGCACCAGTAATTGAGTCTCACGTTGAGAGGACAACAATTAATTATTCGGGAAATCAGAGCACACTATACTGTAGCTATTTGGTACTCGATTTCACTTTAGTTTTAACTATTTTGGGACGGGCTGAGAAGGTAACGCACTATATTAACCACACGCTGTTTTGTACGTGCTATAAATGCTGCACGATTTTGACAGTATCCCTCCTCTAAGCCCTGTCCAGGATCATGGCAGACCCACACCCTGTACACTCCACCACCCTTCCAAAGATGCCCGCCCTATTGAGATGTGGCACCTGCCCCATTTTGGCCTCCATCTTATGTTACAGGCTCTTACTCCTAGGTTCTTTACCCTACTAAACTGTTAGGCCCCTATTTACTCAAATTCCTGTCCCCCCACACACACAATAGTCCCCCTACTGGCCCCTTGCCAACCGGGGTAATTCAGTCTTAAATCTCATCCATTAGATACCGTATTACTGTAGCAATCCTAAAGCCTCCTTGTCCATTTTTCACCTCTCAGCTACCATACTTTTTGTTCTCAGCTCTCATACAGTTTCACTTGGTACAGTTAGAAATCGTATTGCACTCCAAGTATTACTCAGCTCAGTTAGAGAAATAAACAGAACAAATAAATATGTATTATTACAGCAATCATAACAGTATAGCTCAGTACTTAGCTCAGTTAGAGAAATAAACAGAACAACTAAATCTGTATTATTACGGCATTCCTCAAAGTATCCAGTCATTGCTTTGTCTCCACCCCAGAGACCCTGCTGTAATATAGGACCATAGAGGACCCTGGGCAGGAAGATGGACAACTCAAAAGTCCCGGCAGAGCTCCACTGAGCTCACTCACTCCCTCTTTCTCACTCACTCTTTCTGTTTCTCCCAGCACTGCAGACTACCCTTTTGTACTGGGCTTCTGCCTGCATTGCCTTTTTTTTCTGCCCACAAAGAAATCCGCAGCAGTCCTGACAGAGCTCCATTGAGCTCGCTCACTCCCCCTCTCTCACTCGTTCATTCTGTTTCTCCCGACACTGCAGGCTGCCCTTTTGTACTGGGCTCCTGCCTGCATTGGCACCTTTTTCTGCTCACAAAGAAATCTGCAGCAGTCCCAACAGAGCTCCGGTGAGCTCGCTCACTCCCCCTCTCTCACTCACTTGTTCTGTTTCTCCCAGCGCTGCAGGCTGTCTTTTTGTACTGGGATCCTGCCTGCACTGGTGCCTTTTTCTGCCCACAAAGAAGTTCACAGCTGTTCCGACAGAGCTCCATTGAGCTTACTCACTCCCTCTCTCTCACTCACTCGTTCTGTTTCTTTCAGCGCTGCAGGCTGCCCTTTTGTACTGGGGCCCTGCTTGTGTTGATGCCTTTTTCTGCCCACAAAGAAATCTGCAGCAGTCCTGACAGAGCTCCATTGAGCTTGCTCAATCCCCCTCTCTCACTCCCTTTCTGTAACTCGATAGTTCATTTTTTCCCGGTGCTGCAGGCTGCCCTTTTGTACTGGGTTCCTACTTGCATTGGTGCCTTTTTCTGCCCACAAAGAAATTTACAGCAGTCCTGACACAGCTCAGTTGAACTTGTTCAATCCCTCTCTCTCACTCACTTGATCTTAATCTGTCCCAAACACTGATTTTCCACAGCTACTGCGCTATTCTGTGCCAGAAGTGCAAAAGCACATTATGACCAGGATGTGAAAAATTACATCTATACTGTTCCTAAGGAGTGTGAAAAATACCATGAAAATCTGGCATGAAAATGTTACAAATTTGCGAGAAGAATACGAGGTGCATAGAGCTGTGCAATGCGCTAGTAAAACAGATCATTTTCGATTTTTTTCACCAAATTTGGAACATAGGCTTTTTGAGAGCCCACCTCATGAACAGTGGCACTGTCATTTCATTAATCAGTGCCGAAAGGTGATTCCACGCAGTAACCGCAAAATCACCTTCCGGGACTGAATAACGCCATGACAGTGACTGAATTCATGAGGAGGGGTCCCACTAACCCCATGCTGAAAATTTCATGCCAAAATTATGCCATTATACAGCTTACTGGCATTTCTTCAGTTTGCCTCGTGCTTCAACCCACCCCAGGAGTGACGTTATTACACGATAACACACACCCTGTCGTGCCTTATTGCTTAAATATCCAGGGGAGTTTATTAGATCCTGTAAGCTGGTAGGTATTGACGCCTGGGGTGAATACTTCACACACGTATAGTATAGGCACCAGTTATTACCCCCCTCCCATCTTTATACACTTTGTTACTAGAAAGTGCTTATTGATGGGAGACATTTTGCAAATCTGGAACTACTTTGCCATTTGCAAACCCTGAACTTAGTACAGTATCCAGGTACTGGTGCTTCTACAGCACAATTTTCTTCCAAAGAATTGTACATAGGTAGTTGTCTCCCTGAAAGTCCCCCTGTCACTCCAGTCTTGGGGTTCCACTGGAGCAAATACCTGTCTGTAGTTACACATTTTCTGTATGTCTCAGGAAACTGACTTTTATTTGCTTAAATGACTGCTGTACAGGGAAAGACACCATGAGCAGAGAGTGGCTGTAAGAACTGGGATACCTTCTCACACCATAAGGTGTTTGATTCCAGCAGAGCTGACCATTTATTTCCACACCTGGTACTGTACCTGTCTAGTCACAGCTTCCACTTCTTCCTCCAATATCAAGCAGCTGGAGTCTTTGTCATTTGCCATAATTGCATTTGTAATAACTGAGTTTAAAAGCATATTCTTATAAAAACAGTTACAAACTGAATATGGTATAGTACCTGTTAATAAATAGGATATCCAAGGTACCTCATGCCATGTGGACATTTCAAATGGCAAGCTACACGTTGCAGATCACACTGTTTGTTACAACTGCTAACAATTACTTGGACTCCAGCTTACACTCCCCTCTTGCTTCTGAGATGCCCTTGTGTCTATCCCATGCATTCTTAAATCCTGCAACCGTTGTAGCCCCCACCACTTCTACTGGGAGTCTGTTCCAAGTGTCTACCACCCTCTCCATGAAGAAGTACTTCCTCATATTTTCTTTGAGCCTCCTTACCTCCAGCTTTATATTGTAACCCCTTGTCCTTGAGCATCTTTTTCTTTGGAAAATGTTACCTTCCTGTGCCTTGTTTATTCCTGTGAATTATTTGAATGGCTCTATCATATCCCCACCATTCCCTCCTGGTTGCCCTCCTTTGCACTGCCTCCATCATATATATGTCCTTTTGGAGATGGGGCCTCACCAGCAGTCTATACAGGGGTATTATTATCTCCCTCTTTCTGCTGATGATACCCTTCCCTAAGCATAAGAGCATTCTACTAGCCATTTCCACTACCTTGTCACACTGTTTAGCTAGCTTCAGGTCATCAGAAATGATTACCCCCAGGTTTCTTTCCTGTTTTATGACTGATAATACCTCCCCCCAAGTTAATACATTGCCCCAGGGTTTTTGTGCCCTAAGTGCATGATTTTGTCCTTTTTTGCATTGAATTTTAGCTGCCAAACTCATGACCATTCTTTTAAGTTCTTTAGATCCTCCTTCATTCTTTCAACCCCCCCAATGTGTCTACTCTGCTGCAGATTTTTGTGTCATCCATGAATAGGCATATCTTCCCCTCCAGTCCTTCTGCAACATCGCTAATAAAGACACTGAAGAGGACCAGGCGTAATACTTGAGCTAATAGTACTAGATAATCGGATCAGGTGTAAGGGAGAATATAACTGTCTATACTGCAGAGCAGTGTCATACGGGTCTCCTTCACAGCGGTGTCACAGGGATCAGCTTAAATCACAGCTTCACAGTTTTAATCTATTGTAAATGACAAGCTGTTTTCTTTAAACTTCACACTTCTCATGCTGTATTTTACAATGTATAGTAGTATATAATGTACACTGTTAGTAATATCTTGATGAATTTCTTGCCAGCCCTTATATCAAAAATGATGAAAAGCTGATCTCACAAAGGACAGCATTAGTAATTTGTTTTTCAAGTATGCATTTTTTGATACATGTGTGTGAAACCTAAACATGGTATAAACATTTATTTATGATGCCTTAGTAAATGCATCCTTTTATTGTACTTGGTAGCCACTCCTCTCAACCCTGTTACACTTTGCAGCAACAATATTATACATTCTAATTACACATCAGGCTAACCATGGCTTTCAGGTGCAGCCACATGCGAACATATGAACATACGAAATTTGCCAGCAGATAACGGCCTAGAGGTCTATCAAGTCTACTCGAATGTGCAGCTAGCACCCCTTATTCTGCAGCCGCTCCCTCCCTTCCACCCTTCCTCTTCATTGACCCTCCCCTTGTCTTGTCCCATCCCCTTTTGAAGCAGCCCACTGTTCTACTGCATACCACTTCTGCAGGTAATGCTTTCCACCCAGCCACCACCCTCTGTGTAAAAAAGTGTCTCCTAATCTCCTTCCTGAACCTTCCTCCCTCCAGTCTCGTATAATGGCCCCTGGTGTCCCTCCCCTCCCTTACTTTGAACAGCCCCTCTGTATCTGTCTTTTTTATTCCTTTCATGTACTTAAAAGTTTCAATCATGTCCCTCACCATCCCTCGTCTCCTCCAGCGAGTACATGTTTAACTCCCTCAGCCTCCTCTCGTATGATAAGTCCCCCAGCCCCTTGATCATATTTGTCACCCTGCGCTGCACCCCCTCCAGTAACTTAATGTCCCTCTTCAGATATGGGTGCCAGTACTGCACGCAGTACTCCAGGTACGGTCTAACTAATGACCTATAGAGTGGCAGAATCACCTCCTCCCTCCTCGAGGATATACTCCTTGCAATACAAACCAGCATTTTGTTGGCCTTTGCAGCTGCCTTCCTACATTGTGCCAAGTTGTTCATTGACCCTGTAATGAGCACCCCCAGAACCTTCTCCTCCTCTGTCTGGGCTAGCTGTACTCTCCCCCAGCTGGTAACTCCTCCTTGAGTTCTTCATCCCAAAACGCAGCACCTTGCACTTTTTGGCATTAAACCCCAGTTGCCAGGTGTCTGACCAGGTTTCAAGCTTTGTCAGATCATCCTGCAACCCCTGCCATCCCCCTAGGTCATCCACCACCGCTCCTACCTTGGTATCATCAGCAAACAGACTGATCTTGCTCTTGATGTCCAATGATATGTCTGCAGTGAATATCTCAAACAACACTGCTCCCAACACTAAGCCCTGTGGAACACTGCTCATCACTACCTTTGGGTGTGAGAGCTCCCCACCCACCACCACCCTCTGTTGCCTTCCCTGAAGCCAGTTTCCTACCCATCTCACCAGCTTTGCACCCGCTCCTGTGCCTTCTAACTTACTTCCCAGCTTTCCATGCAGCACTGAGTCAAATGCCTTACTGAAGTCCAGATACAGGACATCCACTGCATGGCCCCTGTCCAGTTGCCTAGTTACCCAGTCATACAACTCCACCAGGTTGGTTTGGCAGGATCTGCCACGTATGAAGCCATACTGTCTGCTGTCCTGTAGTCCTTTGGCCTCTAGGAGGGCCACCAGCCTCTCCTTCAGGATAGTCTCCATTAGCTTACCCACAATGGATGTGAGGCTCACTGGTCTGTAGTTTCCTGGTTTATCCTTGGGGTCACTCTTGTGGAGGGGCACCACATGAGCTATCCTCCAGTCCTGAGGTACACACCCCGAATGTAGTGAGGCATTAAATAGGTCTGCCAAAGGTTCTGCAAGGACCTCTGCCAGCTCCTTCAGTACCCTTGGGTGGATGCCATCTGGGCCATGCGCCTTGTCCACCCTCAGTGCCTTCAAACCCTCCCAAACTCTGCCCTCCATGATTTCCCCATCTGTCACCCCTCCCCCCCATTTCTGCCATTCCCCCCCTTGGGTGTCACCTCCCTCTTCTCCTTAGTAAATACTGAGCAGAAGTAATCATTTAGTGCTTCTGCCTTATCGCACCCTGCTTCCACCCAACCCACCTCCTTCCTAACTCATAGCTGAAGCCATACAAAACAGGGTACTAAATGAGAAAAAGACCAAGGTAGAAAGGTCAGTGGGGGTTGCCGCTACAGAAGGTAAAGCCATCAAAAAATGGAGAGCAATGAGTACCAATGCCCGTAGTCTGGGTAACAAGCTTCCTGAATTAGTGGCCTTGATGGAGGAGGAAGATCTGAATATTGTGGCAGTCACAGAAACATGGTACACACAGAACCATGACTGGGACGAAACATACCAGGATACACTATCTACAGGAGGGACAGGGAGGGTAAAAGAGGAGGAGGAGTAGCTCTCACATAAGAGAAGAAATCAAAGCAACAGAACAAAAGGGTAAACAGGGAGGAGAAGAAGCACTGTGGTCAATTTGGAGGCAGGCAATGGCACCACAATCCGCACAGGGTTAGAGACAGACCCCTCGCAGGGGAGGAAATGGACAAGGAAATGATAGAAAGTATACTTAGAATGGCAGATAAAGGGAGATATTGCTGATGGGTGATCTGAATATGCCAGATGTTAACTGGAGTGCAGTTGCAGCAGCCACTTCTAAGAGTGGGTTATTCTGGATGCCCTACAGGAGGCATGCCTTAGACAACTAGTATTGGAGCCCACTCAAGAGGGAGCAATCTTAGACCTGGTTCTCTCAAATGGAGATGAAGAGAGGATCACAGATGTAGAAGTGGGTAGCCATCTTGGAACTAGCGACCATCGAACAGTATGGTTCACAATAAACACAGCAATAGAGTCAAGTCATACAAAGACAAAGGTACTGGATTTTAGGAGGGCTGACTTTGCTAAATGGGTGAGTGCCTAAGGAATGCACTAGCAAATGGGCAGGAAGGAGGGGTGGAAGAACAATGGGGAATAATAAAACTGCCATCACAGAGGTAACAAGCCTTGTGTAAAGCAAATAAACAAAACGAACGAGGAAAGAAACCACTATGGTTCTCAAAAGAAGGGCAGAAGGTTCAAGAGAAAAGAAAGCATTCAGGAAGTACAAGGAATCACAGAAGGAACAGGACAGAGAACTGTATCAGTTAAAGCAAAAGGAAGCTGGAAAGGCAGTCAGAACAGCAAAGGCCCAAACCAAGGAAAAGATAGCCAACTCAGTTAAGAAGGGGGATAAAACCTTTTATAGGTACATCAGGGAGCAAAGGAAGACCAAGGGAGGGATAGTGAGGCTTAATAAAGGGAGGGAGGGTGGGCAGAGGGTGACTGTGAAAAGGAAGAGATACTAAACAAATATTTTTGCTCAGTATTTACAAAGGAGGTACCTAAAACAAACAGTAGAAACACTCTGGATACAGAAGTTGATACCAGCCCATTTACAGAAGAAAGAGTTCTGAAAGAGCTCTTAAACTGAAGGTGGACAGCAATGGGGCCTGATGGAATTTATCCCAGAATTTAAAAAGAACTAAGGATAGAACTAGTGACACCACTGACTACCCTCTTTAACAAATCATGGGAGGATGGGGTGGTACCTGAGGACTGGAGGAGGGCAGATGTGATTCCCTCACAAACGTGGGAGCAAGGCAGAAGCAGGAAACTACAGACCTGTTAGTTTAACCTCAGTGGTAGGAAAATGATGGAACTCACTCTGAAGGAAAGAATTGTTGCATATCTAGAGGCCAGAGGGCACAGGACCCTAGGCAGCATGGATTCACAGTGGGAAGGTCATGCCAGACAAATCTGATAGATTTCTTTGATGGGTGACCAAAGTAGTAGATCAGGGAGGGGCTGTGGACATGGCTACCTAGACTTTAGCAAGGCATTTGACACAGTCCCACACAAAAGATTAATATACAAGTTAGCCAGCCTGGGAGTGGGTCCCAAGATGACAGCCTGGGTAAAGAATTGGCTGGAGAATAGGACACAGAGAGTAATAGTAAATGGAGTCCACTCTGAAAAAGGGGTTAGCAGTGGGGTACCACAGGGTTCAGTATTAGGACCGGTCCTCTTCAATGTCTTTATAAGCTGACATTGCAGAGGGACTGGAAGGAAAAGTATGTCTCTTTGCAGATGACACAAAGATCTGCAACAGAGTTGATGCACAAGGTGGGGTGGAAAGGATGAGAAAGGACTTGGCAAGGTTAGAGGAATGGTCAAATGTATGGCAGCTTAGATTCAATGCTAAGAAGTGCAAGGTAATGCACCTGGGAAACAAAAACCCAGGGGAAGAGTACACAATGGGGGGTGAGATAGTAACAAACAACAAAAATGGAAAGGGACCTGGGGGTAGTCATATCAGATGACCTAAGGTGGGCAAGAATGTGAGAGGGCAGCAAGGAGGGCTGGGGATACTGGGATGGCAGGGAGAGGCATCACCAGCAGAAAACAAGAAGTTATTATCCCTCTGTACAGACAGCTGGTGAGACCACATCTGAGTACTGGCAGTTCTGAGACCCAATCTCCGCAAAGACATAGACAGGATGGAAGCTGTCCAGAGGAGGGTAATTCAAATGGTGCAGGGTCTGCACCGAAGACATATAAAGTGAGACTTAAGGAGCTTAATATGTATAGCCTCGAGGAAAGGAGGGAGAAAGGGACATGATAGAAACTTTCAAGTACCTCAAGGGAATCAACAAAGTCCAAGAGGGTAGCATCTTTTCAAAAAAGAGAAAAGAACAAGGGGCACAATTTGAAGATAGGCGGGGCTCAGAGGTAATTTAAGGAAGTATTTTTCACAGAGAGGTTGTGGATGCATGGAACAGCCTTCAGAGGAGGTTGTGGAGTCAAAAACAGTGGTGGAATTCAAGCATGCATGGGACAGTCATAAGGCAATTTAGGGCTGGGGTGTAGGAAGAAGTAGGCTGCTGGTTAACTAGGATCTACAGCTTATCCATCAGGTAGGGAAATGGGCAGACTGGGTGGGCCAAGCGGTCCTTATCTGCTGTCAAATTCTATGTTTCTATGTTTCTATAGTTGGCATTACGTGCAATTAAAACTTACAACACTGTTGCTGCAAGGTGTGCAGGGGTGGGGTGAGAGCTGTGACTAGCTGAGTACAAGAAACAGATGCATTTACTAAGGCAGCATAAATAAATGTTATACTGCATTTAAAATTCGCATACATGTATCAATCTTTGAATGCATACTTGAAAAACAAATTACTAATGCTATCCTTTGTGAAACCGGCTTTTCATTGTTATTGATATAACAGTCAGCAAGAAATTCATAATGGATATTGTAGCAATAACAGACTTGTGGACTTCAGGCAAAATGTAGGGGAGGAAAATACAAGGCTATATACTTTATACACTTTATTAAAGAGATAAATTGGTGAAAAATGTTGGAGGAGTAGCAGTATATGTTAATTTAAAAAATACATCATAAATTATAAATGAACATCAGCATAGGAAATATAAGTACAAAGCATATGTGGGTTATAAGTGAGAACAAAAGGAGTTTGGGGAGTATTTCATTAATCCTACATCACATCATAAAGGTGGAAGTTGAGAGATTAACTGAAATAGAGAAACTTGTGAATATACACTGGAAGGAAGGAAAAACAATATCTCAAATTAGACAACAATTGAGGCTCACAGAAAAGGGGGGATAGCAAGATGTATAAATTCTAAAAATCTGTTCATTAATGTTCTAGGCATGAGACCAGTGGGACTTTCTTGAGTTCTGCAGTCGCAGCTGGTCCCTTATTACCTACTAGTAATTTTAATAACACCAAAAGAATTCTCTAACCCCCGATCTTCAGCCTGACTTACCTGAGGGCATTACTAGAGGCCCTCCTATGGCTCAGAACTTGAACAACGCTAATGTTTCACAGACTAAAGCTACATTAGTAAGCGCAAACTGCAGCTCTTTGAAAAGTGCACTGATACTGTAGGTGGCATGTACATTGTTTGCACAGCTACTAAAGAAACACAACCCAGGGAAGAAATAAAATAAATCCTGGTGCTATGTTGCAGCATGATCTCCCAGAGAGGACTAATAAAGGCAAGGTTATCATTACTATTTATTTATTTATTTAGCTTTTGTTAACCAGGTGATTATTACAACATTACAATATTAAAATATGATAATACTTACATAAACCCTTTGTAAATACAAGATGGTTTTTCATATCAATACATTATGGAATTTTTCATGAGAAACTGTTGTGAAAAGCAGAAATCAAAAGTTTTCTACTATATTAGACAGTAAACAGAAGTAGGTTAGTAAATAAACACCATGCACTTGTTACTAAGAGACAAACATTCCTGTATTATATATTGTTTTAATATCATATGGGGGAAAGAGAAGCAGGCATGTGCAACTTTATTATAACAACTCTATAAACAGTTCCTAGCTTGAGTTAAAAAAATTAATCCTGGTGAACACTGTGCAGAGACAGCAGTAATTCACAAAGTATAAGTACTGGAACTGGCATTTCCGGAACTGTTATCTGCTTAAAGGGAGCAATTAAGATGGAGGGGGTCCTGTTAAACTATATGAGCCACTATATCCTGTATAGCCACTATATGAAGCAGTATAGCGTAGGGATTAAGGGCACTGAGCTGCAAATCTGGAGACATGGGTTTGAATCCAATCAGCCCCCACTTGCATACTGTGTGACCCTAAGCAAGTAACTTAACTCCCTTGTGCTCCCAGGTCGCACCTGGAAACAAGCTCTGGCTTAGTGTGACTTTTCTGGTTAAACAATTTCCCATTTCCCAATATCCATACCTGGTGGGGACATCTGGGATAAGTCTATGGAAACCCAGAGATTATTGTTCCAGTACTCTCAAAGAAGAATTGTAGTGTACAGCTTTAAACTTTCTTTGAAATTTTAAAAAAGTTAAGATCTTGACTGGTCTTCACTTGTTGTCCAGTATATGGATGGATATAAGCAAGAAAATAGAAATAAGAATTGAGGTATAGATGAAATTATAAAGGATGGTCTCTTAATTTAACATAACAAACAAAGTGAACACCCAGGCAGGACTTCAAATATGTTTGACTTTATTTATCAAAAGGACCAGAAGTGCAACATGTGGCTCCACATCAGTATGATATGGGCCAACAGCGAAAAAACATCTTACAATTCACATTTCATTGACTCAAAATGCTGCAACTATTACAAAATAATAAATGTTGCCTGTGAGATATATAGCTCCAAACATGGGCACTGAGCTAGGCCACTTGCATGTCTAATCACACAGCAATAAACGGCCTTTTACATTTTTAAAAGTAACTTGTGTGGCTCCAAAAACACTCAAGAGGAACAAAAGAAAAAAGCTGCACCAAGAAAATGACTAGTGCTCTACCAAACTCAAAGTACAATAACAAACAAAGTGAACACCCAGTCAGGACTTTAAATATATTCGACTTTATTTATCAAAAGGTGCAGAAGTTCAAAATGTGGCTTCACATCAGTATGTTGTGGGCCAGCAGTGAAAAAACATTTTATATTTTGCTCAGTATTAACTAGGCTTCATCAGAGATAATTGGCAAGTACAGTCTTACAGAGCCACAGAAAGGGTAATCTTGAGTGTCATGGCACCAACCATGACCCAGTCCCCCTGGTGTTATCAGCCCTGCTGACTCGCACAGCTGTCACATACTTTCCAATAAGCAAGTACTGTCCCTGGCTGCACATTATGTGGTGCAGGATCTTGGCAGGCATGTACCCACTTGTGACAGGGTTAATCCCTGCCACTAAATAAATGTACCCATTCTTTATCTCTTTCTCTGGTTGCAACCACTTTCCTCTCCTCTTCTAATGATATCCCTGTATTTTCTGTATGGAGGTAGGCCACCTCCTTACACAGTCCCCGCCCCCCCCCCACATCTCTTTTACCCCTTTATGTTTTAATTCTCTCTGTTTCTCTCCTTGGGTACATTATTATAAAATTATGGAGTTAGCAGATACTCTGCCTGTAATTATGAATAAATGCAATACCAGTATTGTTTTCTGGCTCTGTCAGAGAAAAGACAAAAAAAACAATATCTGTGTACAATCAGCAAAAGTAGTATGGAACGCTGGTTAAAAGTATTTGGGAGTCCTACTAAGAAAAGAGAGAGATGTTATTTGTTGTTCCTTAACAGGGTTTCTGAAATTTACCCTGTTCCCTGTTGAAAACACTCTCCCCATTGTAGCTCTAGCAGTTCTAGCTGCATGACCATTTGCACAATTGCAAGGGCTGTGCGATCATACGGACTATCGTGTAGCACGTAGCACAAATTACTTTTTGTAAATCTGAAGACTTGAGCCACTTGTAGGCTCACCTAGGAAAGTTTCCTCCTGAAAATCATAGTGCAGAACAACCTAGTATGTGAGGTACAGCTATTTAAAGAATAGCTCCGTCTGGCTGGAGAAAGAGAAGCCGACGTCTTGAAATTTCAGCCAACAGCCTTCCCCTGCAGTCTGAATTTGGTTGTGGTCCAGTCCTGCTGCTCGGAAACTGGTTTCTTCTGTTGCAAAAACTCCTAGACAATTGGGTTTGACCATAATAAGCTCTGTGTATGCTGTACAAAATATATAACTTATAAAATGTGCTTTAAACACTGTCAAAAGCCATCTTGTTTTCAATAGAAAAAGGGTAGACTTACAAGAAGTACCATATATGGTTAGGTATAGTTGAACAAAGCCTTTATGTCTCAGTCTTACAAGGTCTGTTCACTAGGAGTGCCTGCTGTATAATGATTGGAACTATAGGGAATCAGTGGCCCCTGGTGGGCCATTTTTATAATAATATAGCTGTCACGCAAACATATGAGAATATTCTTAGAAGTATAAAAACTTGAGTAAAACATATTTTTGCAAGTTATGCATTATTCCAAATTGTTTATGTATAGCCAAGCTTTTCAGGATATGCATATAATTGTTTTAGTAGCTAATAAAAGAGTTTTATATTTTGATGAAGCTGAGTCATTCAATTCAGGTAGGCAGGCACGTAAGTCTTACCTGACAAGGCATCAGACAGATAGGACCAGTATCTGCTGACAAATGGAGAGAGAAAGTTTCGGCTTAAGGATCAAGTTTGTATTACTTCATGTTAACAAAGGTTTTTTTTTATGTTGTTATTTCCTTTTGAATTTTCTGTTATTTGGATGGTGCAAGAAGAACATGTTTATGAAGATTAATAAACATCCCACAAGCCAACATGGGTTACACCTTATCTATTGAGTCCTATGTCCATTTGTAGAACTCACACTGTAACACCACCGGTAGCACGGCTCTGACAGCAGCACAGCCCTCCATGTGCCAGGATACCACATCTTCACATGCCATAGTTGGAGCAGCAGGTTAGTGGCAAACCCTATAGGCAGGTGACATGCATGACTGTGGGATACAGACTAGCAATGGACCTGGTACAACAGATGCAGGGGTAGGGAAGCTCAGTCCCTGCCACCATACCCTACCTAGTTGGAACAGTGTCATTGACATGTTGGGTGGGTGCATGGTGTACAACACCAGCACCAGGTCCATTGCCGGTTTGTCTCCCACAGTTATGTATGTCACCTGCCTATAGGGGTGGCCACCAACCTGCCATTCTTACCACAGCACCCAAAAATGTGATATGCTGGAACATGGAGGGCTTTGCCGCAGGGGTATGTTCTGCTGTCAGAGCCATGCTGTCAGTGGATACATGCTTGCCACAATCCTTTACTGCATACCATGCAGCCAGGGACAGTTCTCACTTGTTGGGGAGTATGACAGCTATGAGGATGGCCAGCAGAGCTGAGAACACCAGGTAGTCTATATCATGGTCATTGTCATAATGCTCAAGATTATGCTGTCTGCAGCTCAGTTGGACTGCACTTGCCACACTTGCCCAGTGCTACCCTGAGACACCATGCTGTGGCACATACCGCCCAATAGGGCCCTCCAAGAGGACTGTTGGCACTGTACCCTATGGGTTGCAGGGTTCCTTAACCCCCCCACACACAGTTCTGATCTGTGGTGCAAGGGCTATTACACCAGCTCATGGCTGATCTAACCACTGCCATGACTTTTAGTCATGGCAAAGCTTTGAAAATCCCAAATTGGGGAATGCTGTAACCCCTCCATAGCACAAGCCCCCTTACAACCTGGTGCACCACCACTTCTGGTCAGGGGTGGTGTAGGTCTGGTTTGGTAAATTACATCTGGATTTTGGCAGAGCCTGTTTTAAAAAATCAGGACTGCCACAACATTTGGCCCAAGGTGCCACTTGTGTCAATTCCTTCTGACGCAGACACCTTGCGTCAAATTTAACCCTTTGAAAATTGGACCCACAGTCTATAGTAATGCAGCAATCAAAAAACTAGACATCATGGTCTATTGAATGGCCAGCTTTATGCTCAGCACTCCTCACTTGACACTCTACAGCACCCTTATGAGCAACATGGATGATCACTACTCAATGACCAGAAAGAATGTCCACCTCAATATTTAGGTCCTGTTAGAAACCAAAACTTGTATCCAAAAGAAGCATGCTCCAGGACAGTGGTTCTCTAGAAACTTACCGGTAAAACAACCAAAAGGGTTTCAAGCACACAGAACAACCCATACGAGGGATGCATAAATTCAAGGCGGAGTCCAACTTTCACATCTGTAGTTTTTAATCATTTCCAGGTTAAAACAAGACATATAGACAGGAATCCCACCTGACATGTTTCGATCTTGTAAGTCCTTTCTCAAAGGCTTCAAGTCCGAAACATGTCAGGCGGGATTCCTGTCTGTATGTTTTGTTTTAACCTGAAATGATTAAAAACTACTGATGTAAGAGTTTGGATTCCATCTTGAATTTATGGGTCGCTTGTATGGGTTTTTGTGTGTGCTCGAAACCCCTTTGGTTGTTTTTAGAAACCAAAACTTCTAGTGGGAAACCAGGTCAGCTAATGGACTAAAGTCCAAAGTCCACCAGACTAAAGCTGACAGGGCAACATGTATTGTCTTGTAAATGATGGAAAAACATGGACTTGTTCCATTTCCACTTTGGAACAAGTCTAGGCCCTTTGACCCCATTTGAGAGTACAACCAATCCTTTCTCACGCAAGGTAACTCAGCTATAATGTGACTTGCTGCTGTTTCCATCATATTGTACCTAGCTCAGTCTATCCCCTGTATAATACTAACTGTAAATGTGAGTATATTTATTGCACTTCCAGTTCTATAGCATAATGTAATGTTGCGGCAACCATGGCAATTAGTATAGAATGATGCAGTTGCAAATAAGCTCAGTTTGACTAGCAGCTGCATGTTCTTGTTTATTAGCTTTTAAATAGACCAGCTTATTAAAAAAGGTACTGTAAATTCACAAATTAAATCTGTGAATATGGAAAGATTTGCATATTGGTTTGCATTTTTGTTAGAGTGAAATTAAGATGTAATTTTTATGCAAGAGCTAAAGTAGTTCGGATACTATTTACAAAATCCTTGAATGTTTACTGGTGACCTAAAACTTATTGATGAGTTTTGCACAAACCTCAGTTTGTATACAAGTGAAACAGCAAGGGGCCAGCTAATAGACCATTGATGCTTCTGAGACGTGAACAGTCCTAGCATTTTATCTGCAGTCATCTGCACAGCAATGCTGGCAAGTACATTAACCACTCTTCCAGCAGAATTAAAATACCATAACTGTAATCATGGATAATTGAAGTACCAATGTGGTTCCAGTTGAATGGTGCCTTACTCAGGCACAAATTAACTGTAAACTCACCTCCTCACAGTTAAGAGTAACAGACAGTGCCTCCCAGATATGTTTAATAATATGTTCTTCCTGTAAAAGCAATCTTTACATTAGTTTACATCATGCCATAACTTTCATGATGTCCTCTATCCCCCTATCGCACTACCTATTAGTCCAGTGCTGGGGTAATGGTTTATGAATGTGCTCTAGAATGTCATATGACATTATCATCTATCTTACAATATATTTGTTTCCATTTAAACCCATAATACACCCCCCCCCACACAGGCAAATTATGGGCCATATAAAAAAAACTGAAAAATTAGAAATTCACATGGGACAAAATTGCAACTTTAGCAATCCATAATGTTGTAAATATTTAGAGTTAAAGAGCAGCTGACACCTTTGGAAAATTTTTGGGAAACAATATTCAGACACAACTCAGCTTGTAGTTCATACATCTTGTATAGATTTTGCTTCTCCATTATTTTTACTGAAGATATTTCTTCAAAACCAAGATCTTTTTCCCTTAGAGTTCATCTGCTTCTGTAGCCTAGTCCCAGCTTGAAAGTGTAATACTCTTTAGTGACATCACAGTCCGTTCCTATGGGAATACCTGTGATATCACAAGCAGAGTATTACAACATCAGATTGGGAAGAAACAATAGGAGCTGATGATCTCTCAAGGAACAACTATTCTGTTTTCAGGAACATAACTTCAGCAAGAAATAACAAGGATAAGAAATACGTAGCTAATAAGAAATATGAAGCTGCTTTATATCCAAATATGTCTTTTAAAGTTCTTCTTAAGACATCGGTGGATCTTTAAAGGACTATCCATATATCAAAGAAATTATCTCAATGAGTACTACAAGACTAACGCATAATAACCACCCAAACATTACTGGGTTATGCAAAGCACCCCAAAATTAACTCCCAAATTAACCATGGTGCCAAATCCACAATGAAAGTGCAATCATCAGCAAAAATAAAACAAGAGTGTATCTTCTTTTGGACTAGAGCCATAGCAACTTTGAGACCAAACTGATAACAATGTACCTAGTTATGGCCAATAAACCCCCAAACACATTTTGTCTAGATGCAATCAACCACTGTGAGTTAAGAGTCACAATTGATATATTTTTTCTTTGAAGTGAGCCCCACAAAAAACAATTACAAAGAAGTAGATAAATTGCTTTCCTGGAACCATGGATGCACAGGCCCTGGAGGTTTCTGTGCTTCCGCACCCAGATGGATGTGTGGTAAGCTCAGCCTACTTGGGCTGTGTGGCTGGGTGTTTGTTTTTGTTTCTGTCAGTACTTTAGTTTTGTGGATTTTCATGTGGAACTAGACCATTCTTGGATATGAGATCTATGAAAGTTTCCTGGACTAAGAAACTGGAAAACATCACCGGCAAATATTGGGATTCTCATTATAAATCAACTTTTTTGGAAGCCATCACAATCAAAGAAAGTACAGCTAAGAAATTCTAAAAGCTCTGACCTGGGGAGTGCAAACTGAATCCACATTTCCATCTACCTTGTTGCTAAAGGGATCTGCATGTCTTTGAGAACCATTCACAACTATTTAAACAAAGGGAATACATTGACAAAGGGTTTTAACTTCCTGCATATGCCCCAGGCCAGTGTTCCAGGAATTTAACACATCCTTTGTCTTGTTACTGTAGATCAAACAGTTTACTGGTCCTTTTCCTGTGGAATTGATTATTTTACATTATTTGGCATTGGGGCAAATCCTCCCCCTGGAGGCACACCACCGAAATTGATCTGTCCCTGCTCATGTGTGAGCCTTGGGCACATCTAGCCACATTGTATATAACTATTCCAATGTTGCATTTTCCACATTACCACCTGGCATACTACTGTTAAAAAAAGAAACGCAATTTCTCTCTGAAAGAACTCCGCCTATGCACCCTGAAACTTGTGCTCCTCCTCCTGCTGCTGTCAGAGACTGCTCACCCTAACCCCAGACCAAACACCTCCAACCAAAACAAACCAACAGGCACTCTCTCAATCATGTACCTGAACATCTGTAGTTTACTTCCTAAGCTTGATGCACTGCAAGCCTTTACCACCCAACACAACCCAGATATCCTGTCAGTAGTTGAAACTTGGCTCACCCCAAAGATTCCTGACCAGACAATCACCCTTCCTGGCTACAATGTCTTCTGGGTTGATCGTAAGCCCAAAAGAGGTGGAGGGTGTGCCTTATATGTGAAAGACACTTTCTGAGGACACCCCATTGATTCCAATCTTCCAGCAACTCCTGCTCAGATTCTTCTCATCAGACTCCTATTAGGCACCCACAATAAGGCCCTCACAGTTGTCACTGTTTACATACCTCCTAAGGAACAGGGACCTGGTCTAACCGCTGTCCTTGATTTTGTCAAATCCCACCCATCGGACTCTGAAATCATCCTTCTTGGTGACTTTGACATTAATTTGCTCTCACCTGAAGGTAGGTCATTTAAGGACTCCATTATATCAGCTAACCTGACTCAAATGGTTGACTATGTTACCAGAAAGAACTACAGAACTGGGACCTGCACCCTACTTGACTGGATCCTAACCAACCACCCCTCTCGGATCACAAAAACCTCAGTCCTCCCTGACTCACTCAGTGACCACTCTCCCATTAGCTGTACCTGGTCAAACAAATTCTATAGGCCCCCCTCCAAAAATCATCACCAGCTGAGTCATACCCCGTGGTCAGGTATCTCACCTCAAATCGCACCTCCATCTGCAGGACAGGTCCCCCAACTTCAAGGCAACAGGAACTAATACTGCACTGGAGCAATTTATTCACATTTTCAATGAAACTTGTAATAAATTTGCCCCCTTCAAAAAGCATAAAGTTAAATCGCTCAGTAACCCTTGGCTGTCAGGAGACCTCCTAAAAAAACTTAAATCCAGGGACCACCTCTGGGAACTGCCTAGAAACTCTAGTAAGCAACTCGACATCCAGAATTATAAATGGACACAGAATGACTGCACCAAATCCATTCAGCAACAGAAATCTGACTACTATAAAAATGCCCTCACTAACTCCAGAAGAAATAGGAGGGATTTCTGGAAAAACATTAAAGATGTCACTGGGAAGCAGTCAAAATCTTCACCAAACATACTTAACATAAATGGGCACACTACACTCGACCCTAAAACTATTGCAAACACTTTTAACATCGCTTTCACTGACCTTAGCAGTGTTCTCCCCCCTGACTTCTTCCAAGATGCATCAACTCCCACCCCCAACTCCTCCACCCATGCCTGTCACCCACCTTTCTACTTTAAAGCACTAAAGAAACATCAAGTCCGAAACTACATTGCCAAAGCCATCAGCAAATCTAGAATAAGCAATGACACACTTGACCTCAAGCTGCTGGCCCTAACGCTTGATGAGGTACTTGGGCCCCTCACCAAGATCTTTAATCTCTCTCTCTCTCTCTTTCTCTCTTTCCCTTAGCCAATTTCCGGACAAATGGAAAATGGTCACTGTTACTCTGATTCATAAAAGTGGTGATAAGACTGACTATGCGAACTTCTGCCCTATCTCCATTTTGCCTCCCCTGTCGAAGGCACTGGAACGTATAGTAGCGGACCAACTCACCGAGCATCTGGACAATTATAATATTCTCTGTAAACAGCAACATGGCTTTAGAAAAGGTCATAGTACATCCTCTGCCTTACTCAAATTCACCGCCTCCATTCACTGCTCCCTCAACAATGGACAACAAACTGGTGCTATTTTCATCGACCTAACCAAAGTATTGGATACTGTCCACTACTCCCTCCTGCTGAGCCAACTAAAAAATGCTGGTCTCGCCAATGATTAAATCTCTTGGTTCAAAAGCCATCTTGAAAACTGCTCCCAGCATGTAAAAATCGGGGATGTGCACTTATATTCAAAACTGTCCTCTCTGGAGTCCCTCAGGGTTCAATACTGGTCCCCTACTCTTCAACCTGTTCCTTAACACCCTACCAGACTCCTGCACTGAACATATCACCCTGTATGTCGATGATGCAGTAATCCTTGCCACACACCAGGACCCGAAGAAATTGCAAGAAAATCTCCAACTTGGCTTCTCCTTGGTTGAAAATTGGTTCACAAAGCACAAACTGATCCTTAATTAATGAAAAACCAAGGCCATGATCTTCAGCAGCTCCCATAATAAACATAAGCACTTCAAACTCTCCATTATCACCAGACAAGTTGCTGTACTGGAACAGGTCAAAAACTTTAAATACCTTGGCAACACCCTTGACCCTCACCTCTCCTACACTGCCCACATCGACCATGTTGCCAAAGCCACTAACTCCTGGCTAGGCTTGCTATTCTGTCATAGGAAACACCTGACACCCAAAGTCCTCGCTGTCGCTGTCCAGAGCTCCATCATATCCATCACTGATTGTGGCATTATCATTTACGGCTCTGCTACAACCACCATACTCAAACGTGTATCCACTGCCCTCAACAAGGCCTATTGACTTGTCACTGGCTCCTAACGCCTAACTCACACCTGTGACCTCTATTCTCAAACTGGATGGTTGAATCTTGCCAATTGAATAAAACACCAAACTTGTATTACTACTAAGAAAATGTTGCTGGGCCTTGTCCCCCGGAGTCTGTGCCCTCATACAACCGAGAATCCACACCCGCCATACCAGGGGATCGAGATCTCAGCTTCTGCAAATCCTGCATTGCTGCACAACACAAGGCCAAAGATCCTTTACTTACCAGGCCGCTAGTTGGTACAACGGTCTTCCCAGCGATATCTCATCCTCACTATTGCTCAGCACTTTTAAGACTTGGCTCCACCTAACACTCACTGCCTCCAACCTCTGTGACTGCTGTGGCTAAACATGTCTTTTGGTTCCATAGCTGAAGATGCCCTATTGGATCCACATCTACTCTTGCACTTTGCCAGCACCCCCCCATCTTCACCTCCCCTGCTGGCCCATGACAAATGCCACCCGGCTGCACTACCTCTATTTTTACCTGCCTTCCACCTCTCCTCTCTCTGTTCCCCCCCCACCTACCTCCCCTTTTCTCCCATCCACTTAGTCTCCCTGATTTCACGCTCCTCCTTTCTCTTTCCCCTCCCCAAAGTTTCACTTTATTGTTATTTTTTCCTCTACAAGACTATGTGTTTTTTTTTATCTTATAAACTGTTATCTTTGCTTATGTTTGTCTCAGTTGTACCAATGACGTGGAACCTTTGTAAAAGAGCCTCAGCTCAAAGGTATTTGTAATCCTAGAACAAATAAATAAATAAAATAAAATCTATGGAGGCACAGAAGTGCATGGCTGTCTGGGCCCTGTGCTTCTGCAGCAAGATGAATGTGTTAATGCAGGATATGATTCTACTGTCTCAAAAAGTAAGGACATTCTTTGCAAAGAACTGTGTTAATGCACTAGTTAGAGTTTAGATTAAAGCAACAAAAGTAGGGAAATGTGGCATTAGGATTTCCAACCCAAACTGCCAAACTTTTCACCCCACCCCCCAACTAGCAAAAGGAAAAATCATTATGGTTTTGGCTGTACTGAGTCTTGGCAAATCAGTGGTGGGGTCTTCTTTGGGGTTTTTAGCTTGGCATAACAGATCTCACCCCTCCACATGCAATTTGTAATGTGACCCCTTTCTCAATTGTTTTTGAAGGGGCCTCAGTTTAACTCACTGTTCAGAAGTTCCCTGTACTGTGTAACTGCGTATGCAGCTGACACTTCACTTAATCCTACCATGTAAAAAGACCCAATTACTTATGATATGCTAAGGAACCCTCAACATTGGATTATCCTTCCCATTATTGACCTGAGTGGCTCATAACTGTGGCTGTGTTGAGCATGGAAGTAATGATGAAGACAAAAAAGCTTTGGTAGAGTGAATGGTCAAACTCGCAAACTCAGAGATGTTGTGGTAACCATCCCATAATGTCAGAGGGAGCATGGTGACAATGAATATCACACTCTTGTGGTTGTATTTATAACATGGGTGACATTAGTTTAAAAACCAATTACCCCTGACAGTTACCCTGAACTATTTCTTTGGGAATACCAGGTCAATACTGCACAACAGAAACAGCGCGGCATTAACTGTGCTTTGCAGAGTGCCTGCATTCACAGTGACTGGGGTATAGTAGTTATAGGGAATTACCACTACCCCCATCACTGTATGCTTTCACTAAGGAGGGATCAGGTTACCATGTGCTGGAGCACCTGGTTCAGTCACTCCCATGGTGGAGTGGCTAGGGCACCAGCACGCAGTGGGACTAGAGACCTGGGACAGTGGTTCAGTTACCCCCAGGTCTCCTGGTGCTACTACTTTTGTTAATGAAGTTTTCCACCTCCCGAGTTTCTCCCCATCCCCAGAGTCCACTCCCCCCCGGAGTTTTTTATTTAAATTTTATGGGCTGTGGGGCACAAAGCCCCCTAGAAAAAGCAAGAATTCCCATTATTTCATATGGCATGCGCTGTTTGTGTTGTGGTCAGTGTTTTACCCAACCTTATTTCAGCACACGCCCTTTTGCTCGCAGCAATGATTGCTGTGTGGTTTTCATTTTCAGTGACATGACCCCATGCCTTTCTTTGGGTAAACGGTTCATGTTGGATTGCTTAACCTATTGTACAGTTATAATTTTGCGAGTTCACTGGCGACTATCAGCCACCCTGCCATGCTCAATATCCTCGAAGCTTGATGGTGCCGAGCTGCTCTGCCCTTAGATTGCATACATGCAAAATTAAAATAAACACATCTTCCAGGGTTGAAAACTGCACCTCATGAAGAAATGAACTCTGGGAGATTGTCTACAACAGTCTGGTCTGTATGAGCCCTGGAACTTCCTGCTTGCCAGCTGCTAGAATTGTGCCTGATGCTGATAAGTCTTCCAGAAAAGTACCATCGGGGTTATATCCATAGTGTCAGGATAACGGGATCATTCCTGGTGGCTTATCCTGGTCCCACACAATGGAAGCAACTGACTACCAACCTCCCCTTTATTTTTTTGCATAAAGGTTTTTCTCTTGAAGGTCACTGGGGGCAGGCTCTCAGCCCCATCCCCATCTCCTGTCACCTGGCACTCACCATACCAGACCACCGTGCCTGAGGTCATGGATCTCCCCCTGTGGTGGAGCCAGGAAAGTGAGGACTGTCCTCGCCCCACTATGCGACACACATCCAGATGACAGGTGACTGGTTGATGGTGCAAGGTGGAGGTAGGTGGGCAGGGCTTCAGTGATAGGATTCTTTGCATCACTATGCATCACCTTGCACTTTTTAGTGTTAAATTGTAACTGCCTTACTTAGGATCTCTTCTCTAATCTACCCAAATCCTCTTTCATCATTTTGACATCCTCTTCACTATCTACCTGGTCACAAATCTTAGTATTGCTTGTGAAGATGAATATATAGTCATGTATCTCTACCTCTGTGTCACAGATAAAGACATTGAACCGGACCGGTGCCAAGAATAATCTCTGTGGCACCTCACTAGTGACCTGCCGGACCCCTGAGAACTCTTCATTAATTATTACCCTCTTGGTTCTGTCACTTAATCAGTTTCCTGACTGTCTAGTGCTTTTGCCTCTTACACTAAGGTCCTGCATCTTCTTAACCAACCATTCATGTGGGATGGTATCAAAGACTTTACTGATGTCAAACTACAGTATGCCTACTGCCACTCTCTGGAGCCTGTAGATTTGTTCTTTTTGCAGAACCTTCAACACATTATTGTGTTCGATATGATAAATTGGGTTGCTTTATGTTAGAGCACTGTATTAGTTATTTTACCTGCCTGATAAGATTCTATTGTTAATAGTAATAAGCCTTGTGCTATTAACACCGTGCTTACTTAGGCTTTCAACATACATAATATAAGACATTACAGGCCAGATATTCAAAAATGCACCCAGAACATGCGCAATGGGATGCACATCACTATCCACTTGCACCACAGCAAAAATATGCAGTTACCAGCGTATGCACCACAGAAATGTGCCTGCGCAAATCATGCTGGATACAACACAAATGTGCCATTGCACAAACAGACATGCACCAGAGCAATTTGAACTGCACAGGAGCAACAGTACATGCTGAATATAGCAAGTGGAGCAAGGTGCACCATGCACAAGGGAACACAGACAGGGCTGCGCAAAGGCAAAGGACCATGGCAATAGATGCAGGGTAGAACCAGAAGGGGAAAAAGATGCAGAAAGCACAGAACAAGCACAGAGGCCAATGGCTATGGACAAGGTGCAGAGCCCCGCACAGGCCCGGGGAACCAATGTGACAGGGCACGGAATGGCCATGGAACAAGATGGCCACAGGGACTGAGAAGCACAGTCCCAACAGCCAACATGGGATAGCTAAGAACCAGAGCCACCATGCAAAGGCACCATATGCGTGGTGAGCCACAGCCACACTGCCACACAGGCACATGGCAGTATGTGGCACATGCCACACAGCCACACATGGACACAGGTCATTGCACCACATAGCACAGCAACACAGGGAAGGGCAACACAGCAGGGGGGGACCATGCTGCCCATGTGGACATGGGCACATGGCACTGTGGCAAGCACAGAGGCAGGCCACAGCCAAAAACCATGTAACAGTGACTCACAGGGCTATGACAGACAAGTCACAGGGAACCTACCAGTCCCACACTGCAGGGACACCACTGGCCATGACATATACCAGCCAGACCCCAGCAATGTAGAACATCAGCACAGAGCAGCAACATGCATGTGAGGGAGACACAGAAACACACAAGCAAACACTAGTAAAAGGTTTAATGAAACAGACTGGAGAAAGCAAAACAAGACAGTATGAAACAGCCAATGTGGCGGATACAGGAAAGGTGAATGGAAAATAAAGCTGTGCACAGTCCAACAGTGTCCAAAATGGTATGGGGATGGGAGTGTTCAGGGAGTGCAAGGGGAGACAACACAACAGTCCAAGTGAGATGGGGTGAATGGGAGGGAAACATGGGACTATACAGAGAAATGTCCAAAGATCATCGCCACAGCTGGGGGATGTCTGCCTTCATCCTGCACACCTCTACCACCAGCTCCTGTGTCATTGCCAGATGCCTCCTGGACAGGCGTATGTGTACTGCCAGTTAGGTGATGATGCACACAGTCAGGCGCTGAAGATGAAGCATGCTGCCTCCCAGGACGCCTGCACCTCGATGACCTCTCCCTGGCCCTGGACGACCTATGCAAGGGAAATACAGAACAGCCACTAAGTGACAGGTCTCACACAGTAAATGGCCCCCACCCCCCACCCAGGGCTGTGTGTGCAGGGGACTGAGTAGGGGCACACCCATGGATGATGCTGCCAATAGTGCATGCACAGCGGGCACCCATAACAGCTCAGGACACTGTGCCACACACAGACTGTGTGGATCACCAGGGAGTACCTAGCACTGTCACATGTGCACAGACACCCCACAACAAGGGACCGATGCCCCCAGGGGCAACGCATGAGCCGGCTGGGCAGCAGCTGCATGTGTGCACTGTGGGTCACTCACAGCCACCACCAGTGACAACAAGAGGCTACCACCACACAGATGCCTTGTGCACTATGGGATCACCACATGCTGCCGACCAACACAGGCAACAGTGACAGTGAACCAGCACATGCCATAGCACTGCATGCTGGCATTGCCCTGCTATGTGTACTGGCCCCCCAACACCCTTCCCCAGCAACTGATGCATATTGCACACACTCACCTGCTGCCTGTCCCGCTGGCCCAGCTGCAGCACCATCATCTGGTTGCCTGCCCTGCCTATCAGCCTTGGCCCTGGCCTGCTGTGCCTCTGGCCCTGAGAATGAAGCAGATACAGAAATAACCATGAAAGGCATGCCAACAAAAGAAACCCATCCCCCCACCCATGCAGGCCAGACATGGTGCATCGCTATGCAGAGCACTGTGCTGGGACCTGAGTTCATGAGAGGGGCACACCATTGAGGGCCACTGGAACGGTGCAACAGAGGGTCACACAGAGCACAGCATGGCCACACCACAGTACCCACACACCCTAACAGGGCTGGGAAGCCTTGTGTGCAGGTGCACATGCACCGTCTACACACCCCAATGTGTCATGCCTGTACAGAGGCAGTATGCACCGTGCACAGACACACGTACCTGGTTGTGGGACCACACCACGGCGGGCAAGGTCCTTCAGTCTCCATAGCCTCTCCAGATTGCGGCACCACAGGTCCCTATAGTGGTGATGGAACTGGTCCCCCATCCTGGGCACACCAGTGTGCCTCTCCAGACCCTCAGCCACATGGGCCCACACCTTGGACCGTGCCTCCTGCAGGTCCCCTGCCCAGAACAATTGGCCCTCCAATGGAGCATCACTGCCACCAGGTTAGCCATCTCCACCTTGCTCCAGTTTCTGGTCTGACATCTGAGTCCCTCAGCATGTGCCATGATCACCGCACAGTACACCAGCCTGACTGAGTAATGTGGCACCTAACAGTTACCCACATAGCACTGCTATGCCTGTTGCGTGATAGGAACACACAGTACACCATCACGCAGCATGTAACTGTACAATAGACAAGCACCATTGGGGCCAATCGCGCATTACAGCACATGCTCAAAGCCAGAAGTACACACAAGGGTGTGTATACACCATCTTGTGAAGATCATGCATTGCCACACATGCTGCATGCCAATGGCACATTGACCGCACATGCATGGAACATGCTAATGCCACTGCAGGGCCAGATGCGTGATAGGATATGTAATGCACAACACTGCCACATGCTCAGCATGCACCCATGGACACATGTGTGATAGAACATGCATGTGCAGTGCAATTGAATGTGAGATATACAGACATGTACAGAGCACAGCTGTCTGCATGCATAGCAATTGCGGTACTGCGCAGTGCACATGTGCTATTAATGCATCTGTGAATTGCTCCATTGCATTCATGCTGCACATGACACAGTCTGTTGTGCATGGAGCAGTTCTGCAATATTCAGCCAGAATATGCAAATAGCCTCATGAGCCAATGCCAGGCACAAGTGCTCACATTAGCATCTCATTACTGGTTGCTCACAAGTTATTTGCATGACTTGAGCCATAAAAGCGACACTGTACAGCACTGGTCACTGACAGATATTGCAACCTTTAAGGTAGGTCTTTCACATTTTGATAACTGACAATGTTATTGCACTGCTACAATACAATGTTGCACTGCAACAGGCATTGCTACCATGCAGCTCATCGGTGCACCATTACTGTTCACAGGATGCATTATATCAGAATTGGAGGGTGCTGAGGAGCAGGTGCCTGCCAGAAAGCACAGCCCGAACTTCAGCAAGGATGAGAAGCAGGTACTATTTGAGGCCTACCTTGAGAGGGAGGTTCTCCTGAGTGGGGCCACAGGGACCACACAGGAACGGGCCAGTGGGTGGGATGAGGTGGTGACATATGTGAATGCCCATGGTTGCCACAACTGCAGTGGACAAGAGTGCAAGAAGAAGATGGGCACTGACAGGGGGCATATAAAGGAGAAGATAGATGCCATCAGGGCATCATGCTACAGGATGGGTGGTGGACCATCCAGAGCACCCATCCTGTCAGCGGAGGAGGAGCTGGTGGCAGCCACCATCAGCCGGGCAGCCATTAAGGGTGTCTTGAAGGGTGGTTTCCAGACAGGAGGCAGCCTGTCACAGCACTGGGAGTACACCAGCAGGAGGAGGGCAGCATGTGCATACCACTGGTGTGCCAGGTACACAGTGGGGGGTGTACATCATCTGTACCTGTTGTGTCATAGCGTGGTGCATGGCCTGCACAACCACACTGTGCACCAACATGGTCCCCTGCGTGCTGTGTGACAGCAGCATAAGGCATGTAATGGTTGGGATGTGCAGGGTCCAGGGGGTGTACATCACCTGGCACTCCTGTTGGTTGTGTGACCACTGCAGAATGTGCTGGCATTTGCACAGACACAGTGGTCACTGTCATTGGCATATCACACTGCACAGGGCATGCACATGTGTGCTATTTGGGGGCAGGGGGCATGCTGTTTGGGGGGGCATGCCTATCATACATGTGCATGTGCATCACAATGCTGTGTGTATGCACAGATCTGGACACATGTTCTGAGCAATGCATGTGTCTTGACAGGCATGTTGTGTGGTGCTGCCACACCACATGTAGGTGAGGCCTGGCACACTTGTGGCACACATGCAGACATTGGACAGTACACCAGACTACATGCAATGCAACCACAACACGGTTAACACTACCCATTCTGTCTTTCAGCTCCATCATGCCTCAGGGGTGCTGTGCAGGACGTTATCAGCAACGTGGCACATGATGATGCCATGCCATTCACATTGACTGGCATTGTGGCCACAGCCAGGGGGCACCATAAAAATTTGGGATTGATGATATTCTTGGACTGGAGGGATGATGATCCACTGGCAGATGTCCTTCTCCAGGACAACCTACCGGTGCTTGTGCCAGCAATACAGGATGACGATGTGTATGACAGTGATGATGACCTCACCCTGATCCTGGGTTGCACTTGTCTCGACACCCCTCCCTGAGGTCAGTTATTGACACAGGCAGTGGCAGGTAGCTCTGGCAGACATGCAGGCCCCCCCTTGCCCACTCAGCATCATGTGGCGCTGCTGCTGGTCAGGGCCGGGGAGCAGGTGTGGTCAGTGATGCCACTGGATAGGTCTAGCAGGCTGCTGTCATGCTGCAACAGCCTGTGGGGGACATTGTGCAGCAATCTCCAGGGGCCACTGTCAGCACCCACAATCTGCCCCCACCACGTGCCTGGTCCCCTGTGTAGCATTCCCTGTCGAGGGATGTTGCATGGCATGCTGCCACCCCTCCAGCCTGTTGGCATCAGCACTACTATTCGCCCAGAGCAGACAGACTGGGTGAGCATGCCAGGCTGCTGCGGGATTCCATGGGCAACCATGCAGTGCCCCAGGCAGAGATACATGTGTTGTGGGTTGAGGTGCATCAACTGGCAAAGTGAGGGGACATTGGATGTGCACAGTTGATAGGTGAGATCGGGCAACTGTGGGAGGCCACTACCGCATTGCAGAGACCATCGCTGCAGGCTCTGCAGCACTGGCATCCAATGGTTGCAGCAGGGCATGCAGAACTCCCCATAGTGCTATGTCTACACCACGGACTCCACGTCTGATGACCCCATAGAGGCTGACGCCACCCACCACCATGCCCATCCCTGCCACACCCGGCAATAGTCTGTTTGTCAGCATGTACACACCCGTGAGGACCCGGTCATGTTCTCAGACTTCTACCCCTGTGAATGAGTTGGTGACACCACCTGTGGCTGCCACACAGTCAGGGCGTGGCTGCTCATGTGGCAGTCATAGTTCTGCACAATAGCTCTGATGGGTGTGCTGCCCATCCACTCGCCTGCTGCTTTTGCCAGCTGCGCGCATGTCTGATTGTGGCCTGGTTCGCATGCTGTGGTACACATGTGGCCTGGGTCTCGTCCAGCATGTGTGTGGGCAGTTATGATGGACCATGTGACATGGGCATGATGAGTGCAGCATTGTGTTGGCATTGCCTCTGTGCCAGTGCTTACCCTCTGATCCATGCCACAACCTGCTGTACTGCTGTATATGTCTTCCTGTTCCTGGCTGCACTGTTGTGTGTGTCCCACCAGGTGCTCTGTGCCATGCTGTGTGCCCTGTGGTGGTACTACTGCATGTGCCTGCCTGTGATTGTCCACATGGGTATACAGCACATGGCACATGGGTGGTCGCGTCTATATCTGTTGCTCCATGGGGATGTGGGGGTGCATGTGCATGTGCATGTGTGTGTGTCCACCTGTGTGAGCAGTGTGTGATCATGTGTCTCTGCATGCATCACTGTGTGTCGTCGCGTGTCTGTGTATATGTTATATGTGTGTGTGTGTGTGTGTGTGTGTGTGTGTGTGGTGCTGTGCATGCCCTACTGCCCTGTGTGGTACTCACTTGTGGTTCCCATAGTGCTCTTCAACTATGGTGTCCCCATGCCTCCTGGCACGTACAGCCAGCCTGGGGTCCCTCCTCTCCATTGCTGCATACAACAGGCCAGGAATATGCTACAGGCTTTTGCAGGGCTGTACTGTAGGGCACCACGAGATCTGTCCAGGCAACAGAACCACATCTTGAGCATGCCGAAGACATGCTCTATGATGTTGCGTGTGGCAATGTGTGCCTCATTGTACCTCTCCTCAGCACCATTGCTGGTTCACTGTATGGGGGTGAGCAGCCATGGTTGGAGGGGATACACACTGTCACATGTGGGGAGGACATATGTGTTGGTTTCTGCCTGTCAGTGCTGTTTCCACTCCCCCACCTTCCAGATCACACTGCCATCACCTGCCATTCAGTGTGCCCAGGCCAATGCCTCCCATGCACGGCTGCTTTGCCACCATTCATGGCTTGCTATATGTGTTCTACATGCCTGGGCACCTCTGTCCATACTCCCCTGCACTGTTGCCATCATCCTTTCCAGTCCTGTCTTCTCACCTAGCACTGTACTCATTCCCCACCTCTCCATCCTGCTACTGTGTGGTGTACTACACTGCTGCTGGTATCACCTCTTCCCAGGCCCTACTCACCAACTAGGTGCCCTGTGGGGATTACCCCACTCTCAAAATAGTGGCATGAGATGGAGTGGTGCCATATAAATGTATCATGTGTACTCTCTTGGTGTGTGACGCACACATTGATGATGCACCAAGAGGCATTGCATACCACCTGGCAGTTGATGGAGTGGTATCTTTTTCTGTTCATCTTTACAGCATCTTCCAGGCCAGATGGTGCACATATGGCCACATGGGTGTAGTCAATGGCCCCATTATGTCTGGCATGCGTGCCACCCTGTGGAATTCCTGCATGTTTGCTGTGCACTCTGCCTGTGTGCTTGGGAATCTTATGTACTCCAAAGCATGTGGCAGCAGAGTGTTGAGGATCTGGGTGAGAAGGCAGGATGTGGCTGACTGTGATATGCTAGCAGTGTCACCCACTGGTGTCTTGAAGGTGCCCGTGGTGAGCAGGCACATTACCGCTGTCATCTTGGTCTCCACCATCATGGCATGACTCCTTCTGGTGGGAGCCTGCAGCTTGTTATGGAACAGCTCACATAGCTGCCTCAGAATTGTCCTGTTCAGATGGTACTGTCCCACTATCTCGGTATCAGCATAGTTCTCAAATGTGAGCTGGGAACGGTACTGTCTGTGTTGGGCATACAGCTGACAGGCCCGTCCTTGGCCATGCTGTTGTTCATCTCTCCTCCTCACCCCCCTCATTACCTGCTCCATCAGAAATGATGCTGCATCCATTGTACTGGCCCTACTGTTTTGTGCCTCTGCTGTGTGTGTAGTTGAGTGTCTTTCTTTTATGCTCAACTTTGTGTGGCACAATCTGTGAGTTGCTCCACAGTTGCACTGTGTGTTTCGGCTGAATATGCCACTGCACCACATATTCATAGTCATGCACCCCTATACTTGCTCAGCATACATTACTGTTGCACAAGGGCGCATTCAGAATTGCTCTGCACAATGCTGCTGTTTGAATATGGCTCCAGAGCGCAATTCTATGATTGCACTGGTGCATTTTGGTGCATCCTGTGTATCTCCTTTGAATATCTAGCCTTGTATATGAATATATGTTGTTAGTAGGAGAAGGCTATGTGGTTTGTTTTAGTTTGTTGTTGGTGTTTATGTGTTTATATTAATATGACATTTTTCTTTCTTGTGTTTTTGTTTTATAATTTTGTTTTCATTTTTGAAGCATTTCTAAATTATTTTTGATTGATGATTTTTTGCTGTTTTACTTTTGTTAGAAATTTTTTTTGTGGTTAGTGTTTCTGACTTTCCTTTTTCTTGAATTTCATGTTTGGCTTGGGGTGTGCCTTATTTGTTTTGTTGTTTTTTAGATTGGGGTGAGATTTTGTTTTCAATATTGTTTTTTTTGTATTTTGTTTTGCTTTTAAAGAGAAATAGTATTGAAATAATTTTTACAAAAGATATTAAAATATTATAGTGTAATATATATGTCAGGAATAAAGGGAATATATATGTTTGGTTTTGTGCCTAGTATGTGTTTTTGGTTACTAAATTTTCTGGACAAAATACTTTTTCTTGAGATGTGTTGTTTTGTTTGTTGTTAGTTTTTTTAAATTGTTTGTTTTCTCTTTGTAAGAGTTTGTTTCCATAGAAAATAAAGTTTTTTTTCATAATAGCGTGAAGTATTGGCTTTTTACTTTTCTGTTTACATGTGTTTATTGCCTGCATTTGGTAATTTCTTTGTAGAGAATGTTATTATTTTCAAGTCAATTTTGGCAATGTAGTTTTGAAATGGTTTTTTAGTTTGTGGTTGCTATGGTTTAGCAGATCATTGATACCTACAGCAGCAGCAGCAAGGATGCAATGCACTAATGCTGCCGTATATCACAAAATGCTGCCATGTGCTGCAGGGAATAGAGTAATTCAATGGAAGTTAAGCCCTTTTTACTGCAGCATTTTGAGATGTCATTCACTGTAACTCACTGTGTTGCATCCTGGCTGGCTCCGCTGCATATGCAACAAAACATCTAGTTTGCCTTCCCTTTCCCTGATGAGCTCCTCCAGCAGGGAAGTACCTTGTCTACTGTCACGTCTGGGAGACAGGGAACAGGTCTTTTCCTTGAGTACATTGTCTACTGTCATACCTGGGAGACAGGGAACAGGTCTTTTCCTTGAGTACCTTGTCTACTGTCATACCTGGGAGACAGGGAACAGGTCTTTCTCTTTGACTGGTATTGCACAATGGCCTCCCCCTCTCAAACTGTAGAATTCCCCCAGACCAGAATATACCCTTTCTTCCTGCCATCCTTGCCAGAACATGCTCCACCTGCCACCCCACTGCTTGGTGTAGCTGCATCCCCCAGGGTTTCAGCTGCTGCATCCTCTCCAGAATCAGTGGCTGAGATGGGGGGAGGGGTTTAACAAAGAGTAAAAGGCATTCTTCAAGGACATCCAGGAAAAGTGAAAGGCCAAAGAGAGAATAGTAAGGCTTATGAGAGAGGAAGGATGGGAGAAAGGGAACAAAGGAAAAGTAGAGATACTGAACAAATGCCTTTGTTCAGTATTTATCAGGGAGAAGGATAGTCTTCTCCCAGAATGTGGAGTGAGGAGGGAATGAGAGGAGGACAGGTGCACAAGCATCATGCTAATAACTGAGGAAAGGGCGATGGAAAAGCTAAAATGGTTAAAAGTAGATAAATGAAAGCTACCTAATAACTTGTACCCTAGGATGCTCAAGGAGTTTGCACTTTGCAGAAGTATCATAGGTATGTCCAGAGCAGAGTAGACAAACGTCCATTTTGGTCACCAATAATTATAAAAAATGGCCCCTGATTTTTTTACTAACTCAATAGCCATCCAGTTTAATCTTGAATTCTGTTATATTCTTGCATCCAAGAAATAACTGGACCAATCCCTGGATTTTAATCTTCACATTCAGTCCTCGTGCAAAGCTATAAACTTGAAACTGGGAGCAGCTTACAAAATGAGCTACATGCTTACACTCTCAGCGAATTTAGCAATTGCCCGAGGTATTCTGCTCCCAACCCTTACTTATGGTGCCTCTATTCTTACCTCTGCCCATAAAACCTCCCTATTAAAATGGGGCATAACTGATAACAATATATGCCGATTTGCCTCTTCGTCGTCTCAACTCAAACATCACTGCCTTCTTTATAAGGATCTGAATTGGCTCTCACCCTCTGCTAGTAGAAAATACTACCTTGGATCACTAATGGATTCAATCATCTGGGGAAAAAACCCATCCCAGCTGGCAGCGTTGCTGGTCCCTCAACCATCCTCCCGTGGCCTGCGATCAGCTGACAAATCCTTACTCTATGTTCCGAGATGTCAGATGACTAAAGGCACAGGGGCCTTTCAATTCTCTGCTCCCAGGCTATGGAATGCTCTTCCACTCAACCTCCGGCTGTCTCAGTCTCACATTAGATTTAAAAGTGAATATCGTCGTTATCTATCCTTAGCTGATGCTTGTACATGCTTTGATCCAACCTGAAGCTCCTGAGACTTACCAATAATGTCACCCCTGCTCTAATCCAGCTCCAAGACTGGCTCTTTTTGCCCTCCCCATATTTTTCCTTCTCTTTGTAAATAACTTCTTGACTACTAGCTCTCTTCCTTCTTGAATCTTGTTGCTTGCCATTCACTGTTGTTTTGCCAATTACCACCCCTGACCTTACTTCTATCAGTCTTTCTTGTTATGTTTGAACATTCCTCGCTTTTCTCTCTATATAACCTTACTCTCTTATTAACCCTTTCACTCCACTAGGTCAGGTCTGTGGTTTCTGCATTTATTATATATCTTACTGCCATTATTTGTATAATGCTTGCCATTATTTTTTGTTGTTTCTACTCATTATATTTTTGTAGCACTGCTGTACTGTTCCTCTATTTGTATTACTGTACCCATGTTGCTGTTGTTCCACTGTTCTCCTTTTGTTGTACTCTCCCGGGTCGTGTCTGAAAATAGTTATATTATGGCTAGTGCACCTACCCGGTTAACAAAAACTAAATAAATAAATAAAATAAATAAAACATCACTGTCAGACATACTGTATTCAACTTCTTGCTGGCCACATGAGTAGTCCCTAGAGACTGGAGTATAGCAGACATGGTCCTTCTGTCCAAGAGCGGAAGGAAGTATGGACCAGGGAGCTACAGATCAGTCAGCCTGACATTCATAACGGGAAAGATAATGGAGTGCATAGTGAGGAAGGAACTAGTAGACCTTCTGGAGGAAATGGGCTACAGAACTCGAGACAATGTGGGTTCATAAAAGAAAGGTCTTGCCAGACAAATCTAACATCTTCAACTGGGTGACCAGGGCAGATGATAAGGGACAGGCAGTCGATACAGTATACTTGGATTTCAGCAAGGCCTTTGACTCGGTGCCTGACAAGAGACTATTCAAGAAGCTAAGGGACTTGGGTGTGGAAGAGCAATTAGTAGCTTTGGTGGAAAGTTGGCTGAGGGGAAGGACTCAAAGGGTCATCGTAAATGGGGAGTTCTCAGAAGTAAGGGAGGTTGCAAGCAGAATAAGCAGGGATCAGTGCTGGATTCTGTCCTTTTTAATGTCTTCATTTGCAACTTAGGGGAAGGCATTAAGGACAAGATCTACCTCTTCACAGATGACACAAAGATCTACACAAGGGCTGGCACAATAGAAGGGGTACAAAGAATGCAGGGAGGATCTGGACAAGTTGTAGAGCTAAAGATCTGATAGTTTTCTTTCAATGCAAATAAATGAAAGATGATACACTTTGGGAAAAGGAACCCAAGAGCTCAGTACAAAATGGGGAGGGTGGTGCTTGAAAGTGACCCTGGTCTGGAAACAGACTTGTGTCAGTTGAGGGTAAGCAGGAAGGGAGAAGTTCTGCACAGCCCTATCAGGCACTTATCTTGTGGCACATATTCAAGAGACATGGCACTCTACTGCACAACTTATTACCGCTAGCAGAAGGTGGCTTTTTATACTCACTTCCAATCACCTGATTGAAAATGCCTGCCCTCTACTTCGTGCTAGGCCTCTTAATTTAATCACTCACTCACTCGCTCACTCACTCACACTCACTCACTCACTCACTCACTCAATTTTGTTTGGTTTCCACAAATGACATAAGGCCAGTAACTTCACTCTTAAGAAAATTAGATTGTCTGAGAAAATTAAACAGCCTCTAATTTACCTTCTATTCCCTTAACATCACCTTCAATATCCTTAAGTAAATTTAAAACTCGGCATATCGACAATCAAGCTTGTAGCATTAGTTTATGCCTGTCTTTATTTCAATCACACTAAGACCAGCAGCAGCATGTTTTTTTAAATGCTCCAAAATTAAAAGTTCAGTCCATACTTTGAAGCCTTTTACAACTGATTACAGGACTTGTATTAATTGTTATCAGATTACTTGAGTCTGCAGTCATTTATAAAATGCAACACAGTGCAATATACTTATTGCTCTCCCCTGCTTATTACCTCTGGTTAAAAAAAAACAAAACTTTTTTTGAAACTTGGATGTAGTACTATACTGCATCTATCCTTACTCTCTGCACTTTCTTATTGCCACTTATGTTATGTAGACCATATAGTGTAGTATATACACTATATGCACTTATCAGATGCAGTGTGCCTTTCATAAAACCTAGTTCCTCCTTTGAGATCATACTAGAAATTATTTCATTCTACTCCCACTCTCTTTGCCAGTGACCCCAGTTTGGAACCAACTTGTGTCACTTGGGGGCAGTCAGGAAGCGAGAACTGAGTAACCCAAGGTCATCTCTCACCCCTCGAGGAGAGGACACTGCATCTTGTTACTTGAATTCCACCTCACAAAGACCAGGTGACAGTAGAGAGGCTGTACATAAAGGGGGAGCAACAATCACATTGCATGCTGGTGCACTTAGGGGAGAAAACAAAGGTAAAAAAAAAAAACATCTGCAGGAGACAATGCCAACAACCATCAGAGCCCCCCCCCCACAGACCCACACAAGACTGACAGGGCAGACCACCCACCCCAGCTGTGGCCCTTGGTAAGTGGTGGATAAAAGGTAAGTCCCTGAAAAGGTCTGTGATGGAGCTGGTGATGGGGTGCCATCTGGTGGGGGTAGACTGGCTGATTAAGAAAAAGGTTGACTGAAAACAGACATTACTTCCATATATTAAAGGTTATTTTCACATCAAGGTTTGTACGAGAACTGAGATTTGGGTAAATTTTTTGCACTGTATCAATGTATGGTTCCAGAACTCTGATCACAAACCACCAACATCATGCAGCAGTGCACAGAATTCTGAACTGATGCAGTGGCATATTCAAACTCTAAATTATTGGTTCTTTAAACGTTATGGAATGTTACCCATAAAAAGAAAACCAAACAAAACAGCTGCTGCTTTTAGTCAGGTGCAGTTACAGTTACAGTAAATGTGGATCATCTGACAGCAATAATTTACTGAAAATAGGAGCATTGCTGACAGCTGCAAGCTCAAACATATTTCTTGTTTCCTTCAACAGCATGTGTGTCACAGCTAGTCTGTCACAGAATGCTAAGTAACAAACAACACCTTAGATTCTCTGACATGGCTCTAAATAATTTCACGGCTGACTTGCTGAGAGCAGATAGGAAGTGTTTGTTCAGGATGCTGTATTTGACCTTTGTCCCATTAGTGTAGGAGTTCCACAGGTCTCCATCTTAGGCACTTGACTGTTTCTGATATCTATCTGTTTACAGTATGTCTACCTATATACAGTATGTCTTCTATGTATGTGATAGTGCATGTACACTGTATATTAGGGCTGAGTAGAGCATTCGGTGTCAAACCCCAATCATTTCACCTTAATAACTTTGACAGCATTCAACAAAATTGCACACAACTTGACATGCATAGTCTGGGTGGCAAGCCCTCCAGTCACGGGACATTTTGTGATGGGTGCTTAACTGGATTCCGAGACCTGGAAACATCAAAAATACATAAAAAGCACCAGGTCTGGCCATTCATTAGCTCTCACCTATGGCCAACATTGTATGTAATTGTGTTTCAAAACTTTCAGGGCTGAAGGAGCTTTTGCCAAGGGTATGCCTTTTGAAGATTTTGTGAAAAAATATTAAGCAGTTCCAAATTGTAAGGGTTTGAAATCTGGCTTCTGAGCATGCTTGGTAGGGTTTTCAGGATAGCTCTCTGATACAACCCAAAAATTCTTCTTTCACAAGCCAGTTTTAGGTCATGATTAGTTGTGTTTTTCTCAGTATGAGAACACATTTTGGGTTGCAATGGCTGCCATCTTTTTTGGGGGAAGGCAAAAAACTAATTTAAAAATACAGAAAAATTAGTTATTTAAAAAAAAAATACATGAGTATTGCTAAACGGGTCCCATTAAGCTTTCTGGTGTTGTTGCTTTTTTAACAAGTGGTCAAGCAATACTTGTCAGCTTACTGAGATGGCTGATTCTTGTGTCATGAGTCACAAACTCTTGTGTCTCAAATTTAAGTGTGGCACACTAATTTGTGACACAAGAGTTTTTAGTGCACATCAAAAATGGAATTATTGGATTGCACTTAAATGTGCGAACTAAGAACTCCATTTTTTGATGCACACAAAAATGAATGTATCACACTTTAAAGTATGATGCAAGAATTACAGTTTTGGTGTGCAGAAACAATTTTTTGTGTCTCACATATGTTTACTCATAACATGGCCATTTTACCATATTTTAGTACCACGTTTCGAATATCCTATTAACTTGACTCTACCTCATGAACAAGGATGGTGAGTTTTCAAATACAGGTCAAAAGGTGGTTTTGCAGTTGCTATGCAAAGCTACCTTTCAGGCAGGATTTAACACATTTTAGCGACCAAGTTAATGATGTGGGGCCAAAATGTAAAAAAAAAGTTCTTTAGTTATCAGCTGAGCGAGAAAGCCAATTATAGTGTATGGTGGAACGTTGTTCTACCTCAATTTCCATCTCTGCTAAAATGTTGTTCTACAACAGTTGAAAGGTCATAGAATGCTGTATTTCAGTAGAGTTGGAAAGCGCATGAGTCACACACATTGCAAAGCAACAGATTAAACAACCAGTCAACAGAAATCTTGGATCAACAAGTTGAAAAGACTCAGTGAAGATACGATCGGAAACCTCGCATCTGCAGGATCAACCAGATACATTTTAAAAATGCAGGATCATCGAGATAAGTTCAATTATACAGTATTTAAAAATGACTTACTAATTCAAATTTGTTTTCTCCAGTCCATGGCGTCTCATAAACAAGGCATACACCCACCATGTTTTTTTCTTGAAAATCCCTCCCACACCAGAATGATAACAAATGGGAGTGTGCATTGCTAACATGGGGATGTGTATTCCCTAGCAACCCCACTACTCACCATAACAGCCAGTACTGTCTCCTGAAATACAATAAAAAAACAAAAATGGCAGAGAACAGTTTCCTTTTGAATTAAAAAAAATATAAACATTGCTTCAAACTTTATTAAAATGATTTATTGGGGCACCATACACTATAAAAGATACTGGATGGGCAACTCTATGCTCAACCAGTGTGTTTGCCACCTCAGGGTTCTGATTCCCATGGACCTCTCGAGCTTTGCTCTCAAGGTCACAGGGAATCACAACCCCTCTGTTGCAGAACACACTGGTTCTGCATGGTTGCCCATCCAGTATTCTCCATCTTCTGTTGCAAGCCCCAAATTCTTGGGTCACACATTTAAATGCAACTGAAATGTTTTTTCTGTGCACCAAAAATGCTTGTGTTGTTGCCAGATTAATTCTTTGGTTACACATTTCAGTGCGATCCAAGAATTTCTCCTGCCCACAGAAAAAATGTTTGTTTTTCTGCCAGATTAATTCTTTGGTCACACATTTAAGTCTGATACAAGAATTGTTTTGTGCAAACTAAAAAAAAAGTTTTCTGATCATGCAGAGATTTTGATATGTGAACAAATAATTATTTGGTTGCACATTAAGTGCGACCCACGGACCGGTCCTATTCAACATCTTCATCAGTGACATGGCGCAGGACCCGGAAGGCAGAATTTCACTGTTCGCTGATGACACAAAGCTCTGTAACAGAGTAGACACACCAGAGGGTGTAGACAGAATGAGAAGCGACCTGCAGAAACTTGAAGAATGGTCAGGTGTTTGGCAGTTGAAATTCAATGCAAAGAAGTGTAAGATAATGCATATGGGGCACAAAACCCTGGCACAATATATCAGTTGGGGGGTGAGGATATAGCATGCAGCAAGCAGGAAAGGGATCTTGGGGTTATCTTCTCTGATGACCTCAAGGTAGGGAAACAGTGTGACAAGGCAGCAGATAAAGCAAATAGGATGCTGGGATGTATAGGCAGGGGCATCACTAGCAGGAAAAGGGAGGTCATAATTCCACTATACAAGACACTAGTGAGGCCCCACCTGGAGTACAGTGTACAGTTCTGGAGACCATACCTACGTAAGGACATAGACAGGGTAGAGAAGGTTCAGAGGAGAGCAACAAAGATGGTGCATGGATTGCATCACAAGTCCTATGAAGACAGGTTGAAGGAACTGAACATGTACTCCCTGGAGGAGAGGAGGGGAGAGAGGGGATATGATAGAGACATACAAGTATCTTACAGGGAGGAACAGGGTGCAGGAAAACACTATTTTTAAGCAAAAAAGATGTTCCAGGACTAGAGGGTATGGGATGAAGTTGGAGGGAGGACGATTCAGAGGAAACATGAGAAAGAATTTCTTCACAGAATGGGTGTTGGACAGGTGGAACACCCTGCCAGAGGAAGTGGTGGGGGCTGAAACAATCACGGGGATTTAAGAATGCATGGGATAGACATAAAGGAATTCTGAAGGTCAGGGGTAAGGTGCAACAGACTTCTAGGAAAACAAACTGAACTTACAAGCTCAAATGGGCAGACTGGGTGGGCCATAGGCCCTTATCTGCCGACACTGTCTATGTATCTATGTATGTAAATGGTTGAAAATGTGTATGTGCAATCTAAGAATTTCTACATTGCACATTAAGTACCGTGGTGCAGTATTAGTTTGTGACATAAAAAAATGTGATTTTGTTTGTGTCTTGCATACTTTTACTCATAACTTGGCCATTTTATAATATGTTAATCCCAAATACTGTTTACTGATTACATGACCATTCCTCATGAGGAAGGAGGATGGGAATTTTCAAATACAGGTTAAAAGGTAATTTTGGAGTCAGTCTGTTGCGCCATCTTTCAGGCAGGATTTAATACATTCTAGCAACCAAGGTCATGACATGGGGTGAAAAGGTCAAAAACAAAAATTATGAAGAAATGTCATGTGCAGAACCAACCTGTAGCCCAGGGGGTAGTGCGTTGTGATCACAAGCTGGTAAGTGGAGTTCTGGGGTGATCTCAGTGAGCCACCTGGATAGGTTGGGGCTGGGGATGGCACTGCCATGCAGAACCACCCCCACCCAGGGGAGGGATGTTGCAGTGTTGGCTGCATGAGCAACAAGTAACCATATAGTGAAGAGATGTCTTCTTTTGGCATAGGGCCCAAAAGGGTCCTGCACATCTGTACCCATAGCTACACAGAAGCCAGATGGACTCTTAGCCCTGTCCATCTGCATCTGTAACCACGTGGATGCACAGGGTCCAGAGGGCCCTCTGCTTCTGCACCCACAAACAGCCCCATGAATTTTTTGTATTCATAGCCATATGGAAGTGCAGGGCCCTTCTGGCCCTGCACATCTGCAGGTAGATGGATGGACCTTTCCCTTGGCCCTGTTTGTCTGTATCTGCTCACTAAAGTCCTGAAGGGACCTGTGTGAATGAGGATGTAGTTCCACTGCCTCAAAAAGAAAGGAGATTAATTGAAAAACACCCTACATTAATGCACCAGTTAGGGTTTAACTTAACCCCACAAAAGTAGGGAAATATGGTGTTAGGGTTTATAGAAAAGTGGGAAAATGTGGTGTTATGATTTCCAGCACTAACTTCCCACCCCTCCCAAGCAGTAAAAGCACAAGACCACACAAACAACCACAGAAAACCATCATCAGGCAAGGCAAACAACATGCAACTGTTTCCAGATGACACAAATACAGTCACACTTATGTGCAACCTTAGTGGATTTTTATTAGCAGCCAGAAATGTGAGTGTGTTTTACAGTGTGCATGAGTATTGTGGCTGCAAACTCCTTGGCCCCATAGTGTGCTATGCTTCAGCAGACAGAAGTAGTGTTGCAATTTGGGTATCATGGATTTCTGTCTGTGGCTACAGAATGCATGCCCCACTGGGGCTTGTGCGTCTACAGACAGAAGCTGACGTGTATGTCTTACACCTGTGGTTGCAGAAGTGCAGACCACTAAGGGGCCTGTGTTTCTGAAAACAGAAGTAGTGTTGAAATTTGGGTATCATGGATTTCATGGGTCCATCTCTTCAGTTGCCAGAAGTTGGTATGTATATTTTACACCTGTAGTTGTAGACACATAGGCCCCATAGGGGCCTGCACTTCTGAAGACAGAAGAACTGTTGTAATTTCAATATTGTGGATTTGTATGTGTGGCTGCAGGGGCCTGTGCGCTGCAGATAGAAGGGTATCCTGTGTACAAGGCGACTGTGATTGATCGCTTTCAAAAAGGGGTGACTCAGTCACGGCACCTGTGGACAGGGCAACCTGGCAGGGTAGTGACTGGATATGGGGGGGTAGGATAATATAGCGATGGGATGTCGCTATGCATACATGCATGCAGGGGGGAGGGACCATGGCGTGTGACAGGTGGAATGGGAGGGAGGGTTTGTGGGGTGTAGCACAGTGGTGGACTGCCAAGCTGGCCATGTGGCAGGGTGGGTTGGTGGCAGGCTGGGGTTGGGAGGGTGCTGGGTTAGGTTCTGGGTGTGATCATGTTTTTGTGCCTGGTTGGGTTTTTTTTATTTATTTTTTTTAGTTTTGCACCCCCCCCAAAATGCCTTCTCCTGGAGTTGAGAATCCTTTAGTAGGGGAGTGTGAGGGGCAAAGGAAACCATAGATCTCAGGTGCCCTTTTGCAGTTCTCCTCGAGTGTACATCTCCGAAATTCATTTTTAGCGATGTACACTTGCCCAAACAGCGATCGCTATTCTGCAATTGCCGTTATCACATAGAAGTAGTGTTGTGAATTTAATATAGTGGATTTCTGTCTGCAGCCAGGACTGAATGTATATGTCTTTCAGTGCATATGCCACAGATGCAAATCCACAAAGGAGGCACATAAGTGCTACTGCATTCATGTCATCTGGAAACAGTCATATGTTTGTCTTCCCTAATGATGGCTGTCTGTGATTGCTTGTGCAGTCTTATACTTTTGCTGCTTTGGGGCAGGGGGGGGATTTGGGTTGGAAACCCTAACCACACATTTGTCCACTTTTGTGGGGTTAAGTTAAGCCCTAACTGGTGCATTAATGCATTTTTTTTGCAATGAGTATACATATTTTATGCAATGGGTGTGGGCATAGAATAAGTATGTCAATGATCTCTTGAGTTCTTGTACTAATTCTGATGTTTATATTTATTCAGATAACACTGTTCTTGTGAATGCAGATCCAGGACATAATGTGACTGAGGCAATGTTTTTACAATAGGCTGGTGATCTGGGGTTACCTAGGACCCCATAACCTTAAGAGTTTAGATGCTCCATGGTGCATTTTAGGGACCATTTTAGAGGTTGTGGCAAAGATTTCAACACAATTTACAGTATTTAGGGCATATCGTTATACAGTATATACACAGTGTTTGCGCACAGAGGTTCTTTGTCTTTTTAAATAGTTTTTTTATTTTAATGGGCTCACCACAATATAGCCAAGGCACACTACCTTAAGGGTAGCTGGTCCATTCCACTGGGGTGTCAAACAGACGAGGCATACTGATGAGTCCTGGTAGGACGAAACATGTGTCTATGTCTTCTGTTAGCACCCTTTGCAAACTGTGTCAGAGGCCTTTCAGCACCATGCAATTCTGCTTAAAGTTGGACCAGCATAACATTCTGTGGTGATTTGCATATGCAGCCCATGATGCTTTGCATTGTGGGAGCATGTGTGATTTTGTATTTTCTTGAAACTTGGCTTCCCAGCCAAATGCCCTTTGGGGTAACCCTTGCCTCAGTGTTTGCACACAGAGGTTCTTTGTCTTTTATAGATTATTTGTCATGTTCTTGGTATGGTCACACAATAAAAAAATCAGAAGGAAGCATTTGTCTTTAGGAAATTAATTCACTGCTACGTACTTTATTGTGTAATTAGATTTTATATTTACATGTTTTGTATTTTCTTTTTAAATCCAATAAGCATTATACAGTATATGCAGTAAGAATACCACTAATCTGCACTATGCTGTATGTCTTTACCTGTCTTACATTTTACACATTAAAACTAGCCATATTTTCCTTTTTAAAACGACATCAGTACACAGCAGTGTCACAGGAAATGGTGCTGTGACTTTCACCTTTCTGTTTTACTTAGTTTTAATTTCTTTTCAAGATCAAAGAGCTAAGGCCAGGCATACATGTTATTTCCTTCCTTCCTTCCTTCCTTCCTTCCTTCCTTCCTTCCTTCCTTCCTTCCTTCCTTCCTTCCTTCCTTTCTGTAGTTGAACATAGTTTTACAGGACAGCCTATTAAGCCAGTATGCTTTTTACGTTGGCTTGCGCATGGGCAAGCAACATCTTGTGGCAGTAAGCATTTCAGAGGTGTGTCAGTGTTAGCCAATGCAGGGGATGCTTTAGTGGGTGTGTCCCTCAGCCACCAATCAGTGAGCATGCTGCTGATGACAGCAGTTTCAAAGACAGCCATGGAGTTGAAAGAAATCTGCCACTTCAATGAAGTGCAGTTTCCTCTTTGGAGCATCAGATGACAAGACTCCATTATGTGCCTTTCATGGTTAAACATTTCAATAAATATGATGGCACCTGCCATCCACAACACAATCCCCAGAAAGCCGACTTCGGGGTGCCCAGTCCCCATTGGCATCATCTATCCCGAATATGCTTAATTTGTTTTTCAACGGGGGTGCCCAAGCCCCATCGGCATAATGTTCCCCTCCAGTTTAATTTGTTTGCCAATGGGGGTGCCCAATCCCCATTAGCATCATATCCCCCCCACTGTGTTTACTGACGGGGGTGCCCATTCCCTGTCTGTATCAGTCACCCCCTGGCCCCACCCCAAACTCATGTGACACACTGGGAGCCCACCCCAGTTTGCCCCAAAGTATTTTTTTAAACCTGTAAATAAAGTAAACCTTCCCCTGATGTCCATTTTTTTTTTGTCCCTGTAAAAAAGAAAACAGTCATTCATCGTCCTGCTGCCCCCTCCCACAACCTGCACCCACCCTCTGTGCACCCCACCACCTTGCAACCCCTCCTCACCCCATACTTACCTCCGGAGGTCTGTTGCTGTGATCTTTGGTGAAGCAGGACACATCTGAACTCTTCAAAAGCCGACCGCAAAATGAAAAAAATCACGGTAAGTTTTATAACGGCATCGGGGGAGGGGTTCAACCTAGGTGGCTATCTCAGTCATTTTTTGGAATTTTGGCTCCAAATTTTCAACATGAGATTCTTGGGACCCCACCTTATGAACATGTGACTGTCATTTCGTTACTCATTTCTGAAAAGTGATTTTGCGGTCACTGCACGGAATCACCTTTTGCAACTGGTTAAAAAAACAACAGTGCCACTGTTCTTGAGGTGGGATCCCAAATAAACCATGTTGCAAATTTGGTGAAAAAAATTCCCCAAAACAACTGTGTTGCAAGCATGTGTTGCACAGTTTGCACACACTCTCGTAACTTTGCCAATTTTTAATATTTTCACTCCAGATTTTCAACACTGGCATTTTTTACACCTCCTTATGAACAGTACAGCTGTCATTTTTTTACAACCTGCCCAAAATGTGTTTTTGCACCTGTGGCACACAATGGCATGGTCGCTGTGGGAAATCAACTTTGGGACAGATTATCAAAATCACAGTGCTGCTGTTCATAAATTTGGTAAAAGAAATCCAAAAAATGATTGCATTATGGGCGTGCATTGCGCAGTTTCTACGCACGCACATGACTTCACCAATTTTTCATATTTTCACTCCAGATTTTCAACATTTCCATTTTGTTACACCTCCTTTTGAACAGTACAGCTGTTAGTTTTCACATCCTGCCCAAAATGTGCTTTCGCACCTGTGGCGCCAAATGGCACAGTCACTGTGCAAAATCATGTTTCAGCTAACGAACTGATAGTGCCACTGTTTATAAGCTGGGGTCACAAAGAGCCTATGTTGAAAATTTGGAATGAAAAAACTGGGGCATTAGGATTTCCAACCGTAAGACCCCACCCTGTAGCGACTGACAGGTGTCAGGGGTGTGACTTGGGATCATCAGCTGTACTGCTCATGCCATTCCACCCCCATACAGCAGCCATTGACAGGCATCGAGGTGTACCTTGGAGTCTTTGGCCCCAAAGGTCACCCCATTCTCCTGTACTGCACCCATCTCAGCATATTTCCTTATGGAATGGGGTGAGCGTAAGGCCCAAAGACCCCAAGGTACATGGCAACACCTGTCAGTGTCTGCATGGTAGGGTGAGGTGAAACAGCCTGAACATTATGGCTGATGACCCAAAGGAACATCCCCAATGCCTGTCAGTCTCTGCAGGGTGGGGGTGGGGTTGGTGTCACTTCAATACTTCACTGCCATTCCTATTATGCATCTCTCTCTAACTCATGCACTACCAATGCTAATGCCAGCAAACCAACGTTTGGCACTGACATATGCTTATTTACAACAGGATCTTGCCCAAACAGTTATGCAATGATGCAGGATTACAGTACATATTGCACAAAAGTACATTTACACGAGTAATTTATGTTTTCAGGTTTAAATATAAAAGGTCTTTATTTTAAAAGTGTTTAGTGACCATTCATTTAAAAGTATCAAGACCTTCAATTTGTTAATGGAATCACTGCAGAAAGAAAGGAGTGTGGAAGATCTTGAATCCAGTGGGTTACAAGACCCGAGGCAACATGAATTCACGGTGGGGGGGGGGGGGGGGGTAGGTCATGTCAAATGACTCTGATACAGTTCTTTGACTGGGTGACCAAGGAACTAGATCAGGGTGGAGTGGTGGATGCAGCCCATTTACATTTCAGTAAAGCATCTGACACCTCTCCACATAGGAGACTAGTAAGCAAGCTGAGAAGCATAGGAGTGGGTCCCAAAGTGGTAAACTTAAGGGATAGGTGGAAGATGGTGCTGGTAAATGGAATTCATTTAGAGAAAAAGAGGGTGACCAGCGGAGTGCTTCAGGGATCAGTGCTGGGACCGGTCCTCCTTAATGTCTTTATAAGTGACATTACAGAGGAGCTAGAAAGGAAGGTCTTCATCTTTGCAAATTACACCAAACTCTGCAATAGGGTGGACACTCCAGTGGTGGTAAAAAGGATGAGCAGCAACCTGAGAAAACTTGAGAAGTGGTCAATGTTATGGCAATTGGGTTTCAAAGCAAAAAAGTGCAAAATAATGCACACAGAAACCAGGAGGTGGAGTACAAAATGTAGTAGGGGGGTGGTACTGGTAACCACCAAGCTAGAAAGAGACCTGGAGTTGATCATACTGGATGACCTAAAGGTGGTCAGGCAGGGCAACAAGACAGTTGGGAGGGTGGGTGGGATGCTGGGGATCATAGGAAGACTGTCACCAGGAGAAAAGAGGAGGTGCTGTTACCTCTGTATAGAATTCTGGTAACACCCACCTAGAGTAATGTGTCCAGTTATGGAGACCTCCGATTCTCAAACAGCCCATAGATTGCCACAATTTGTGGCAGTCTAGGGCTGCAGCAAACTCTGGTTGCATCAGGGACCCTGTGCCCAATTCTGTAAAAACAAAGGTTCCTATACTGAAAACCCAGGAGTTGCTGCACCTGCAGACTAGCGCCAAACATTAGGCACACCTACGGGAGTTTCCACAGGGATCCAGCAACCCCCCCACCTGGCACGCTATTAGAGGGGCCATGACGGTGGAGGGGGTGAAACAAGTTTGCCAGGAGGGATTCAGGGGCAGGAGAGGCATGGGGGGTACCAGAGGTGGTCTAAGCCTCTTGTGCCAGTGCCATACAAGGTGGCAAAATGGGGAGATTTGGAATGTGGGGTCTGGGTACTGAAGGGGCACAGGGTGCCAAAAGGGAGTTGGGGAGACAGTGGGCATGTGAGAGAGTGATGTGTCACCTGGCAGGGATGCCATTCATATAACTATTAAGCTAATGAGATGGTACCATAGGGGGTCCAAGGTCAAATAGTGCCACAGGCTGGGGCTGCCACCAGGGTTGTGCCCATCTGGGGTCATGGCACTGTTTGTCCCTGGACCCCGCTCCCAAGGTACCATCCCATTAGCTTAATGGTCATATGAATAGCACCTCTACCAGGTGCCTCATCACCACCTGGCATACCCACTGTTGTCCCAACACCCCTGTGGCACCCCCATGCCCCTTCAGCACCCAGACCCCATATTCAGAGCCCCCTATTTTACCACCTTGTGTGGCACTGGTCAAGGGGCTTAGACCACCTCCTGGCTGGTCTAACTTGAGCCTCTGTGTCCACGGCAGGGCTTCTGGAATATCAATAAGGGGATATTGCAGCTCTGCTGTGGTGCAAACCTCTGTGCATCCTGGTGCACTTGGTTGTGTGATGCAACCATGGCACAAGCGGGCTTTGGCACAGCTGCTTCAGGAGTTGATGCAGTTGCGTTACAAAAGCCCGACTGGGGCAAGTTGCGATGCAAGTCACATCTTGAGTCAATATCTTCTGAAGCAAATGCCTTGGGTTAATCTAAGTAAGTCCTTTGAGAATCTGGCCCCATATCTCAGAAAGAGCATAGGAAGTGGTCCAGAGGAGAACAACAAAAGTGGTGCAGAGTCGGCATTAAAAGTCCTTTGAGGAGAGAGAGAGAAAAGGACCTAAATATGTATACCCTGGAAGATAGGAGAGAGAGAGAGGGGATTTGATAGAGACCTTTAAATACCTCATGGGGTAAACAAGGTAAAAGAGCGAAGTACTTCTCAGAAAAAAGAGGTGCTCAAGGACAAGGAGGCATGATGAGAAACTGGAGGGTGGGTAGGTTTAGGAGAGCTGTGAGGAAGTACTTCTTCACAGAAAGAGTAGTGGATTCCTGAAATAGTCTTACAGTGGAGGAAGTGGGAGCAAAAACAGTGATGGGGTTCAGGAATGCATGGGATACGCATAAGGGAATCTTAGAGAATGGGATGGAGGGGTGACTGGATTTGAGATCAAGTAGGCTCTGCAGTGATACTATAGGCAGGGAAAATGGTCAGACTAGGTGGGCGAAGCAGTCCTTACCTGCCAACAAATTCTGTGTTTCTATGTTAATGTAAACCAGATCGAATCACTGATAAGGGAACAAATACTGTAGGTTCAGATTTAATATAACCTATTGAACACAATCATACTGAAACTGCAAATTACAGTACACCACTTTAAGTCAAAAAACAAGAAACACCTGAAGGGAATAAGGTGCCAGATTTACTTGGTTTGTTGGTTATACTTTATGAAGGTAGGCTGAGGGAGGCATTGAGAAGGATAAAAACTTATCTAGAGACACAGAGTATTCTTACTCAGAAAAATTAAAACTTAGTTAAGGCGAGACACTAATCTGTCATTGTAGTTGTTAATAGCAGGTAGTGAGAATCAGGGGATAAAACCGACCTAAGTAATGTAATTAGTGCATCGCACATCTAATGCAGTCCTTGCTCCCTTGTGCCACAACCACTGTGCACAACTGCTTCCCTACAACATTCTGCACAGCAGCTGCCTCCTATCTGGGTGATATCAGTGCAGTGCAAGGGCTACTGGGAAAATCAGGTTGCCAATGAGATGCAAGTACTGTAATGGCTGTATGGACTGCCATGACATCAGTGCAATGGCTAGGAGCTGGACTCGAGTCCCAGTCCACTGGTGAGCTGTGGTGATAGAATCTTTTTTTTTTTAAGCACAATTCTGATCACAGTAATTGCCTCAGTGGCAGTTATTCCTTGACATAGCAGCAATAAGAGAGACATGGTACTCTGCTAATCATGGCTGGGAAGTCAATGTACCAGGCTATACACTGTTCAGGAGGGACAGGAAGGGTAAAAAGGCTGGGGAAGTGGCCCTGTACATCAGAGATGGTATAAAGGCTACAGACGTTCAGGGAAGACGGGGGAGGCTGAGGTAATGTGGGTCACCCTGGAGCTAGGGAATGGAACAGCAATGCACACAGGGATGATCTATAGACCTCCAGTACAGAGGGAGGGAGGGAAGGAGGAAGTAGACAGGGAACTAGTGGAGAACATACACAACATGGCAGCTAAAGGTGAAATTCTGCTACTGGGTGATTTCAATATGCCGGACGTGGATTGGGCCACCCAGATGGCTGCTTCAGCCAGAAGCACAGCCATCCTGGAATTCCTGCAGGGGGTTGGACTCAGGCAGCTGGTGCATGAGCTAACCGGGGACAAGTCAGTTCTGGACCTGGTATGGACCAATGGGAACAGAGTCAAAGAAATACAGGTGGAAGGGCAGCTGGGGTCCAGTGACCACCACATGATGTGGTTCAGCATGGAGACATGGACTCAGTTAAGCCACACAAGGGCAAGAGAATTAGATTTCAGGAGTGGGGAGTTCAATGAAATGGGTAGATGTATACAAGCATTCCTGGGGAAGGGAAAGGTAATAGAGGGGGTGGAAGAACAATGGGAGAAACTGAAAGGAGCCATAGTGGATATAACAAACCAATGCGTTAGGATAGTGGCCAAAGGGAAAAGAAGAAGGAAACCACTATGGTTCTCCAAAGAGATGGGGGACAAAGCCAGGTCTAAAAGGCTGAGTTTCAGGAAATATAAGGGGAGCCAAAGGAAGAGAACAGGGAGGTGTACCTTGAATGTCTAAGGGAAGTAGGGAAGGCTGTTAGGATGGTGAAAGCACAGACAGAAGAGGGCTTAACATGGTCTGTAAACAAAGGGGATAAGGCATTTTATAGGTTCATCAGTGAAAGAAGAAAAATTGGGGGGCTGTGAGGCTCAAAGGGGAGAAGGGCAAGTGTAAGGAGTGGGATCTGGACAAGGTAGAAATACTGAACAAATACTTCTGCTCAGTATTCAGTAATGAGGGGGAGTGTCAAGGACCACAGTTGGTTTGCAGAGGCAATGGGGGGGGGGGGAGGAGAAGTGGACACCAGTCCTTTCACAGTGGAGAGTTCTGGAAGAACTTAAAAAGCTGAAGGTGGATAAGGCCATGGGGCCAGACGGCATCCAAATGAGGATTTTAAAGGAGCTGCAAAGGGAACTAGCAGTGCCTCTGGTGGCCCTGTTCACAACAGAGTCACTCAACACAGGTGTTGTTCCAGAGGACTGGAGGAAGGCACATGTAATCCCACTGCACAAAAGCAGCAGTAGGGAAGAGGCAGGGACCTACAGATCAGTCAGCCTCACCTCAGTGATGGAAAATATCATGGAGACACTGCTGAAAGAAAGCATAGTGGCACATATGGAATCCAGCTTTGCTCAGGATCTGAGGCAACACAGATTCACAGCAGGAAGGTCATGTCAAACGAATCTAATAGATTTTTTTGATCGGGTGACTAGGGAAATAAATCAGCTAGGGACGCTAGAGATTGCCTGCCTTTATTTCAGCAAAGCCTTTGACACTGTCCCACATAGGAGGCTGATGAACAAGATAGGTAGTCTGGTATGGGAGACAAGGTGGCAAACTGGATTAGGAACTAGTTAACAGACAAGAGACAGAGGGTGGTGGTAAATGGAGTACAATCTGGGGAAACGGGGTGACCAGTGAGGTACCACAAGGATCAGTACTAGGACCAGTCCTGTTCAATGTCTTCATTAGTGACATTCCAGAGGGGCTGGAAGGATAGGTGTGCCTGTTTGCAGATGACACCAAGATCTGTAACTGGGTGGATGCTCCATAAGGGGTGCAGAAAATGAAGAGGGACCTGGAGAAGCCTGAAAGTTGGTCAGAGATGTGGCAATTGAGGTTCAATGCAAAGAAGTGCAAAATAATGCACCTGGGTAGAGGGAACCCTGGGGAGAGCTACAGGTTTGGGGGAGGAGCTGACTGTCACCAAAGAGGAAAGGAACCTGAGGGTTATCATCTCTGATGACCTTAAGGTATCAAAGCAGTGCACAAGGGCGGCAGGGAGGGCCAGTGGCATGCTGGGGTGCATAGGCAGGGGTATCACTAGCAGGAGGCAAGAGGTGGTGATGCCATTGTATAAAACATTGGTTAGGCCTCACTTGGAGCACTGTGTGCACTTCTGGAGGCCATACCTGTGCAAAGACATAGACAATGTGGAGACTATCCAGAGAAGGGCAACAAAGATGGTGCAGGGCTTGCACCACAAAACATATGAGGAGAGACTAAGGGACCTCGATATGTACTCACTGGAGGAGAGGAGACAGCGGGGGGACATGATTGAAACTTTCAAGTACCGCAAGGGCATAAACGAGATACAGGTGGGGGACCTTTTGTAATGTAGAAAAAGTACTAGAACAAGGGGCACAATATGAAATTGGAAGGAGGTAGATTAAGAGGTAATGTGAGGAAGATTTTTTACACAGAAAGGGTAGTCAATGCTTGGACTAGTCTGCCACAGGAGGAAGTGGGGGCAAGCACAGTGGAGGGGTTTAAGCATGCCTGGGTCAGGCACAAGGGAAGCTTGAGAGGGGAGGGAGGGAGTGATGAAAAACCATTGATCACAGAGGGTCAGTGGCCACATACAATGTGTAGGGCCTATGGGCAGACTGGATGGGCCTAGAGGTCCTTATCTGCCAACAATTTCTATGTTTCTAAGTTTCTATTCCCCTGTTATAAAAAAAATCTCCAGAAAGCATAGAAATGTCTCAACTCAGATTTACTCAAAGTGCCCAAGTGGCTCAGTGATAAGCAGCTCTCTTAACCTGAACACAACCCACTGCATATTGTTCATAGCCAAGAAAAAATATCAGGTATCCTACTCTACTAACCTACAGTTAGTAGCATTATCTCTCAATGGTTGCATGCTCCAGAACCCTAATCTACAAAGTACCCAGAGTATGAAGTGGAAGGAGGAACTGCTGAACTTGGGTTGCCAACATCAACAATGCCAGTCCTGTGTTCAACCTCCAGCTGATTGGTGTAGATTGATGGGACTGCTACAGCACTAGGCACTCATGGATATGTAGAAGATGGTCTGTTATAAAATGGTTCGAAAAAATTCTGTATCCTGATTGGCTGGGTAGTCATGCATTAGTAGTGTCTAATGCACGACTATCAAGTTCAGGGAAGTAGAGCCACAGTTAAAAAAATAATGTATTAAGAAGCCAACTAGAATGTTCATGTTTTGAATTGCCACCATTTTTTCCCTGCTTGCCACGAAGTTGCCCAAACCCTGTAAACTCTCACAATCATTTTTTATTTGCAGTACGTACCTTACATCTCCATATGAACTTCAGGCTCATTGAGGAACCTCAATAACCTGTTCTCGAAACCACAGAGCTGCCGATAGACAGTGAAACTGCACCCATTGTATTTTAACTATGGTTGTCATCCCATCCTGCCCACCCCTCTGCACCACCACTTACTTTCTCTTTTTTATACAAGACGGACCACCTCAGTTTCCAAATAAATTTACTGCAGATCATGAGATTAGAGGTATCTCATCTGAATGGTTTTTCAATTTTTTTTTTATATCTGTGACATAACTGGCAGCTATGATTTCCTCCAGGATCCAGTACAAAAAGTGAAATGTGCTGTGAAGCATTAGAGAGAGAACAAGAGAGCGTATGGAGGGCAGGAGGCATCCGCCGTCGTCCTCTCATCAATCCGTTTGTGTACGGTTAGGGGATCTCATTCTGGCCCTTCCCCTTGTTCTTCTCACAGGTACTAAACATTTACAAGGGAGGACAAGGAGCGTTGTAATTTTAATAAACTGGACTTGCAAACAGGAGGGACAGCTAAAGCTATACGCTCTCTCTCTCTCTCTCTCTTTCTGTATCAGAGACTGTGGCTGAGCACTCTTCACCAGATGCCACATGAATTCAAACCCCATTTAATTAAAACAGTCCAAGAGATGGTGATTAATTTAGAAATGAAGGGGTTTCAGGTAGTGCTAATTTACTAAGTGTGTGCACATGAGCAGGGTAACCATGACAACCAATTACAAACCTTTACCTAATCCAGGCGGAGGAACTATTTGACATAAAAAAAAAACAAGTAACTGTATTATTTTGTTTAGGATTACAATTTAAAAAATTTAATTTCTACTCTCATATAAAATGCAGATCCGCATTTTTATAATCGCAATAGGATACTCCAGGGGTGTGCATTAGACATGTCTAATGCACAACCAGGGGATGAAGGCACTCGGCCTGCGGCAATGTGCCTCACTACACCTCTGGCCATGCGTTAGACATGTCTAGTGTGCACTCTCACATGTCTTGTTGCTTACTTAGAATTCCAGGGACTGTGTGAATAATCTCTGCCGGGGGTGGGGTGTTTTGGTAGCCTGCTTGTCTGTTGACTAGTGCAGCAGGAATGGCACTTTTTGGTAAAATCCCAAATAAATGCTGAATTACACCACATTTTATAGTTCTTGTTGGGATGTTAGCAGATGCTACCTTCATTAGCATCCATCAACATGTGGAACAGAAATCTGCATTGTCTATACTTACAAGTCAACTTCTACCCTTACAGTTTGTGCCAGGCATTGATCATTGCGGTAGCAGCTGGCGATGCTGTTTAGTAGGTGGAAATTGCTCATTTTGGACCTCTCCTGTTTGTGACTCTGAATCTGACCTAACATTTTTGTGTATCTGAATGCATATGACAGCATGTCCTGTCTGTGTGTTTCTCTGTATAAAAATGATATCTGTCCATCTTTGAAGGTTTGCATTTTTGAGTTAATGCATGTGTGTACTTTATGGAAAGGGTGGTGAAACTGTGGAATGGAGAACTGGCATAAGTTTTTGGGGCAGCTAACCTAAATGAGTTCAGACACAGCTGGGTTAGGGCAAGAGGACTCATAGTTCCTAAAAGGGGAAACATGTGATTGAGGGGGTGAGGCAGTGAGGGAAGAGGAAGACAATCCACTAATACAGTAGGTCAGTGGGGTGAGGCAGAATACAATGGGCAGACCTGATGGACCCTTGGTCTCCTTCTGCTGTCAGTTTCTATGTTTCTTTGTATGTATGTGTTTGAGTACAATGTATCCTTGAGTGTGTGCTCTGTGGAGGGAAATACACATTTACTCTAGTCATCTCTTTTTATGTTTGCTCACAAGCATGCACAAAGTAAACATATTGGGACACTCCAGTAGTGTAGTGGCCGGAGAAGTGTGCTCTAGTAAGCCAGTGGATCTGTGTGTTTAGTAGGCATATGCGTGATAGCGTAATGGTGTGTGCAGGCTGCTGATGACATTGCTGAGCTTACTGATGGCCAGAAACATGTAATATTTGAAAGGATGCAGCCGCACCAGTCATGATAGTTTTCTGCCCATTATCAATCTCATAAGCATCATGATTCACTGCTCTACATGCCTGTCATGTCTCCTCTTTGCCCTCTTTCTTTTTACCACACCTAATTTGATAAACCCTTCCAGCTCACTCCTTCTGCCTGATCGCCAACCCCTGCCCTCTGTTTCTCTGCACTGATGTAAAAGATAAAAAAAAAAAACTCCTGCTGCCTCCTTCTGCATAATCTCCAGCCTTAGCCCTCTGCTTCCCAGCCTAGCTGTAAGGAAAAAAGAATCCTCCTACTTCCTCCTGCATGATCTCTAACCCCTGCACTTCATTTGTCAGTAAAAACAAAAGTCTCCCTTCTCTGTTTTTCTCCTCCCTTCCATCCCAGACTCTCTTTTCTCGTGCTGCCCCCTTCCCCAGCACCTTGTTCTGTACAACAATGGTGTGCCCACCCCTGGTGCCACCAAACATCCATGTTTCTGGAGTTCCCAATCCCCAGTGTCACTCCTGTCCATGAAACAAATATAAGATAGTGCATGGGGAACGGTTGACAACAGGGCTATTCTTCCACGAGTTGGCACTATGACAACGGCTTACCTCGAGGCGCGGCTGAGAGGTAGCCGATGTCATAATGCCAACGGAGAAGAACTCGTGTCAACCGGTCCCTGCCCCACTTTTCTTTATAGTGTATGGTGGAACGGCGTTTTCTGACAAAAAAAAAAACAATCAATGCCCCATGCTCGTCGTTGTCTCTGAGGAAGCTATGGATCTGCCGAATGTCATTCCGGGTTTTTTTTGCCGTTTTTCTATTCTCCTGCTCAAGGATGAATGTATCCCGCTCAGAAAGTGGCTTTGAAAGTACCTCCGCCGACATTGCTGCTAACGCTATCTGTAATGTTAAATCATTGAACTCTAACTGTCAAATTGTGCTCGAGGACATGGTTTGTGACGTGTGCAGTGCAGTGAGACTAATAGTTCTGCTGCTCTGTGATCGTCACTACTGTGTGACTACAAGGTTTAGAAAATGATCGATTTCGGTGGAGAACGACGTTCCACCATACACTATAGGAAACTCTCCCTCATTATCTTTTTCTTGAAAGATTTGAAAAAAAATCCATCATTATCTTGTCACTCCCACCCCCACCAACAACCCCAAACTCAGCACCCATCACCCCACCTCCCCCACACCCCTCACTTATGCAACCAGAGACTGTCCTGCTGCTATTGACCCTGACCAGAAACTGACAACACAAGGTTACTGTTTTTTTAAAGTGTTTTGAACTATTACTCATAGCATGATCATTTTGTAGTATTGTTGCCCCAAATTTTCAGCATGTAATTTTTTTACCCCACCTCATGAACCAGGTAGGAGAAATTTTCAGACTGGGACCAAAAGGTGATTTTGTATGCACACAATAAAATCATCTTTCAGACCACATTAAAAAACAAATCTACCTATCTGGTTCATGAGGTGGGCTCATAAAAAGATTATGTTGGAAAGTAGGTATTAAAATATTGAAAAATAGCGAAGTTATGAAAAAACATTGAATTTTTCATAACTTTGCTATATTAGTAGAGGTGGCTGCCCAGTCTGATGGCTGGCGATCAGTACTTCTGGGTGGCACCATCCCCAACCAGGGGACAGGCAACACAGTGTAACACTGCACTGGTCACACCCTCGGGCAGGCAAGGAAGCTTTCATTCTCAAGGGGTTGAAGTGCTGAATTTTTCCAATGTTGACTCCTAACTTTGTGACTTTTCCAGATGTTGTCCCCAAATATTCAACATAGCCCTTGTGTTATCTCACCCCATGAACATGGCAGGTGCCATTTTTCAAATCTGCTGCAAAACATGTGTTCACAGTCACTGCAAAATCACCTTTTGGATGGGATTTAAAAATCTCCATCTGTCTTTATCATTAGGTGGGTCATAAAATGACTATGTTGACAACTTTGGGTCAAAACACCAAAAAACCAAAACCTTTGAAGCAACACTGAATTTTCCCAATGTTGATCAATAACTTTGTTTTTTGCAGGTTTTGGCCCCAAATTTTTCATATAGCCTATGTGTTATGTGTAATGAACATGACAGGTGAATTTTTCAAATCCCCCTGAAACATGTTTTTGCAGTTGCTCCTTTAAATCACCTTTTCAGGTAGGGTTTAAAAATTCCACCTGTCTTAATCATAATGTGGGGTCATAAAAAGACTGTGGGTGGGATATTCAAACTGCACCAGGCAGGGATGCAAGCCTGGGAGCAGCGCAACTGTGCTGAGCCAGGGCATGGACCAGGCGATATGCAACAGTGTTGCGCCATGGCTCAGCACCATTGAATATGGAACTGAGGGTGCATGCACTGCACATGGTGCAGTGGTACTGCGCCAGCACAAGTGGCAGAGGGGGAGCTGGGGGCTGCGCCAGCACAAGTGTGGTTGCACTAGGTAGAGCAACAGTTATATTCAGCTGTGGGCATGCAGATGAGGCCATTATGCATGCAATATGCAAATGGGGCCATTTGCTTGTCCTAATGGCCCCATTTGAATGCAGTGCGCTGATCCCCAGTGACTTGCACCTGGCGACCTGCCGAGCCGCAGTTGTTGGGGTCCGACGCCCTGCTGCCCCTTGGCAGGCTCCGCTCCCGTTTGCCCGATTGCAGGCTTATGTTAGAGTACTCCCTGGTGGTCCAGTGGACTGATCCCAATTGCCCGATTGTGGGCATCTGTCTAATTAATCCCTGGTGCTCCAGTGGACCAATCTCCTTCACCCGATCATGGGCATATGTTTATTTACTCCCCAGTGGTTCAGTGGAACCATTCCCAGCACCTTTTCGTGAGCAGAATGAATGCAGGACACCCTGGTAGTTCAGTGGTACCCCTTACCCACCCACCCACTGAGGTCCCCAGTATTCTGCACCCCTCAGTCAGTGGCGGCAGGCATCCCCCGCAAGCTGCCCGGCTGCCCACTGACTGGCGTACGATAGGGTCTGTCGCCTATTGATCCCACTGTGTGGGCTAATGGGTGTGCAGACCATACTGGCCTACACCAGGCAAATTGTGGTGTCATTCACAATTCCGACCGCAATACAATATGGTCTGCATCCATTGGCCCACAGTGAACAGTAACGTACAACCCTACTGTCTAATCAACCAGTGGGCGGCAGGCAGCTTGTGGGCAGGATGCTGCTGCCACCACTGACTGGCCGAGGTGCAGGTGATGAGGGGCCTCAGTGGGTGGGTGGAGGGGTTACCACTGGACCACCAGAGATTTATTACACCTATGCCCACGATCGGGCACTGGATAGCAGTCCACTAGACCACCAGGGACTTCTTTGACTTATGCCCATGATTGGGCGATGGATAGTGGTCCATTGGATCACCAGGGATCTATGTAACCTATGCCCATGAACAGGTGAGAGGGGGACACGATGCCCCCTGGGCAGGGGGCATGTGGACTGTGTCCTGGGTGGTGGGGTGGCTACCCACAGCAGGTGGCTGCCATGTTGCACCTTGCAATACGGCTGCTCACCTTTGGGTGGTCAGGACTTGCTCCTGGTTTTGTCAGGCACAACTTTGTGCCCCCCTGAGCAGTGCATGGCGGGTATATGCCAGCATATGTGCAGCATATCCTGGGCTGAATATCGGAATGTGCCGCATATGCACAGGCACGCCCCTGCACTTGCGCCACATACATTACTATGGTGCACCCCGCATCGGGCTGCCTAGTGCAACTTGACCCACTGAATATCACGCTGGGGCACATCGGTGCGTTGTGCATGGCTCAACCCTGTTGCACCATGCACAACCCTTTTGAATATCCCACCCTGTGTTTACAATTTGGGGTCAGAATGTCATAAAACAATGAAGTTATGAAGAAACAGTGAATTTATCATATAGAGGATCGTGTATAAGCAATCATATACAACAAAGCTATTTTTCAATCGAGAGGTTTCCATGGTAATTGGAGACTTCAAGAGTGCAGCTCCAGAGGTCTCTTTACCATGGAAACCTCAAGATTTTAAAATAGCCTTGTGTGTGTATGATTGCTCATTCATAATCTTTTACAGTGTATGGGCAACCATAAATGCACTCCTTTTCCCTAAAACAGGTCCCCTGGTATATAAAAAAATTACTTTGCCACAGCTGTAGCAACTTTTTCAAGCGCCACAAGCTTCCTCACTGCCCCAGCCACTACATTGTGCATGCATGATGACGTTCAATGTTCTGCTGCACTAGTGCTGTACTCAGTGCAGCACAACAACATCGTGATGCACTCAGGGCAGCACTACGCTATTCTAGGCATGGATTTCCATGCAGAACAGCATTGTACCATACACTATATCTCTATGATAAATTCACTATTTCTTCATAACTTCATTGTTTTACGACATTCTGAGCATAGTGTATGGTTAGCACCTACTGTAGATAGAATTTAATCTACTGCAAAAAGCTGCTGTAGGATATTTCAGTGGTCAAAAAGGTTGTTGTAGCGTAGTAGCTATGTCACTACTATAATACAACTTTTATGTTCTGCATCTGTGCACTGTCTCCCTCACATTGCGGCAACCTCTCAGTGCTGGACAGTGCTGTACATTGCCAGTTCAGTGTGGCAACTTTTGTTTTAATTCAAAGCCTGCCAGCAACAAGCACAGTTTTCAGATAAGGTGCTACCTGCCAACAAAAGAAAGATCTGCTGTGATTCTACAGACAAGGTGAGCTCCTAAGTGAGGGGTTTGGGGGGGGGGTACAACAGGCAGAGTGGAAGCAACAGTGGCAGGGAGAGTCCCGAAAAAAACCGCTCAAGAGCATACTTTTCTTCTCTTTTATTTTAAATAGCACAACCAAATACTATATAAAATAACAGACAGGGAACTGTTCACAGACAAGGCTGTTTTTCCATCTTGGGGGTTGATGACATCATAGGGACATCTCGAGCTTTGTTCTCGAGATCTAGGATGTCATCAGTCCCCCTCAATGGAAACACAGACTTGATTTGCACAGCTTCCTGTCCAGTATTCGATATGTTCTTCAGTTTACCATTTTCAGCTCTATATTTCTTAGCCTGATGGAACCCAAAGTCCATGAGACAATGGCTACTGGGGTAAAAAGGGTCTGCCCCTAGCCTCAACAGAATGTTGTTCTAACTTGTAACAGCATGCAAGCAAACATGTTCAGCATTGACAGGTGCTTGTTGGTACTAGCCATCTCTTGTTTCTGAAATGCTGAGAAAACGCTGACTCTATTCAATTAATAGTTGCTATGCACTTTGCTGCACTGCACTGCAACTAAAATACTTTAGCTATTGCATCTCATTGGTTCATCCCACCATCTACACAGTATGATGCAGATCTCAATTAAATTGATAAACTGAAACATCAGATCATATAATGCCACACACACACACACACACACACACACACACACACATTCCAAATGGCTAAATTAAAGTGAACTGAGCTATACCTAATTGAAGCCGTGCACCCGACACAGATCTGTAATACATCTGATTTATTCCTGACCCAACTTACTGTTTTCTTTTCATATCTGTGACATTGTACTGCTATGTATACTCTGTAAATAGTGTAGATTATTTATGACCCAAATGCTCTCTCTCAACTAAATGTTTATTCCTCCTGTACTGAATCTGATGTTTGTATCATAAACTGTATTGTAACAATCTAATGTCTCTTGACACATATGCGCCTTTTCCATTACCTTTGTGGTGCCATCTCAATTACCTGGGTCATGACTAAAAACAGTCCCTGGGATCAGTGCAACCACCATTAACAAATAAATAAATACAGGGAACAGGAACATTGTTTAACCAGGAGTACACACTAAGCCAAAGATTGTTTCCAGATGCAACCTGGGAGCACAAGGAAGTTAAGTGACTTGTTCAGAATCACAGTATGCACCTAGGCGGCTGTGGGATTCAAACCCAGGTCTCCCGATCTGCACCTCAGAGCTTTAACCCACTGTACTATACTGCCTCCATAAATATCTTTCTACCTCTTTATGCTGTTATCATTAATGAAAATATTGTGTTCTCATAGAGTTAACAGACAATGTGCCTTTCTCCCAAAAAGAACAAGACAGGGTATCATTAAAAGCAAAGTCAATAGCCCTTTGTCAGTGATTGCATACATCACTGTAAGTTATTTTCCTGTGAGAATACTGCACTTCTGTTAATGAAACTGGCTTAATAATTACACTGTTTTTTATTATGAAATAAAAATTAATAACTACATTGTATTGGCCTATTCTGGATGGTCACGCTTAACACTGGGTATCTGAGCTGGAGCAAACAAAAAAAGGAAGCAAACTGTAATTAAGGCCTACTGCAATACATTAACCAACAGGACCTTGAGGTTAACTATCAAATTCTCTCACTGTAAGTAATAGTGGGTGATCCCATTCCATTGTTTCCAAAGTAACCAAGGCTGCACAGGAGCCATAATTCACAGCAGTGGGAAGAAACTGAGAACAGGTAATTCCACATCTAATTTACTTTATGAACAAGAATGAGACAACATTTTACCACAGTCAGTCAACCCAAGCCAACCTGTAGGTTTTCAAGAGGCAGGAGCTTATAGTTCCCAAACATAGCCTAGGTAGCAACAAAAAAATAAAATTGCTTAGATTCATAAACTGGATACTTCCTTCTCCATGAATATATAAGACACTGTTGTTCTTAAACAGGTCCTGTCATTCAAATATTTGGTGATGTGGCTTGACTCCCCCAACGCAGCTACTAGAAGCTTACGGATCATATCACTGCTTCAGTAATTCTCAGGCAAAGTGTCCTCTACAGTCCAAGGATGGTCTTAACTCTAACAAAATGAAGGCAATGAGACAATTCCTAATCCCACTGCTGGAGTTTGGAGATGTGAGTAACTGCACAGTCCACATAAGTGAGTGTCTATGTTTTGTGGTGTGCATGCCACAGATAGAAATTCATGAAGGTAACACATCAGTGCTACTGTATTAGTGCCATCTGTAAACAGTTGTATGTTGTTAGTCTTACCTGATGATAGCTATTTGTGGTTGCTGGTGTGGTCTTGTCCTTTTACTGCTTGGGGGGAGGCGATGAATTAGGGTTGAAAACCCTAATGCCACATTTCCATACTTTTGTGGCATTAAATTGAACCTTAACTGGTGCATTAACACAGTTTTTTTGTGGGGTTTTTTTGCAAAGAGTTTCCTTTCTTTTTGAGATAGTGGAATTGTATCCTCTTTCATACAAGTCCTTTTGGGACCTGTGTCAACCATCCACCAACAGAAGTGCATGCAGCAACTGATGTCAAGAAATCACGGGTTTGTCTAGTGGGCTACAGTAGTGCAGGGCCACAGATGCAGATGCACAGGGCAAAGAGTCCATCTCTCAGCCAATGCACAGGGGGGCCCTCTGGCACCCACAGACGCAGAGGAGCAGTGCCCTATGCCAAGAGAAAACTTCTCTTCACTATATGGTACCTGGGCTGGTGCATGCAACCCTGCACCTTCCCTGCCCTGGCTAGGAGGGTGGTGTTACATGACAGCACCGTCCCCCAGCCTCAGCCAATCCAGCTGGTTCACTGAGCTTGCCCTCACACTCAGCTCCCCAGCATGGGATCAGAAAGCACTACCAATTGGGGTGATGACTGGCACTACACACTATGTTCCTTAATAATTATATTTTTAAAATGTTGACCCCAAATTTTTAAGATAGTCATTTTATGACTACCCCTTATGAACATGACATGTGGCATTTAGAGTATAGTGGCTGAAATGTTATTTTGTACCACAAGTGGAAAAAAAAACACATCTCATCCAGGATTTGACACCTGTCATGTTTATGAGATGGTGTGAAATAAATGGCTATGTTGAAAGTTTGGAGTAAAAATATTTAAAATGAGTGAAGTTTTGAGTGAACATAGAAAAATGTCAACATTCACTCAAAACTTGGATATTTTATCATAGTTGTAAACCAAATGTTTATCATAGTCTTCTTAAACAAACATAGAAAGATAGAATTTGATGGCAGATAAGGAGAACTTGGTGGACCCAGTCTTCCAATTTTTCCCTACCTTCATTATTAACGCAGACCACAGTTGATCTACAGCTCTTTCAAGTTTCTCCCTCCCCCTTTCATTTCCACTATGATTCCCTTGTGCCTATCCCATGCATCCTTGAACCCCTATGTGTTTTCACCCCCACCACCTCTGCTGGAAGGCTGTTCCAGCAATCCACCACTCTTTCTGTGAAGATGTTTTTCATCATACCTCTCCTGAATCTATCCCCTCTCCAGCTTCACAGCACATCCCCTTGTTCTTAAGCATCTTTTTGTCTGAAAAAATACTTCGTCCTGTACCTTATTTACCCCCATGAGGTATTTAAAGGCCTCTATCACATTGCCCCTCTCCTTCCTCTCTTGCAGGGTATACATATTGAGCTCCTTTAGTCTCTCCTCATAGGGCTTTTGATGCAGACCATTCACCATTTTAGTTGCTCTCCTCTGGACTGCTTCCACTATATATATGTCCTTCAGGAGATGTGGTATCCAGAACTGGATACAGTACTCTTGGTGGGGTCCTGCTAGTGTTCTATGACCCCACGTCATAAACACAGTAGGTGAAAATGTTCAAATCCCTCCAGAAATGTGGTTTCACACAGTGACTGGGAAATCAACATTAAACACATATTTGAAAAATTTCAGCTGCCTTGTTGATGAAGCGGGGTCCCAAACGGCCTTGTTGAATGTTTTACAGAAAAATACTGATGAGTGAATGTTGAAATACTACAACATTAACTCATAACTTGATCATTTTACTATATTTTTACACAAAATTTCAACATAGCCTTCTGATGACCCCACCTCATGTACCCAGTAGATGGAAAATGTTCTAATTCTGCTCAAAATGTGATTTCATGCAGTGATTTCAAAACCACCTTTCAGCATTTCTTAGACAAGTGGCACGCACTGTATCCTTTTCCAAGGTGCTGCCTGTCAATGACAAGGGGCAAAGCAGGGCACTCTGCACCATGAGATTAAATGCATAAATGCATGGTTGAATGACTGGTGAAGAGCACAGGGTTTCACCTTTATTGGGGACTGGGGGTCCCACCTGGAGGTATGCAGGTCCATACAAGTGGGATGGATTGCATCTATCCAGAGGATAAGACACAATCCCTAGTTAGAGGTTTAAATGTTTCATTCACAAGCATTTAAACTAGCCAAGGGGGAGGCGATAGTAGGAAGGAAGAAGCTAATTGCCCCCCCACAGGGAAATTAACACTAAAACCTAAAATTGAGATAGGTAGAATGGGAGAGATAAGGAAGAATTGGAGTAAAAACAGGAGAGGAAGGGAGGGAAGACATGGTGATAGGAGGGGAGCTAGTAGAAGGGGTGATTGCAAAACTTGGAAGGCCATGTGCATGAATGCCTGCAGCCTGGGACATAAAATCCCACACCTAGTGGCCTTGATGGCAGAGACAGACCTGGACACTGTTGCTGTTACCAAGACATGGTACATGGGGAACCATGAATGAGATATAGCCATACCAGATTACATTCTATTTAGAAAAGACAGGGTAGGAAAAGAGGGTGGAGGGGTGGCTATCTACATCAGGAAGGTAATTAAAGCAACTGAAATTCAGGGAATGCAGGAGGGAGCAGAAGCACTGTGGGTCACCCTGGAGACAGGAAATGACACTGCCATTCACACAGGAGTGATCTACAGACCTCCAGCACAAGGGGAGGAGATGGATGGCATACTAGTGGAAGCCATCCACAAAATGACAACCAAAGGAGAAGTGCTGCTGGTGGGAGACTTCAATTTGCCTGCTGTGAATTGGAGCACCCAGGCTGCAGCCACAGCCAGGAGCAGAGGCATCCTGGATACCCTGCAGGAGGCATGCCTTAAGCAGCTTGTGGTGGAACCCCCCCCAAGGAAGAAGCAATACTGGACCCGCTACTCACCAATGGGGACAGAGTCACTGATGTAATGGTTGGTAGCCACCTGGGGACCGGTTATCATTGTACATTGTGGTTCAATGTGAGAACAGTGGAGGAGTCAAACCACACAAAAGCAAGGGTCATGGATTTCAGATGGGTTGACTTTGTAAAAATGTGGGAATGTCTCAAGGAAGGCCTGACAGAGAATGAAGAAGGGGGATGTAGAGAACCAAAAAGTGGAGGGGGGGAAGTTGAGCAGCTGCAACTTAAGGGCTCTAGCCGCACACTTGTGCAGACGTTGAAAGACCAGGAGGTCGGTTTCTGCTGGCACATTCGTATAGTCATATATAACAATGGGCTAACCTTAAGGGAGCCATAGCAGAGGAATACAAGCCTTTGTGTTAGGCAAGTAAGCAAAACAAAGAGAAAGAAAAGACACTATGGTTCTCAAAAGACATGGCCAGGAAGGTAATAGAGGAAAGGCTAGCTTTCTGGAGGTACAAGGAAACACAGAGAGGGGAGGACAGGGAACTGTATCTGGAAAAGCAGAGGGAGGTGGGGCAAGCAGTCAGGACAGCAAAGATGCAAACTGAGGCAAAAATAGCCTAGGCAATTAAGAAAGGAGACAAAACCTTTTTGAGGTACATTAGTGATAGACAGAAGACTAGGGGTTGGTTTGTGAGGTTAAAATGGGAGGAAGGGGGTGTGCAGAGGGGGACCTAGAAAAAGCAACAATACCAAACTAATATTTTTGTTTAGTATTCACAGAAGAAGGAGAAAGACCACTATTGGGGGATAGGAGCACTAGTGGGAGAGAGGTGGACACCAGCCAGTTTATGAATGAAAGAGTCCTAAAGGAACTCGAGAATCTGAAAGGGGACAAGACTATGGGGCTTAATGGGTTACATCCCAGAATATTAAAAGAACTTAGAGAGGTGCTGGAAGCACCACTAACAGCCCTATTTAACAAATCAGTAGGGACAGGGGTGGTTCCAGGGGACTGGAGGAGGGCAAATGTAGTCCCACTCCACAAAAGTGGGAACTGGGAGGAGGCTGGCAACTACAGGCCGGTCAGCCTGACTTCAGAAGTGGGGAAGTTAATGGAGTCACTGCTAAAAGGAAAAGATTGTGATATTTCTTGAATCCAGCGGAGTACAGGATTGAAGGCAGCATGGATTCACAGCGAGATGGTCCTGTCAAACAAATCTGATAGATTTCTTTGATTGGGTTACCAGGGAGGTTGATAGGGGAGTGGCGGTGGATGTTGCCTACCTAGATTTCAGCAAGGCCTTCGACACCGTCCTACATAGGTGATTGACAAATGCATTGGGCAGCCTGGGAGTGGGACCCCAGGTGGTAAACTGGGTCAGAAACTGGTTGAGTGACAGGACACAGAGGGTGGTGGTAAATGGCATTCAGTCCAAGAAGAGGTAGTTAACCAGTGGGGTGCCACAGAGATCCATGCTGGGGCCAGTCCTCTTTAATGTCTTCATAAGTGACATTGCAGAGGGGCTGGAGGGGAAGGTATGCCTCTTTGCAGATGACACTAAACTCTGCAACAGAATGATCTGGGACTGTGAGAAAAAAAAGAAAGGACCTAAACATGCTTGAGGAGTGGTCAAGACTGCAGCAGCTAAGATTCAATGCAAAGAAGTGCAAAATCATGCATTTGGGGCAAAGAAATCCAAGAGAGGAGAACAAGATGGGGGGGGGGAGGTACTGATGGCCACCAATCAAGAAAGGGACATAGGAGTAATCATATTTGATGACCTAAAGGTAACAAAACAATGTGAGAAGGCTGTGGGGAGAGCAAGCAGGATGCTAGGGTACAAAGGGAGAAGTATCATTAGCAGAAAAAAGTAGGTGGTTATGCCACTGTACAGATCACTAGTGAGACCTCATCTGGAGTACTGTGTCCAGTTCTGGATGCTGCATCTCTGGAAGGACATAGACAAAATAGAGGCAGTCCAGAAAAGGGCAACAAAAGTGGTGCAAGGACTGCACCAAAAGTCATATGAGGAAAGACTAGAAGACCTCAATATGTATTCCCTGGAGGAGAGGAGGTTATGGTAGAGACATTCAAGTACATCAGGGGTACAAACAAGGTACAGGAGGGTAGCATTTTTCAGAAAAGAAGGTGTACTAGAACGAGGGGGCATGATATGAGGCTAGAGGCGGGTAGGCTCAGGGGCAATGTGAGGAAGTACTTTTTCACAGAAAGAGTAGGGAATGACTGGAACAGCCTCCCTGTGGTGGTGGTGGTGGGGCCAAAAACAGTAGGGGAATTCAGGAATGCACGGAAGACACATAAGAGTACTCTAGCAACAGGGAAGAGCGGGTAAGCCACAGATTAACCAGGGTCTGCTGTAATGCATTAGGTAGGGAAAAGAGGAAGACTAGGTGGGCCAAATGGTCCTTATCTGCCATCATCTTCTGTGTATCTGTGTAGCACGTATTTGAAAAATTTCAACTTGTTTGTTCACGAGGTGGGGTCACAAAAAGGCAGTGTTGCAAGTATGGTGGAAACATTTTGAAAATTAGCAAAGTTATGAGAGAAAACTGAAATATTTCAATGTTCACTCATAACTTGGTCATTTTACCATATGTTTACTGCAGATTTTCAACATATCCATCTTGTGACCCCCACCTCATGAAACCAGGAGGTGAAAATGTTTGAATCCTGCCCCAAAGGTGATTTTGTGCCATGACCCCAAAATCACCTTCTGGGGCAGTTTTGAAACATTTCCCCTCCCTTGTTCATGAAGTGGAGTCCCCAAAAGGCCATGTTGAAAATCCGATGTAACAATATTAAGAACTGGCAAAATTATGAGTAAATGTTCAAATCCCATTGAAATACTGTACATTAAACTGGACTTACCTTATTTTCTCATATTGCAGTCGCCATTTCCAGCAGCAAGACATCTTCTCAATTGGAGAGCGGATCTTTACCATGGTACAGTTTTCGGTGAATGTGTGTGTGTGTGGGGGGGTGTAGGTGTAGGTACTGAGTGGGGGGGGTTGTGGTAGGGTGGGGGTTATAACGGTGATGCACCATTTTCTTTTTTACAAGTTGCAGTAGAAAAAAAAAATCAGTGAGGGATGGTTTTCTTTTATTGTTTTAATAGGGTAATCTAGTCAACACTGGGGACTGGGACTGGGCACTCAAGTGTCAGAATACTTTTTGGTGGCACCGGGGTGGGCACAATGATGTCACAACCCATATACTGGGGAAGGTGGGCGGACAACCTGGAGGGGAGGGGGTCAAGAAAAGTGATACTGGAGAGGGCATCTTGGTCCACTTAATATACACTAAAACATATGCTAGAGTGACAGCCTGGAAGGGATAGGGTGGGGTAGTAGTTTCAGGGTGGGCAGCCCAGTCTGCTTTTATAATACAAGGTATAGCAGGTAAAAAGAAGGAGAGCTGGCTGAGCTGGGAGGGGGAGGAAATAAAAAATAAACAGATGGAAAGATCGATAGACAGATAGATATTGTAAATGTATGGATAGATAGATAGATAGATAGATAGATAGATAGATAGATAGATAGATAGATGGATGGATGGATAGATGAGAGGGAGCTGTACCAGGTGGTCATTGGCTCACTGCTCTCACTCAAGCCAGCAGCATGGCTCCAACTGTGGCTACACAAACCAAGAAAGTCCTGCTGTACTAATACAGAAAATGTGGGTGAACGACTCCTCTCACTAATCTGGACACCCAGGATTTTTGGGTGCCCAGAAACCTTATTTCTAGACATATTTTCAAAAATTGAACACCTTAACCTGTTTACAGTACCTAGGTTCAGGTGCTCATTTTAATTTTTAATGTTTTTCTAGATTTTTTAGTTTAAAAAACAAGATGGCAGCTGTCACGATTGATATTTTTCTCATGACTGATAATTTACAGTAGATAAACACTCACGAGCACTGTTTTTTATCATTTGTATCAGCGGGTTATCCAAAAAAGTTACTGAGCATTCGTAGAAAAAAACTTATAATCCTGAGACCGTTTAATATTTTTTCACTCATATGGGATACACAGAGGAGATGCAGTGTGATAAATTATTCGTATCTATACAAGTGCTGTTTGACCTCAAGTTACCTCATGAGTGGTTTAAGCCATGAGTGAGTTGCTCGAGGTCAAACAGCACAAGAATAGCTAAATCATTTAGCACACTGTTTCCCCACTGTGTATTTCATTTATGCAATAGGATAATTTCCGATAGTTCAGGCAAATTTGTTCTGGAGTCTTTTTTTTGTTAAGAAATTTAATAGGGTATTTGGTGTTTTTACGTTGTATTATTTAGCTTTACAGTGTGGTTGCTAGATGGTTGCTAGGGACGATTTAACATCCTGACATCCCCAACATGTGTTTCTATTGATAGGCTGGTGGTGCAGTGAATAATTATTGCCACAAAATGGCAGTCCCTCTTAGTGAGCAGGCAAGTATGCAACCAGTTATCACAGTTTAGGTGTACTGCATTCATTCTTTTTCTTCTTTCCTAGTTGTAAAATAAATTCACAACTTTAATCTTTATGTTTATTGCTTTGCCATAGCTTCATTGGTGGTTGTGGTGCAAGTGCAAGTTCTTGGGGGGGGGGGCTAGTTACAGCAAGAGTGCTTAGTTTTGTATGGAGACTACATCTGCCATCTTTTTTTTTGTTTTAAATAAATCAAAAAATGGTTTTGTGGAATAGTGAGCCCAAGTGCTTAGAGAGTGCAGACGTTGCAGCGAGGGAGAACGGTGGCAGCGAGTGGAATGGAGAATGAGAGTGGGTCTGGTGCAGGGTCACAACTCGCAAGGAGAATAGCAAGGAACAGAGAGGTACTTCAGAAAAAAAAAGCAAAACTGAAACCTGTGTTCAGTTGGTGGCATGCATACAGACAGCGGTGGTTATTTATAGTGCTTCTTTCTGCTGGTATGTTTGAGGAGATGCTGAAAATGAAAGTGTAATAGAGTGGCTGGAAGAAGTGCTGACAGGTTGGGTGGGGAGTGACAAACACATTAGGTATATAAATTAGCCATGACGTACTTACTATATGTATAAATGTAAGATTCTACATTTATTCATACAAGCTTCTATTCTGCAATGAGCATAGCACTCTACACACTGCATAACTGCCTCGCTGAGGGCCATATGTGTGAATCTTGCACATGTTCCACCTAAGTGGGATACACAGCTGGGGCATGCAGCGTGAATAAGTATGATGTGTGCATACCTCAGGGAAGCGCCATGCAAGGGTGTGTCTGACGACTACGTGCTGTGCATGCTGTATAACATATATGAACAGTGCAGTTCATGCTTAAACAGAATGTGTAGAGTCCACAGCACATTTATACCAGGCATACCTTCGCCGTAAACCATGGGGCATGGCCCCAACAGCTGCCATCCCAGAGGGATGTACCCAAATGTGTACAGTAGCCATATCTGGCCCCCCCTATGGTTCACATGTGGCATAGAGGTCCGGGGATGTGAGGGCTGGACTGGTACTGGGCAATGAACTCCATGAGCTAGTGCTATGTTAGACATCCCCTGTGGGAATGCTCAGAGGGGTACATTAAGTGACGTAGCTGTGACTGATACTCTCTGTACAACACAGTACACAATGTCACCAATGCAGGCCATGTGTCCCCAGTGAAAAAGCTCTTTGCACTGCGACATGCAGAATGGGGTCAGTGCAGCATCTCACAGGTACCCCACCTGTACAACTGACACACACAAAAGCAGATGCAGCACTCATGGATACAATGTTCCAACTTTCAAACTTTCAGTGAAAGCATCCAAGGCAAGTAAAGTTTCAGATTAATTTATTGGATGCTCCTACACATTACTGGGATGCAAACCCTTGCCCAGGCACTTCGAGATACAATCCCTACGTTAGAGGATGCCCCCTGATGAAGAGATTGCATCTTGAAGCACCAGGGTAAATGTTCACATCTCAATTGAGTGTTGCAGCATCCAATAAATTAACTTGAAACTTTACTTGCCTTGGATGCCTTCATTATGAAAGTTGGAACATTGTATTTGTGAATGCAGCATCTGCTTTTTTGTGTGCATGCGTCCCCAGTGCTCTGCAGTGTGACCTGCTGTGTGTAGCAGTGTGCCGTGACAGTGGCATCCAGTGGACCTGGGAATGGACCCCGCACTCCACATGCATACTGTGCAGGCCAGGACATGTCAGGGGACCCCTGAAGCACATGCACCAACAGTGCCATAATTCACCATACACAGTGAAGGTGTGACACATGGGTACCCGCTCACAGCCCTGTTGTGCCATCACCTGGCATACCCAATCCATGGTATAGCACATAATACAGAGTTCCCATTCCCCTCCACTATCCATGTCCACCAAATAGGGTACCCCATATGGGATGCTGAAGGGGCCTGTCCAACTCCCATACCCATGTATGAAAGTAGACGACACAGTATGCTTCAGAACAGTGCAATATCTACATCATCAAAGGCACCAGCAAGGCCATACCAACAGCCAAACACAAAATATAGCTCTGAAACATTCATAGAAACATAGGAACAGTATGCATTGTTTATGGCACAACAGGGGAGGTGTCCTTAATAGTCCATCTTGGGGTATAGCATAAACAAATGTCCAGAATGTGGATGCGGGTCACTTGCAAACATCAGCCCTCATCAAATTGTCCTTGCACATCCTCCTGTGTCCTGACTAATACTGATAACGAAGGAAGCCCCTGATGGGGTGCAGTGGATTCCCCCCCATGGCCAGCTAGAAACAGTAATGGGGGTCCAGCTGGCTTGGTACAAGGCTGGCCAGCTGAGTACATGGCATCCACTGCATATTCTGTTCAGTTGCCCTCAGTGTTCTGGAACAGTACATAGTGTGTTATTATAGTCAGCCTCTCGTAAATGGAGTCTGTGAGGGGTCTGGCATGCACCTGGGCCTCCAGAAGAAGTAGCAGTGGTGCATCCTTTCCCATGCTTAGCATGGATCTTTCTGAGGGCCTCCTCATACACCCACTCTTCCCAGTTCCATTTAATCTCATCCCAGAGCACCTTCTTGATGTAGGGATAGGTATGTGTGGGGTACTCCATCTTCACCCAACAGCACATGAACCTTTCTGCCCAGGACCACTTGAGTATAGGTCATACATGGCCCCATAGGGCCTGTCCTGGCTGCAGCCACTATCCATTATGGCGCTGAAGGAGGTGGCATGTGTGCTTGTCTGTGCCCCCCCAGTGGTGGCCATTGCTGTAAGCGGTCCTGCGCTACCACATCTTCCTGCTCTCTATGCACTGTGTTTCCTGGCCTGTGGTTACCTAGATGGCCCTATAGGAGGGGTAGCTTTGTGGCAGTCCTGGCAACTGTGGGACATGCTGTCACTGCTGAGACCTGTGGAGTCACCTGTGTGTTCATGTGGGCTTCATGCTGCTGTTGTCCCACAGAGGCAGGCCCCATTGCTGTGCCATTTTATGGCAGTAGCTACCCCTCCAGCTCCATTCCTACAGTCCACTGGTCTACCATCCCTGATGTCTTCCACCTCTCCATTGACACTACAAGGTGTGGACATCCCAGGTGGGGAAAGCGGTAGTGGCTCTGGGCCTGTGTCACAAGGAGCTACTTGCGCAAGTTCCTAGCCTCCGATGCTCCATGTACCCCGCTGAGATTTGCCCTGGACACAGTTGCTTTCATTAGCATTGTCCTGGAGAGTTCACAGCATCCGTTGCATAGGTGTAGTGTTTCAACACTGGAGCCCCTGTGGCTGCACAGGTTGCAGCGTTCTTGCACCTGTGGGGCAGGGTCCATGCTTGTCTCTCACCTCAACAGCCATTCCAGCTTACCAAGGGGTGGCTCATATTGGTCTCCACTCCCAGAAATCCTGACACCCTGTGAACAAGACACACAGGTTACTGACCATCCCATCGTATACTGAAACCTGCCTTAACACACCTACACAGCACCTGCCGCTATACTTTATTGTTATAGAGCATGGTGATGCATATCTGCCTGTTAGGGTATGCACTCTTTCCATTGTTCAGTATACTCTGCATCTGCCTGTGACCACCCATTGGGGTGAATATCCTGTCTTCCCTATTCTTAGGTCACTTCTGTGTGGCATGCCAGGTGCAGTGCACACACCAATCCCTCTGTTTCCCTTGCAGTCAGTCCCTTCCCCTGTACCGCACAGCCACTTCACCAGACACATTACTACAGACCCTGTCCCTTACTGCCCAGACTATTTATGTGATGGAAGGAGTTCTTACTGACAGTCCTTCTCTGCAGGCACAGCTCGGTCTAACATATCTGCAGTGCTTGTGGTATTAGGGTAGCCCCACAATTTATGTACTATCACCTGGAGGGACTGTTAGAGTGGTTTCCACGATGGGAACATGGTAACTTTCTGGCTCCTGACTCTTGGCTCTGTTTGCCTCCCTGCCCACACCTAAGATGTCTGCCTGATCACATGAGCCTGCTGGCTCTCTGTGCATACCACGCATCCCCTTTGCTTAGGCGGCCCTAACACAGGCAGTGACTTGGGTGGTCGGTGATGGTCTCTGCATACTGATGGGGCAGGGAATGAGTCTTGCTTTCACCCAATCACAGCTGTCTCATTTCAGGGTGTTTCAGATGGGGGGGTCATCACATGTGGAGTGGGGGCTTTGGGCCTTGGTAGGTGCAATGACACTGATGCCATGGCCAGAGCTGGGATGCATTGGTAACACAGTTGACAGTACTGTACTCTGGTACCATGACATGTATATAATGTCTCTACAAACACTTACTGTGCCCATACTAGGCAGGTGCCTACACTACTGCATGAATGGTTTATGCCTGCATGTCCGTTATATCAGTGGGGCATGGGACATTGACATGGATGTCACATTGCTGACTTGGCACCCATGGCTACAACTCTGAACATTCCATGTCAATGTTGCCATGTTGGTGACTCCAGAACCACAAATGTGAGTGTGCATCAGAGTGCCATGTGGCAGTGCATCACTGTATATAGTGAGGTCAAGGGACATTTCTGCCTCCATCAGTCCCTCCAATGCCCTGATCTGCATGCTCCAGCATGCCTCTGCACACCTCTCCCTCTGCGCAAGGGGCTGTAGATGAATGTCATGTGGTTTGCATGCCTCCATGGGTGTGCAATTCCAGTGTAAATAGCAGTGTTTGTGAACAGAGGCCATAGTTGCTCTGATAAACATATTTATAATTGGTTTCTTGTATCCTTGCCTATGCCCCAATATAAATAAATATAGATGTAGATGTAGATGTACACATACAGTATATAGGTACACATATATATTTTTATCCAACACTTGCGAGGATATTTTCTGGCACTTATCAATGATGTTTTTGCTTCCTCCGGATCTAGAGTGATAATATCGAAATGTTCTCACTGTAGGTCTACATGAGCAAAAATATTCTCAATGTAGGTGCTGACTGGTGGGAGCCAGTAGTACAAGCAGCAGAGTTCTAATTTTAGAACTCAGATCTTCACTTACATACTGGCTCCCACCCACTAGTTTCATTCTATGCCAGACTCGCTGACATAACTTTTGTTTTCTCTCCCCTTTACACGTTTACCTTCCTCACCCAAAACGAACATCCCAAATCTAGTCTTCAGCTTACATAAATCAACACTGAACTCCTTCTGTCAAGCCCACCAAAACTCTACCTGCTGTTACTGCCGCAATGAAAATGGCATCTTGGACATGATGCCAGATGCCTGTCTCCAACTCCAACCACCACTTTCCTAACACTTTCGCTCAGATCCAGTATCCAGTGTACAGCTTCTACAAACACTGCACTTGCTCACACTAACTACCTGCTCGTTCTCCTGAGACACAGCACTCTTGACCTTCCTAATGCACTGATGCATTGACACACACAAAAGCGTAATCTCCACCATGCATCACATGTCACTCAGCCATTCAAAAACGGCACTGCACAATGCAATAATACAAATTAGGAAAATGTTTTAACATATAGAATAATACATAGGGAAGTGTGTATAACAAGAATTTTATGCAGACCTTGGGTGTGCATAAAATCCAAGTTTAGACACTTTCCCATGTTTTATTTTTTATATTAACTAGTTCAATTGTTTTTTTAAGTTAACTTAGTTCAATTGTTTTTTAAAGTTAACACTTTTCTTACAGGACCCAAACATCATTTGTAGTTCCTAGTGCCTTACTAGGAAACTACAGCTCCCAGAACTCTCAGGTTCAATACCAGGGAAACCGACCACACAGTCCTCATGGTCACAAGCAAATATCTATTGCTCGGCCAGGCTAATGATAGCACAGAACTAGCAAATATATATTGCTTGGTGTAGCTACATTGTGCTGTTTCAAACAGAACAGCTGTGCAAGTTACAGTGTCTGCTGCCCAACACTGTCAACAGCAACCTTTCACAATAGTACTGTGATGCCCACAGAGTGACGAGTTTTAAGACCACTGTATCCATAAGTCACATTGCGGCCCCCTTACTACAGCATGATTTAATGCACACAGGCTGCAGTGCTCTGCCGAAAAATGAAAATGTTTTCTGTGCTGAAAATTTATTGTGAGAAATGCTGCCCTATTTTTCATTTCTCGTGAAGGAATTCTGTCATTCATGCTGGTGGTTTCAGTGATACTACGGGAGTGACCTGGCAGTGGAAGACAGAGCACAAGAAAGCAGTACAGCTGGCATGGGAGGCATTTTTAGAATTTTAATGAAAAGTGCTTTAATCAAACTCCGTTATACATGGGCCATTATTCACATGTGTGTACAATGGAGGTTTGTGAGGTTCTACCAACGAGTCATAATCGTCACCAAGCAGTTAATATACAAAAAATAAAACCAAAATCTCATAGAGAACACAAGCCTTGAATAATACCAAAGGCTTTGGCCCCACGAGAAATATCACTGATATTTCTCACTTGTGGTGTTTAATCTTTGGTATCACTTTTGCTTCGCCATTCATGTAATAAGGTCAAACAGTACTTGCAATAAATATCAACAATATTTCTCATGGGGCCATTGCATATCTATCTATCTATCTATCTATCTATCTATCTATCTATCTATCTATCTATCTATCTATCTATCTATCTATCTATCTAGCAGAAAACTTTGTTAATGCTCTAGTTAGGGTCAAAGTGATAAAAGTTGGGAAATGAGGCATTAGGGTTTTCCTAACACCCCACCCTCCCGAACCAGGCAGGAGAGCAAGTGTGGGGTGTGTCTTGGGCTTCTCAAGCCTAACAATCACTGCATTCCTTCTGTAAATAAAGTAATATGTGTAGACTTTAGGAGAATAGGGTGAGCGTTAGGCTTGAGAAGCCCAAGGCACACCCCATACCTGCTCTCCTGCCTGATTTGGGAGGGTGGGGTGTTAGGGAAATCCTAACGCCTCATTTACCAACTTTTGTCCCTTTGACCCTCACTGGAACATTAGCAAAGTTTTTTGTAACTTATTTCCTTAGTTTCTGAGATAGTATAATAGCATCCTTATTTTACTGTGGGAGAGCAAGGTCCTTTGGACCCTGCGCTCCCATTCATCTGTAGATGTGCATATGTACATAGCTGCAGAAGCACAGGGCCCTCTGGGCCATGTACTTCCATTTATAGGACAACAGTGACCAAATTGTCAGCATAGCCATCTTATTAGCCCACCTCATGTACCCAGTATACAACATTTTCGAATCCCCACCTAATTCTGCGCACCTGCAATGCCATTCTGCGCCACAGGTGTGAAAGCATATTTTGGCCAGGATATGAAAAATGACAGCTGTGACATACATGAGGTGGGATAATAAGAAGGCTATGTTGAAAATTTGGGGTCAAAATATTTAACATTTCCGAAGTTACAAGCGGGCGTAGCGAAATTGCAATGAATGGTCATAACTTTGGCATTTTTTCATATTTTGACCCCAAATTTTCAACATAGTCATCTTATGACCCCACCTCATAAAACACATAGGTGAGAATTTTCAAATCTGGTGCCAAAATGCCAGTCCGCAACATAAGTGCGAAAACATGTTTCATAAAACTCTTGTGAGGGGGTAGCTTAAAATCTCCTTCCATTTATCTTCTGTGAATGTCACATTCAGCTGTTGTTCCCAGCGAGGCTTTAGATGTTTTAAATCAATAAAACTGTTCTCCAGTAATAAGTGATATGTTCCTGATAATGGCTTCATATTTGGGTCAGGGTTTATTAAGATATCAGTAATATGGGAAGGTACATGTGTAACCTTAGACCATTTAGTATAATTTCTTATCTGCAAAAACCTAAAACCTAAAAAATTGTTGTTTAGGAATATGATATTTTATTATTAATTGCTGAAATGACATAATTGTTTCTCCTATAAATAAACCTGCAATGCTCTGGATGCATTGGGTTTGCCAGGTTTTAAATGCTTTATCTATGACAGATTGTTTAAATCTGTAATTATCACAAATAGGAATGAATTTTGAATAGGAATCTGACCATTTAATAATATTGTGTATTGTTCTCCAGCATTGACATGTGTTTGCTGTAGTTAATAGCTTTAATGGTTTAGTCTCTTTTGATGAATTGTATTTAGATTCCAAAATAAATTTAGGGTCCACATATTTAGGTAGAATAGATTCAATTTTATAGCTATCTGTCATTTCTCACTGAAACCAATCTTGAATCCGAAATATCTGGGCAGCTAGGTAGTAAAGTTTAAATTTTAGTACAGCTAATCTGCCATTTTGAGTGAGTAATCTTAATTTACAATGTACATATATGTAAATTATTTCCTTATAATTCTCTGTATGTTTACTGTGTTTGTATGTGTTTTGTACTCTCTGTTTTTGATGAGGAGCCTTTGTAAATGAATCCCTGACTCAAAGGTTTGTAATTCTGATTCTATAAAATAAATAAAATAAATATTTTTTTCTAAGCAGAGTCTAGCTTTTTTCCTTTCCATAAGAAACCTACTATTGTTTTATTCAAGTCCTTAAAAACATTGGGTGGAATTGAGATGGGGAGAAATCGAAACAGAAACAATAGTCTTGGTAGTATATTCATCTTTGTTACACCTACCTATAAGTGTAAGAGGTAAATTTTGCCATTTTCGTAGATCTACCCTCATGGATTTAAGTACTGTTAAGTAATTATGTTCATATAAAAGAGATACATTTTTGGTAGTATTGACCCCAAAATATTTTATTTGTGATGAAACATATGTTTGTATTCCTGGAGGAAGAGTTATGCTTACTGAAGGGTTTAAATATAGAATCTCTGTCTTTTTCAGTTTAATGTTATATCCAGAGGTCTCCCTAAATATTTAATAATTTGCAAACATCTTTCATAGGATGTTAATGGATTAGTCAAGTTAATTAGGGCATCAACGGCATGAAGATGTATTCTATACTCCTCAGTTCATATTTTTATGCCATGAATACTCTTAGAGTCCCGAATGGCTAATTGCTAAAGGTTCTATTATAAGAACAAATAAAATGGATGATGGGGACATCCTTGACGGGTGATCAGAGTTAAATGAAGCTGTGGAAATATATTTCAATTAGTTTGTACTACTGCTGTTGGTTTGTTATATAGAATCTGGACCCAATTAATAAAGTTTTGTCCAAAGCCAAATTTACTAAGTACTTGTATAATGAAGTCCCATTTGACCTTATCAAAGGCCTTCTCTGCATCTAATGTAAGAATTAGAGCTTCTTGTTTTTTAGTAGTATCTATAATATTGATCAGTTTTTGAACATTTGCTCCCAGTATTCTACCTTTAATAAAAGCATTTTGATCGGGTTGAACAAGACCTGAAGCAATGTTTTCCAAACAGGTTGCTAGAAGTTTAACTAAAATCTTCATATCATTATTTAAAAGTGATATTGGGCAATATGAAACAATGAATTCTGAGTTCTTTTCCTTGTTGGCAAAGACAGCTATTTTTGCTTGGTAAAATGAGGGTGGTAACAGCTTTCTGAAGGGCTTCTGTAAATACCTCCAGAAGAGGCAGAGCTGCAGTACAAGTGTGGTATTGTTTGTAAAAATCTCCAGGAAACCCATTCATGTCAGAGGCCTTCCCTGATGTCATGATTTTAATGATTTGTAATATTTCTTCTAGTGTAATAGGAGCCTCCAGAATGGTACTATGGTTCCTTGATAGCTGCAGAAAGTTTGTATTGGTTAAAATAGTATTAATTGCCGATAGGTATTACTCCCTGTCGAATGAATACAGATTTTGATAATATCTATAGAAAATATTGTAAATTTCTCTAGGGTCTCTAATTAAAGTTGGATTCTCATTTTTAATCAAAAATATTCCTTTCTTCTGTTTTTATTTTTGTAGCTGTAGTGCCATCACCTTATCTGGTTTATTGCCTAATGTATGGTATTTTGCTCTGGTTACTAAAATAGTTTTTTTCTGCTTCCTGCACTGTACTTTTGTTTATTTGATCTTTTATTAATAATAGCTGCTTATAAATAATTGGGTCATGATTTGCCATATGAAGGGACTGAAAACAATTAAGATCTTTTTCCAAATTTTCTATTTTTAACTTATTTGCTTTCTTCTTATTTGTAGTATATTTTATAGCTAGACCACGAATAACAGCCTTAAAGGCTTCCCATCTTGTAGCCAAAGAAGTTTCACCTATTGAATTGTGCTGAAAATATTCTATTATTGAATTTTGTATTGTGTCTAGGAAGCCTTCATCTTTGAATAATGTAGGTTCCATGGCCCATATTCTATCGGTCTTTAAGCCTGATATATCAATTATTAATTCTACTGGTACATAATCAGAAACAATAATATTGTGGTATTTTATATAATGAATTGAGTTTTGTAGCCTATGTGTCATAAAAAAAAAATCTATTCATGTATAACATTGGTGATGGGCTGAAAAAAAATAATTCATTTGTGTTTGTAGATTTTGTTCTCTTCATATGTCTACCAAGGCAGGATCTTCCATATACTCTTTCAAGATCTGTCTAATTAAAATCATATTATCTGAAAAAGAAGATGATTTTTCTAATCTGCAATTTAAGGCCACATTAAAATCCCCACCTATAATGTATGGTTCATCAAAAGATGCTAATTTTTAAAAAAAGTTGTTGAAAAATTTTGGATCATTGAGGTTTGACCCTTGTATATTAGCCAAGGTAAAAGTCCCTTCTAGTGTTTTAACCTGTGCATTTATGTATCTACCTTGTTGGTCAGTAGTAAATTTTCTGAATTCCATTAAAGAGTTTTTTTTTTAAATAAAAATAGCTACCCTTCTTGCTGTGTTTGAATAATTGGCTGCCGCTCCTGGACCCCATTTTTTAGAATAAAATTCCAAATACCTAGTGGAGAAGTGAGTTTTTTTTAGTAGTAGAATATTTATCTGTTTGTGATCTGCAAATTTAAAAACCCTAGTGGCTTTCTGATATTCTCTGAGGCCCCTCACATTCCATGTCATAATTTTAATAGAAATTTGGTACCAAAATTAATAAATGTAGGCTTGCCAAACCATAAATCAAGCTTTTCTTGCACTACTTTATCACCAATCCATTGTGCTTTAAATATTGAATAAGTATAACTCAATACCCTCCCTGTGCTTTATCCAATTTAATCGATTAAATTCTATTTTTTGAAAAAAAAAATCTCCAATCCCTATTCCTGCCCCAAACCCCTTCCCCCCACTTTTCTCCTTTTACCATCCATTTCCTCCTTCCCTGACGTCATTCCTCTCCTTATCCATCTCTTAAACTGTATTACATCAACACAAGACAGCCTGTGAATTCTCTGCTGTGGTGGGATTGTAGCATTTATGCAGGGCCCTGACTCACAGTCCTCTAATAAGGGAAAGGAGAGCTTCCTCATTTTCTTCACTCTTGCCTTCCTTTTCCCACTTTGTTCCTCTTTACATTTCCTTTTCCCCTTCTCTTTTTCTATTTCCCCCTTTCTCTCTCTTCCCCGCCATCTTTCCCTTCTCTTTATGTTAATATACAAATAAACATTTTGTACAAATCTCACTATATTGCAAAAACAAACATCATACTGCAAAAAGGTATATATATATATATATATATATATATAATACACACACACACACACACACACACACACACACATATATACATACATGCACATATATATATATATATATATATATAGTCAAATCATCAGAGGGTCAGACTCTCAAATCATGTTCCAGCATCTCTGGGCTTGACAGAATCTTCCATATTATTTTCAAGGGAGACAAACTGATTTCTTAGTTCCTGCTGGAATGCAGAATGTGAATTTCCTGGTGGAGAAGATTGTGCTGGGCTAGATAGGTGAGAAAAAGTTGGAGGAAGATTTTGAGAATGCTTCTCCTATGGACATTTCAGCATCCTTAGGGGTCATAAAGTATCTCATCCATCCATTAAGAAAACCCCTCAGTTTTGCTGGTGATAACAATGTGTATTTTATTCCTTTGTCCCTTAATAATAAAATAGCATGATGAAAGGTTCTGCAGTCATTCTGTGTCTCTGAGCTGATGTCTGGGTATACTGAAAATTTGATACCTTTTGCAATAAGACCTTTTTGAATCCTAGTTTTCCTGAGTAGCATTTCCTTCTCCTGGAAGTAATGGGGTTTTATATATACAAACCAAGGAACATTTGACCTTTTGGACCCCGTGAGCACAATCCAGTTGAATTTTTTGCTCAGGATAATTTCTACCCATTGCCAGCATGGTTAATTCCTCAAAGAAAGGAATAGGATCTCCTTCCCTTTAGTTTCTACTGGAATACACCCTAACTTTAGATTGCCTCTATGGGATCTATCTTTATGTTCTTGAACCTTCTTAGTTAGGGCTTTCAGTTGTACTGAATGAAGAACGATGGATGTTTCAACAGGTTCCATAGAGTCTTCCAGGGTGCTAACTCTGGTTTCTGCTTGATCAGTTCTGAGAGATAAAGCTTCCAACTTAAAATTAATTATTGCTACAGCTTCAGTAAGAGAGCCAAGAGATTTCTGTATAGCTGCTATGCCACTTACAACTTCCTGTTGGAAATCATCAGCATTGGGAGCAGAGACATTGTTTTGATTTTCAGAGAGCCTTTTAGTTGCTATAAATGAAAGGTTATTTAGTGGTTCTTTCAGTTCAGATATAGGTACCTTATTTTTTTTAGCACAAGTCACATGTGTATTGGTTTTAGAGTTAGTAGTGAATAAAAAAATTATGCTACTATAATCCTGTTTGTTAAAATTATCCAGATTAGCAAAATTTTTGCCAACTTGTTCCATTGGTTGTTCAGGATTTCATAACAGTTGTGACTTTGTAATTTCTTGGGTGGCTATAGTCATTGCTGTAGTACTTTTTACCAAATGTGTTTTTTCAAACTGTTGCTGTATCATTGTTGGGTTTTTGTTTCCCTGGTGCATTACCTTGCACTTCTTAGCATTAAATATAAGCTGCCATACATTTGACCATTCCTCTAACCTTACCAAGTCCCTTCTCATCCTTTCCAACCCACCTTGTGCATCAACTCTGTTGCAGATCTTTGTGGCATCTGCAAAGAGACATACTTTTTCCTTCCAGTCCCTCTGCAATGTAAACACAAAGACATTGAAGAGGACGCGTCCTAATACTGAAACATAAAACCCCACTAGTAACCCCCTTTCTTCAGAGTGGACTCCATTTACTATTACTCTCTGTGTCCTATTCTCCAGCCAATTCTTTACCCAGGCTATCATCTTGGGACCCACTCCCAGGCTGGCTAACTTGTATATTAATCTTTTGTGTGGGACTGAGTCAAATGCCTTGTTAAAGTCTAGGTAGGCCATGTCTACAGCCCCTTCCCTGATCTACTACTTTGGTCACCTAGTCAAAGAAATCTATTAGATTCATCTGGCATGACCTTCCTGCTGTGAATCTATGCTGCCTTGGGTCCTGTGCCCCTCTGGCCTCTAGGTACTCGACAATTCTTTCCTTCAGAAGTGATGCCATCATTTTCCCTATCACTGAGGTTAAACTAACAGGTCTGTAGTTTCCTGCTTTTGCCCTACTCCCACTTTTGTGAAGGTTAGAGCACATTTAACTGGGCAAGACAAGTAGCAGAGCAGTGGCTGTAAATTAGATCAGCTTAGTCCACAGTTGGTAGGAAGGTAACCTGGACCAGACATTTCCAGACCTCAGGTGGAAAACAGCACTTGTGTCTATAGCAAAAGCCCAGTCTAACCCCGCAGTTTTTTTACATACTGTTTCTACAGTATATGGCTAGAGAAGGATAGTTATGTTGTTAATCCATACTCCGAAGTATTTATAATCGCACACTTCCTTTGGTAGTCTTCCAGAATTTAGCAACACTGTATTTGATTTGGGCCAGGGAATTTAAGTAATTATTGGCCTGTGTTGATTTAATGAGTTTGGTGCAAGAATTTCTCATTTACTTGAAAATGACCCAGTCCGAATTGGATTTAATAGGTCTGGCAGTTGCCCAGAGCAAATCCCTTTCCCTCAGGGTCTCTTTCACCTCCCTGCTGAACCATTGGCAGATGCCTTTTTTTACTTAGCACTTAACCATAGGTGCATGCTCATTGATGACCCCAAACAGCAAACTGTGGAAAATTTATCTCGCCTCATGCGCTGTAGGGGTGAGGTAAAGTGTTTGCCAGTTTATAATGGCCAGCCCATTTAGATAATTCATGGTACTGAAATTGGAAAAAATGTCTTTTTAATATGAATTTGGGGTAGGTCAATGGAGCTTTTGTCAACCTAGAGCATGTGACCACATTGTGACCACTGATGTCACTGTGTAAAACTGCAGAAATTGTGAATTTGTGAGGCCTGATAGTTGAGGTTAGGTCTAATAAGGAGGCATTAGCAGGTTTATTTGGATTAGGTCTTGTTAGTTCCGATATAAGCTGTAACAGTCCAAAATGATCACATAGCCTTTTCAAATGAGTAGATTTGTGGGAGAGCCAGTCCAAATTTAAATCTCTGAGTATTAGGCATTTGTTGCAGCAGGGGCTTACAAAGTTATTGATATGCTGCAGAAGTTCTGAGTCACCCTTGGGAGGTCTACAGCATTCAATCACATTTAAAGATTCATTATGGGACAGGGATACAGTATCTTAACCAAACATTCAAACTCATTTGGTACTTAGTGGGAGCTTATTATATCTGAACTGAACTTTTTGTTGCTATATAGGTCTAAACCACAACCACAGGAGGGTCTATCCAGTCTGTAAAGGTTAAAGGAGGGAATGGCTATCTCATGCAAAAGCACAGAACCATTTAACCACATTTCAGTGAGTAGCAAAATGTTTACTTTAGTAAGCACATCCCAGATTTTTACCTCATCCAATTTTTTTTTGTTCTTAGCAAACTACACATATTTAACAGGGACTGTGCTGCCTGTAAGAGCTTCTGTGTTCCTATTGCCCCCCCCCCCAAACCGCTCCACCGTTGGGGGATTGCTAGAGGTTCCCAGGGTTCATTTGAAAACCTCTGGGGCCTGAGCATTTGCATTTGTGGCCCCAATAATGTGGAACTCTCTACCTCATCGGATAAGGGAGTGCCTGACCATGGAGAGTTTTAAAACCACACCGAAACCTCATCTTTTCAATCTTGCTTTTTCTTAGAATTTTGTATAAATTGTCTGATGGTGTTTGTATTTTATCTTTTTATGGTTATTTTAACTGGTTTTATATTTTTGTACAAGCGCTCTGATATTTTATGAATAGCACTTTATAAATAAACCTGATTGATTGATGACATTACCTTTAGTCCTTTAAGTGGGACAAATTTTGTAGGGGAAAGCAGTTGGGGGGTCTGGGCCTGGATTTGTCTCCACATTACCTGAACACAATAGCAGGATAAGAATCATGCATTTACACATATGAGGATTGGCATGACTAGACCTCTGTTTGAAGGATTTAGCCTTGACCTTAAAACTGGTGGCTGTGGAAAGAGTAGTAAAGAGTGACTTCCTGAGGTAAGGAGCAAACACTGTGGCCGGGATATTCAGACTGCGCCAGGCAGTGCGCAAGCCTGTGCATAGCACAACTGTGATGTGCCAGGGCCAGATCCAGGTGATATGCAACGGGGATGCATCATGGCGCAGCACCGTTGAATATGGCATGTTCAGTGCACAAACTGTGCATGGTGCAGTGGCACTGTGCCGGTGCAAGCCACAGATAGGGAGCATGGGGATGCATCAGTGCAAGTGAAGTTGCGCTAGGCTCATCACCCATGATATTCAGCAGGGGGCATGCAAATGAGGCCATAATATATGCAAGCTGCAAATGGGGCTATTTGCATGTCATTATGGCCACATTTGCATGCCTTGCACAGGGCAGCCTGGTGACTTGCGCCTGGTGCCCTGCACAGCATGACATGTGCTGTGGGGATCCTGGGGCATCCCCCGCCCAGTAGCTGCAATCGCGCGGTATATGGCTATAAAGAAATTCAGGTACAGGACAATACAGCTCAGCTGCTAATAGGTGCATGCATGGTAACACCTCGACCACAAACAAAGACAAACCAGCACAGCACCAGCTCAGGTTACAAGGCTTTAACTGGAATAATAAAAAATATAATCTAAAAGGCAACAGACACTTCAGGGCAATCTCCACACTCCAACACAGAATGCTGAAAGAACCCCGACTGGTTTTGCAACTAGTGTGTCATCAGTGGCATGGTTCTTCACCGCAAACACTGACTTTTAAATAGTAATCCCTTAAAGGGACATTGTCACATCATCCATCAGTGCAAAAAATTCTTATAAAGTGCATATCTGTAAAGTGCAAATATTAATCTAGATGTGCACGATACTATTGAAAAAACATGTAATTCTATACATTGGAAAGGAAATAAGAATTTTGTTATTAAGATTGTTCACTAGGCCTTATCTTTTTAAAACCGAGAATGAATTTTGTAACTCAGTATTCTAGGCATGTTAAAAAAAGTCGAAGATATTATTTTAAAACATTGGTATAGCCTGCAGACAGAACCTTTATTAAAGAAAACTACCAAAGCAAAGCCAAGAATGGTATTTTATTTATTCATTAAACTTTGATGACCGGGTAGGCCTACTGAACCCCGAAGGTCCCTTTTTCAGGGGCGACCCGGAGAGACATTATATGGACCAGTACATGCAGAGAAGAGATTACATAGTATATACAGGCAAATTGTAGATTACAGTCATTCTTGGCATTGTTACAGAGCATATGGAGTACCAGGTGTAAGTTGTTATGAGACCAGACAGAAACCCTAGTACGTTGGTTACCTAGTGTGTTTAGAGGCAATCTGAAACCAAGGTCGTACAAGTACTGGGGTTGAGTGAAGAAGGAGGGGGTGGGACTTTCAGGTGTTCTGACAGTGGCAGGTTCTGGCATCAAGCATGTGGACCTTGAGCCTGGTGTGGAAGTTCGGGAGAGTGGATGCTTCCTGTACCATGGGGGGAGCTTGTTCCACAGATAGGGGGCTGTGAAGCGAATGACTTGCCTCTTGCATTGATCCGGATCCTGGGGGTTTCTAGCACCGTCTGCCCTGAGGTCCTCAGGGTCCAAGGGTTATTTTTGTTGGTGATAGTAGCTTCCAGGCTGGGTGGGATGGAAAAGTGGAGCAGCTTGTAGGCCAGGCAGAGGAGTGGGTATTGGAGGCGAGCGTCAAAGGTGGGCCACTGTAATTTGGGGTGTGTGTCATAGTGGTGGCTTCTGGGGTGGTCCTGGTTAGCAAATTGTGATACCTTGTTGTACAGGATCTGCATTCGGGTGACCTCCAGCTTGGCCAATCCCTGTATTACAGGGGCATCGTAGGTCAGCATTGGGAGCAGGACGCTGGTTGCAATGGATAACCTAGCTTCTGGCATAAGATGGTCCTTTATCCGATACAGGATACACAGTTTGCGGTGGATGGACTTGGTCACTTGTTCCATGTGGTTCTTGTAGGTGAGACCTTGATCAAGCATGAGCCCTAGGTACTTCAGAGAGTCCACTACCTCATTGCTTATCCCATCGAGTGCATTAAGCCATAAAGAGTTGGTCCTGTCTTGTCCCAGGGATCTGGGTCCGAACACTATGGTTTTTGTTTTGCCTGCATTCAGGACCATTCTGTTCTTCTTTAGCCAGGCCTCCAGGGACATTAGATCAGTTTGAAGTGCGGGGCCAATCTCCGCTAGGTTGTCCGAGGAGTGGTAGATGACTGTGTCATCTGCATATTGCATGACCGAGGCCCCCCCACAGTGTAGGTTGAGGTCATTCATGAACAGTGAAAACAGTAGGGGACCAAGGATTGAGCCATGGGGCATGCTCTCCTTTAGGGGTAGGGGGTCTGAAAGCACACCTTTCCAGATGACCATCTGTGTGCGGCCAGATAGGTAGCTCTCGAACCATTTGAGAGCAAGAGGGTCTAGGCCTATTTTGCTCAGTTTTTTTTATCAGGTCGAATGCCTTGGATAGATCTAAAAATACTGCTCCAGAGGGGGTCCCCCTGCCCATAGCACTGAATACATCTGTTGTGAGGTTAGTGAGGGCAGTGTCCAGGCCATGGTTGGTTCTAAAACCGTGCTGGGAGGGGGTTTGTAGCTGGTGAGTCTCCAGGTACTTGCAGAGTTGGTTATATATGAGCCTTTCTTGGGAGCTTTGCAATTAAACAGAGCAGGGAGATAGGCCTGTAATTGCGTGTGTGTTCTCTGGAGCCGCCCTTGTGGATGGGGACTACATTTGCCTGTTTCCACTGGTTTGGGACTGTTCCTTCCAGCAGGGATCTGTTTGTGAGCCAGGGCAAGGGTCTGGAGAGGGATTTGGCTCCATCCTTGAGTAACCTGGGATTTATCCTGTCCGGTCCTCCTGGGCCTCTGGTTTTCAAGGCCTTCAGGATAGTTTGTACCTCTTTTGTTTTGACCAGCCGCAGGTGAAATAAGGGTCGATTAGGCATGGGGGCTCAGTCTTGTTAGGTGCCAGGGTGGGAGGGGGTAGTTCGGCCTTGTATGCTTCGAGGTTGGTGAAGTAAAGGTTTAGGGCTGAGGCAATTTGTGGGTAGTCGCTCACTAGTTTGCCGTGGACCTCCATAGGGCCTGGTTCAGCTTTGGTGCTTCTCCTAATCAGTCCATTTATGTGAGACCAGAACAGTTTAGGGCAGCCTAAGTTGTTTTTCTGTAGTCGGGTGATGTACTCCCTTTTTACCTGTTTCATGGCACTCTTGCATTTGTTTCACAAGGCTTTGTGTAACCAGTGGGTTACCCCAGGGGTCGGGTTGGTGGTATTTTTGTGTTATTAGCGTTGTGCGGTGCCTCCATATGTAACCCCCTACCTGGGACATGGGCTCAGGGAGAAAACTGTTGCTTGGTATCTTGGCTAGGTTTGACTTCTAGTCAGGGGAACCCAAGTAACTCCAGACACAGGAAGCAATAACTGTAATGTCCAATACCAGAAGCTGGGATTCTAAAGTGTGGCTTTTATTCACATCCAACAGAACAACAAAGCATAGATGGACCCCCATGGGGCTACACTCCTGGTAATGCAGATTTATGGAGATCAGGACACATCCTCTTTACACTGAAACCCTCAGGTCTTGAAACACTCTGGGCACTCTGCCCTAACTCAACTCTTTTCCATTTTCCCAGGCTCGGCTCCATTACCAGCCCTTTGGACATTTTCCATATAGCATGGAGCATTTACTGGTGGCTCCCTAAACCACCTATGAGCACTTCTGGCTCCATCAGGGAATCTTTCTCATCAATCCCATGTCTGGGTACTTTCCTCAGGCACTGGCCAAGTATCTGAGAGAAAGCAACAGGTGCCCCAAAGCAAACCTGTAGAGGTGAATTTGGTTACTATTGATGGGGGTCTCCCACCTCTTGCTCCCATAACTCATACCCAGCCATTTCTCTGGACTGTAACACCTCATTCTTAAAACACTTTGCTATGTAGATTCTCATTAAATGTACACCACATCCAGTCTACTGCTTTAGCAGAGCGAACTCACCCCTAGGTTGCAGGTGCCCCACAGGCATTGTCTTTTCCAAAGAAATCTCGTCCATAACTTCTGGTGCCTCAGTACAAACTTAAACTCAGGCAGCTTCTTGTTCCCTAGCTGGACCAGGGGGTTTGCCCCTGGAAACAGGCTGAATCCTTCCCCCCATCCCCACAGGGATGGGGCCCTGAACCACTGAAAGCGGTCTCTACCACTTCACTTGGCTCTTCTTGTGTTCCTATCCAGGTGAGAACACACACCTCTACAAAAAAAAATATAGCTGTTTGACAGAGCTTAGAACTCTGAGGGCCTGCTTACAGCAGAGCACCTCCTTCCTCTACTACAGATCACAACAGACTGACTTCAAATTCCCCAATGTTCTACTCTAACCTCCAACTGCAACATTCCAGAGTGGCTTATGCAGCTGTGACAGTTCTAAATGATGTCATAGCTCCAGCTCAGCAGAGACTGAAAACAGAGAAAGACATAGTGAAATCCATTTAACTGGAGTTTCACTAGCTGCCTGTCCCTGCCTGCCACTAGGTCTCACTAGGGTTCTAGTAACCCTGGGTAACAGGGGGATTACACTCACTCTGGGCCAGGAAAATGACTGTCCGCAGTCATTAGTTACCCGACTTAGGCCATCCTACCCTATGTGCTACCTACGGAGAGGGGTGATCAGGCCTCCTCCTACCATGTGCTAGGTACAGGCAGGCAACACTAAGGGCCCAGAGGCCATCGGCTGATGCATCAGCCTCTACTCTACCCGCTGACTATGGGTACCCAGTGGCTCTGGAAGAACTGTCCAAAGCATATCCCTAATAAATCAGTGCTGCGACCTCTACGGCCGTTCAGAACCACAGCCTGTTTATCCCTCCTAGCCCTCTAGGGAGAGCCTGTCTGCCTCTAACTCAAAATTCCCAAAACAAAACAAACAGGGGACCTCCCTCCAACCTTGGACACCATGCAACCACACACCAGGAGCTAATACCATACACTATGCATTACTCCCACACTCCCCCACAACCATACCTGTGGAAGGAAAAGTTACACACAGTAACAACAACAACAGTACTTTAAACACTACACTCTAAAGTACTACTGAGGAACTCCGCTGAGTCCCTCCTCCTCTTCTTGTCTTCTCTTCTCTTCTTCTTCTTCTCTTCTCTTCTCTTCTCTTCTCTTCTCTTCTCTTCTCTTCTCTTCTCTTCTCTTCTCTTCTCTTCTCTTCTCATCTTCTTCAGGAACACCTGCAAGAAAAAGAAAGACAACACACACTCCTAATCTGCATACAGTCTACCTAAACCCCTACCATCAAAACACTGGAGAATCCCCCAAAATATTTTTTTTTTATTTAGAAAAGTAGAAAAACAGTAGAAACATTAGAAAACAATGACATTATTTACAATACACCATATTTGGGGGATGGAGTGCCCTAAAAGTCCCATCTAGTGACCACAGTGCCCGAAGGCAAGTCCATTAAAGAGTCTCTTCTGGGCTGGAGCCCGGGTGAAGCACAGTTCTAGCAGGCCAGAGTCCTGAAGGGGAGAGTCTTTGAGGACAGTTCAAACATCTGGAGTCTGCTAGTGTAGGGTGTGTACTGCAATGTCATAAGAATAGAAAAGCCTGGACTTACCAGTCACTTGTAGAACAACACGATACCACACCTGGTCCTCAGCCGAAGACTCTCCCTGGCAGTATTCTTCCGATACAGCTGGGCGAACATCTTCCAGGAAACAACAGGAGGGCACATCTGGAAACTGCTGGGTTGATGTCATCTCTGGAGATGGAACCTTGGAACAGGAACAAAAAAGGAAAACAACTGGTCTGAAGTCATCCGATACCCAGGCGATGAATCAGGATACAGCTGGGCTGGTGTCCTCTCTGGATCTGAAGTCATCTGGTAGGCCAGTCAATGGATTCTGGAAAGCCAGTACACTGTAGAACTGATGAATGTGGGGCACCTGAGTCCTGGACGTCCAGATTGGTGGAACAACATAGGTACGGCAACTGCTGGAGTGGCAGTACTGACTACCACTGCTCTGCTTTCCATTTCGTAGGCATGGGCACATTCGCTGGAAGGTCTTTGCATTGTGGTCAACAGCACAATGGGTTAGGTGCTTGAATTATTACCCCATCTGGGTGCTCATAATTCACACTATGAAAGGTTTCATGTCCCTCTCCATCCACAATTCGAACAGTGTCCATAAACAGTGTCCTGCCTCTTTTCCACTGGCTGTATTTTTCTTGAAACATTCTGTTCTTGACATGCTTGTTTGCACCAGGATGCACATGTTTCATTGCTTCTTCCCAAATCCAGGATTTCCTGCTTTTCTCAATCTCCTCCCAGACTCTCCGAGGAAAGGTAGGAAAGGACATCCCATAGATTTCATTTGCTTTCCTACGAACAAGTCTTTCCTCTTTACTAGCTTTGGTCAACTTGAGACCTCTGGCCTGGCTTCGGGGCGGCCAGTCCTGGTTCTGTCAGCTACGCATTCTTAACGACACAAAAAATGGATCCCTGGCTCCTTCTTGCACAGCCAGGGCAGTGGAATCACCACTCTCTTCCATGTGTTCCTCTGAGGCAAGAGCTTGAGGCTGTGTACCAGTTCCTTTTTCACAAGGCCACATAGGTTTCCCCCTTTTCTTCTTCCTCACTGAGAATCTGTGCCCAGGAGTGAGCAGTCATCCTCACCCCTGAGACTATCCACTCTTCGCTGGGTGTGGAGTTCGAAACCTCCCATTCAAAGGCCTCCCTCGTCTCGTCTTCACCTATGAGACTTGGGCTAGGCCCCTCTCTCCAAGGGTCTACTGATGCTCTTCCTGAAATGTCTCTCTGTGACTCAGACTCTGAAACATCAGTACATTGTTGTGTCTGTAAATCTGCACCCTCTAGCTTCGTGCCACACTCTGAGGGGCCTTCTCCAACAGGCTCCGCCTGGTGCTGTGTGCTGCCAACTGCAGATTCTTGAACTTTTTTCCATGTGGGAGCCAAACGAATCTTGGGTGCTTTAAACAAACCTTATTCCTCTAGGCACCCAGAACAGTGAGGTACCATGAAGACGTACCTTCCAGCATTTAAGCACATCAAACATACTCACACTGGATATTCAGGAATCGCCACACGAGGAGGCAGTCATCCTCCGTAGTAACATCTCTCAATGTCCTTTAACTTGTTAACTTCTATTGCTATCACAGCCCAGGCATGATCCGGGTAGCGGGCTGGTCCTGAAGCCATGACTGTAGAGAAAAACAAACAACGCTCACTGTTATTTCAAGTTCCATATCACTTAAATGTTTTTCTTCCTTTCAAAATGGCTCCTCTGCTGCTGTGTTTACATTACTACCCTACCCTGTAATGGCAGCGGCAGCACTCCTACGCATCAACATTCTGTAAATGGGTCAAGCAACTGCACATCCGATTTATACACTCTACTGATAACTTTGCTCAAACTGCACAAACTTGCACTGTTTTTTCTGCTAGGACATATATATGATTTACCACAGACTTTTCACTTGCTGAAGACATTGTTCTAGCTTACAGTCCCTTAAAACCTCAGTATTTCACAGCACAGGATTGCCTGTATATCTTGCTGCATATCTCATACAACTCACAGTCTCTCACTTGGCTTTGAAAATTATACTGACACTGAACCTATAATTATGCTCACAGTTGGTTGCTTAGAATTCTTGCTTTTAGCTAGTTAAACTGACACAGTCCTTCTTTGCAAAGCGATTACACTGCTAACACACAGATTCAGCTGGCTTTTGGCAAAATCACTTAGTTTGAGCTGTTTCATTTGGCTGGTACTCACTGTTATCAGTAGTTGTTTGCTACAATGGAAAAATGGCCTGCAGCCAGTCTTGGAGGCCTCTGGAAGGAAGCGGGTTGGCAGTCCTGCTGATCGTCCCTCTGAACACCACACTCACAGTCCAGTCGATCGAGATGCGGGTTGAGCCCGAATTTAGACAGAAAAGTCAGTTTTTAAATTTTTTACAGCACTTTCAATCACTGTGATGCTCCTCCTAACAAGCCAGTTCACACACTCCACTCACTCTCCCTCTCGAATGCTGTGCAGTCACTCTAGAGCTGGCTTGGGTGCAGGACTGATTGCAGTCTCACCAATCACTCGACGCCATGCAAATGAGCCTCTTTCCTCTCGAATGCTGTTCTCCTCACGGCGATCATTGAGCAGGCAAAATTTAAACTGCAAAACCACACTTTTTTTCTTCAACGACTTCATGGCGGGAGCCCATTTCAACCATTTTTCATGGCCATTAAGCACAACACGTCTTTCAGTTCACACAGAAAGCATTTCCAACGTCTAGGGCACAATTTTCCTTTTGCTACCCACAGTTTTCCATACTGTCCTTTGTCACAAACTTTTTTAAAAGCTGGCAAATGCTATAATTTGATGCAGGACAAGGGCATACACACTGGGGCTTTACTGCTCCTTGGTAACAGTTGGTAATATCACAACAGCACATAGACAGCAGCACACAGTGGCACATTTAGTTTACATTGCTTCAGCTTTTTGGGCTACCTACTGCCAGACAGCTAAAATGCTAGCCACTACCTGAGCAACCTTTCTTGTGTTTTCTCCCAAATTTCAACAGAATCCCAGTGATCGCCTCCATTTTTGTAACCGGTGGGTTACCCAACGGGTTGGGTTGGTGGTATTTTTGTGTTATTAGCGCAGTGCAGTGCCTCCATATGTAACCCCCTACCTGGGACCTGGGCTCGGGGAGAAAAAACTGTTGCTCGGTATCTTGGCTAGGTTTGACTTCTAGTCAGGAGAACCCAAGTAACTCCGGACACTGGAATCAATAACTGTAATGTCCAATACCAGAAGTTGGAATTCTAAAGTGTGGCTTTTATTCACATCCAACAGAACAACAAAGCATAGATAGACCCCCACGGGGCTACACACCTGGTAATGCAGATTTATGGAGATCAGGGCACATCCTCTTTACACTGAAACCCTCAGGTCTCAAAACACTCTGGGCACTCTGCCCTAACTCAACTCTTTTCCATTTTCCTAGGCTCGGCTCCATTGTCAGCCCTTTGGACACTTTCCATATAGCATGGAGCACTTACTGGTGGCTCCCTAAACCACCTATGAGCACTTCTGGCTCCATCAGGGAATCTTCCTCATCAATCCCACATCTGGGTACTTTCCTCAGGCACTGGCCAAGTACCTGCAACAGGTGTCCCAAAGCAAACCCGTAGAGGTGAATTTGGTTACTACTGATGGGGTGTCTCCCACCTCTCGCTCCCATAACTCATACCCGGCCATTTCTCTGGACTGTAACACCTCATCCTTAAAACACTTTGCTATGTAGATCCTCATTAAATGTATGCCACATCCAATCTATTGTTTTTCTATCCCACTTGTGCCGAACTTGAACATACTTAAAAAGTGGCTGTGTCCACTACTGTAGACCCCCCACAGAGCTAAGCAGTCCAATCCCCACATCTTCCAAACTGTACTTGGCTGTCTTTTCCTGACCCCACAGTAACAGTCACTTTAGTTTCATCTTCTCTCAGGTGAAAACACATTGGCCCTTTAGCAGAGTGAACTTACCCCTAGGTTGCGGGTGCCCCACAGGCATTGTCTCTTCCAAAGAAATCTCATCCAGAACTTCTGGTGCCTCAGCACAAACTTAAACTCAGGCAGCTTCTTGTTCCCTGGATGGTCCAGGGGGTTTGCCCCTGGAAACAGGCTGATTCCTTTCCCCCTGTCCCCACAGGGATGGGCCCCTGAACCACTGAAAGCAGTCTCTGCCACTTCACTTGGCTCTTCTTGTGTTCCTCTCCAGGTGAGAACACACACCTCTACAAAAAAAAAAATTGCTCTTTGACAGAGCTTAGAACTCTGAGGGCCTGCTTACAGCAGAGCACCTCCTTCCTCTACTACAGACTGCAACAAACTGACTTCAAATTCCCCAACGTTTTACTCTAACCTCCAACTACAACATTCCAGAGTGGCTTATGCAGCTGTGACAGTTCTAAATGATGTCATAGCTCCAGCTCAGCAGAGACTGAAAACAAAGCAAGACATAGTGAAATCCATTTAACTGGAGTTTCACTAGCTGCCTGTCCCTGCCTGCAACTAGGCCTTACTAGGGTTCTAGTAACCCCGCGTAACAGTGGGGTTACATTTGTAAGCCACAAGATTGTCTGGGAGAGAGGAGTTCTTGAACCTCTTCCAGGCCTTGTCACGGCTGATCATCAGGGCTTTTAGGGTTGGAGAGATCCACTTATAGCAGCTGCCCTTAGCCCTGAGCTACTTCAGAGGAGCAAAGAGGTTGGCTGCTTTACTTATTGAGCGCTGGAGGTATTCAAGTGCCTCGTCTAAGGTGGAGAGGCACCTGATAGGGCTTCAGTCCAGGGTGTTGAGGTAGGCGTTGTATTGCACCGCCGTGAAGTTGGAGTAGTCACGCGCAGTCAGTATTCGGAGTTTGACTTTGGGCCCTCTATTTCTCCAGATGCAGAATATTGGGGAGTGGTCACTCAGGGCATCAGACATGAGTCCAACTTTCAGGATGTTGCTGGGGTTTGACACCAGAGCCCAGTCCAGGATGGTGTGGTTCCCCGTCTTATAGTTCAGCCTGGTGGGTTCTGTGATAACCTGTACCAGGTTTGCCTCTTGTGTCAGGGACATGAGGTCTTTGTTGGGATCGTGGGCTCAGTTGAGGTTGAAGTCCTCCAAAATAAAGAGCTCATTTGAGACTTCTTTAGCTGTGGATCTGGTCATATTCTCGAGGGATTGGAGAGCCGTCTTGGGAGGTTATAGACACATCCTTTTATGAGGTGTTTGTGTTGGCCAAGGGTAACCCTTATGAATATGGATTCACTGCCAGGGCAGGAGTCCTGCTTCAGGGTTATGTGTGATGCCATAAGTCAGTCCTTTGTGTAGATTAGTACATCACCCCCTCTCTTGCCCTCCCTGTCTTTGTGGAAGGTGTTGTATCCTTGGGCCATGATCTCATGGGCGAGGATGTGGGCCTTAAGCCAGGTCTCTGATATAGCAAGTATATCTGGCTTGTAGAGGTCAAGTCAGGCTTGCACCTCTTGCATTTTTGGCCTGAGACTGCAGATATTCATGTGTGCGATCTTCAGGCCCTTGAAGGATATCCAATGAGGGTTCTACAGGGATGATATTAAGATATTGGCAGTGGGAGGGCCAGGATTTGGCTGGATATCTCCTGCCAGGAGAAGTAGTGCCACTAGCAGACCAATTAGCTTTGAGCTGTTAGCTAGGATTAAGTTACTCCGGATTCTCCTTCTGGTAAAGTAGAGTGATTCATAGCATATGCCCATTCTTCCTAGATCATGTGCTATCAGGAGGGATTGTATGCTAGGGTGGGATTTGGTGTTAGAGAGGTCCGTGAGAAGGGGGTCATTGTCCAGGGATTCCCTGATGTCAGGGTCACCTCGGCCTATAATCCCGTCCACCCAATGGAGGGACAGTATATATAGTGTTGCCAGGAGCACTCCCCTTTTGGGCAGTGAGGCACCGGGCTTTTTTCTCCTGCACAGCCCGGGGCTGGGTGGGCCACAGTCCATGGCCCTATCCTCGGGAGACATGTTTGAGGAACAGTGGAGCCCTGATTATGTACACTATTTGTCAGCAACACTTACATTGGATATGGCCTTCTCTAGGCACCGATACTGGGCAGCTAAGAGATTGTAAAACAGGGTTCTACTGACATTAAGCAATTCTACACACTTTCAGTCTACACAGCAATTATTCCTTCATTCTTCTATCAAATAGGTTAGCTAGGTGGCAGTGTAGCACAGTGGTCTAAGGCTCTGAGCTGCTAATCTGGTGACATCCAGCAGACCAGACCTGGGTTAGAATCCCACAGCTTCCGCTTGCATACTGTGTGACCCTGAGCAATTCACTTAACCTTCTTGTGCTCCCAGGTCACTCCTGTAAAAAAGCTTTCAGCTTAGTGTGCTATACCTGGTTAAACAACTAAAAAAATAAATAAAATAATCGCTGTACTATAGCAATTAATGCACTTTAGAGCAAACACTCTCCTGGAATATAGCCCTCTCCTGCCACAGCTAAGGGCAGCAGGAGCATGTAATACAGATTTCTACTGACGTCAAGCAATGCTAGGCACTTTCAGTCTGTGCTGCCATTACTGCTTCATTCAACTGTTAATGATGTCAGCAATAAGCACTGTGCCATAGCAGTTACACTTTATACTGGCCAACTTTAATTCTGTATTAACAAACTCTCCTGTCTCCTGCCCTCAGTCCTTTCTGGAACCAGATTGCTAAATCAGAAATTACCACTAGTGTCTAACTTCAGCAAGTTTCTGAGTATACGGGCACCAGAAGGATTAATAATTTATAAAAATACTATCCCGAGTAGCCAGAAGTGCAAGTAACTTCCTCTGCCCACAGAGAAGGATTGCTAGCAGTTATGCTATATGAGGGTAGTTATTCACATTCAATAGTTAGAGATTTTGGTAATTCTGCTCAGTCAACCACTGCCTCCTGACCTCAAGGTGCAAGTCACTGATGTGAACCCTGCTTAGAGAGAGGTCTTTCGGTGCTAATGGGAGTGGCCACTGAGCATTTAAGGGGAGGAAGGAACGGGGTGGATGGGTGGGAGAAAAATACTCTCCCCGGTTCACTGCTGCTGCCTGTCACAGAGGCGCATCAGTCCACAGTTTGTTCTCGGGTAGGATCTTTCTTTTCTTTTTTAAGAAAACAAAATGGTTCTAAGCAGTGTACATGCCTGCTTCAGGCAGGGGACAAACTCTTGGCTTTGTTTGAGGGAGGTCTGCCTGGCTCTGGACAGGTGCTGAGGGGAGGACACACTTGTGCAGAGGTCGCTCTCACCACCCCTGATTTGGCTAGCAGTTTCTTCTGTTGTGAGGCGTGGGGCTCCGTTTCAGTCCTTAAGTGCAGTTGTGGTGCACGTCACAGGATCAGCCAGGGACCAATCCCTAGCAGTTTGTAGGCCTTTTGAAAATTCACGCCCAAACTTGCATAAAATACTCTCCCCGGTTCACTGCTCCTACCCGGCACGGAAGCACATCAGTCCACAGTTCGTTCTCCGGTAGGATCTTTCTTTTCTTTTTTAAAAAAAACAAAATTGTTCTATGCAGTGCACATGCCTGCTCCAGGTGGGGACGAACTCTTGCCTTTGTGTGACAGAGGTCTGCCTAGCTGTGGACTATGAGCCGGCACCTCTACCTCCAGCGGTCTCTCAGGTGTGGGGGGAGGACCCACTTGTGCAGAGGTCGCCCTCACCACCCCTGATTTGGCTAGCAGCTTCTTTTGTTGTGAGCCACGGTTAGTCGGTGCACTAACTTAAAGGATAAACTTGTCCACAGTCACCAACAAAAAGCGTTGCCTCCAGCAGGAACATGTGAGGACTTCTGGTTGCCACCCCTTCCAGATGATAATTTTACATGTTGCAGATGTAAATTCTACACGTCCTTACTGAGAACTGACACATTCACTAGTTGCAATTGCCATAAGAATTACAATGTAAAAGGTTTTTTTAATTGAAATACTGCAGGTTTAGAGTACCTTGCCACTTGTGAATGTGCAACATTCTATGTTGGAAAAACTACTCAGCTTTTTAAAATCAGAACTGGTGATCATCTGAGAAGCACAGTGGCAAAAGATTGTGGTAATGCTTTAGCAAATCACTGTAGTGTATTTGGTACTCAGGGCCATTCTTTTAAGTTTTGTGGTATTGAGAGGGTAACTCTAGGACCCAGAATATGTGATTTAGATAAAAGACTGAAACAAAGAGTCATTCTGGATATTTATGTTAGGAGCCCTGAGACCACCTTGCCTGGATGACAAAATAGAATTATCATGTATAAAGGAAGTGATTGCCCACTAGTTGTTTACATTGGACCTTACATGTTGATGTAATAATTATTTGGTTATTTAGCGCTATGTTGCCCTTTTTCATGATTGTTTCCATTAATTAATTCTTTTTTGAATTTTTTTCCCTTTTCCGATTATTGTGGAGTTTGTTTTTACAGCCCTTCATCTGGAAAAGACATAGAGCGATTAGTGCATAAAATTATTATATAGAATGCATAATTTGCTATCCGTGTATCCTTTTTAAAAAGACAAGGCCTAGTGAACAATCATAACAAAATTCTTATTTCCTTTCCAATGTATAGAATTACACGTTTTTCAATAGCAGTATAATGCACATTTAGATTAATATTTGCACTTTAGAGATATGCACTTTATAAGCATTTTTTGCACTGATCGATGATGTGACAATGTCCCTTTAAGGGATTACTATTTAAAAGACAGCGTTTGTGGTGAAGAACCAGCCCTCTGAGGACGCGCTAGTTGAGAAACTGGTTGGGGTTCTTTCAGCATTCTGTGTTGGAGTGTGGAGCTTGCCCTGAAGGGTCTGTTGCCTTTTATATTATATTTTTTATTATTTGACTTGAAGCCTTATAACCTGAGCTGGTGCTGTGCTGGTTTGTCTTTGTTTTCTAGAAAGAAATCCCTGGTAGTCTAGTGCCCCCCCGTCCCCGATTCCCTGATAAGTATGATACATGACTAGCCCTGGTGGTCTAGTGGTCCCCCCCTCACCCGAGTCCCCGATTCCCCGATAAATGACAATATTACCGTCCCTGGTGGTCTAGTGGAACTCCCCTGCCTGTTGCCGTGAGTGCAGTAAAATCCCGCAATGAAATGCCCTGGTGATCCAGTGGCACCCCAACCCCTCCACCCACACAAAACCCCTTGCCCTCCACTCCCCCGTCCTTGGCAGGCTGCTGAATCCGCCCGCAACTGCCAGGCTGCCCGCCAAATGATAGGTACAGTAAGGGCTGCCGAAGCCCATTGGTCCCCAGGTGGACCATCGGCTTGCAGGGACATTGTATTAGACAGTCCCAAATTTGTGAATGACTCCACTCACATATTTGGGACTGTCTAGTACAGTATACCCTGCAACCCATTGGTCACACTGAGGACCAATGAAACTTACAGCCCATACTGTACCTGTCATTAAGCGGCAGCTGGGCTGTATGCATAGGATGCGCCACAATGACGGGGGAGCGGGGGCAAGGGGTTCTGTGGGTGGAGGGTGGGGTGCATATACCTGGATCACCAGGGCATTTGATTACTAGATTTTACCACAATTGCAGCAATGGGCAGGGGGGGTTGCACTTGCCCACCAGAGATGGTCAAAGTGTCATTTATCGGGGAATCAGGGACTCGGGTTGAAGGGGTATCACTAGACCACCAGGGATGGTCAGGTATCATACCCCCATCAAGGAATCGGGGACTGGGGGAGCCACTGGACTACTAGGGATTTCCCATTATCCATGTTCCCTGCGATCACGACTATGGGCAGGGGGGGGGTTCTACTAGCCCACCAAGGTTGTGAGAGCTTGAGGACGGTGTTCTGGGTGGGCGGGTGGCCGCCCATAGCTGAGCTGCTGTGTTGCACCCTGCAATACAGAAACCCACCTGAGGGTGGCCGGGATTTGTTCCTACTCTGCATGGGCTCAACTTTGAGCTCCCCTATGCGGCGCAGTGCAGGGCTGCGCCGGCACATGTGCCGCACATCCTGGGCTGAATATCGAGATGTGCTGCATATGCATGGGCACGCCCCCTGCATCTGCACTGCATACATTATCATTGCACTCCGGCGCATTGGGATTTGCGCTGCACCAGGCAGCCTTCTCAATATCCCATCAGGGCACAATGCGGGGTTGCACTGGCACAACTCCGTTGTGCCAGGCGCAAACCCTTTGAATATCTGGGCCCATAAGGATAGCCCTCATAATACTAGGATTTGCAGAGGTTAATTCAGAAGCCATAACTATAGTGCTATGTCATCAGTGAGTACCAGGAACCCCTGTGAGGGTTTGATAAGATAATATGTGGGCTTATGGGAGGCACAGCCAGTGGGTAGTGGTATAGTCAGGCAACTTAGGAGGGTCAGTACCCCTAACAACCACATTGTAGCAGAATATTAGACCAGGTGGGGAGGTAGCAATAATAATCTAATTTGCAGTAGCAAATGTGCTGTACAGTAACACTGTACGAGGGGAATTCAGGCACAGCTAGAATGCTTATTAGACTACAGAGCACATAACATGCAGAACAGCTACAGGGCTAACTTTATTTGAATAGTCACTCATACATTAACAGTAACTCCTACCAGTTGAAGCTTATCTATATACAAGTAGTAAAAAAGCAGTGTAATTTCCAAGTTAGCAGCCCAGAATTATAAATTCAAGCAGGCTAAGCAGTACATATCATTGGAATATGTATGTATAAAAACAGGAAAAAATGCAGCTTAGATAAGGTGCATATTAAAGTTAGTTGAACAATGCAATGTCTTTAAGAAATATTATAGATCTCAGGAGTATCCCAGACCAGTCACAGTCCTGCCTTCAGTTGCTTGGGAGGTACTCATACGTTGAACACTGTAACAGGCTTCTCAATGATTGCACGTGCTGCTAACCTTATAAAAGCATTTTTTAATTTAATAAAGTTAGCGATGTATAATAATTTTATGTGTCCAGTTGGAGGGTCTCTTATGCCTAAAAGAGTGTTGTCTCTTGCGTATTTAGGACCACAGAACTGCTCACCTTTGGTTTGCAATCCTCTGGTCCTATAAATGTGCAAAGTTACACTCTTATAGCCATAAGAGGCCCTCCAACCAGACCCATAAACTTATATCAGAGAGCACTTCCTCTCATGAGTAGTAACTGTTGTGATGAAGCAACACTCACCCAGGGCGTGTCTAGGAGTAAGCAAAAAACAGATCAGTCTCAACTGGCAAGAAGCCAGAACACTGCAATGCAGGTAAGCAGCTACAACTACATATGGGAGTAGAAGCTACCAATACAGGAAGTTATGGATAGCAGGCAGGCACAGCGCAGTAAACAAGATTAATCAGACCATGAGGCCTAGTTGCTTTATTATACCCTACATTGAATCGTACACTACAGTGAGGGGTAACACTAAATCCAAGATAGTCCAGATAACAATCTGCTTGTCTGGTCACAAAATCAAATCAATTGAGCTTATTTGCTCACAGTTACCTTTAACTCAATGGGCCCGATTTTCAAAAAGCCGCTAGATTGGTGCACGTTGCACTGAGCCATGGTTTCAGCAAACTCTGGGTACATCAGGGATCCTGTGCCCTATTCCAGTAGAAAGCATGTCCCTGCACCAAAGTCCTAAAATTTGCCACAGTCAATGTTGTGGCAAACCTTTGGTACATGTAAGAGGTTTGACATAGGGTCCCTTCAAGCCCTTCCCCCCTGCCCGGTGTAACCCTGGTCCAGCCACAAAGTAGGGGGGAGAAGGAAGCCTACAAGGGGGGAGTCATGTGAATGCGTCAAAGCTGGTAGGACATTCGTTTTTTGGCTCCGCTCCTCAGCTCCATAAATTAAGTTTTTTTAAGCCTCATTACCCTAGCTAAACTCAACAACTTGCTCCATTTTAGACGTGCAGTCATCCAATATCTTCATCGGCCTGCTTTGCCCTTTGATTGTGATTCCACATCAGTCTTTCTCTCTGCACAAGGTAGGGAGATGGAGATGTGGCCTGCGGGGCCCAGCCATGCCCCACCAAACAGGCCAGAGAAAAACAAAGTGGCTAAAAAGCCCAAAACCCAGGCGGTAACCAGCACAAAGTCACCTGCAGCTCTCACCCTGCTTTCTGAGGAGAAGTTCTTGCTGGAGCTCTCTCCTCTAAAGGAAGCACTACTGGACATTACCTCACAACTCACCAGCTTACAGGCCATTTCTGAATCCCTGTCTTGTAGAATGGGCGATGCAGAGGTACGGATCAGCTCCCTGGACAAGTGGCAGAACCGACAGAAGCTCATTGCTACAGCCACCCATTGAAAGCTAGCCAAATTAGAGAAGAAAGTGGAGGATCTTGAGGGGCACAGCAGGAGGAATAACCTCCTCCTTCTTGGACTGCCGGAAGGTGGAGAGGGCAGAATCCAGTGCTGTTCATACAGAAGTTCTGAGCCAAGGTCCCAGGGCCTTCTCCTAATGGCCCAAGCTGCATTATTGAAAAAGCCCATTCAGCTCTGAGGCCGATGCCACCCCCAAATGCCATACCTCGCCCACTGATATTCAAGCTCCTGAATTACCTCAATTAGAAGCATATTTTGGCTAAGCTCTGGGAGACGAAGGAGCTTACATGGGAAGGGCATAAGATAAGGTTATCTCAAGATTTGCCACATTCTGTAAGACTGAAAAGGGCTGATTTCAATCCCATCATATTGAAGCTAATTGCAGCTGGCTTCCACTTCAAAATGTTCTACCCAGCCAAACTACAAATAATGCACCAAGGGTCCCTCAAGTCCTTTGAAACTGCAGAGCAAGCCAAGAGTGAACTTCCAGCCTTATTCCCGGACTTGTTTCAGCCTCCTAAGTGAACCTCCACTTAGTAGAAGGTTGATGGGTTCTATGCTATCACTAGCAGGTGTTTCTGCAAAGCTTGGATAAAGTGCACGTTTATTTGAACTGGCTGGTCCTCAGATCTCTACTTCCTTGTTCTCTTATCTGGCAGCTACCACAAACCTTTAAGGACTGGGACTTTGCCTTGAATTCTGGTCATCGGTCAGGACTTACCGGAAAGTGCCAGCAAGGGTCTCTACTCTGGGGCCCCACTTCTGGAATTGCCCCTCTGCCGTTACAGACATGCCTTTCTATAGCTACTAGCAGTGGCTGGTCCTGCTCATGGAGGACCTGGTCTGGAGCTTCTCTGCTGTGGTGCACCTGGGGACCTTGCAGAGGATGTAAGGTAGAACCTCTGGTTATTGACTTTTTGGAGGCTTGGCTCTCTTGGGGAGGGTGGGCTCTCTTCCCTCTCCTGATGTGGCACACCTGGGCACACGCCTTCCAGTGATATACCCCCTGTCAGGTCCCTAGGGTGTTCAGGGAGGGATATACCCCCCTCTGATCAACATTCAACTAACCCTAGATGGCTCAGAGGAAAGGCGGGGGTCTCATGGCCAATCTTAGATCCAGCAGCCATTTGTATCAGTCACTGTCGCCCCCCCCAGCAGCAATAGCTGTCCTGGCGTAGTGTGACTGATCTCAAGGGTGGGGTTGTGGATACTCCCCCTTATCTCCCCACGAGTTCTGTATTGCTTTAAGGTTAATATTACCATGGTCTTCGGCTTAAGCCCAGGAGGCAGTTTGCCATGTGCAAAGGGTTCTCTCCTAATTTTTGCTATGGCAGCCCTAAACTTGCTCACTCTAGCTTGCTGCTTACAGAGAGGTTGGCAGGGTGGCTAAGTCACTGCAACCATGTGGGATCCGAGTATGGCTGTGTCCTTTTGGGGGGCTGTGCTATCTTTGTGTGCCTTGCTGGGGGGGGGGCTGGCCCAGCTTTGAGGTGCTTGGTCTTCAGCGGTCATTTCAGAGGTCCGGCATTCTTGCTATAATATAGGCTCCGGGTACCCTGATGGCAGGGTGGCTTCTGATCCTCGCCCCCCAGGGCAGGCTAACTGTTTTACTGCTGCAGTTCTTGTCATAATGCAACCTCATTAATCCAATTGGAAGCAGAGTCCTCGCATATGGCCAATGCTAAACAGGCATCTGAGGCAGGGATGGACCAGCTGAGATATTTCTGACTTGTTTGCAACTGTTTTGATCATTATCATTTAGGCTTATACCTACTGTTATATTCTGTTTATTTTTGGAGAGCCGGGGGCAGCTCTGAGAGTGGAGGATATCATGTATGCAAATAGAGGTGGTGCGGCCGTTAGGACCGGGAGTTTGAAGCCTGTACATAGTTTGGAGGGTTGGGGGGATTTTAGAGAATGAAAATGGATCACAAGTGTGTCCTAACCTCATATAGCGTATTGACATACTCGGGGTGGTGGGAGGAGGAGGGGGGTTGGGGTTGCTCACTGTTCATGTTACTGTCTCATCCATTTTCGAGTGCATTGTTGTTTGTGGGGCATGGTGGGGTGGATGCGGGGAGTTGGGCAGGTTGATGGGTCTGGAGCATATAGAAGTGTAATTTTTCCATGAATGGAGTCTGGGCAACTGATTTTTGTTGGGGCAACATGGGGGCAATATATAAATTCCTGTCTTGGAACATAAAGGGGGCAAACATTAAGCACAAACATTATATGATACTCTGCCATCTCAAAACATATCACCCTGATGTGGTTTTCCCACATGAAACCCACCTCAAGCAAGAAGACATTTTGCTCTTCCACAGAGAATGGGTTGGTCAAGTCTACGGGGCAGGAGCCAGAAGTAAAAGGGAAGGGGTGAGCATCTTAATCAATAGGGGTATTCCCTTTCAGTTGCTAGACGCACTCAGAGATCCAGACAGCTGGTTTCTCTTACTGGATGGGCATCTTGGGCTCACAGAGGTATTACTAGATGGCATCAATGGTCCTAATATGTATTCTCCCAGTTTCTCGAAACCTCTATCCCATATTTCCACTTTTCCTAGCGCCCCAGTAATTTTAGGCGCAGACTGGAATCTGGTATATCACAACGATTGTGATAGGTCTGGAGGGCACCGGAAGGGTCTTTCACTTGCTCAGTGGGGACTCTGGGGATTGATGGACACCTTGGGCTTGGGGGGCCCTTGGCGAATTCTTTATCCAATGGACAAGCAATACACTTTCCTCTCACTTCCCCATAACTACTCCCATATCGATTATTTCTTGACGTCTACATCTATTCTCCCAAGATTAGTGACCTGCGATATTCTACCTACCGTACTCTCTGATCATGTCCCGATATACAAGGTGCACACTCTGGGGGGATGGATGTTCGTGATAGATCTTGGCGCTTCAATCCGGGGATCTTACCAGACAGGCAAGCAATACAGTCCGTCACAGTTTTCATCCAGAACTTCTTTAAGGACAATTTGGGATCAATAACTTCTCTCAACATGTTGTGGGTTGCAGCCAAATGTGTGATCAGGGCTGAGTGCATAAGATTAGCAGCTAAAGCTAAGAAACTAAGGAAAAAATCAACCAAGCAACTACTCCAACAAATTAGGGTATTGGAATGAGAACTCTCCTCTTCATCCAATGTAAATACCTGGGCCAAGCTAAACACCCTTAAGGCTCAATACTTTGGCCTGATGGCTGAAAAGGCTTACCTAGCACTGCAAAGGGTCAAATTTCATTATCTGGAATCAGGGGAGAAAGCAGGAAAATTGCTGGCCCTACAGCTCAGACAGCTTAAGGCTTGGAGCATGATTCAGGGTCTCCAGCCTTTGTCGCCTGGACCTACTCTTACCAAGCCTAGAGAGATAGCGGTAATCTTAAAACAATACTACGAAAATCTTTATACATTGGAGAAAGAACAACCATTTGATGCTACTCTTATGGAGCAGTTTCTGGATTCAGTGCCCCTGCCTACCCTTTCCCAGGTGCAGCAAGCATTCTTAAAGGCCCCGATCTCAGTTTCTGAGGTCAAGCAGGTGATAGGACAACTATCCAAAGACAAAGCTTTGGGCCCGGATGGTTTCAATGTCTCCTTCTACACAACCTTTTTGGATGACCTAGCCCTTTTTTCTCCCAGTTTTTCAACTCCTTACAATCTTCCGGCCTCTCCTGCTCCTCATTCACTCAAGCTTGGATCGCGGTACTTCTGAAACCAGGCAAATCTCCCCTTTTACGCGGAAATTATCGTCCCATATCTTTACTGAACTCAGACATAAAAATCATGGCAAAAATCTTAGCAAACCAGCTGCACCAGGTTTGGCAGGGTCTACTAAGCCTCTCGTAGGTGGGTTTTGTAGCGGGTAGGGTATCCTCAGACCACACGTGCAAAATACTTCACCTTATAGCTTTGGCAGGTGACAGACCCACTCCCTCAGTTTTGGTGTCCCTTGACACTGAGAAGGCGTTCGATCGAGTCTCCTGGCCTTTTCTATTCACTGTCTATGGATGGTTTGGTTTCCCCTCTTCTTTCTGTGATTGGCTCCGGGTGTTATACTCGAATCCTACAGCCAGAGTCCATTGCAATGGGGTTCTCTCTGACCCTCGTCCTTTCACCTGGAGCACCAGACAGGGCTACCCCCTCTTCCCTGTTCTCTTTAACATTTACTTGGAACCCCTCATCTGTTCCTTGCAATTAAGTAAGGAAGTCCAGGGCATTCGTGTGGGACAGCTTTCCTTTATCTACATACGCCAATGATCTCCTATTGCACCTCGCATACCCCCAATCTTCCATACCAGCAGTACTTAATATTATACATCGCTTCTCGCAGATCTCAGAATACAAACTTAATCTAGGAAAGTCCAGTGTTATGCCCCTTTACCACCTTGTCCAGAAACATTGGATTACAGACCTGGGCCTAGCCTGGGAGCCCACAGCTCTTACATAACTTGGAATCAAACTAACTCGCACTTTGATTCACATGGTTAAACTCAACCTCTCACCAATTTGTCTAACCATTAAAGCAGATCTACAAAGGTGGCGATATCTCCCACTCCCCCTTTGGGGTTGCATAAATATGTTCAAAATGAACATTCTACCATGCTTATTATACCCACTTAGTATGATTTACCCTTACCTCACTAAGCAATGGTTCTCTAGACTGCAATCTCGTCTATCTGAATTGTTATGACAAGGGGAAGCAGTACGACAAGTGTACTCTAAACTAACATATCCAAAAGATGTGGGAGGTCTAAGTCTTCCTAACATCTTATACTATTGTGCAACCCACTGTTGTAAGATCTTCAGATGGAGCGCATACCAAACTGGTGACACCATACATGACTACATTCCCCACTGGCTACCTTTGGAACAGCAACTTAGTAAGGCCCAAGGCATTGACCTTCAATCCCTTCTTTATACTAAACCAGTGAAGCTTCCCTCTTCTTTGAGGACTCCCCCCTTGTGGTGGTCTGTAAAGGAGCTGTGCCAAATCTGCTCTCTTCTACATATATCCCTACATAAAAATCTGGACCAGCCGCTTCTGGGCAATCCCCATTTCAAAATCACAGGCTGTGCCATCCTGGCAGCCTTTGGCCCCAATCTATGGGGGGTACCTGTCTCTGCCCTTCCAGCAAATGGCAAAATTTGTTCAGCTCCTGAACTTCAGTCGAGAGTCTCGCTCCCCGCTCTGCATACCTTCAAACAGCTTCAGCTAAAAGGGGTACTTGTAGCCTTTCTGGGTCTACCTCCTTGGCAACACTCTGTAAATCCTCTGAAACAATTACTCTTGGATGCCATCATGCAGCCCCACACAATTTCCCTTTCCTACAAAATTCTGCAAGCACAGGACCTCATTTACCCAGAGGAATCTGCTTTTATTGGCAGCAGGAATTTAACCTACCTGTTGAAGACAAAGAGTGGAAAAGAGTCTGGCAGAGATTATATAAATACATCAAGCAAGATCGACTAAGATGCCTTCAATTCCGTATCTTGCATAACATGTATTATTCTCCTGCCCACCTTTATTGGATGGGGAGATTAGGTGTGCCTCTCTGCACTGTCTATGGGAAAGTGATTGGGACGACCAAGTACGTTTTCTGGGAATGTGACCTGGCTTTCTATTTTTGGCAGAAAATCAGAACATCTCTCGACCCCATGCTTGGGTTAGAGTCCTACTTTACCCCACAAATTTGCCTCTTAGGGCTCTTTCCTAATGATATGCTCGGAGTTCGTAAAGCACACGTGCCTCTTATTTCTGCAGTAGTGAAACTGGTTATAACCCTCCACTGGGTGGATCCGGATAGCCTACCTCTTCAAGAATGGCATGCGGAACTAATCCAGGCTTTGGAGCTGGAAACACACATAGTCCAGCAGAATAATTGGGATTTGGTCTGCAGGGCTTGATGGGGCCAACTACTAGCACTGATACCCATCATGCATATTGGTCAGGTAGCTCCCGGCAGGTTGGGGAGCGCCTAATTCCTCAGGAAGGAGGACTCACCTACTTGTTTAACATAGCCCCACAGCAGACGAGTTTGCCCAACCTTCATTCACTTTGTAGCATGGTTAACACTCACTAGCGTATCCATCTGTTTACTCAATACATGCTCCAAGGTGGGAGGGTTGGGGGAGGACTGGGGGAGGGGGGTGGAGAGTAGCCTTACTTTTTTTTAGAGAGGTTTCATTTATTACCATTGGGCCTTACACTGTCACGACTGTGTTCTTTAGATTTTTAAGTGCCTTTCATAGATAACTCCCTAGCCTTCAGCTACCATTGTTGCATGTTTTCTCTTTTACCTTCCAACATGCCAGGGAGTACCTACCAATGTCTACAATGATATTTGTTTTCCTTTTAGTTTGTTTTTGTTCGTGCAGTAAAAATGGAAAATCAATAAAGTACATTAAATTGGGAAAAAAGAAAGCCTGCAAGGATGTGGAACACAGCAGAGGGACCTGTGGGGGTGTCATAGTGGGTGGCAGGGGCATGGAGGCTGTGGCAGAGTACACTGGTGGCACCAGGTGGTTGTGCCCTAGCCTGTGGGACAGACCTGTTAGGACTGGGTACTCCCTGGGAGGCAAAAACAGACACTCTCCCAGACCCCCAAATGTCACCAACCCTGACACCTGTTCTGGAGCTTACACAGTGCTTGACACGTGGTGGTTGGCACTGGCTGCAGAGTACAAGGTGCAGTCGGTGAATGGGGATGTCACTGTGCACTGCAACTTTCCGTGGTGGAAAGCCCACTGGGTGGAGCCATGCCGATGCCTGACTACACTGTCAGGACTGTGTAAGCTCTGAGACAGGTGCCAGAGCTGGTTGCACCTGGGGGTTTGGGACAGGATCCATGTATCCCTACTAGGGAGTACCCAGTCCTAGTGGCCCTGTCCCACTGGCCAGGGCACATCCAACCAGTGCCACCCCGTACCCTGTCACAGCCACTGTGCCCCCACCTCCCACTAAGACACCCCCACACAGGCCCCTCTGCCCTGTTCCACATCCTTGCATGCCCCCCACACACCTCCCTCCAGACCTTTGGCACAGGGCCATTTGGCCCACTCATGGCTGGACTAACCTCAGCTCCATCTTGTGGCCACAGTGGGGCTTCCAAGATACCAAATAAGGGGATGCTGCAGCCCTGCTGTAGCTCAAGCCCTCTTACATCCTGGTGCACCACCTCTTCTGGTGCAAAGGTGGCACAGGGCAGGTTCAGCATATGGAATTCCTATTTCAATGCAATCTGCATTTGAAAATTGAGATTGCTGCAACATTTGGTGTAAGGTGCCACTTGCATCAAATCCTTTTGGTGTAGGCACCTTGCACTAAATTTCAACATTTGAAAATTGGGCCTAGTTTGTCCAGTTTGTTAAGTGCCAACTGCCTCCTGGATTAACTCCATATGTGCAAGCTCTGTTGTCACCCAGTGTACTGCAGCACTTCATGGGAAGGGACCTCTTGAGCCAGATGTCTGGTGTGTAGGTTTGGCTGTAATAGGGCAGATTCGCTGGCCAATGGCCATCACCTCAGATGATGCCCAACAGATGCTTATTTCATGGTCATTAGCATGTCAGTCCACTACACAGAGGCATGCTTATGTCTGCAGGCTGCACTTAAAGGAGGAAGATGCTCTGCCCACATTGGTGGCTCAGCTTGCTTGGAATGGGGGACCCTGTCGAACAGTGGCTGGTAACTGCAGTGTTCCTTGGGGGAGGGGGGTAGCTAAGTAGGAGCTCACCTCATGATCCCTTGCTGGTTCAGGAACAAGAGCATGGAGTGCATAAAGGCCTAAAGCCTTTGTTGCATAGTGGCAGAGAGCTGACTGGTGGCTCACAGCAGCTGGCTTGAGCTGGGGGACCCTGTCAAACAGCAGCTGGTCATTGCAGTGATCGTTAAGGGAGTAGCTAGGCAGGACTCCACTTCATGACCCCTTGTTGGTCTGAGAAAAAGAGCAGGGAGTGCACAAAGGCACAAAGTCTTTGTTTCAGAGTGGCAGAGTTAATATTTTTGGTGTTTCAGGGAAGCTCCACCCACCTCTGGAGCTGATTGACAGCTTAAAGTAGCTGGCTTGGGATGGGGGACCCTGTCAAACAGTGGCTGTCACTGTGGTGAATGTTGGGGGAAGGGGGTAGCTAAGGAGGAGCCCATTTCATGACCTCTTGCCGGTCTGGGAACAAGAGGAGAGAGTGCAGAAAGGCACAAAGTCTTTGTTGCAGAGTGGCAGAGTTAATTTTTGATACTTCAGGGAAGCTCTGCTCACCTCTGGAGCTGATTGGCAGCTCACAGTAGCTGGCTTGGTCTGGGGGCCCTCATCGAACAGCAGCTGATCGCTGTGGTGATAATTGGGGGAGGGGTAGCTAAGCAGGACCCTACCTCATGACCACTCGCTGGTCCAGGAACAAGAATTTGATATCTTAAAATAAAAAACAAAATATTTGCACAGACAACCTTCACAAATATTTTGAAAATCTACATGCTGCACAAATATTTTTCAAAATATTAATGCTGCACAATGGTTTTCAAAATCTATATGCTACATGACAGTATTCAAAATCTATGTATGGAATAAAAGCTTTCATGCAACTTTTGCATGGAAATCTTTTACAACGGTTTTAAAAATCTACACACTGTGAGATGTTTTTTAAAATCTATGTGCTGGGCGATAGTTTTTCAAAATGTACATGCTGTTTTATAGGTCCTACGTGAACAAAATCTTTAGGGTAAGATAGCTTATTAAATACATAAATGTTAAGAGTAATATATTAGTGTTTGTGAGGGAAGGGCAGACTACGACTCACATTTTTTAAATTAGTAATTAGTGTGTGGCCCGGTGGCACTGATGGCTGAAGTGCTGGTTGCTTTATCTCGCGCTACACCGGTGACCCGTGTTTGGGAATGAGCATAGGCCACCGGGAATTGGCAGTGGTGGAGAGGGATTGAGCATCCAAGGGGGGAATTTCAGTGGTCTGTGCACTTCTGACCCCTGGCAGTGGCTGGGGGACAGAGCACCGACGCTGCAAGAAGGAACTGAGTGGGTCAGGAATGCATGCAGATGTGTGCATGCTCCCTCCACTGACGTCATTGCACGCCCTACTCCTGAGGGAGGAAAAATGAGAAAATGGTCCCGGTCAGCTAGATGAGGCAGCCACCCGCTATAGGCTCTGACCCCGAATGGTGCTTCCTGAACTGGATCCTGGTAGAGGTGAGTAGAGCTTGGGGGCTCCTCACCACCCTGCCATGGGGGTGGGTGGGTAAGCCATGGGGAAGAAGGGTTGCAGCCTGATGTCAGGGTATGAGACTGAATGGGTGGCTAGTATGGTTGTTGACCTGGGACTCGGGGAGGAGAAATAGAGTATTAAAAAAAAATTAATAATTAGTTATCTCTAATTTAACAAAAAAAAGGTCGGACAGGAGTCATTTATGAATTTTTTTTGAAAATCTATTCTTTTGTTGATTGAAAATTGGTACCCAGGAAAGATACACTAAGCCAAGGCTCATTTCAAGGTGTGTGGCTTTTAAAATCTTTGTGCTGCACAGTTATTTTGAACATCTACATGATGGTTTTCATTCAAATATTCACACTGTACAATGTTTTTTGAAATTGACATGCTGTATGACTGTTTTTAAAAATCGGCAGTCTACAGAACAGTTTTCAAGATCTATGTGCTGCATAATGGTGTTCACAAAACGTTTGCACATAATTCCTTCATGAAGGTTTATGAAAAACTACACACTGCACAGCAGTTTTTTTAACTGATTATACTTTTGGGGCCATACTTGTACTCCATTGGCCCTGTCACTGCCAGGCCACCGTCAACGTCCCTCCTAACGACTGCACCCTCAGTGTTCCATCCTGGTTTACCCCCAGGTGGGGCCTCTGGGGTCTCCCCACTTCTCTCATCAGACACCACATTTTGGTGCCAGAGGGAAATGGCCCCAGGCTGGCTGTGTGGTAATGGGGTGAGGCAGGCGTCATCCAGCATTGGCCAGTTTTTACAGTGGAGTGGAAGTGGAAGGTATGGTGTGCAATTACAGGAGCACATAAGTGCCAAGTATCTGGCACACCTCCCTTCTCCTACTGTGGCTCCAGTAGCAGTCCAAGCTGTGGTCATCCAGGGCCAATGCAATGGAGGCACAAACCCCCTGCTCCCCCAAGGAGGTGGAGAGCAGACAATACTCGTTCAATCCACCTCCTCCCCAGTTGTCACTCTAGAGACCCGGATCTGCTCTCGAACCTGGGTTGTCAGCATCGTGAGTGGTAACACTACCATTGTGCAGGTGGGCCAGCTTGTGCAGGAGTTTCTAAAATCTACGTGCTGCATAATGACTTTCTAAAATCTACACGCTGCGCAACAGTTTTCAAAATCAACATGCTGCATGAGTTTTCAAAAAAAATTCACACAGAAATCCTTCATGAAGGTTTTGAAAATCTACATGATGTATGAAAATTTTGAAGCTAACCATCGAGAAAAGTTCACCCTATGTGAACAAAAGGTTTTGTTCAAGAATACAAGTGAGATAAAAACATTGTTTATATTTTGTACTATAATTAAATAGTAAGAAAGTTATGTCTTTGCTCATACTTTGTGCAGAGCATGCAGGGCCCTGCACAAAGAAAGTTAGGACTCATGTGTAGGAACCCAAGATCCCTGCACATCTTGTTTCTTGGACAGTCCAAAGAATCCTGCACAAATTAGGTTAGGAGTCACATCCAGCTTTGTGCAGGGCCTCATTAGCCCTGCACAATGCACATTATCACTTTATTTTCTCAAAAACTTAGGGGATTCATTGCAAAAAACTATGTTAATGCAGATTAGAGTTACTACCGCACAAAACACAAACCCCCACAACGTTTGGAAATGTACTATTATGTTTTCCAACCCAGAGCCAACATAGTTTGGAAATGTGCTGTTAGGTTCATCAACCCAGTGCCCACAAAGTTTAGAATTATGGTATTAGGATTGTCAAGCCTAACTCCCAGCTCCTTCCCCTCCCCTCATTACCTAATGCTAAGCTACAGGTAGGGAGCCATGTGTCAGTGGTCTGAAACTTCATACAGGGCCAGTATATTCAAAATGTGTGAATAGGAACCCTAATCTCCATCCCCTCCTCCATACCCTACCCACATGAACCAAGGCCAGGAGCCTAGGAAATAAAATTAATGAGATCCAGGCAATGGAGGCAGATGCATTATTAGACACTGTAGCCATTACAGAAACATGGGCAGCTGAGAAGAATGACTGAAACCTAGCTGTACCAGGGTATACCACGTATAGGAGAGACAAAGATGAGGGAAAAGGAGATGGGATGGCCCTCTATGTCAAGAAAGGCATAAACATGGCAGAGGATGAGTACATCAGGGGAAGAAATGGGGAGATGGAATCACTGCATGTACAGTTCAGTACAACATTAGGAAAGACATTGTGCATGGGGGTGGCCTGTAGACCTCTGGGACAGGGAGATGAGGAGGATAGGGAACAAGGGGCAGAAATTGAGAAGGGGGCTTCAAGAAGGAGGTAGTGGTTGTGGGGGATCTCAGTCTACCAGACATAAATTTTGACATTCCATAGTTAAGAACACCAGACGTCATGCCCTGCTAGATACATTGCAGAACTGCCTATTGGTGCAGCTGTTCAGAGGACACATGAAACAGGCAGCCATTCTTGACATGGTACTCACTAAATCAGAAATGATAGGTGGAGTTGGGGTTGGGGTATCACTGGGGTCCAGTGACCATAACACAATATGGTTTGAACTAGCCCTGGGTGTCACTATTACATAACCATCATCAAAGGCTGTGGTCCTGGATTTCGGATGAGCGGACTTCCATTGGATCAGACAATTAGTCAATGGTAGGTTGGTTAGAGTGGATACAATTGAGGGTGGGAGTGGAGGACAGGTGGGGAGAAATTAAAAGGGACATTCTTGAAGCAATGAAATTATGCTTGAGAATGGTTACCAAAGGTAATAGGAACAAGAGATCAATTTTGTTCTCTAAGAAAGTCAGAAAGGCAGTGAGGGCCAAAAAAGGACTTCATTAGCTACAATGAGAAACAGTTGAATGAGGAATAGAGCAAATACTGTACCAGATAAAGAAGGAAGCCAAGAAAGCAGTCTGGGACACAAAAGCAGATACAGAGCTGTGTACTATGGAGGGAGTCAAGAGAGGGCAAAACAGTTCTGGTACATAAGGAAAAAAAGGAAAATTAGAGGCTGAATTGTTAGACTAATGGAGGTGAGCAGGGTAGTAGAGGAGGATGAGCAGAAGGCAGCCATTTTGAAGAACCAAGTGGGGTTCAAACCCACAGCTTCCACTTATATACTGTGTGACCCTGAGCAAGTCACTTAACTTCCCTGTGCTCCCAGGTCGCAGCTGTAAAAAAGCTTTCAGCTTAGTGTGCTACTCCTGGTTAAACAACTAAAAAAGAAATACCATTACATAACAGTAAACCAAGAACAGGTAATTAGGTAGGGTATAGGTCAGAAGATGGAGAACACCTTATATCCGCAAATTGTTCTGTTCACCTCAGCTTGTCACATCCTATGTTCCCGGCTTTAGCTTAGTTATCTATCTCACTCTATTTATACCATACTGACTGTTGTCAAGCTTTGAAGTGTCTTGAGTTTGTACTACACATATGTATTTGTATGGCACTTATACTGATATGTTTTTGCTTGCCTTCCCCCACTCTGTTATCCCCCAACCCCCAGGACGCTACTGGAAATGAGCTGTTTACAGCTCATTTAGTCTTTCCTGGTGAAACCTTTTCAGATAAATAAATAAATAAAACAACCAAAAGAGGAAGCACCAAGAATGTGGATACCTTCACATAGCTGAGATTGTTTCCCGTGCACATGTTGCACTTACTGTGATGCAATTTCACAATGCCATCATTTTATTAACCCTAAAAATAGTCAGGTGATGGAAATCAAAGAATTTATTAAATGTGACAAAATGGGCATAATATATTTGGTTATGTGCAACTGCAGAGCATATTATGTGGGCAAAACTGTAAGGAAATTGCAACCAGGCTGGGTGAACATTATCAAACAATTTTGCTTAAAAATATGAATTATGCCACTGCTGCCCATATTCAATCCTATGGTAATGACGGGGAGAAAACGATAAATTACTATTTGCAGGGACTGAAAAAGTAAACCCCAATTACAGGGGAGGGGACAATTCTGACCTCAGAGTTCTCCAAAGGAAGGCTTTTTGGATATATACACTGGGGGCAAGTCAGTGGTCTGGCTTAAACTTTGGCTTTGATTTAGCACCATTTCTTAGCTAGAGATAATAGCTAAAACTGTGACTGTTATTAGATAATAACAACTAACTTGCTTTTGTCCTTTTTTCTCTCTTATAACTTGGCTCAAATTTCTTTGCTCAGCCTCAATATTTTTCAGTTTTTTTATGCAGAGTAGGAGGAAGCACTATGATGAATGAGAATGTTTTTAGCACCAATTTGAAAATGCAACACTTACTTGGGTACGTTTTACATCCTATTCCTAAATTTTACACTAACAGATGTAATTGACATTTGAGTTATATAGGTGACCTTGAGGGTGACCTCCATAACATTTTCCAAAAAATGGCACGTTTTAATTAATTCCCCTTGCTCAGGCACTTTGCACACTATGTTTGCATTCTAGATTTTATAGTTGAATTTAACATATTAATGACCCTGAGCATGACCTCTGTAGCAAAGTTTAAGGAAATTGCACATTTACACTATTTTTTTATGCTTGGGTCTTTTTAACCTCGTAAATACCTTGTAGTTGAAATTTGCTTCTATATGTATTTATTAGATAATTAATATGTGTGCTTGGTTTGTTTTTGCTGTCATTTTTGCTAGATCTGATTATTCATGTATGTACAACTTTAATTAGGACACTATTTAATGATGTCATGATCTGCATGATATTGTCTTTAACAAAGCACTTTTGCTGAGTGTGAAATGCATCAGATAAGGCTACTTTTAAGTGGAGCCTGATTTTTAATGCTGTATCCAGTGACACGGGTGTTGTAAATAAAGAGATACACTATTGTAGAGCCTACTTAAGCCTCTTCATTCCGGTGGCGAGTGCTCCATTTTCTGTTTGCAATGGCTAGTGACTTTTCTAACATGGGCACCCATTCTCCTGGTGCTGTTTCTTTCCTTTACGCCATGGCTAAGTGTTTTACATACTGGTTTCATGGGCAACTTTGCCCAAAAAAGTATTTATTCGTCCTGGGTAGGCCTGGCAAAATTCACAAAACATTAATCTGAAGAAGACTAAGTTAAGGCAACAGTGCAGCATCCCACAGCGTGGGCTACTGGTTCCAAAAATTGTGTGCCCATTGGGACAGTGCCACATGTGGACAAGGCTTCCAGTTATGTCATGGGTAAGTAGTGTTGTACACACTGGTTTCATGAGCAACATTGCCCCAAAAATTATTAATTCAGCCAGTGCAGGCCTGGCAAAAATTGACCAAACATTAATCCGAAGAAGACTGAGTAGAGTGAAGACAACAGTGCAACATCCCGCAGTGTAGGCTACTGATTCCAAAAATAGTTTGCCCATTGGGACAGTGCCACACATGGACAAGGCTTCCTGCTATGCCATGGCTAAATGTTGTACACATTGATTTCATGGGCAACATTGCCCCAAAAATTATCAATTCAGCCTGTGTAGGCCTGGCAAAAATTGAGCAAACATTAATCTGAAGAAGACTGAGTAAAGACAACAGTGCAGCATCCCACAGTGTGTGTCTAGGCTACTGGTTCCAACAACAAAAAACAAAAACACTGATGGACACAGAAGCCCTCCCCATCCACCTCATCCTCCTCCTCTGTTTGCACAGCTGGAAGTATAAGCAATTCATCATCCAACAGTGGCAAAAAGGGCTTTGGAAAAGGGGCAGGTTAATTTTTGAAAAAAGTGAGCATCTCTACATTTTTGGGTCAAATGGCATTCTCCTGTGGTGACAATATTGCCAGCAGCACTGAAAATCCTCTCTGAGTACATGCTTACAGGTGAGCAACTGAGGTGTTCAACAGCTACCTGTGTCAAAGAGAGTCATATGGTCTTTTTTGGTACTAGTACAATAGAGTCTCATCTCCTTCTACTAGTGGCATGGTCTCATCCAGATAATCCTGCACCATTTTGTTTGCTGGCATCGCAGGCGTCACTGTGTCAGAAAATGACTTGTTGCACTTTTTGATCAAGCCATAGTCAGACAGTTGTTCCCATAGCTGTTTGTCATCAACTGTTGTCTTTTCTGGTGTGTGTGTTGCAGCAACAGCAATAGTATCAGGTTGACTCAAACAAAAAAATGAGTGACTCCTGTGAAGTTCAGTAGTAGTGGACACACACTGGGTCTTCCTTCTCCTCCACCTCTCAATGTGATTGCAAAAAGGGATGGTGACGAGTGTTATTTCACTCTATTTGTGTTCCTATTCTTGTTTTGAGTCATACGTACTGAGACCAGATGTGTAAGTAAGGTGTTATAGGACTGCTGGTCCTTACCGCATTCATGTGCATCAAAGAATATCTCAAATGTGTCTTTGAACCAAGGGTATAAGAGTGTGGTCAAGATGGAGTGGTTATCTGTACGCATTTTTGAAATGCGTGTCATTCCAGAAACATGATCTTAACCTTTCTACTAGACCGAGTGCAGTGGTATCCTCCTTTTCCTCATGCATAGTTTTTGTACAAGGAAGCCGCATGTTAATGAAGGCAATGAGGGGGAGTACCTGGCTTAGACCAGCTGCATCAGCACTTGCCACCCTTGTGGCCTCATCAAAGGGCTTCTGCACAGTGCAGAGGATCTCCAGTAGGTGCCACTAATTTGGGCTAATGTCTGTATCTCCCTTGCCAATGCCATGCTCTGTGGCATACTGGTGGATAGCTTCTGTTGTTCTAGCAGCCATTCCATCATGTAATAGCTGGAATTCTATCTTGTTGCCACATCCCGTTTCAGGTGGTGGCTCCACTTCTGAATGTTTCATAATAACTTCTGTGCCTTTATAGGATGGCTAAAATGACAACAAATGTTTTTGACCAGACTTACACATGTCTACACAGTGCTGCCTTCCTCATTTACCGTAGAAATCCCTGAACTACCAAATTTATACAGTGAGCAAACAGGGAACATGTGCTTAATCCCCACCCTCAACTGCCTTTACAATGTTCTTTGCATAATCTGATACTATAAAATCTGGTGTTATTGAGTGTGGTGTCAACCACTCATCAAACGTCTGTTGAAAGAAACATAACAAGTTCTCTGCATGATGGTCATTGCCAAAGTCAGCAATACATAAAACTGCCTGCTTGCTGAGGTTGGGGGGCAGTGGTGACTTTCATCTACTGCTGCTAGCACTTTACCAGGAGGAAGAGGAGGAGGAGGAAGAGATGGGGAACAAAGAGGGGAAACTGACCCAATGGGCAGTCACTGCCATGTAATCAGAAGTCTGACCACAAGTCCACATGTCAGTGGTGATGCGAACAACTGAAACAAATGATGCTTTCAGGGCATGTGACAGAGTCTTGTAGACACTCTGATACAAATCAGGAAGAGCCACTGTGGAAAAATAGATACAGCTGGGCACTTGATACCTTGGCACAGCAACTGGTATTAGCGATAGAAAATCAGTGTTGCTCACAAAGGAGAACGGCAGCAAGTCAGTGGCTAGCATTTCCACAATTGCTCTCAACTTTTTTGCCTCAAGTCTCTTTGCAGTATGTTTCTTGCTCATTTCTAGTGACTGGACTAGTGAGAGTTGAAAGTTTTGTTTCCTTGGATGAGATAGCTGGCTACTATTTTTGCCATCCCTGGGGGTGACAGCGGCCAGTGATTTGTGGCCCCTCAGAGACGTGGGAGTCAATGGGCTAAAGAACTGATGAATGGAAGATGTTGGAGTTGTGCATTAGCTACCACTTGAAAGATTTTCTTCCTCTTTCTCTCTACTTGGTCTTCTAATGTTCTGCTCTCCCTAGTCATTATTATTATCATCATCATCATCATCATCGGCTTCACTGCCTAGTGGTGCTGCTGCTGATGTCGTTTGCTGGCATACCTTCTCATGTTGAGATCTGTGGGACTTCAGCAAAAGCCTTTTCCGAGTCTTGTTCCCTCCTTACCCCGACTCAGCCTATCTTTACATTAAAAAAACACTACCGTTGTTTATGATTCTTTGTCCACACTGAAGAAATTCCGCACCACCAGCATCACCAGTTTGGTCTTTCCTACTGGCACAGTCAGCTGTTGCCTAACGGGCAGGATAATGTGGGCTGCTCCCTCATCATTACCCTCCTCCTCATCCACCACAAGTTCTTCAGTGTTAGGGAATGGTTCTTCTTCCTCTACCACGTGTCTTGGGCCACCAGTTTTGCCCACGTCTTCGTTATCTGCTGCCATTTCACATGCTTCTTGTTGTGTTTCCCCTTGCTGTTTTGTGGCCTTTCATTTTTCAGTTGAACCACCACTTTTGGTGTTTTCCTTATCCCTTATGTGCACCTGCCCCAAGTTGAACTCCCACCCATCCGCCCCTCCTCCTCCTCCTCCTCCTCCCCAGAACTGCTGCTGCTGCTGTCACTTTTATCGAGTATATAATCACAATCTGTATCTCTGTCCCCAAGCTTTGCTAAATTACTTTGCTCCTCCTCCTCTGCTTGTCACTATCTGATGCACTCCTTTCTTATTCCTTTTTTCTACAATGATTGCCCATGTTGCAATCCTTGCAGTGCCACTGCGAGTGTTCCTACAATGTGCAATACTTTATGGGCTGCTCAACCACTACTGTCATCTTCCCTACACTTGTAGTTCCCACTGAGGCAGAGGGTCTATGACCAGGCCCACTATGCTTTTGTTTTTCTTTGTGACTGGATGATCCCATGCTACCATCTCCTTGGTCTCTCCGTTTCTCAATTCCCTAATGCTTGCAACATCACTTAGCCCCTTGGGTGATAGGTGCTGCAGAGTAAGACTTAATTTTAGTTAATGCTTTGATGGTTTTTTTGGTTATTTTTTTTCTTTTAGTTTTTTCTTTTTATTTTATAAATGGGATACCACCAAGAATTACCAGAGGCAAGACACTGACTTGCTGCCAGCTAGCACACACTTGCTGCCCACTTCTCAGATCACACTGCAATAATGCAGCTCAGGATGTCACACACATGCACGGGCTGCTTCAGGACTCAGGAGGAAGGAACCACTGAAACTTGTGGGATGTGAAGATTAAGAGCTTCAGTTTCAAAACTGCCACCAAAAAAACAAACAAAAAACAAACAAACTCTGGCATGAGCCAGCATGGCTGCAGCTGAGGAGGCGGATGGATCCTGGCACTGTCCGCCATGTCCAATATAGCCACTGGAGTGCAGTGTGCATGCACGATAACTCGCGCAGGTGCACTGAAATTTGGAATGCCGGCAGCACAGTTTGCCATATCCAACATGGCCACTGGAGTTATCTATGCATGCGCTGTTACTCGTGCATGCATAGTAAGACCCAGTGGCCGTCTTGTCAGTATGCGCGAGTCGTTGCGCATGTGCAGAGCTCTCCAGCAGCCATATTGGACACAGCCAACAGTGCCGTGTTCCAGCCACCAAGCAAAGTAGTGCGGTGGATGCCCATGGACTGGTGTCTACCTCCACTACCAGAAAGACCGAGAAAAGAGCAGTCAGTATCCGGTGAGCTCCCTTTTCTCACCAATTGCAAAAGAACTGCAGGGCTCTGCCCACTACAGCCATAAAAAAGTGTTTTTTTATGGGATGCCACTGAGGCACCAACTACCAGGGTCCAGGCACCAGCATGCTCCCAGCTGCCACACACTTGCTGCCCTGCCCACTGCTCAGATCACACTACAATAGTATAGCTCAGGATCACACACACACACACACGCTGCGCTTTACGCACACGCTACGCTTTTACGCTTTACGCACACTACTTCGGGTCTTTGAAGAAAGGAACCGCTGCAGCTTGGGAACATGAAGACTAAGAGTTTCAATTTGAAAACTGCCACAAAAAAAAAAAAATTATGGAATGCCACCAAGGTACCAACTACCAGGGAACAGGCACTGGAACGCTGCCAGCTGGCACATACTTGCTGCCCTGTGCAGTGTAGAAAAGCCAAAATAATTCAGGGCCAACAGGGTAGATACAGTAAGGATAAGCTCAGGGCACTACTCATAAATGCTGGAGGCCAGAAGGGAGAGGGGCAACAAAACAGAGACCTTCAAGTTCCTAAAAGGAATAAACAAGGTAAATTGTGAGGAAATATTAGCAGGAATGGTAGGTCAAAAACAAGGGGACATGAATGGAAGCTGGCAGAGGGAGATTTAGGAGGGTTGCAAGAAAGTTTTTCGAGAGAGAGAGAGAGAGAGAGTTCCAGAGAGAGAGAAAGAAAGAGAGAGAGAGAGAGAGCCCTGGAACATCCTACTGGTCAGTAGAGGTGGTGGGAGCAAAAGCCTGTAATGGGATCAACCATGGCTGAGACAAATGAAAGAGCTTAAACGTTTGAGGGGGGGGAAAGAGGTAATGTGAGCAGTGAGGGGAGTGTGGGCAAAACCTCCATCTAGGCAACAGGTAACAAGGTAAGATAGCGTAAGACTGGGCAGACTGGCTGGACCAATGGTCTTTTTCTGCCTACATTGTCTATGTTTCTATATTTCAGTGCTGCGGATCTTGTGCAAAGCAGCAGACTTACATACGAACATACAAAATTGCAGGCAGATTAGGCCTTAGAGTCTACTGTATCTGCTTGAGATGCAGCTCACAGTTTAACCACTGTTGCTGCCCACCATCCCCCCTTCCATACATCCCTTCCCAGATTCCCATTCTGAGTACCCCAACCGGTCCCTTCCCCTCCAACCTATCTGTCCCATCCGTTCTTAAAACCTCCCACTGATTCCACTGATATTACCTACCCAGGTAGTGCATTCCAAGGCTCCACCACCCTTTCTGTGAAGTAATGCTTTCTCAGATCCCTTCTTTACTCCCCCCTACCAATTTTAGGCTTTGTCCCCTCATGGTCCCTTCCCCCTTCAGTCTGAATAAACTTTTAAGTGTTTACTCTGTTGATTCCTTTCAAACATTTAAATGTCTTGATCATGTCCATTCTGTCCTCCAGGGAGTACATATTTAACTCCCTGAGTCTCTCCTTGTAGGGCTTATCCCTCATTCCAAGGTTCATCTTAGATGCCCTCCTCTGGACCTTCTTCAGGAGCACAATGTCCTTCTTCAAGTAAGGTCTCCAGACCTGTACACAGTACTCCAGGTGTGGCCTCACCAAGGACTTGTACAGTGGCAGGATTACTTCCTCCTATTTTGAAGTGATCCCCATAACAATGCACCCCAGCATTCTCGTTTGCCTTAGCCGCCACCTTCCTGCAATGCTCTGAGTGCTTCATTTTCCCAGTGCTCACTACTCCCAAATCTTTTTCCTCCTCCGAGACTGTTAAGTTAACCCCTCCCAAATGGTAGATGTACCCCTGGATTCCTAGCACCCAAGTGCAGTAGTGCAGTATGCTGCACTTTCGTGCGTTAAAACCCAACTGCCATGTATCCGACCACTGTTCAAGTCTTTCTAGGTCTTCCTGGAGCATCCTTCTTTCCTTCTTACTATCCAGCACTGCACCTAGTTTGGAGTTGTCAGCAAACTTGTTACGGATTGATAAGTACTGTGCACACTGCATATTTGTAAGTTGCTTTCTTTAAGACATAAACTTGGAACTACTCAAAGTAAGCAATAAGACACAACAGGGTGTGGCTAGTAGTGTGGTCACCACACACCCGGGGCGTAAAGAGGCATGAGACTGCAGGCTGAGTGCCTTATTGCACCTGGAAGTGTAGTGATCACACTACTACACACATCCTGGAGAGTCTTATTGCAGTTGTAAAAATGAACCTATTTTGATGGGAAAAATGAAAACACATTTTTAAACCTGAATAATGATAAAGATTAAATTTTTGAAATATATCATTACACAGATCAAAATAGTCCCTTTTCAAATGTGAGGGCAAAATTAAAAATCTCAGTAAACCTTGAGTTGCAAGGAGGCTAGCAGTTGTACAACCTGAGTTTGTTACAAGCAACTTTTTTTTTTTATTTTAAACCTGTTGCAGTTGCCTGTTCTGCAACCAGAAAGGATGCTAAGTACTTCACAGTGGTGCAGGCAGACCAGCGACTCGGCAGACAGCAGCAGGGGTGGTAGCTGCTTAATACATGAATCAGTTTGTTTTTTTTATATTAAAACTCATTTTGTAGCACTCAACCTTGAGAACAGTCATTGGAGCGAAAGCTTGCAGCCAGAAGGGAACCACTGAGTTGACATCAGGGTGTTTGGGGAAACAATAAAAGACAGCCCAGTGCTGAGCTATTGAGAGGCCTTGTGGATGCATATGCTCACAGGAGCGAGAGAACAGCAGTTATTTTCTAACATCCATAAATACAGAGAATTTTTTTTTACTTCATGTTATCCTAATTAGTATGTGAAATTATGAAATTTTTTGATAATATTTGAAACTGGGACTCACTCACGAAAAGTCTTGCATTGCATTGGTGTGTGTGTGTGTGTGTGGGGGGGGTTATATGGCTAGGACGTCAGCTGAAAAGTAAGCCTTCAGCATGGGTTCAGTCTGTCATCAGTCCAGAGAGTGAAAGAAGCAGAGAGCACAGGACATGTTGTTTGCCCGAGCAGACCCCCATCAATAAACTCACACCACTCCATTTTGTGGATAAAATGGGCCACAGCCTTTTACTTATTATTATAAAAATACAATACATACATCAAACATTTGAACATTACAACAACAAAAACTTTAAGATCCCTAGGGCAGCAAATTCATGTGGCTTTTTGCCTTGACCTTCCACAACCTGCCTGCCGGGGAACTCTGGCCCTTCAGTCGGACAGATCCACCCATGTCCATGTCTCCCCTCTGGACAGTTCCCCCCATTTTCCAAAACAGATGGAGGGACATGGCTGTTTCTGAGGAGCATGCCAACCCAGGGCCGCACTCCCCGTCATCAGTTCATGTCCCCCACACTCCGGTGCCCGTTGCCAATGGAGTGACAGCTCCCCTGGTTCCATGAAGCATACTCGCCAGGGTCGTGCCTCCAGCCAGCTGTCACCCCATCCAAAGTTATAGTACCTTACTTCCTTAAGGCCAGGTCAAAGTATTTGGTCAGCCATGAATTTACCACTACCAAATACGTGTTTACACGTATTCCCCCATCAATGCGCTAGAGATTTTAGAGTACCACAGTTTCACAAAAATCCTGCAGCGTTGAATTACAAATTTCATTCCCAATGTCCGACAAGTGAACCCCATTCCTACTATACATACCGGCACATGCTCTAGTGATATCGAAATGCCAGATGACTGCCAAACCGCATGAAGAACCTGGACACCTCCCGGTTCACTACTCTGCGTGCTTTTTCTATGGCCAGAACATTGTGCACACCTCTCCACTGCTGTTGCGGAATAATCCGAGACCTTGCCACAACTGCCTATGGGAAGAACTCCTTCAGGTATGCCAACCCTTTCTTAATGGCCACAATCAGTTGTGGGGCTCCGCGGGAGACTAAGTCATTCCCGCCTAAATGAATCACCAGTGCAGCCGATGGCTGCCTCTGGAGCCCCAAACCCCGAATTGTCCCCAACAATTGTCCCCACTTCATCCCCCCTTTCCCGGCCCAATGCACAATAGCCCTTTGCTCTGGGATGCCCAGCTGCATTGTGTAAGGCTGCACAATGGCTCTTGAATGAGCCTCCCTTACATAAGAGTGTCCAATAATCCATATGTGAGCCGGTAAATCTGAAACACAAAAAGACAGCGTGAGTGTTATGCAACAGCCCTTATTTTTTATTTATTTATTTTTTTTAATACCCACAGCTCTTGACCCCCCCAGCCTCTTGTCTATGAGACATCCCAAACCTGCGCTTATTCCATATGCAGGGCTGCTTACCATAGTACATCCTAATTCTATTCCTGGGGCCTGATGTAGCCTTTGCATGCCCCTGAAGACCATCTGCCTAGACTCTCTCTCTGTTTTTCCCCTAGGCCCAATCTCGCAGCCTATGTGGCTGCACCAATCTTGAATGAGTAGGTTCCAAAAGTTCTACAGTCCAACCCTGCCATCGATAGACCCTTCTGCAATACCACAGCAAACTGTCGCCTGGTCACCGGTCTTCCGTCCCCGTGCACAAAGGCATGCCCTTCCCCCGGAGGCCTTTCAGATAAATAGGCTTGCATCAGCAACCACGGGCACAGATCTCCCACCGGGGACCTGTATAGCGTGATAACCAATGGTGGACCACATTGGTTAGTTTTCAACTAGCGTAGCTGCAAGCAGAGCCTATCATGCAGGACCTCCACATCCTTGAGCTGCAGGTTGGCCTCAAGACCTGGGTTGCTAGATTCCGGAACCAGTTCAGAGACCTGGAAGGCCCCAAAGAAGGCACATGCAAACAGCACTCGAAACAGCCGGGATCCATACAAAGAGCTGCAGATAACACACAGGGACCTCACCAGGGACCTCAACAGGGTGGACAGTTCTGGAAAGCCAATGGGCTTCCTGACATCCTGAGTTTTTCCCCCCCGACCTCGTTCACCCTTCCAACATCTTCTTTGTGATGAAGGTGTTGGTAGGGTCTGGGAACCCGTTCACCCTACTCAGAAAGGCAATACCCGCTAATTGTGTACGTATTACTGCAGGGGACTTCTCCAACTGTACCAGATGAATGATTTAATCCTGCACCTGCCTCTCAGCCACCAGCTGGGTCATGCTTACCTGCTGCCCGCAGAACTCTACAAAGGCAGAATAGCTACCTACATATTTCCTCCATGTCAAGGGGGCAACAGACAGCTGTACCAGTTGGCATCGTCTTGCCTCCCCCAGGTGTCATACCACCTCCAGTATCTGCATGGGAGTCGGGTCTGCTGCTGGGGCCAGCTGCCTGAATCGGTCGAGCTGTAAGTGAGACAAGGCATCGGCTATCACATTCTGCTTGCCCGGCAAGTGTTGGGGTCTAAAAGTGATATTATACCACAGGCAGCACATGACCAACCCCTGCAGTGCTTTCATGACATCCTCAGACTTAGAAGTCTGAGAATTCATGATCTCTGCTACTGCTTGGTTGTCCATATGAAACAGCACATGCTGATTAGCCAGCCTGTCCCCCCAAGCCCAGACAGCCACCATGATGGGAAACAGTTTGAGGAGCGTGATATTCCGGGTCAAGCCAGATTCCACCCAATCCTTTGGCCATGGGCCCGCAAACCATGACCCTTCTAAGAAGGCTCCAAACCTTATGCCCCCTGAGGCATCTGTAACCAACTCCACTCCCTTGTGCAAGCCCTCCTGGTCATGCCACATTGACACCGCATTGAAGTCTTTGCAAGAACAGCTCCCAGACCTTAAGGTCTGCCCTCATTCCCTGTGATACTCTGATATGATGATATGGCCTCGTTGGGCCAGATATAGCAGCAACCAATCTCCTAAAGAAGGGGTGGCCAGGATTAACTGCATGACATGCAAAGTTTAAGTGACCCACTACTGACTGCAACTGTTTTAAAGTCACTTTCTTAAGCCTTCCCATTTCCCCCACCAAATGCCTGAGGTGTAACACCTTGGCCATGGGCAACTGTGAGACCATGCTCACCGAATCAATCTCAATACCAAGAAATGACAGACATGATGAGGGCCCCTCTGTTTTTTCCAGTGCCAATGGAACCTCAAAATGTTCCATGAGAACGAGGACGCCTTCCAGTGTATATAAACACATTTCATCCCCAGCCGATCCTGCAAACAAAAAAAATCATCCAAATAATGCATTAAGTTCCTGTTCCCAGTGTGCACCCTCACTGCCCATTCGAGGAATGCTGCAAGTGTTTCAAAAGCAGCACAGCTGACAGAACACCCCATGGGCATGGCCTTGTCGACATACCAGCAACCATTGAACCTGAGTCCCAGAAGATCATGATCCTGAGGTCCAACTGGCAGAAGGCGGAAAGCTGACAATGTCACCTTTTGCTGTCAGGGCGCCCAGTCCTAATCTCCGAATCAGCTGCACTGCCGTGTCAAATGATGCATATTTAACTGAGCTATCCTCGGAGGCAATGAAATCATTCACCGATGCCCCTTTTGGATAAGAAAGATGATGTATCAGCCGATACTCACCAGGTGTTTTTTTGGGTACTAATCCGAATGGGGACACTCACAAATTTGGAATTGGCGGTTGTTTGAAAGGGTCCGCTACCCATCCCGCATGAATTTCTTTCTGGATTTTTTCAGCCATTATGTCCGGTAGGGACCCTGCAGATTTTAAGTTGCTAGCCATGGTACCAATGTGGGGTCCCATACATGGTATGGGAAAACCATTGTCGAATCTGTACAATAAATACAATGCCACCCCCCTTTTTGGATACTGACTGAGCTATGGTCTCATGTTACTGAGTTGGACCGGCAAACTAGTTAGACTTCCCAACTCCTGGTTTGGCCTCATCTCCACTTGCCCCCTCACCTCCTTGCTGTTTGTCCGTGGCAACTTTGCATGCACTGACCCTGTGTTCCCTCCTGCAATTCTTACATATGTGGTTGAACTTGCAGTTCGCACGAAAACACTTGCCCTTGTTATAGTAATAACATGCCCTCTTGACACTCTTCTTTTGGTCTTTTTTCAGATCTCCCCTTACTGGCCTAGCTATGACATGTCCACTATCCATGCATGTCACCACAATGGGTCTCCCCTGCATCATATAATGCACCCAGAGGTCCAGGTGTAAATTTTCCCACTTCAGCATGGGCTGCCTGGCCAATTTTAACCGAAACTGCTCATCATATTTTAACCACACATAACCGCCAAACGAGAGATGCGCAAACTTGATAGAGTCCCGGTACTTGAGCAAGAACACCAGCTTCTCTGGATATTTCATCCCATATACAGACATGTATATATCGAAAGTCGCTGCCAAATTCTCAAATGTAAAAGGCACCTTGGGCGGCCGGGGCCACTCTTTCTTTTTCTTGTCCTCACCCTCTTCTGGTAGTTCCTGGTGTAGCAGCGAAAACATATCTATGAACTCCCCTTTCCAGAGTTTCTCCCAAACTGCATCGGACAAGTGATCTCCCAAAGGGTCGTCCACCCCCGAATAAGCCCAGCGATCCCTCTCACTGCCGGCCTCTACTGTGGCAGCCAGTGCCACTGAGGGATGTAGCGATGGCCCACTCACCGTAGCAGGAGCTGGTCCTCCAGCACCCTGCCCGATTCCTCTGCCAGATGCATCTCTGGCACCCAGAGGAAGCCGAGGCCCATTGTGATGGTTCGGAGGCTTGAAGATGGAGGCGGTGAATACCAAGGCCCCATGACCCCTGCTTCTGGTTCTCTCCACCTTCCTTCCTGGCCATCCATAGCAATAGGCACCACTAAACCTTCATCCATCCTATCCACTGACTGAACCTGGTGGCCGGACATGTGGGAGGATAACTGTATCATGCCCCTCTCCCCCATACCACCATTCCTGCAATCGTGGTCTCCTGTGTCTCCCTCTGCTGCCTCGCTAACCCAACTCATTCCAGCACCAACCCCAATCGAACCATCCAGGTCATCCCCTTAGTACCCTTCATCCCAGAAGCCACTGTCTGCCACCTCGTGCCCCCCACTAAACTGTTCATGACTGCGCTGAGCCCCCTCCCTGGTGATCCTGTCCAGCAACCCCTGCCATACACCATATTCAGTAGGAGGCAGTGTTGAACCTCTTGCAGCCGTGCCAACGTCGAAAACGCTGACCTCTCTATCCTCTAGCATATCCTGGATGACCCCTGTCAACCCACTGTTGTCCTTCCCCTGCACATCACAGTCTCTTTTACACTCACCTGTTGAGGTGAGCTCTTCCCGATCTGATCATGTGTCAATCCTCATAGTCTTCTGTCCTGCCGTCCTCCAGTTCTGGTCTGCTTCTTCATCCACTGGAGTCTGTGACCATCACTTAGTTGGCCTGCTTTGCCCCCTTTTCCTACCTCTGGTGTTCTGCGCTACAGATTCCAGCAAGTGAGTCAAAGACTGACGGCTCCTGGGAGGAACACCCCCTGGAACCACCATCTCTGAAACCCACCGTTCCCTACCTTGTCCAATATCACCAGAAGTCTGCTCCCCCAATTATGCTCTGCTCCATTCTTGTAGGAGAAACCCTGGGACCAAGCCTCTGGCCATCAGTGAGGACCACCTGCAAACCAGGTTCCAGGTTGGATACCGCAAGCATCCAGTCCGGTCCCCCCTACTCCTTCAAACATTGGAAAGCCTCCAAAAAGGCCTGATCCTGACGTCCCGTCCGAGGCACAAGAGATACAGGGGGTGCCTGCCTACCCTGTACCCGCTGTTCCCTTGGAGATGTCATAACCCTCAAAAAACTAACTCCCTAACAGTACTAGGGCAAAGCAATGGCAGACAACAGTGAACTGGATCTAAGGAAAATGAAAACCGAAGCATTAATAAAAACATGCATGGCCCCCCCCATATCCAGACAAGCCAGATCCCCCCCCAAAGATTTGGGCTGAGGAACATAAAAGGGGGGGCAGCGGATGCACGATAGATCAAGGAACATAAAAGGGGCAGTCAGGATGCACTGGGATCAACCAAGCAGCTTTGCCTAAGCTGGGACTAACAATCTAACGGATACCTGATGCACCCTGAGAGGGGCTCTTAACCCCACTGGAAGAAATATAAAAGGGGGGTATTTACATTAAATGGGGGGAGGGGACAAGTGAGGGGAGCCACATACCTCTAAACCTCTTGGCAATAAAAAATTCACAGCACCAGCCTTAAAATCATAGGAAAGGGACAGCATGTGTAGCACTTGCTCCTTATTCAACAAAATTATGACTACAGATGGAGGGCCCCATAAAGGTAGTGATAGGGGATGTGTCTATCAGCTTAATACAAAGATCAGATGTCCATGAATACCCCTAACACCCTGAGAAAACAGAAAACCTCAGAAATGCCAGGAGAAATTGGGGTGTGAAAATCCTTGTGCTAAGCACATCCACCGCAGCTGAGAGGAATGGGAGGGGGGGGGAATATGCCTGGCGCTCAAGGGGACCTGCACCCAATTACTGTGGCTCAAAGTCCAGTTGCTCCTCGAGGGGATGGATTATGATTTTTTTTATTATTTAATTACAGGCACCCTGCCCACAGCTGCCACTGGGTGGGGCAGGAACTGTGCGGTGCGTGGCGCTGCACCAGCCAGACCCGTGCAGAAGCACAAAATGGCAGCCACATGGGAAAACACAAGTGGGGAGGATGATTGAGAAGAGAAGCTGACAGGGGGCAAGTGGGAGAAGCAAGGCACACACTGCATTGCTCCCGAATTGATTAACCCCTGGTGCCTCCAGATGGTTAGTTTCCTTTTTTTTTTTGTGTATGCAAATAAGGGGATGGAGTGCGAAAGGCTGGTAACAAGGAGGGAGAACTCAGTTAAGGCACAGACCAACCAGCAGGAGGAACAAGGAGGCCACACAGGACTGATATGGGTGGGCTCTGTTTCCCCGCAGGCAAATTGGGGGTAGGGAGGACATCGGGCCTGCTGGCAGGCCGGCCACAAGCAAGCAGCTACAGATCAGGATGCGCTAGGGAGTAAGGGGCAAGCTCCGGGATTGCAAGCCTTCTTTTTTTTTTAATTGTGGGTTAGGAGGGGAACAGAAGGTGTACGGGGGGAGGGAGGATCACCCACAGAGATGAGGCGAGCTCCAGAATTGCCAGCTTATTGGAAATGTGGGTTGGGGGGAACAAATGGTGAAGGGGGGCAGATCACCCACAGCCACAAATGGAAGGAGGAGGGAGGACCGGCGGAGACGGGAGATAGTAAAACGGCCACCACATGGGAGGAGGCTGGCCCAGGGAAACCCCACCCATACACCAAACAACCCACCCAGCCTCTGGCCTACCTCGAGTGACAAAGTGGCGGAGTCTTGTCTGTCTTGAGAGCTGGTCCCAAGAGGGCACACCCTCTCAGAGCCAGCCCTCATATACCCCGCCCAGGCTCCGCCTCTAGCCTGAGGTCTGGGCCAGCCCAACTCTTTAACTGGAACATTGTGCCAGAGCTGCTCCCGATGGTCCATGGACCTGGGCAGCCCACTCCCCCGTTATCTGTTGGGGACTGTGGGCAAAACACCTCCCCCCCCGGTAAGAGGCCGGGTGGGTCATTCTATGCTCCTGTCTTCCATTGGAGTGTTTACTGCAAGTTGAGCACTATTTTTTTAAACTGATACTATCATTCAGTTTGCTTATGGAGGATGGAGTGGGTGCGGGTGAACGGTAACTTAGCCGGGAGATAGAGGCACTACTGAGATGGGTTCAACATGTCTAAATGCCGGTAAGTGAATGCAGACAAGAGGACAGCAGTCGGTTGTTTATGGGCTCCTTTCTATTGTTTGAGTGCTTACATCTGGCTGAGTGCTGTTTTTTTTTTTGTTTGTTTCAACTCAATTGGTCATTAACTTTCCTGATGGAGATTATGTATGTTGGGGGTGGGGGTGACTGATGATTTCACTATGCTCTTGTTCTTGCTTCTGTTTCTGGGAGTTTTAATGTGTTTTTTTCTGTTTTTTTTTATTTTGCCATTTAAATTTGGGTTCCAACCCCCACCCACCCACTCCTTTTCTTGGCTACCCACATGCTCATCGGCTCTGCTGCCCGGTTCCAAGACTACAATACTATGAAGCAAGACCAAATAAAAAAAAAAAAAAACAACTTTTTCAACATTCCATAATAGCATATTCATTTGTAATAAGGCTGAATACCAGAATGACCATGGGTAGTACTGCAATTGTGCACGGTCAGGTGACTGGTTCTAGCCAATCTGGATTTGAGCATTTTATGAGCAAGTTATACGTCTGGGACACATACGCTATTTTATGCAGGGTCTTGTGAAAGTTGTATGAAGCAAGTTACAAGTAGATGGTACAGTTCATATCCTAAAAGGCAATATGTGAAACAAAACACTGTAGGAATATAGCACATTCGCACTAGGGTGGGTGGTTGGGGAATAATGGACCTAGGTGTAATGAGGCCCGATGCGCAGGCGGAGGGCCTTATTGCCCCTGGAAGGTCTGGTATTCCCCAATACTGCCCACCCTGGAGGGTATTATTGCACTTAGAAAAATAGCACTGAAAAAAAAAAATACAGTTGAAGTCTCTTAAAGGGGACACCTCCATGGATGGTCCTTCATCCCCTTCAAGCGGGCATCTCTAATAACAGAATATCCAAAAACTGCAACATACTGAGACAAATAGAGCAAACAAACATCAGGAACAAACAGAGACATACATTAACACTAAAACAGCACGTACTGATTTCAGCTCTTTTGTGACTTTGTGCTGTATGTCTTAAGTTAGGTAATGCTACTTTATTTTAGTGAGAAAAAATGTTTAAAAAGTATTTAAAAACAGTACAGAGTTTAGCTACCTTGGACATTGATGTACCCGGCTCCTGCAGTGCTTCAATAACCTTCACTTTGTCTGCCAAGGGAAGATTCACTCGTTTAGACTCCATCAGGACAGATTAAAGTGCACAGGTAACAGCGAGAGACACAGTCTATGTCGATTAGCAGTTTGTGACTCTTTTTATGCAGTATGTACTGATTAAATTTGATAAGCCGGACCTGATTAGGTGTGAAATGTCAAGTGTCTTAGCAGGTGATAATGACAGATAATGAGAGGATAGCAGAGGAAACAGCCACAAAATCGTCCCTGTTAAGGGGATTCCTATGTCCCCATTAAAGGTGTGATACTTCCATTCAGTTGCATAGCCACTTAATCGGTGCCTGGGGGATCGTCCCCTTAAACAGAATGTCCCCATTAAGCAGATCCCGAATCAGTGGCTTCAACTGTATAAGTTTCATGAAAATCGTTAATGAAAAATGACTTTTGTAATAAAACAGTTCTTCCACTTTTTTTTTTAAGCTATGAACTTTTGTCCTACTGGAGCTTCTGTACTTGTTCCCTTTTGAGGTGGTTGTTATGGTTACATCCCCCGTGACAGAGAAGATGCTCTTTTAAAGATGTATAAGCTTAGCTGGGAACATAAGAAATTATTTCAGCAAGAGAGAGTGATTCCCACAGTAGTGCTGTGGTGTATGTGCGTGTAAGAAAAGCTGTGCTGTTTTAAGGCTGTGGAGCCACACATCACCATTCTGGGTAAGTTGTACACCAGAGGCAGTTGGGTGAAGCACACATTAAGTTACTGATACCCATCACTGGCTCAACATTTTGATGTCCTGCATGTCTCCAGCTGTCTGTAGAGATGTTAAACAGCTTCAGAAGTGCAACTTGTATCGGGAGGCTCATGCTGCTGCTGTTTTGAGAAGCGCTATGCCCACTAGCCTTTACGAGCCAATTGAAGTTACGACAGCTTCATATTTCTTTGCTTTCTCTCTCTGTTTTTATAATTTTAGTTACCATTTTTCTTTTATTATTCAATTAATTGAAAGTTAGTATGGAGTCGGGTGGGGGGGGTTGGCGGCAAGTGGCTCGCTTTCTCGCTTAACCCCGACCACAGAAATAAAAACTGCAGTTTTTTTTTTATGTTACCAAACTGTGTCAGACATGGAAGGGGGGAGGTGGTGGAGGGAGCAGAGAGATAGAATGGCTCAGCTGCTACTTTACAGCTTGCTTAGTGAGTGGGAACAATATGGTGTCTGGCATATTTGACAATTCAGGGTGCCCAATGATATCTCAAATAATGGGGCACCCCGAATTGACCCTTATTTTAGTGGGCTTCTATCAAAAAATACCCGCCCACTAACATTGGTCTCCAAGCCAGTCAGAATGCTACGATGTACTGTGTCATTTTCTAATGGATATTATACTACTGCATATACAGGGTCCACATGGCTAAAGAACAACAAACATATAACTGTGTGGTAACTGTGCAACTTAGCATTGGACCATCAGAGACTTACATAAACCAGCACAGCCCTATAGTGCTTGACCTGTAGCTTGGCCTTAGGTCATGAGGACAGGAGAAGGGGGAGAAGGTGAAGGTTAGGGATTTATTTGCACATTTTCAATATGTTGGCTCTATATGAGTTACCAGACCATTGAAGAATGGCACCATACCTGTAGCTTGGTCTTAGGTAACATGAGTAGGGGAAGGGGTGGAAGTTAGGCTTGACAACCTCAAAAGCACATTTCCAAATTTTGAGCTCATTGGTTAGAAAACCATAACAGCACATTTCCAAACTTTGTGAGGTTTGAGTTTTGTGCGATAGCATCCCTAATCTACATTAACGTAGTAAGGGCCAGGTCACCCTCCTGTGTCTAGGGGTATATGATGGCATCTCATCCAGGAGAGCATTCACCTTATGACATGAAATGCCAGTACTGCACCAACACTAGTCACCTTGCCATCATGAGTCAGGGGCAATGGGGATCAGGGGCATCATAAAATCATACCTTATGGCACCATTGACATAAGAACACACACTATAATGTCCATATAGGAGCTGGGATCAAGTATGTTCATATTTATTTAACAGCTGCTTAGGTGGTACACAGCTCTCTGGACATTTCCCTGGTCATATAACTTCTTACAGTGGTACAGTACTTGCACACATTGTACTACAACTTCTTACCTGATCCATGCTCTATACATATGTTAGGCCACATATTCCTGGGGCTTTTATATAACTTCCCCACCTCTAATGTGTACACTTTATTACTGTGGCTACTATATGCTGTCTGATGGTACCCAGCTGCTTGTGAGACCTTTTGTCCATTCCACGACTACTATTGTTCCAAGTTAACCCTAGCTCCTCCCTGCTGGGGCTGTGTGGGTGGCTGTTTGTGCTTGTCTGTGTCTGTAGGTTAGTTTTTGTTCATTTACATGTTTTTCTGCTGGGAATACCTGTGCCATTCATGCACACAACATTGGTGAAAGTCTCCTGGACTGAATTTCTGCAAATCGCCATCATCGGGTATCAGCTTTTTAATTTTAAATCAACTTTCTTGAAGCCTCCCCCAAGGAAGCCTATGCCTTACAACTAGTCTTACAAACATGGTGATGCTGGGTCCTGCAACTGAATCAACATTTTCAACATTCTCATCTGACCACTCTTAAAGCAACTGCACTTGTGGACTTTAAAGAACAAAGGAATTTTAACACATTTTGTGACTGAATCAACATTTTTGTCTGACCTTTTCCAAATGTATTGTACTTGTCTCTGAGGACTTTGAAGATCAAAGGAAACATACAGACAAAAGGATTTCACACATTGCATATGCCTACTGTCTGACCTACTCCCAAGGTATTGTACTTATCTCTGAGGACTTTGAAGAACAAAGGAAACATATAGACAAAAGGATTTTACACATTGCATATGCCCAGGCCACAGTTTATCACCTTTCAGGAACTTTAACATATTATGTGATCCTGGATCTCAACAGTACTATAGTACTTCTCTTAAACCCTCTGGCACCAACCCTCCCAGTCTTTTTTCCATTTTCTCTGTGCTTGCCATAGTGCTTAGCTATCCACCTTAGCCCACTAAAATCCATTACCCACCACCTCCTCCTATTGCTCACCACCCCCCACTGCCTAGCCCACACTACTCGGCTCTCTCCTGCCTCGCTAAAAATGCTTTGAGTTTAGTCCCCACCACCTGTTCCTGCTCACCCTCAACCTCCTTTTCCTTTATGCCAACTCCCTCTCCGCCTACCCTACCCTCCACCTACTCTCACCTTTCTATACCCACTACCGGAACATTGTACCATGGCTTTTACTCTGGAGTCTTAAACAAACATCACCCAATTAATACCTGGGTGCAAAGAGCCATATTTCCTAATTGGAAACTGCCACATCATTATAACTCACTAATGATCACCCTCTACTGGGACTCAGAAGACAATCCAAGCATCTTAAAAGTACAAGCAGAAACTCACTCCAACCTATTATGAACTGGCTTAATGGCATCGCTGAAACTCCTGCTCCTCCTACTTTTTAATATCTGGGATATACACCCAAACCCTGGTCCTGTTAAGCACTGAAGCCGACAAAAACAGGGAAAGTTGGTAGTGGTCTCTCCATTATCACTCTAAATATCTGCAGCCTCCTTCCCAAATTGGCATCTCTTCAAACTCTCGCTGGACAAAAAAACCCTGATATACTAGCCATTGTGGAAACCTGGCTATCTCCCAGCACCCCGGATCATGCGGTGACGCTTGAAGGCTACAATCTTTTCAGACTCGACCAGGCAAGCAAGAAAGGTGGGGGCTGTGCTATCTACATAAAGGACAACCTCTCCTGTCAACGTGGCAGCTTCACCCCCACAAATACACAGATGCAACTCCTCCCTATCAAACTGCTTCTTGGTGCACAAAACAAAGTTCTCACAGTGGCCGCGGTCTATATCCCTCCAAAAGACCACCGTGCCAGTATTAAGTCTGTACTTGATTTTGTTAGTCTGCAACCCTCTGAAAATGAGCTCCTCCTCCTCGGGGATTTCAACATAAACTGGCTCACCTCTGACACTGGCTCTTACAAAGATGACATCCTAGCAGCAAACCTGACTCAGATGGTAACCTCCCCCACCCGGAAAAATTACAAAACTGGTACAAGCACCCTTATTGATTGGGTTCTCACAAATCACCCTGACCGGATAAAAACATTAAAGTCCTCCTGACTCCTCAGTGACCACTCCCAGTGTCCTGTACCTGGTCTAATAAATTTCTCAAGCCACCCCAAAGTTATAACAAGCAGAGTATTGCCTTATGGGAATCTTATCAAGTTGAAAACCATCTCCTACAACAGGACTGGACGCCAATCCTTGAATCAACTGATATTAATACCGCACTCAATACTTCATTAAATCTTTCAACTCTGCATGCACTTTATACTTCAGTAAAAAGCGTAAAATCAAAGCGTAACAAATCCATGGATTACTGCCAAACTACTGCTGAGCTCAAGGTTCGGACCACCTCTGGGCAGTTGCTAGAGACACAGGCTCACCCTCATGATACTTAAAATACAAGCAGGCACAAAATAGATGTACCTCACAAATTAGGCAAATGAAGAGCGCCTATTTCAAAATGCCCTTGAATCCACCTGGGGTGATGGAAGAGTTTTTGGGACAACATCCGAAACATAATGGGTAAACAATCAAAATCATCACCTACCATTATGAAAGTTGATGGATCCACCACTCTTGACCCAAAGTCTATTGCAGATGCACTTAATAAGACATTCACAGACCTTAGTGGGGTCCTCCCCAGATTTCTTCTCGGACTTACCAGCCTAGCCTAGTATCACAAAACACCCTCGTGACAAACCACATTTTACTTCAAGAAAATCAAAGTGCACGAAGCACACAAGTACATAAGAAAGGCCTGCTCCAAATCCAGAACAAGTAGTGACACGCTAGATCTAAAAATCCTGTCTCTCACCCTGGATGAAGTAATTCACCCCCTTGCAAAAATTCTTAATTTGTCACTTTGCCAAAGTCAATTTCCAAACAAATGGAAATCTGCCATAGTTACGCCAGTGCACAAAGGGAGGGACAAAACCTCAACAGGAAACTATTGACCAATATCAATACTCCCTCCCCTCTCCAAAGCACTTGAACGAATAGTGGCAGACCAACTCTCTGATTACCTGGACAAATACAATCTACTCTGTAATCAACAGCACGGCTTTAGGAAAGGACATAGTACAACAACAGCCTTACTTGATTTCTCTGGAGAAGTCCACTCAGCCCTGGACAAAGGGTGCCAAAAAGGTGCAGTCTTTATCGATCTTACAAAAGCTTTTGACACAGTCCATCATGGCCTACTTACCTCCCTACTTTCTAGCCTAGGCCTGGCCGAAGATCCTTGTGCTTGGGTAAAAGTTACCTGTCCAATCGGGTCACAGGCTGTAAAAATCTCCTAATGAACTCTCCAACTTCAAGCCAGTTCTCTCGGTGTACCACAGGGATCAATTCTTGGACTGCTCCTCTTTAGCCTGTTCCTTAACTCCTCCCAGATATCTGCAGGAGAAAATAATCTTATACGCTGATGATGCTGTAATTTCTCTTCCCACAAGGATCCAAACTCCCTACAAAAAGCCTGCAACTTGCTTTCTCTAGTGTTGAAAGGTGGTTCCTGGATAGTAAACTTGTGCTAAACCACAATAAAACAAAAGTCATGCTCTTCTCCAATCACCAAAACAAAAATAGGCATACTCCACTCACCATACAAACCTCTGCGGAATTACACTGGACCAAGTAAATACTTTCAAATACCTTGGCATCACTTTTGACCAAGGGCTCACCTTTGCAACCACATTGACAACATCTATGAAACAGTGAACCAACGCCTTTGAATACTATTCCGTAACCGCCATTTCTAAATCAAGCGGCATTGAGAATAGCTATACAGAGTTCCATAATCTCAATCATTGACTATGGCCTTATTATTTATGGCTCAGCTACCTCCACTGCTCTAAGGCGTATCTCAATCACTCTAAATAAGGCCTGCTGGTCTTCTCACGGGGGCTCAAAGACTGACTCACACGTGTAGATCTGTACTATGAATCAGGCTGGTTGAACCTATCAAATCGTCTTATTTATCTCACCTGCACAATGGCAAAAAATATATCTTGGGACTGACTCCATTATGTATTCAAAACCTACTCTGACTGAATCCTGGCTCACGACCCTCCACCAGATCTGAACGCCGCTTTCCTGGTTCTGAGATGCCGGACTGCACAGGGACAAAGGTATTTCGTGATACAGGGCCCGAGCTGTTCAATGCGCGAAGTCCACCTACTCTATCCTCAACTCGCTTGAAGCTTTCAAATCCATGCTCTATGCCCACCTCACCACCACTAGCAACTGTGATTGCACTAGATAAAGACTACTACTCCTCATGTCCATCCTCACATCTGAGGCCTCTTCCTCCTGACTAATGAACCCTCTGGTACCTCTACTACTTCCTGTCTCCCACCCAAACTCACTCCCCTTTTTTCCTTTCCTCTCACTTACTCTCCCGCTCACCACCTTTCCCTCCTCTCCCTAGCCTCCTTTGGCTAATGATCACCCTCTCCCTGGAAGTTTCCTTAACCTCGAAATTGTCTACTCGCTTGAACCTGTTATAGCTTGTTTTTCTATGAAACTTAAAAACGTTACTGCCTTAAACTGTAAATAGCAAATTTATGATGTAACTTTCCTGTCTGGTTTTACCTGTAATGTGTATCGTGCTTTGTTAAATGTTCTTTGTGACGTGGAACCTTTGTAAAAGAGCCCTGGCTCAAAGGTATTAATTCCTAGACTAATAAACTAAACTAAACTAAACCTCCTGAACTAAAGGAGCAAAATGATGTTGCAATTAAGTCCTTTGTCTCTCTCAACCCTACAAAACCCTAACCTCCCTTGGGGCGGGTGGGGGGTTCCTGGAGCTCTGCTGCTCCAAAGGCCATCTGAGTGGTGGCACTTTACCTAGGTAGGGCAAGCGCTACCTGGGGGCAAGCTGTGGCATCTGCATGCACCTCTCAGGTTGAGGGATGAGGTTACTAGACTCCAGGCTGAGTTGGCTAGGATATCAGCAACCTCTTCACCCACCCACTGGCCACCAAGTCTAACACCATTATCTCAGAGGTTACCTAGGAGGAGGAGGAGGAGGAGCAGCTGGACTATAGTGGGTCTGGAAGAGTGGGGGTGGTGGGTCAGAGGCACGTTCCTCAACTGGCACCACTAATAAACTCCTATGCCACTCTGGTGGGGCATGACTACCAGGAGAAGACACCCATGGTAAGGACCAGTGAGGATATATGGGTTCTCCACAGCAGAGATCCCAAGAAGGGTGGTAAAGCACCCCAAAGAGAGAGAAAGCAACTTCTGGTGGGGGACGTGACTATGAAGGGGATGGATCTGGGTATAAAAAAGGGGGAGAGGGAGGTTAGGTGCCTATGTGATGCCATGGCTTGGAGGGATGGAAGCAGATCCTGAGGATTGCTATGGCTGGGGGAAGGGAGGTGGAGTTGGATATCATTATCCACCTGGGGACTAATGACCTGGCTAGGTATCGGGGCAGGGATAGTGCAAGGGGAGTTCAGGGAGGTGGGAAAGAGGTCTTAGGCAGGTAGCACATTCAGTGGCTTTCACTGAGGTGCTGCCTACCTAAGACAAGGGGGAGAAGAGGGATCTCCACACCAGAAGCTCAACTCATAGTTGAAGGAATGGTACAGAAAGGAGGGGTTCAGATACACTGGGAACTGGGGCACTGCCTGGAGGGATAAGGGCATATATAGGTGTGATGGCTTGCATCCATCCAGGAGGGGAACCAGAGTTCTCAGTAGATGGTTTAAATGTTATTTCAGTAAACATTTAAACTAGTTGAGGGGAGTGATGGAAGAAAGCATGGAGGCAGAAGCTGCCACCCCACAGAATAGAGTAGGAAGTAGTGAGAACCTGAGGGAAAAGAAAAGCCCATGGGTGCAAATTAATAAGGGAAGCAGGGAGGTGGAAATGAAGGGGAATGAAATTGGGAGCATTAAAAAGAGATGGGGAAGGAAGGATGGCAAAAAGGAAAATGCGGGGTAACAAGCAGTGTGGTAAGAAAATCTGGAAGACAATGTGTGTGACTGCTAGAAGTCCGGTTAGTAAAATTCTGGACCTAGAGGCCACCTTGGCAGAGGCCAACCTGGGTATTTTGGCCACTACTGAGTAATGGCACACTGAAAACCATGAGTGGGACATGGCCATAGCAGGCTATACTCTGTTCAGGAAGGACAGGATGGGAAGAAAATGAGAGGGTGTGGTGCTTTATGTGAGTGAAAACATAAAAACAACAGAAATGCAGGGAATACAGGGGTGGAAGAGGTACTGTGTGGCACCCTGGAGAAGGGGAACAGAACCAAAGGCATGATCTAGAGGCCTCCAGCATAGGAGGATGAGTTAGAAAAGGTATTGGTGAAAGCCACTGGCAAGATGGGAGAAAAGTGAGAAGTGCTGCTGGTGGGGGACTTCAATCTGATGGATGTACTTCGAGCCTTCCAGCTGCAACTTCATCTAGAAGCAGGGACATCCTGGACCCTCTGCAGGGACATTACTCAGGCAACTAGTCAGCGAACCCACTCATGATGGGGCAATACTGACCTCATACTTACTAACAAGACAGTGTTGCAGATGTCAAGGTGGGAGGCCACCTGTGGACCAGTGATCACTGTACAGTGCATTTCAATATAAAGATGGCTGTGGCTTCAAACCACACAAGGGTAAGGGTCTTGGACTTCAGGAGGGCAGATTTTATAAAGGTGGGTGAATGCCTCATGGATGACTGGCAGAGGCAGATGACCTGGCTAGGGTGGAGGAACAGAGGGCAAAGATAAAAGGGGGCATAGTAAAGGTGACAAATCTTTGCATCAATCAACTGAGCAAAAGTAAGAGGAAAAAGAGACTGCTATGGTTCTCAAAAGAGTTGGCTGAAAAAGTAAAGGCTAAAGGGGTAGTAGTTAGAAGGTATAAGGAAATGCAGAGGGAAACTGATAGGGAGGTGTATCAGGGGAAACAGAAAGAGACTGGGAAAGCAGTAAGTATAGCCAAGGAGCAAACTGAAGAGAGAATAGACCCAGTGATATTGAAAGGGGACAAGACATTTTTTAGGTATGCAAGTGAAAAAAAGTAGAGCAGGGTAGGGACTGTAGAGTTAAAATGCGATGGGGGGGGGTGCTGTGTAGGGGGTACTAGTGAATGTCAAACAACCTGAACAAATACTTTTGTTATGTGTTCACAGTGGAAAGAGATGGTTAGGGGCCACAAAAAAGTAATGGGGGCTCTGGAGGTAGGGCGGTGGACACTAGTCCTTTTTCAGAGGAGAGAGTCCTAAAGGGACTTGCAAACCTGAAAGTGGACAAAGCAATGGAGCCACATGGGGCTACACCCTCGAGTATTGAAGGAGCTCAGGGAGGTACTGGCTGCATCTGTGATAGTCCTGTTTAACAGCTCACTGGAAACAGGAGTGGCTCCAAAGGACTGAAGGAGGGCAGATGAAGTCCCACTTCACAAAAATGATAACAGGGTGGAGGCTTGAGATTATAGGCAACTCAGCCCAACATTGGTGGTGGGTAAGTTGATGGAATCACTGCTGAAAGGAAGGATAGTGGAATATCTTGAATCTACTGGGTTAACAGATCAGAGGCAGCTTAGAGTCATGTGTAGGAGGTCATGTCAAATGAATCTGATAGATTTCTTTGATTGGGTGACCAAGGAATTAGATCAGGGTGGAATGGAGGGTGTGGTCTACCTAGATTTCAGTAAGGCTTTTGACACCACTCCACATGGGAGACTATTAAGCAAGCTGGGTAGCTTAGGACTGAGTCCAAAGTTGATAAACTGGGTAAGAAATTGATTAGGGTATAGGTGTCAAAGGGTGGTGTTAAACAGGGTTCACTCCGAGGAGGGGAGGGTGACCAGCAGGGTGCCTCAGGGATCAGTCTAGGACCGGTCCTCTTTAATGTCTTTATAAGTGACATTGCAGAGGAGCTAGAAGGGAAGGTGTGGCAGAATTGCGTTCTGCCAGTCTGATAACCCCAGTGGAGGGATACCTTTCCTATCTTCTTCTTTTTCGTACTGCAGTTTGTTGCGCAGCAGTACCTCCCTATGCTATACTTTACTTTTTTCCACAACTGGCATAGGTTGGCCATCTATGTCATTCTTTTCTGTTTCTTACTAAATCTCTTTTCCTACTGCCTTTATTTCTAGTTTCTATATATCCATCCCTCACCAAGAGCTCCCCAAAATAATGCACTAGGCTAAGGCCAGCTGGCAGGAATGATATAAGGTACGTTTATTGCATTTAACACCAAAGATATAAAGTAACTTCAAGATATAAGGTGCTGGTTGAATAAAGTGCAGTAATATCAAGTGCATTTTAAGAAATAAAGTGCATAGAGTGCATTTTGTCCCATGTTATGAGTTTAAAGTGCTGCAGTGCTTAATTAAGTTATTGCTTATGCCTTTTTTATGTATGTGGTGAAGGAATGTTTAGAAATTATTAAAATGGCAGTTAAATACAAACTAAGTGGCATGATACTTATGCTGTTTGAATTATTTTGCTGCTGCTCTATTGTTATGTAGAATGTTGTGCCAAAGAAATCCTGCATCGAAGCAGGAACTGTTTGAACCGAGCGGCAAACCTTTCTTTTACTTTTGCTGCCACTCAGTATTTATGTAAATAATTACTGATGCCCCTGTATTATTAGCAGGGTTCGACCTTAACATTGTTTTACTAGCCCTGAACCTAGTACAAATTGGCCAGGGCTAGTGTAGCTAACCCTCTACTTGTCCAACAGAAAGAAGGGTTAAAAAGTCAGGTTAGTTGATATCTTGGAGGTAGAAGACTTGGTTTGCTGGCCAAGGCACCTAGCTTCACCTGAGCTCTTTCCTTCTAAGACTGCTTGAAAGGCAGAATAGAGAAACTTACCAGAGCAAGGGAAAAGGATTAAGACTTAGTTTGGCTAAGCAGATTTACTGTGTGGTGGTGTTTTTATTTTTTACTCACAGGGATTGCTACTGTTTGTTGCTACATTTCATTGCTTTATTTTTCTCTGATTCAAATTGTTGTTGCTGGTATACCTTCTTCTGCATTATTACAAGGTGTGCCTACAGGTGTGTGCTAACAGATTACCCTGTAATCTTCTTATTCAAATTGTCTTTTGCAAGGTATATCTTCTGTTACTGCTTTATTTTTCTCTGGAGCAAAGTGTTTCTTACAGCGTATATCTTCTCTGAAATTATTACAGGTGGTGCTTTACAGGTTTTACAGTTTTATCTAACATTAGGATAAGCTTTCAAGGTTACTGCATTTGCTGTTGACTGATTGTTTCTGCTGTTACCTCCTTGTTCTTTCATCCGTGGTTCTTCTTTTTAGGCAGGGGAAGGCCCAGCCACCCACCCCCATCCCCAACCACCCCACACTACACTCCTTTTATAGGGTACCACAGTTGTGACATTTCCTGTGGCAGAGCAGGAAGGGGCAGATCAGTGGGGCCTCCACAAGGTGATCTCATTTACAGGGGCACTAGTAGTTTAACTTGTTATAACAAGTTAAACAAAGCACAATTAAACCATTACTTGCATTTTTTTCCTTTTTTCCTTCTAATTACTCTGACTAGGTTACAAACCCAGCAACTTATTTGGAATGGATTTCATTAACTGCAGGTACTGTGGAACAATTTTCAGAAGGACAGTCTTACAGGATTTAGGACACTGTCCTATATGCTGGGCCTTTGGAGATCTTAGGGCTCAGCTCCGGGCAGCATGGGCAGAGATTGCACACCTCAAATTTCATATTGAAGAGGAATACATTATAAGAACCACCGCCATTTCCCCAGCATCCAACAGAAAAACCTCGACCGCAGAGGGTAGTTGGTCCAAGGAGGTTGGCAGGTGGTTAGGAGGAGCAAATCAGGTGCCCCATCACTCTCTGCTCTCCAACACATTACCTCCAAAACCATATAAACACTAAAACAGGTATCTGCCTCTATCTCTGAAATCAAATAAAGAGGCAGAAGACACTGCAGAGCAGGACACTGCAGCACAGGAGCTAGCACAACAAAACTCACCCAAATCAGGAACCAAAACAAAACAAGCACAAAGGAAATCCAAAAACTTCTGATCATAGGAGACTCCATGATTCGGGAGTTGATACCCATCTCCAGCCAGGGTGATGGTCAGATGTCTCCAGGTACATCAGCATGGAGAGACACTGACCGCATTACTAAATTGTTCACAAAGCAGGGAGAAAACATTGATATCCTAGTACACATAGGGACTAATGATCTCACCAGCCGGTCAGTTGTGGAGACCAAGGAACACCTGACTAGGCTGGGTGACAAACTATCATCTATTTCGTCTGGCATCTCCTTCTCTGAGATCCTGCCAGTCTGGGAGAGGGGAGCAGATGGACGGAAGGTCAGAGAAGGGGAGATAGGGGAGCTAAACACGTGGCTCAAGGCTGGTGCCAGGAAAAAGGACACAGATTTGTAGGGAACTGGCAACAGTTCTGGGAGCAAAAGTTCTTTAAATTTGATGGACTGCATCTGACTAAAGAGGGAGTCAGTGCATTGGGGCAGAAGTTTGACGTCTTTGCAGAATATTTAAACTAGCAAATGGGGAGAGGGGTGCAGCACCCCATACGTCGAATGGGAAGAACACCCCTCCCCCCTCAGCTAGTGGTCAAACAGGAATTCAGCATGTTTGCCATTCATTTGCATCACCAGGTAAGAAAAAAGGTTTGTCTCCCCATACGACACACAGGGTTAAGGCCAAACTTCACCCAACAACTAACACACCAAAATCTGGCCAATGGAACATCATGTACACAAATGCTCACAGCCTGGGAAATAAGATCCCAGACCTGCAGGCAAAATGTCAGAGGCTAAACTGGACATAGTAGCAATTAGTGAGACGTGGTTTACCAGTAACACACTTGGGAGACTTCAGTACCTGGCTATGTATTGTTCAGAAGAGACCGAGGTGCAAAAAGGGGGGGGGGAGGAGTGGCCCTGTATGTTAATGAAAATATCAAAGCTACAGAAATTCAGAATACACATAAGGAGTCAGAAGAACTGTGGGTCACCCTGGAAACAGGAAATGGGACAGCCATAAGAACTGGGGTTGTCTACAGGCCCCAGACCAGAGGAAGACATAGACACATTACTGTTAGAAGATATACAAAACATGACAGCTAAAGGGAGGTTCTGATAATGGGAGACTTCAACATGCCGGATACAGATTGGTCAATACCAGCAGGAACATCTGCCAGAACTAGACTCATAGTGGATTCCTGCAGGGGAGGGCCTCAAACAACTGGTACAGCAACCCACAAGAGACAGGGCTATCCTAGATCTAGTACTGACTAACAAGGAAGGGATCACAGATCTCCAGGTAGAAGGTCACCTGGGAGCCAGTGACCATCACATGGTATGGTTCAATTTGGCACTACATCTAAATCATCCCATTCCAAGGCAAAAATATGGGACTTCAGAGGAGCTGACTTTGATAAGATGGCCAACAGAGTTAAGCTAGCCCTGGCAAAAAGAAACACAGGTGAGGGGTACAGGCAAAGTTCAAGCATTAAGGATAGCAATACTTGAAGCAACATCCCATTGTGTTAGACAGAAAAGGAAGTGCAAAGAAGAAGGAAACCACTTTGGTTCTCAAATACAGTAGCAGAAAAGGTCAGAGCCAAAAGGCTGGCCTTCAGAAAATATAAGGGAACACAGCGGGATGAAGATAGGAGGCATACCAAACTGCCCTAAGGGAAGCAGGTAAGGCAGTAAGGCAGGCAAAGTCCCAAACTGAGGAAACACTAGCACGAACAGTAAAAGCAGGTGACAAGACTTTCTATAGATACATTAGTGAAAGGAGAAAGTCCAGAGGGGTATTGCTAAGCTTAGTGGAGAAAAGGGAGCATGTGAGGAGGAGGACCCTGTAAAGGCATCTATCCTAAATAGATACTTTTGCTCAGTATTTACTGAAGAGAAGGTAGGGCAGGCCCACAGCTCAGCATCATGGACACAGGGGGAGGGAGGTGAGCACTACTCCCTTCACAAAAGAAAGAGTCCTACAAGAGCTTCAAGCTCAGGGTGGATAAGGCAATGGGACCTGATGGCATACATCCCAGGGTACTTAAGGAGCTAAAGGAGAACTAGCAGAGCCATTAGCAGAATTGTTTAGTGAGTCTCTGAGCACAGGAGAGGTCCCAGAAGACTGGAGAAGGGCTCATGTGATCCCACTCCACAAGAGTGGTAGCAGGGAGGAGGCGGGAACTACAGACCGGTCAGTCTTACCTCAGTAGTGGGCAAGATTATGGAGGCACTCCTTAAGGAAAGGATAGTACAACACCTGGAATCCATAGGGGCACAGGATCCAAGACAGCATGGGTTTACAAAAGGAAGGTCCTGTCAAACTAATCTCATAGATTTCTTTGACTGGGTAACCAGAGTGGTGGACCAAGGGGGAGCAGTTGATGTCGCCTACCTTGACTTCAGCAAAGCTTTTGACACTGTTCCACATAGAAGATTGATAAATAAGCTAGGTAGGCTCGGGGTGGGTCAGAAGTTGGTCAACTGGGTGGCAAACTGTTTGACTGGCAGAAAACAGAGAGTGGTGGTAAATGGTATACAGTCAGAAGAGATGCAAGTCACAAGTGAGGTACCTTAGGGATCAGTCCTGGGGCCAGTCCTCTTCAACATCTTCCTTAGTGACATTGCAGATGGACTAGAGGGTAAGGCTTGTCTGTTTGCAGATGACACCAAGATCTGCAACAGAGTAGATGATCCAGATGGGGTGGGCAGAATGAGAAGAGATCTGGATAAACTAGCAGAATGGTCAGAAGAGTGGCAACTGGGATTTAATGCAAGAAGTGCAAAATCATGCACATAGGGAAGAAACCCTGAAGCCACCTATAGGCGGAGGAGTTGCTAGCAGTCACAAAGGAAGAAAGAGACTTGGGCATCATCATCACTGATGACCTAAAATCATCCAAGCAGACCTCTAAAGCAGTAGGTAAGGCTAGGGGGGTGTATTAGTAGGGGTATCACAAGTCGTAAGAGGGAGGTAATAATCCTCTGTACAAGACATTGGTTAGGCCCTCATCTGAGTACTGCGGCAGTATTGGAGGCCACACCTTCACAAGGACATTAATCAAATTGAGGCAGTCCAGAGAAGGGCAACCAAAATGGTGCAGGGACTGCATCAGAAGACATATGAGAGACAGATTAACGGAGCTCAATATGTATACCCTTGAGCAAAGGAGGGAGAGAGGTGATATGATCGACATTTAAACACCTTAAGGGCATAAACAAGGTGAAAGAGTCTAACATGTTTAAATATAAGAAAAATAGCAGGACAAGAGGACACAGCATGTGATTAGAGGGAGGCTGATTAAGGGGAATGTGAGGAAATTCTTTTTCAGAAAGGGTGGTGGATGCATGGAATGGCTTACCACAAGAAGTGGTGGCTATGAATGCAGTGCAGGGCTTCAAAGAGGCATGGGATAGGCATAAGGGAGCAATACAAATGACTGTGAATAGATAGGCCACTGACAGAGCAAAGGCCGATGGCACATTTATAAGGTAGAAAAAGAAATGGGCAGACTGGATGGGCCTTGTGGTCCTTATCTGCCGTCAACTTCTGTGTTTCTGTGTTCTGTGTCCGCCTTGACTAGTGCAGATTTTTCATGGCTGTTAATGAAGTTGAAAAAGTCCCTACTTTAGCAGGCTGTAGTCCTTTTGCTAATCTCCCTCAGTGTTCCAGCTGGCCTGGTGTGATTAGCAGCTCATTAAGAGCTGTAATTATCTGGCAGTTCCAGAGGGGGATCCAACAAAAGACTCAGTATGAGTCGTTATCACTCAGTTGTTAGGACAGTCAACTAGTGTGAATGCTGTGATCAAGCGTAGAGTGGTTAAGTCACTAGTTTCCAGTTTGCTGAACTTGTCTTTGATTTGTCGCACAATATTAAGACCAGTGTGCCTCATTTCCCAACCTTTTGAGTGCCTGTATCCAACACTGCAGTGACAGAATGCTATCGTGTGTACACTGTCTGCCCAGCCATGTAATCTGTTCACTCTATACTTTCTCTGGACACCACTGCAGACTAGGCTCTGAAGTGGCCATCCACAGACCTATAGCTGCCACTACTGACTTGTGTAGGGGTTCACAGCTCCTCTTAATGGATGACACCAGTCAATGCCATCAATGCAGTACCACCCATCATGTCATTTCATCCTAAAAACAATGCTTTGGAGCATGTATGATACAAAGCAAAACCACAGTAAAATACATAATTTGAAAAGTTAAAAAAGGGTATTCCCGGTGTGCATAGCTCATCCTATATAGAAAGAGAGGTGGTACAGCATCATGCCTATATACTGCTCACCTTTGACTGATGAAAGGACAGTTATGAAAAATCTGTTTTTGTTAGGGCAGAGCATGTTAAATCAATATTTTTGTGCCTGGTATATATAAACAAATATGTCAAAGTTTCTTACATCCCAAGCCCCCCTGTGTTTGTTTAACTCTCTCCAAAGAAATCCTACAACTTTCCCTGGCTCACTTCGCAGTGTAAGAAAACTTCCGGAAGTGCAGTTCTGGTTAATCACAGGGTGGGGGATGAGAGTGTCTTTCTCTGCCTGATTTTGTACACTGCCCTGCAGGTCAGGGTGGGACTGTTGTGACTTGCATGATGATGTTGGCTATTGTGTGCGCAGAACTAGAACTGCCTGATTGAACATTTGCTATTATGGTATTGTCTGGTTTGGTGGGGAGGGGGTGAAGAAAGAGGAAGCAAGGGGCACATGGTAAAAAAACAATGGGGGTACACACTGCATGTGATTGGACTGCAGTCTTTTTTTTTTTGCTGGGTCAGGAAGCAATGTGGGAGCAGGATAAATATGCAATAATCAGAGTATTTCTTGGCTTGCATTTTTCCTGTATAACCAATCTAAATTGATCATTATTGTTGTGGGCTAGTGCAACTGTCTGCAGGCTAGTGCAGTTTTTAATCAACTTGTCCGGCTGGCTACTGCAAAAAAAAGTTAAGGTTGACCCCTGATTATTAGGACTCCCAGCTGCTGGGTTTGTATACAATATGCTGTAGAATGGTGCCAGCTAGCCTTGGAGGAGTCCGTAGCATGTGTACCGCCAGTCTAGGCTGCTAAAGAGGCAGGCTTACCAAATCCATACAAAGCCCCAAAGCAGAGCAGCTAGACAATGATTGTCTAGCAGTCTGCCACTCTGCTACAACACAGAAAACAAATTAAAGAATAAAGAGACATTGCAGGTCTCTAAAGGAGCCCCATTATGTATAGAGCCCTGAGATATAAATTAAAGGGCTTGTGTTCATGCTATAACAATACAGCACATGTATAAATGAAATAAATGTTTGCACTGTTTGCATATATAGAAAATAAGGTGCTGACCTGTTAGCAAGACCTCAGGAAGGGGATTTCCTATAGGGGGTCTTCCCATAAGTAAAACCTCATTATGTAATAGAAGAGGAGTTTTCCTATTTAGGGACCATTCTAGAACTAATTGGATATTATGGGAGGGACTTTCCCATAAATGGGAGTGCTATATAAGCCTTCCTCAAACACCAAGAGTCAGATTAGCTGCATAGCCAGTCTCACTTATCTGAAGGAAGGTAAGCAGAAGGACCTGTGCCTGAACAGAAATTTACCTTTAACAGCAGAAAAGCTGATGAATTGTTTTGATATACCTGATGTAAGATGAAATATCATTGAACTATTGTTTATTTTCTTGTTCTGTTTGAACTGTTTTATTTCTATTTATTTGTTTTTTTTCTGCTTTTGTATACAATAAAATATACTGTGGGTGTGTTGCACCCTATTACTGTGCTGTGCCCAGTGTTATCTTTATACCCTTGTCCCTGAGACAGAAGGTCTGCCTTCTTGTGATTGACACCAAAATCTGCAATTAGGTTGATACTTCAGAGTGGGGTGTGGAAAGGATGAGCAGAGACCCGAGAAAACTCAAGGATTGTTCAAGGCTATAGTAACTGAGTTTCAGTGGGGAAAAGTGCAAAAAATGCACTCTGGGCACAAAAACCCAGGGTCAGAATATAAAATGGGGGAATGTTATCGATGACTACCAAGCAGGAGAGAGACCTGGGGTAATTATCTCTGATGACCTAAAGGTAGCCAGGCAGTGTGACAAGGCAACTGGGAGGGCTAGTGGGATGCTGGGGTGCATAGGGACAAGTATCACCAGCAGCAAGAGGGAGTTGGTGTTGTTTCTGTATAGATTGCTGGTAAGACCTCACCTAGAATACTGTGTACAGTTCTGGAGGCCACATCTCCGGAAGGACATAGAGTGGAGGCGGTCCGGAGGAGGGCAACTAAAATGATGCAGGGTATGCATCAAAAGCCCTACAAGGAGAGTCTAAAGGAATTCAATATGCATACCCTGGAGGGGGGAGGTTATGATAGAGACCTTTAAATACCTCATGGGGGTAAATAAGGTACAGGAGGAAAGTATTTCTCAGAAAAAAGGTGCTTAAGAACAAGGTGACATGGTTTGAAGTTCGAGGAGGTAGACTCAGGAGGGATGCGAGGACGTACTTCTTTACAAAAAGGGTAGTGGATTCCTGGAACAGCCTACCAGCTGAGGTAGTGGGGGCAGAAACAGTGGTTGGGTTCAAAAACACATGGGATAGACATAAGGGAATCTTATGAAGAAAGGAACATGGGGAGGGACAGAGTCCGAGATCAAGTAGGGTCTGCAGTGATAACATAGGTAGGAAAAAATAGGCAAATTGTGTGGGCCAAGCAGTCCTTATCTGCTGGCAAATTCCATGTTCTTATGCTTCTATGTGCCAGCATGTGTCTCAGTGTGTCCTGTAGGACAGCAAATATAAAAGCATATCACTGTATCAATGTAAGATATCACTAATAAGTCCATAAAGCATGGTTGGTCTGGCTACGTGTGCCTCCTTCCCTTCCTAAATGTCCTAAAAGCAGTCTCCCATGTCTGGGCTGTCTCACAGAGACTTACCAACCCCAGCCCTTGCCAGACCCCATCCTACCTGATGTTCTTTCATTTGGCTACCTGCCAGAGGTTTCAATACGAACTGCCTTGGACTTCACACAATGAGCATTACTTCAGCAAGATTAACTTAAGTTTTGCTCTGAACACAGACTTTTCCCACTTCTCTCTCACTCTCACTGCTGCTTCTGGGAGTAAACCACAAGTGTTCTGGAAACCTTTCTTAAAAAGCGGCTCACCCGTCTCCCAAATGTGCCTTTTGGGGCTGATGTCTCCACTCCTCTTGAGGTGATTTCCTTAGGGCCTCCATCCCTCCAGCTGATGGTCTTCTTCTCTGGAAACCAGGCAAAAGGGGCCTCCTGATATCAAGGATCCTGTCACCATTTCTGAGATTGCAGGTCCCCAAGGCCCAATTGCCCAGTAGCCCAGTCACAGCCAAAGAGGCTTAATGACTTCTCTTCCCAAGCTCTAACCCCATCTAGCAAGGCCAGTGCCCTGGTGCCTTCCCCTTTTATAGAGTCTTGGGGAAAAAAGCAGAACTACACATATTCATGCTGTAGTTTCCCACTCTTAACTAAGTCAAGCCACCCATAGCATGAACATCCAGACATCCTGTCCTGTCTCTGAGCAATATCTGCACCCCCCACCCCCGAAAACAGCACTCAAGGTTTGGCTTAACCCTTCAATTGCTCTCTGGTAACTGGCCTCAAGCCAGCTGCGGAGAGGCAGATTTACAGTACATAGTTTTGCTTGACCAGTAATGGGGGACTAGGAAATACTTCTTATTTTCAGCCGCATCCTGGAACAGGGGGATACCGATGCATACAGACTGATACTGAGCAAGGCTATTAATGATTTGAGTGAATGAGTGAAATTTGACTAGAACACTGAGGAAATGCTTCTGCTCTTTTCCAGAAATTTCATTGGATCTTAAATGTCCACCTGAACAACCATTGGAACAGGCAGACAGGATCTCAGTTTAACAGCTCATCCGTAAGACGAATATATATTATACAGACCGTAGCGTCATATTATCTGACTGTCATATGGTACATAAGACTTCAGAGTGGGCTGGCTGATATACCCAAGGGCTTAGATTTGATAACAGTGAATTGTATTAGGCTTGTGCTCTATGGATGTGAATGTCACTACCATGGTCTCTGCTATTTATAACACTAATGCCTGTCTACTTTAAAGGTCAAATTAGTGTTTTTTAAAGGTTACTAGATTCATTCACTATAGTATTTTATTAAAGCAAAGAAGACGGAAAAGGTAGGAACTGAATGGAGATAAATAGTTCTGGGAGTACTGGAGCGCTGATGTTGCAAATGTACCATTATCCAATATGGCACGTGGAGCCTTTCCCATGTTATTATACAGAATGCTGCATAGGGATCATATTTCAAAATGAAAATGATTAATCCACCTTTTATAAATCTTAATCACTCCTCAAAAGCTTTAATTGAAGTTTATCATTTCCATTAGGGTAAAAGCTTTACAATAAACTTGTTGTTACCGATCCATGTCAGTTATAATTCTCTTGATTTGTGAAGACCAATGCTCAGAATAAGAACAAAAGATAAACATTATCCCTGCTCATTGAAGAAACAAAGCTCCCACTGAAACATTATGATTATTGTGATATCATTAGTATAGATTAAGTTTATTTGGGTAGTCCACACATAAACAAAACAAGTAAATGAGCTTGATTTTTAAATGAATTTCCATGCAAATGTGTATCCTAATTTTCTTTGCTTGAAAACTTGTCTGCAGTTGTTACAGAGACTATGAGGCAGATTTACAGAACTTCTGTTCTGAGGATGGAACTATGCCAGAATTTCAGGGCTGTTTCATCTTGGATTAATAATGAGACTTCAAATATTTTTCTTGAACTTTCAGATTGGTAGATATTTTATTTTACAGGTATCATCTGTGCTTGTTTCAGCCATTTGCAGGCAATTTTTTCCCACAAGGGGTTGTAACTGTTACATACTGTTAGCTGCATGCAGTACAAAGCAGTGGCTGTGAAGGGCTACAATGTTTCTGCTGCATGTCAGGAAGCTTGCAACAGTTTGTGTCCATCTTCAAGTCCTTCCTAAAAGTGGGTGACCCCTTCCTTCAGGCAATGGGCTTCTAGAATTGTGATGACTATCCTACAAGTTATTACAAATAAAATTATTCGACATGTTGTTCAAATCTTTATTTTTTTAGGTCTGACTGCAGAGCAGCCAAATCCTGTTGATATCATACACCTGCTGGATACTGCCATACACTTCAGTGGGAAGGGTGTTGTGATTGATATGCTGTAAAAAGGAAGAGCATTTGTGAAGGAAAGCAATGTCTCACTGACCAGGAATCTTGTAGTATACTGTACATCCCCTGAAGTGAATGAGGCTCAGTGTGGAAGTGAGAGGGAACTTTTTGATACTGTAGCAGGACTATATAGTGGCAGCGTAGTTATAATAGTAGCAGTGTGAGAAAAGCTTAGTTATTAAGTGTGCAGTGAGCAAAGGGAGCAAGTCTTAGCCCAAAAAGATTAAAGGTGAACATTTTGCCCTGAAAGATGATCCTCTGAGCTGGGCTCATTGTGTGTTTACCCTGTATGTTTTAGAACTTCACAGACTCTTTTTGCAAGCTTTCTTTTAGTTTTGAACATCTAATGACTGTCAGTAGTTTTAATAATGTATCTTAGTGACAGAGCAGGGCATGAAGATTTTAGAGTAGGTAGGGATTCTGTAGTGAGTTAATGTTTAGTAGAGAGCAGTGTGGCGCTTTTGACTCTACACAGGGGAATTTTAATTTCACCTGCTGTTTCTGGAGCAGTGTCTGCATGTTCAATAACATATGTGCATTTCAGCTTTCCAGCATCCCCCCGCCCCCCACGGCACATTTATCAGCATAATCTTGACTTTGTTGGGTTATTTAAAACCTGGTTAAGTTCCACAGCTTAATACTGATAAAACAATTCCTGGTTATAATATACTCAGCTATGATAAAGTAGGGAAAAAGAGGGAGGATGTGCAATCTATTTTAAGTATTGTTGTTCAGTAACAAAATCTCCGTGTATTTAAGTGACAAAAAGTTGTGAATTCTTAAATGTAACTGTTACTCTGGGGGGAGGGGTGGGGCGGCAAAAACCTTGATTGTTAGCATAGTTTACTTGCCTCCAAAAGATACTTCTCTTGGTTTTAGCTGATCTGCCAGTACAGTGGTAGCGCTACCACTTGCAATGCTGGTGACCCAGGTTTGGAAATAAGCCTGGAGTATTGGAGGGCAGGCTGGGAGAGAGGCTTGAGCATCCTTGGGACCACTCATCTCCTCTGGGGTGGGGGGAGGGGGGGACCAGACTTGGTGCTTGACTGGCCTTTGGCAGTAGCAGGAGGTGCTGTAAGCAATGTCCACAGAACTATACAAAAGCCAAGATTTAACATAACAACCAATACAATATATTATCTATAGCAGTGTCCATAGTGCAATTCAATTACAGTACAATGGTTGTTGAGTGTTGGAGAATTAAGTGCTGGAGATACAGGAGGACAAGATAAGAGCAGTAGTCTATAGGTCAGGTGAGGCAGGTTCAGGTTCCTGAAACAGCGAGGTAATTATGCAGGGCAAATTTGAAGCAAGGGAGGGTAGAGCAGTAGAGGATATATGGGGGGGGGAGGGAGTTCCAAACTGAGGGGGCAGTATAGGAAAAGGATCTTCTGCCTGCAGATAGACATGTTTTAGGTACATCTAGTAGTGGAAGAGAGGTAGAGCAGACAGAACGTCTGGAATGTTTTCATACTTTGATGTTGGAAAGGCTAGGTGGGGTGTAGAGATGTGTGAGCTTATAGGTAAGGCAAAGTGAGGAGTAATAGAATTTATGTTAGAGTTGTAGCCAGCCCAGAGATGCTGGTATAGAGCAGTGCTGTTGGTGGTGGGAGGAGGGATCTGCTTTTGCTCCAGTTAGGAAAATTAGGTCTTGAGAAACAAATTAAAATGGTTAACATCAGAACTCAGGTAATTAATGAGACTCGGGGGTCTCAAATGGAAATTATTTAGGCAAAAGATAGTATACACACATACCTGAATTTAAACAGTTAAAGGAAACCTACACCCAAAACTTGAAAAAATATACGTTGTGCAGAGAGTTTTAATTTGTATGTGAATTTCTAGTGTTTCCTTCCCTCTGACTGATATTAGGAGTTTTTCCCAAATTAGCTCGCTAGCTTTATACTAGTTTTACGACCCATGGGGATCTTCATACCTGATAGCGTAATTGTATTTCTTGTTCCCACAGTGCATCTTGTCTCATGTGACTGTGATATAAGAGAGACCCAACATTCAGCACACACATGCCAAACAAACTAAATATCTTGGAAGCTTTACAAGCTGCACAAAAATTACCAGCAGCAAAGTTTTTCAGGACAGTAAAACCTTTAGGATGAGGGTGGTCACCAAGCTGAATTCTACAGATTTTAAAATTTAGCCATCTCTATTGTTGTGAACTGAATGTAATGCAATGCTTTCTGCTGGATTTATGGGCTCTGCTACATCACCATTACATGAAACAAAGTGCACTGTAGGACAAAGAAATGCAATAAAACTATTTGATATGGAGATCTCCAGGGGTCATAAAACTACCCTAAAGCTAGTAGGCTAATTTAGGAAAAACTCCTAATACCAGTCAGAGGGAAGGAAACACTAGAACTTCACATACAAATCAAAACACTCTGCACAGCTTATATTTTTTCAAGTTTTGGGTGTAGTTTTCCTTTAAGGAACAAGTGCAAAAAACAAATCTTATTGGACAAATCCAGGTATTTTTGTGACAAGCAAATATGGCTATTAAACTCTCAATATTTTTGGGATGCATTAAATGAACGTTTTGGTTCTGGAACTAAATAGCTGATTAAATCTTCAGACTTCAATGGTTTATCATGTTCTGACCGGAATGTGCACTGCACTAGGCAGGAAATGGCTGTGTGCAGTACAGTAATGGCAAAATCATGAATCAGAAAAAATGCATCAGCACACACAGGTTACTGTGCTTTTAGGCTCACTGTCTCTTCACCAGGGGGCATCCCTAGTGTGCCTTGAAATGTTGGGGCAAAAGTTGGTAATTTAATGTGCTGTTTGTATTTTGAATAAACTAGAAACTATTTTTGCAGTAACGTGTATGTGCTGATACTTTTTTTCTGATTTATCATGTATTGACCCTGTACAGAAGCTGATCATGTTAATGGATATTTTACAAATGCAGTTGAAAAATTAGCTGCTACCTTACCAAATATCAAATCTGCAACTAATAAACATGAGCAAGGTACATTTGCAAATGACAGTTATTTTATATTAAAAGGATATCAGTTCATGCATGTTTTAAATATTTTAAAAAGTTAACATTCAAGACCTGGGTGGGTCCTAATGGAACTGATATGAAGTTATCTTACATTAATATTAAAGAAACTGATAGTTCCAGTAATGTAAATATTTAACTTGTCACTGTGTTATCAGGAAGTTCTAACATTATCTAAACATGCATATGTTACTCCTGTTCATAAAAGTAGTTTAATGCATGATACTAATTATAGGTTAATTTCCATCCTTTCCCCACCAACTAAGGCTGTAGAAAGAATAATATATGATCAGGCTGTTGAACAGGTGAATAAACATAATTTGCAGACCTAAGAACATGGTTTTTGAAAATCTTATACCACTGTTATAGTCCCCTCTGAATTTATCAATAAAATTCATGAGGCCTTGGACAGTGGAGACAAGTTTGGAGCAATTAGCTTTCGACTCAGTAAATCATAATTTGCTGTTGAGAAAACTGAGGTACTTAGGTTTTTCAAAGTCAGTTGTGAGCTGGTTTGGCAGCTACTTGGGAGATAGAGATCAAAAAGTGAAAATACAGGGTAATTTTTTCAAGCGTTCTTCTGGTAAATTTGAGTGTCCCACAAGGATCCATTTTTGGTCCGTTATTTATTTCTGAGTGATCTCCTGGGGACTGCTGAACTAAGTCAAATTTTACTTTATGCAGATGACACTGTACTGCTTGCCAAGGATAAAAACATTACTACTGTAAACCATATATTATAAGGGACTTTGGACATTACTCAAACAAGGCCTGAGGGAATGAAGTTATGTCTAAATGAAACTAAACCTAAAATTTAGTTTTATTTACGGCAAAATGAATATTTCAATGGAGCAGTCTTTACAAAGGAAGACCCTAAGTGGTCAATTGTTGGAACAAGTAGATTCTTATTGATATCTCAAGAATTACACTGGATTCCAATTTATCATACTTACAGTGTATATATGCCCTAGATAAATCTGCAAATATGAAATTTGGTGTTCTTTTTTGGAATAAATCAAATTTAACCACAGAAGCTCGCAAACAAATTATCTTGACCCATGTTATTCCTATAATTGAGTATAGGTTAGTGGCATATTTTATTCCTCTGCTGGTAAGATTGCATTACATGGTGCTGAAATACTCTTGAATAGGGCACATAGATTTGCTTATAACCAACCAGTGGATTGTTATACATGTACTGTACTATTTATTCCATTGCAAATCTGTCAACTCTTAGCCAGTGGACAGATTATTTACTTGGATGTTGGGCCTGGAAGGTGAATTTTGATATAGTACCTCCAAACTTGTGTTAGTTGGTTAAGCGGAATTATAGAAGTTCCATTGTTACTAGATCATCTAGGAGGCTAACTCTGAAACTTTCACACGGCAGAAAAAAGATACAGGGTAGGTCAAGATTCTTTCTATTATAGATTAGGCTGCCTCTGGAATTTGTTACCTCATGAAGTCACCTGTACTGATTCTTACTTGCAATTTGCACAAATTCTGGAGTCATATCTAAACACACTGCATTCTTGCACTTGTTTTGACTAGATTGAATAAGTCTTTATAATTACGTTTTACATGTATTTATTTTTATGTACAATTGCCTGTGAAAACAGGCACATTTTTGTCCATGGACCTTCATTTTAAATAAATGAATGGATGAAAGAATGTTTGCTGAAGACTGAAACACTGGGGCTGTGAAGTTTGCTAGACACTAGACCTCCAGAGATGGAGGTTGTTTCATTTTTTAAGTGCCCTCTCTGGGACTACCCTATCAAGTAGGATTGTGCGTTTTATATTTTGGGTGCCTGGTGTACAATGATACCTGCTGTTTGGTTGGACTGGAGTTGGGCTGCTCTGTGGATGAGGGCAGTGGTGGTTCTGATGGCCTTCCAAGAGAGAGTTTTTAGAACTCACTATGTACAGCACTGTTTGGGGTGCTCAAAATCCTCCAACATTATATTGCTAATGCTTATTACAGACTCTGATTAAATCTCAGCGTGGCCTCTGGCACCTTTCCCACACTACCAAAGAGTGGGTTGGGGGTGTGGGTGTATCTGGCTGATCATACTCTGTTTGGACCCTGTTACATTTTCATTACTGACTGGGTTGCTGTTTTCAGAGCCTCAGTTTTAGGGATTCTTTCCCTCATCTGTTGCTAGCTGGTAGGGCAATTCCTTTAAAGCATGTCTCTGTTAATAGATGTGGTAATTAGAAGGTGTGGATGCATGACTGGGGTGGGCAGATGTCAGAGTGGGGTCCAAACTAGGAGTGTTAGATCAAGTAGGTACCCTGTATTAAAAAGTGATGGATAGATTGGTCCTCCCTGTTTCATTCTGATCCCAAAGGAACCTGATGATAAATAGGGGAAGGTAGCTAATATGCTGGCTGACTCTGCTCCTCTCCTGGGTGAATTATTTATAATATAAAATCCCTGAGAAATAAAACTGTAGTGATATGGATTTTATTGACAGCTCCTCAGGAGATCTAGTGTGTCCCATCAACGCCAGCCTTAGTGATGACTTTGGGCCTGTCCTGGAGGCAACTATCCAAGCCGAGTTCACAGTGGGGTGTTGTCTGTGGTGGGAGCTGCCATTTGTTTTAGAAGCTGCCTAACACTTATGGCCTACCCACTGAGTGAGATGAGGTCATTTGAACACGATAGAAACATAGAAGTTGACGGCAGATAAGGACCGCAAGGCCCATCCAGTCTGCCCATTTCTTTTTCTACCTTATAGATGTGCTGTCGGCCTTTGCTCTGTCAATAGCCTATCTATTCATACTTATCTGTATTGCTCCCTTATGTCTATCCTGGTTTACCTACAGTGCTTCGACAGCGCTAGAGCCGACATCCCCTATAGCGATGGCTGCAATTCCAACTGTCGGCATTGTAGCCATGGGGAAGTCGGCACACACAATCGGGGGGCTGTGCTGCCTGAACCCTCCACACCCCCAGTCTCTAGAATTCTAACTCCAAGTCAGAGTTGGACCGAGGGGGGCCAAACACCCAGCGAGGCAGTCCCGATCACTACACAGACCACCACAGCGATGGGCAGATTTTGCCAGATTCCTGTCGCTGTGGTGGTCTTTGCTGTGCCGGAGTTGCTGCCGTAATGGTATACCACCTATACCATGCCTGTTTGAAGCCCTGCACTGTATTCATATCCACCACTTTCTGAGGTAGGCCGTTCCATGTATCCACCATGCTTTCTGTGAAAAAGAACTTCCTCACATTATCCCTTTACGCGGCCTCCCTCTAATCTCATGCTGTGTCCTCATGTTCTGCTATTTTTCTTATATTGAAACATATTAGACTCTTTCACCTTGTTAATGCCCTTAAGGTGTTTGAATGTTTCGATCATATCACCTCTCTCCCTCCTTTGCTCTAGGGTATACAGATTGAGCTCTGTTAATCTGTCCTCATATGTTTTCTGGTGCAGTCCCTGCACCATTTTGGTTGCCCTTCTCTGGACTGCCTCAGTTTGGTTAATGTCCTTGTGAAGGTGTGGCCTCCAGTACTGCACTCAGTACTCCAGATAGGGATTAACCAGTGTCTTGTAAAGAGGGATTATTACCACCCTCTTACAACTTGTGATACACCTACTAATACACCCTAACATTCCACTAGCCTTACTTACTGCTTTAGTGGTCTGTTTGGATGATTTCAGGACATCGGTGATGATGATGATGCCCAAGTCTCCTTCTTCCCTTGTGACTGCCAGCAAATGCCCTCCCAGCCTATAGGTGGCTTCAGGGTTCCTCTTCCCTATATGCATGATCTTGCACTTCTTTGCATTAAACCCCAGTTGCTACTCTTCTGACCATTTTGCTAGTTTATCCAGATCACTTCTCATTCTGCCCACCCCATCTGGATCATCTACTGTGTTGCAGATCTTGGTGTCATCTACAAACAGACAAACCTTACCCTCCAGTCCATCTGCAATGCCGCTGATGAAGATATTGAAGAGGACTGGCCCTAAGACTGATCCCTGAGGTACAATGCAGGAGTAAGGTGTAGGATTCTATTGGTTTACTGCTGTTTGTGGAGGGAACTGGAGTTTCTTCAATAATTTGTGTACTTCATCATTGCCTTAGCATTGAACTCCTCAACCTAATTATGCTGAGTGACTTCAGTGCATAGGTTGATGATGAAAGTTCACAATTTGCTGAGCAGTTCTTCCAAGTAATGAGTTCTCTGAGTCTCACATAAGTAGTTACCTCTGCTATCCACGAATGCGGCCATACCTTGGACCTCAACCTCTCCCTCTCTCTGGGGCTGGACATCTGGGATGTCCGGGTTGATCCCATCAGCTGGTTGGATCACCATGCTATACAATTTCTCGCAGGGGCCCCTCAGATGCCATCTCCTTGTATGGAGGTAGTCTGACACTGACCTAAACATAATTTTGAGCCTGATAAGCTCAAAGCAGTATTGGACATCTTTGACATGGTGCTGGTATGCAAGTGAGGTACAGAGGCGGCTGTTGATGGCTGTAATGGCTACCTAATTTAATTTCCTGTAGCTGCCCTGTGCATTTAAGTTTACTTGATTTTTATTTGCTAACGTATGACCTACTACCTAATTTACTTTTCCTGCAGGTGGCCTGTCTCCTCATCTCTCTGTCCTAGCCTGCACTCTGCCTCTTACTCCACTTAACTTTCCTGTCTGCTTTCCGGCTGCTACTGCCCCCAAACCTGCCACTGATCCACTCAGTCTGTACGGGCAGTATATGGTCTTCTCCCCTTAGCTCTGCCCTGCCTCTCTGGCCCTATTCTGTCCCTCTTTAGCTGCCTGCTCCCCGGTTGCTCATGGTGCTTAATTCCCCCTCTCTCTTTTCTCTCCTGTAGCCCCTGTCACTCTGTAAGAGCTGTGCAGCAACTTTCCCACAGCTAGCTTTGCTCTCAGCCAACCTATTTTCTCCCCATTCTTGCCCGTTTATGGTTGCTTAGGGCTAACTACCCTCAGTTAATCCTTTCTTTATCCTGTCTCCTATTCATTCCATTTTTCTTTTGTCTGCTGCGTAGTGAGGTGCCAGTCAAGCCAGACTACCCCCCACTGCTCAATCCTTAGCTCCTGTATCTAACCACCCACTTTCTCACCTACTCCCTTTTGCTTTGTCCTATCTCCAGCCCCCCCCCCCGCTAATCCTGCAGGTCCCCCTTCTACTCTTTATTACTAATCTTTCTACCTCTTTCCAGGTTAAGCCTGCACTTGGGCTCCTAGCAGCAGCAGCCAGGCTCCCTCTCTCAGGCAGCCACACTTCCAGCATCTCTGCCCACCAGCAGCGATCACAGATATGGGACAAGCAGGCTTGAAAGCCTGGAATCTGATTGGCTCTCCAGTCAGTCAGGCTGAATTCCTTTACCACTCATTGGATAATGCAGCCTCGAGACCTCTCTGAATTTATGGCGCTCTTTACTAAATTTACTGTGGACATGAATTTTGCCCACCCTCCCATCCCCCATCCCCAACACTTTTAAATCCACTTACCACAAGTGTTTCCTGCCCAACCTCTTCTGATTAGCCACTTCGTTACTAATATACCCCCCTACTTCCTTGTTCCTCCTCTTCTTTTCCGGTCTAATAGTAGCTCCCTAACCCTCCCCATTATTATTCCATTTGATAAACTGCTCTCACTCCTGCAAAACTACCTGACTCTCACCCCCCATACCTGTTTTGGCTTCTTCTTTCTTCTCCCCCTAAACTTATCTCCTCTTTTTCTCTACTGCCCACCACTCACCATGCTCCTCCTTCCCCTTGTCTGCCTTCCCCTCTTTTTTCTCTCTGGCTTTACTCCCTCCTTCTTCTCTCCCATCCTTACCCCCACTCCCCTCTTTTCCCCCATCTGCCTCCCCCCTTTGCTCCCGTCCGCCTCCCCCACCACCTTCTATTAGCCTCCACTACCACACTGCCCCTGGCGTGCTGCAGCAGGCATCCTCATTGGACCCGGATCCCAGTTGCCCTCCCTGTACGTGCTGTCTTTCCTAAATGGTAACACATATACCTCGACCTCCTCAGCCTACGCCTGTTCTGTCACCCTGTCTAAAAGATAGTTATCCATACTCACAAGACTACTTATCATGCTATTGCTTCTCACTTCTGGTGACATTGAGCCTAACTCTGGTCCCCCCTCCCCTCACCCGGACTACCAAAAGGGCTAAGACTCCTGCACCTGCAGGGTTTTAAATGATTGATTAGCAGTTTTTTTTTTTCTTGGGACGATACTAACTGTACAGAAAGCATTTATATAGGTTTTCTAGAAGTGTTATCTTTGTTAAACACAGTGAGGCAAGTGCTATGCATTTTCACAATGTTTTAGAACTTTTATGAGCAAAATGCTGATCAATTTTTAGAGTTAAATAAAACCCTGACTTGAATATCAGAAGCCTACTCCCCAAAATCAACCTCTTGCAGCCACTTATGACTCACCTTAAGCTCTCTGTACTCATTTTATCAGAGTCATGGCACAGCCCCAAAATTACTGACTCAGCAATCTCCATCCCAGGCTACTTACTCATCTGTCAGGATCGTATGTCCAGGGGAGGTGGTGTAGGCATGTATCTATCCACATCCATCAAGTACTACGTCTGCCTCTCTGTGACATCTCTCTCTGCCTGCAAAATGCTACTAGTAAAACTCTCTCTCCCTTCCCATCTTTGTAGGTGGTATTTATTGCTGTCCAAACCTCCCCACTTCCTCTCTCTCCTCCATTTTCGATCTTTTCTCCACCACCACCTCCCTTGCCACCCCTGGTGAATTATTCATTCCAGGGGACTTCAATATAAACTGGCAGTCAAAAATCTACAACCATGTCTCATCACTAAACCTATCTCAACTTATATCTGACCCAACTCGTCTTAATCATTAATCAGGGAAGCACACCCTAATCGACTGGGTACTGACCTCTCAACCCTACCATGTCATATCCTCTGGTATTCTCCCTGATGCACTCAATGAGCTTCATATGGTCTACTGTGTATGAAAAATTCACTGTGCAAAGTCCCCTCTAGTTGTTCTTAACGTGTGAGTCTTCCATTCCCTAGATTTATCCACACTACATAATGATATGTCCAACATCAATTGGACACCAATAACCACTGCCCCCTCCATCAACTTAGCCCTGACTTTTTTTAGCTCATGCTTTCTGAACATCTGGGACTGTCATGCACCTTTCAGGAAGGTATGGGTCTGCGGGAATCACCTTCCCATGGTCACTGCTAAATTCATAACATGCCAACGTGTAAGAGATGAAGCATGAGCTGTGTATGAAACTTCTAGGTCCCCCCTCTGACCTTCAGCTCTATCATTCAGTCTGCAACTCTTGCACCAAGGCCATCCACCTCGCTAAAGTGGAATACTTCCAATCCTCCTTCCAAGAAAACATCTATAATCCTTCTAAATTCTGGAAGATAATCCACACCCTGTTCTCCCCTCACCTACTCCCCATCCCCAATCCTCAAAATTAGCTCCTGCACGGTTAAAGATCCTCCCTCAGTGGCCACTGAATTCAACAACTACTTCACTACTTGTGCCTCCTCTCTTCTTGCATCTCTCCTCTGCGCTGCCTCTGAAGTCCCTACAGATCCCCCCTTTGCCCCACTCTCCCCTCCCATACCAACACCAAGATGCACTTTCAAGCCCATTCTCCTGGATGACACCATATGCATTTTACTTGCTCTGAACCCATCCAATAAAAAAAGCCCTGACAGCCTTGACCCTAACTTATTCCACCTTTTACCATACTCTATTGCCTATCCTTTGACAAATCTTTTGAACCTCTCCTTTTTGCATTCCACAGTACCTGATGCCTGGAAGTCTGCCACCGTGATCCCCCTCCCTAAGGGCAGAGACACCTCCAACTCTTGTAACTTCTGCCCCATCTCCCTACTCCCCACTCTGGCTAAACTTCAGGAGCATCTGGCCCTGGAACAACGCTCCTCTTTCCTCATCTCATCCTGCTTTTTCACCCCCTTTCCAGTCTGAGTTTAGAAGAAACACTCCACCACTACCTCACTCCTTTGGCTCACTGACTCCATTCTCTCAAGCATGGATCAGGGACACATCACCTCTTCCATCTTTGTTGACTTGGCCAAAGCCTTTGACACCGTTTCCCACTCCTTTCTGCTTGGCAAGCTTTCTGCAGCTGGCCTCTTTGATTCAGCCACCAGCTGGTTCCGGTCCTACCTCGTTGGCAGGTCTCAGTCCATCAGAGTAGGCAACTACCCCCCAATCACCACCGGTGTCCCACAAGGCTTGGTACTTGGTCCTATCTTATTTTCTATATTCCTGAATGACCTCCCCAGCACCTGCACATCCTCTCATATACACATGTACACAGATGATACTGTGTTATTCTCCTCTGGGAACTCCCCTTCTGAGGTGACCACCAGCCTTCAGCTGGATTTCAACAATGTTCAACACTGGCTTAATGCAAACCAACTCTCTATGAACATTAAAAAGACTATCTATGACCTTTGGCTCCAGACAAAAACTGGCCAGGCTGGACTCCTCTTCCACCTTCCACACTCTCACTGGCACAAAGCTGGATGATGTTGCCATATTTAAGTACCTTGGTTTATGGCTAGACAAGAATCTTGACTTCGGAGTACACATCAACGCCATCCACAATAAACTTCTCCCTAGGCTTGGTGCTCTGTACAGGCACCACAGCTGCCTCCCACAGCAAGCCAAGAGAGAAATCATTCAAAAGATGATTCTCCCTGTCCTTGATTTTGGGGACATCGTATACAGCTCTGCCCCTAAAACCACCCTATCCAGACTGGACACTCTCTTGAACTCCTTCTGCCATCACATCCTCAACTGCCCCCCATGCACTCATCACTGTGACCTATACTCCTCACTCTCCTTTCCTTCTCTCCATGCCAGGTATCTATCTCACATCACCAGTTTAGTTGGGAAGTTCTGGCTTGGTTCTCTACTGCCCTATGTGTCATCCCTCCTAGCAACTCGACTCCCGTCCAGCTACACCCTCCATGCCTCCACCCACAGAACCCTCTCCCTCCCACCCAAGTGCACTACATCAGGCTGCTTCTCCTTCTTATATACATTTCCTGATACCTGGAACTCCCTCTCACTCTGCACACTCCTGCCATTCACTCTCATTCCTTCTCCTCAAGCACACTGTTCATTCCTGTAAGTGCACCTAACACCCCATCTCTCTCTTTTCCCTTTCCACTTTAAAATGCAGTTCTGTCCCCCGGCGGAGCTCTCCACAACCTGTGGTGATACAGTCCTTAGCTGCACCATATTCCCCCTCTTCCTACCCCCAACACTCCCCCCTTCACTCCCTCCCCTTTCTCCTTCTGCTAGATTCAATCCCCTTGCAAGGTTCCCAGCATCCCAGAGGGAAACAGTTCTGTCTTGCAACCCCCACCTCCCACTGCTCCCCTTCTGTCCATTTTTTGCTGGGACCTGTCTCCTTGCAGGGTTCTTTGCATCCTGAAGGAGAATAGTTTCTCTCTCTCTCTCTCTCTCTGTCTCTCTGTCCCTCTCTGTGTCTCTCTGTCTCTCTCTCTCTCTCTCTCTCTCTGTGTCTCTCTCTGTCTCTCTCTGTCTCTCTCTGTCTCTCTCTCTCCTCTCTCTCTCTCTCTCTCTCTCTCTCTCTCTCTCTCTCTGTCTCTCTCCTGTCTCCTTCTGCAGGTCCTGTCCCTTGCTAGGTTAACAGTAACCTGAGGAGGTATAGTTTCTCAGGTTCCCCCTTCTCTCCCCTCCCTCCCTCCCCTCCTACCCTTCTTCCTCTTCCTCTTTCCTCTCCATAACTGCCAGGCCCTGTCCCCTTGCTGGGTTCTCAGCATCCTGAAGGGGATCAAGTTCTTGACATCCCTCTCCCCACCACCTCCTCACTCCTCTTCTTTTCTCCCAGATCCTGCCTCCTTGCAGGGTTTCCAGCATCCTGAAGGAAATCAGCTCTTGATTTGCCTCTCCACTCTTTCTTCCTCCCTTCTCCCCTCTTCCCCCACTACCTCCACTTCTTGTGTTTCAACTCCACTCTTCTGTCTGCTTCTTAGCACTTAGTTACCTCCCAAGATCTAACTGCACTTAGTAACTCATGCACTTAGCCTGATACTTTTGCTCTCCTCCTGGCCTATACTGTGCAGACTACCTTCTCCAGGATTACAACCTTATAAGGTTATGCCTGTATATTTGTCCTGTTTGACCCTGTTATGTCCCACTTGCTGTCTTTGGCGTTTTACTTTACTATATAACACTCTTCAGCACAATACTGTCTGTTGCCTAAAATTTGCTATGTATAGTATTAGTACCTCACACATGTATTTTAATTTTGCACTGTATGTATCTTATTTTATTATGTTTTTGCATATTCTACCCTTATGTAATGGGTAGACTGGATGGGCCTTGCGGTCCTTATCTGCCGTCAACTTCTATGTTTCTGTTTCTATGTAACCTTCCCCCGAGGATGCTTCTGTAAACGAGCTGTTTACAGCTCATGTCTTTCCTGGTGAAACCTTTTCAAATAAATAAATAAAAAATAAATAATATGGCCATAATGCTGCCATGGATTCACCCATTCAGATTTGTGTCCACCCACAGACCTCTCACCACAGCTTGCCATGGTATAGCGACAAGCTGAGACAGTTGAAATCAACAGAAACATAAAAACATAGAAGTTGATGGCAGATAAGGACCACAAGGCCCATCCAGTCTGCTCATTTCTTTTTCTACCTTATGAATGTGCCATTGGCCTTTGCTCTGTCAATGGCCTATCTATTCATACTCATCTGTATTGCTCCCTTATGCCTATCCCATGCCTGTATGAAGCCCTGCACTGTATTCATATCCACCACTTCCTGAGGTAAGCCGTTCCATGCATCCACCACTCTTTCAGTGAAAAAGAACTTTCTCACATTGCCCCTTAATAAAAGG